>CAXAJV010000013.1:4962400-6162400 GCA_963969225.1 Xylocopa violacea
GAGATGATAGCCTGCCTTAGGTTACGATATATAACGCTATAGACGTATATAATATCCCAACCGAGATGTACGGGACGACAGGAACGGGATGCTGTAAAACATTACCAGCGGGGGGCTAGATGGGTTAGGTTAGGTTGTGATACGTTATAAACGTATATAATGTTCCCACCGAGAAGTAGGGGCCGATCCTACAGAAATGTTGTAAAATACTATATCCGAGAAGTTAGCCTGCCTTAGGTTAGGATATATATCGCTGTAGACGTTTATAATGTCTCATCCGAGACGTACGGGACGACAGGGACGGGATTCTGTAAAACATTACCAGCGAGGGGCTATATGTGTTAGGTTAGGTTATATTACGTTATAGACGAATATAATGTTTCCACCGAGAAGTAGAGGCCGGTCCTGCAGAAATGTTGTAAAATACTGCATCCGAGATGATAGCCTGCCTTAGGTTACGATATATAACGCTATAGACGTATATAATATCCCAACCGAGACGTACGGTTCGACAAGAACGGGATTCTGCAAAATATTACCAGCGAGGGGCTAGATGGTTATGTTACGTTATAGACGTATATAATGTTCCCACCGAGAAGTAGAGCCGATACGCCAGGAATGTTGTACAATACTGCATCCGAGATGTTAGCCTGCCTTAGGTTAAGATATATAACGCTATAGACGTATATAATATCCCAACCGAGATGTCCGGGACGACACGAACGGGATTCTGTAAAACATTGCCAACGAGGTGCTAGATGGGATAGGATAGGTTATGTTACGTTATAGACGTATATAATGTTCCCACCGAGAAGTTTGGGCCGATACGCCAGGAATGTTGTAAAATACTGCAACCGAGATGTTAGCCTGGCTTAAGTTAGGATATATAACGCTGTAGACGTATATAACATCCCAACCGAGATGTACGTGACGAAAGGAACGGGATTCTGTAAAACATTACCAGCGAGGGGCTAGATGGGTTAGGTTAGGTTATGTTACGTTATAGACGTGTATAATTTTCCCACCGAGAAGTAGAGCCGATACGCCAGGAATGTTGAACAATACTGCATCAGAGATGTTAGCCTGCCTTAGGTTAGGATATATATCGCTGTAGACGTATATAATGTCCCATCCGAGACGTACGGGACGACACGAACGGGATTCTGTAAAATATTACCAGCGAGGGGCTAGATGGGTTAGGTTAGGTTATGTTACGTTATAGACGTATATAATGTTCCCACCGAGAAGTAGGGGCCGACACTCCAAGTATGTTGCAAAATACTACATCCGAGATGATAGCCTGCCTTAGGTTAGGATATATAACGCTGTAGACGTATATAATATCCCAACCGAGATGTACGGGACGTCACGCACGGTATTCTGTAAAACATTACCAGCGAGGGACTAGATGTGTCAGGTTAGGTTATGTGACGTTATAGACCTATATAATGTTCCCACCGAGAAGTATGGGCCGATATGCCAGGAGTGTTGTAAAATACTGCAACCGAGATGTTAGCCTGCCTTAGGTTAGGATATATAACGCTGTAGACGTATATAATGTCCCAACCGAGACGTACGGGACGACACGAACGGGATTCTGTAAAATATTACCAGCGAGGGGCTAGATGGTTATGTTACGTTATAGACGTATATAATATTCACACCGAGAAGTAGGGGCCGATACGGCAGGAACATTGTAAAATACTACATCCGAGATGATAGCCTTCCTTAGGTTAGGATATATAACGCTATAGACGTATATAATATCCCAACCGAGATGTACGGGACGTCACGAACGGTATTCTGTAAAACATTACCAGCGAGGGACTAGATGTGTTAGGTTAGGTTATGTTACGTTATAGACCTATATAATGTTCCCACCGAGAAGTATGGGCCGATATGCCAGGAATGTTGTAAAATACTGCAACCGAGATGTTAGCATGCCTTAGGTTAGGATACATAAAGCTATAGACGTATATAATATCCCAACCGAGACGTACGGGACGACACGAACGGGATTCTGTAAAACATTACCAGCGAGGGGCTAGATGGGTTAGGTTAGAATATATTACGTTATAGACGTATATAATGTTCCCACCGAGAAGTAGAGGCCGATCCTACAGAAATGTTGTAAAATACCATATCCGAGAAGTTAGCCTGCCTTAGGTTAGGATATATATCGCTGTAGACGTTTATAATGTCTCATCCGAGACGTTCGGGACGACAGGGACGGCATTCTGTAAAACATTACCAGCGAGGGGCTAGATGTGTTAGGTTAGGTTATGTTACGTTATAGACCTATATAATGTTCCCACCGAGAAGTATGGGCCGATACGCCAGGAATGTTGTAAAATACTGCAACCGAGATGTTAGCCTGCCTTAGGTTAGGATATATAACGCTGTAGAAGTTTATAATGTCCCATCCGAGACGTACGGGACGACAGGAACGGGATTCTGTAAAACATTACCAGCGAGGGGCTAGATGGGTCAGGTTAGGTTGTGATACGTTATGAACGTATATAATGTTCCCACCGAGAAGTAGGGGCCGATATGCCAGGAATGTTGTAAAATACTGCATACGAGATGAGAGCTTGCCTTAGGTTAGGATATATAACGCTATAGACGTATATAATATTCCAACCGAGATGTACGGGACGTCCCGAACGGGATTCTGTAAAACATTGCCAACGAGGAGCTAGATGGGGTAGGTTAGGTTATGTTACGTTACAGACGTATATAATGTTCCCACCGAGAAGTATGGGCCGATACGCCAGGAATGTTGTAAAATACTGCATTCGAGATGTTAGCCTGCCTTAGGTTAGGATATATATATTGCTGTAGACGTTTATAATGTCGCAACCGAGACGTACGGGACGACAGGAACGGGATATCGTAAAACATTACCAGCGAGGGGCTATATGTGTTAGGTTAGGTTATATTACGTTATAGACGAATATAATGTTTCCACCGAGAAGTACAGGCCGGTCCTACAGAAATGTTGTAAAATACTGCATCCGAGATGATAGCCTGCCTTAGGTTACGATATATAACGCTATAGACGTATATAATATCCCAACCGAGACGTACGGTTCGACAAGAACGGGATTCTGTAAAATATTACCAGCGAGGGGCTAGATGGTTATGTTACGTTATAGACGTATATAATGTTCCCACCGAGAAGTAGGGGCCGATACGGCAGGAATATTGTAAAATACTACATCCGAGATGATAGCCTTCCTTAGGTTAGGATATATAACGCTATAGACGTATATAATATCCCAACCGAGATGTACGGGACGTCACGAACGGGATTCTGTAAAACATTGCCAACGAGGAGCTAGATGGGGTAGGTTAGGTTATGTTACGTTACAGACGTATATAATGTTCCCACCGAGAAGTATGGGCCGATACGCCAGGAATGTTGTAAAATACTGCATCCGAGATGTTAGCCTGCCTTAGGTTAGGATATATATCGCTGTAGAAGTTTATAATGTCCCATCCGAGACGTACGGGACGACAGGAACGGGATTCTGTAAAACATTACCAGCGAGGGGCTAGATGGGTTAGGTTAGGTTGTGATACGTTATGAACGTATATAATGTTCCCACCGAGAAGTAGGGGCCGATATGCCAGGAATGTTGTAAAATACTGCATACGAGATGAGAGCTTGCCTTAGGTTAGGATATATAACGCTATAGACGTATATAATATTCCAACCGAGATGTACGGGACGTCCCGAACGGGATTCTGTAAAACATCGCCAACGAGGAGCTAGATGGGGTAGGTTAGGTTATGTTACGTTACAGACGTATATAATGTTCCCACCGAGAAGTATGGGCCGATACGCCAGGAATGTTGTAAAATACTGCATCCGAGATGTTAGCCTGCCTTACGTTAGGATATATATATTGCTGTAGACGTTTATAATGTCGCAACCGAGACGTACGGGACGACAGGAACGGGATATCGTAAAACATTACCAGCGAGGGGCTATATGTGTTAGGTTAGGTTATATTACGTTATAGACGAATATAATGTTTCCACCGAGAAGTACAGGCCGGTCCTACAGAAATGTTGTAAAATACTGCATCCGAGATGATAGCCTGCCTTAGGTTACGATATATAACGCTATAGACGTATATAATATCCCAACCGAGACGTACGGTTCGACAAGAACGGGATTCTGTAAAATATTACCAGCGAGGGGCTAGATGGTTATGTTACGTTATAGACGTATATAATGTTCCCACCGAGAAGTAGGGGCCGATACGGCAGGAATATTGTAAAATACTACATCCGAGATGATAGCCTTCCTTAGGTTAGGATATATAACGCTATAGACGTATATAATATCCCAACCGAGATGTACGGGACGTCACGAACGGGATTCTGTAAAACATTGCCAACGAGGAGCTAGATGGGGTAGGTTAGGTTATGTTACGTTACAGACGTATATAATGTTCCCACCGAGAAGTATGGGCCGATACGCCAGGAATGTTGTAAAATACTGCATCCGAGATGTTAGCCTGCCTTAGGTTAGGATATATATCGCTGTAGAAGTTTATAATGTCCCATCCGAGACGTACGGGACGACAGGAACGGGATTCTGTAAAACATTACCAGCGAGGGGCTAGATGGGTTAGGTTAGGTTGTGATACGTTATGAACGTATATAATGTTCCCACCGAGAAGTAGGGGCCGATATGCCAGGAATGTTGTAAAATACTGCATACGAGATGAGAGCTTGCCTTAGGTTAGGATATATAACGCTATAGACGTATATAATATTCCAACCGAGATGTACGGGACGTCCCGAACGGGATTCTGTAAAACATTGCCAACGAGGAGCTAGATGGGGTAGGTTAGGTTATGTTACGTTACAGACGTATATAATGTTCCCACCGAGAAGTATGGGCCGATACGCCAGGAATGTTGTAAAATACTGCATCCGAGATGTTAGCCTGCCTTACGTTAGGATATATATATTGCTGTAGACGTTTATAATGTCGCAACCGAGACGTACGGGACGACAGGAACGGGATATCGTAAAACATTACCAGCGAGGGGCTATATGTGTTAGGTTAGGTTATATTACGTTATAGACGAATATAATGTTTCCACCGAGAAGTACAGGCCGGTCCTACAGAAATGTTGTAAAATACTGCATCCGAGATGATAGCCTGCCTTAGGTTACGATATATAACGCTGTAGACGTATATAATATCCCAACCGAGACGTACGGTTCGACAAGAACGGGATTCTGTAAAATATTACCAGCGAGGGGCTAGATGGTTATGTTACGTTATAGACGTATATAATGTTCCCACCGAGAAGTAGGGGCCGATACGGCAGGAATATTGTAAAATACTACATCCGAGATGATAGCCTTCCTTAGGTTAGGATATATAACGCTATAGACGTATATAATATCCCAACCGAGATGTACGGGACGTCACGAACGGGATTCTGTAAAACATTGCCAACGAGGAGCTAGATGGGGTAGGTTAGATTATGTTACGTTACAGACGTATATAATGTTCCCACCGAGAAGTATGGGCCGATACGCCAGGAATGTTGTAAAATACTGCATCCGAGATGTTAGCCTGCCTTAGGTTAGGATATATATCGCTGTAGAAGTTTATAATGTCCCATCCGAGACGTACGGGACGACAGGAACGGGATTCTGTAAAACATTACCAGCGAGGGGCTAGATGGGTTAGGTTAGGTTGTGATACGTTATGAACGTATATAATGTTCCCACCGAGAAGTAGGGGCCGATATGCCAGGAATGTTGTAAAATACTGCATACGAGATGAGAGCTTGCCTTAGGTTAGGATATATAACGCTATAGACGTATATAATATTCCAACCGAGATGTACGGGACGTCCCGAACGGGATTCTGTAAAACATTGCCAACGAGGAGCTAGATGGGGTAGGTTAGGTTATGTTACGTTACAGACGTATATAATGTTCCCACCGAGAAGTATGGCCCGATACGCCAGGAATGTTGTAAAATACTGCATCCGAGATGTTAGCCTGCCTTACGTTAGGATATATATCGCTGTAGACGTATATAACATCCCAACTGAGATGTACGCGACGACAGAAACGGGATTCTGTAAAACATTTCCAGCGAGGGGCTAGATGGGTTGGGTTAGGTTATGTTACGTTATAGACGTATATACTGTTCCGACCGAGAAGTAGGGGCCGATACTCCAAAAATGTTGTAAAATACTGCATCCGAGATGTTAGCCTGCCTTAGGTTAAGATATATAACGCTATAGACGTATATAATATCCCAACCGAGATGTCCGGGACGACACGAACGGGATTCTGTAAAACATTGCCAACGAGGTGCCAGATGGGATAGGATAGGTTATGTTACGTTATAGACGTATATAATGTTCCCACCGAGAAGTAGAGGCCGATCATACAGAAATGTTGTAAAATACTATATCCGAGAAGTTAGCCTGCCTTAGGTTAGGATATATATCGCTGTAGACGTTTATAATGTCTCATCCGAGACGTACGGGACGACAGGGACGGCATTCTGTACAACATTACCAGCGAGGGGCTATATGTGTTAGGTTAGGTTATATTACGTTATAGACGAATATAATGTTTCCACCGAGAAGTACAGGCCGGTCCTACAGAAATGTTGTAAAATACTGCATCCGAGATGATAGCCTGCCTTAGGTTACGATATATAACGCTATAGACGTATATAATATCCCAACCGAGACGTACGGTTCGACAAGAACGGGATTCTGTAAAATATTACCAGCGAGGGGCTAGATGGTTATGTTACGTTATAGACGTATATAATGTTCCCACCGAGAAGTAGGTGCCGATACCCCAAGAATGTTGTAAAATACTACATCCGAAATGTTAGCCTGCCTTAGGTTAAGATATATAACGCTATAGACGTATATAATATCCCAACCGAGATGTACGGGACGACACGAACGGGATTCTGTAAAACATTGCCAACGAGGGGATAGATGGTATAGGTTAGGTTATGTTACGTTACAGACGTATATAATGTTCCCACCGAGAAGTAGGGGCCGATACCCCAAGAATGTTGTAAAATACTACATCCGAGATGTTAGCCTGCCTTACGTTAGGATATATATCGCTGTAGACGTATATAACATCCCAACCGAGATGTACGTGACGAAAGGAACGGGATTCTGTAAAACATTACCAGCGAAGGGCTAGATGGGTTAGGTTAGGTTATGTTACGTTATAGACGTGTATAATGTTCCCACCGAGAAGTAGAGCCGATACGCCAGGAATGTTGTACAATACTGCATCCGAGATGTTAGCCTGCCTTAGGTTAAGATATATAACGCTATAGACGTATATAATATCCCAACCGAGATGTACGGGACGACACGAACGGGATTCTGTAAAACATTGCCAACGAGGTGCTAGATGGGATAGGTTAGGTTATGTTACGTTATAGACGTATATAATGTTCCCACCGAGAAGTATGGGCCGATACTCCAAGAATGTTGTAAAATACTACATCCGAGATGTTAGCCTGCCTTACGTTAGGAAATATAACGCTGTAGACGTATATAATGTTCCATCCGAGACGTACGGGACGACACGAACGGGATTCTGTAAAACATTACCAGCGAGGGGCTAGATGTGTTAGGTTAGGTTATGTTACGTTATAGACCTATATAATGTTCCCACCGAGAAGTAGAGGCCGATGCGCCAGGAATGTTGTAAAATACTGCATCCGAGATGATAGCCTGCCTTAGGATACGATATATAACGCTATAGACGTATATAATTTCCCAACCGGGACGTACGGGTCGACAAGAACGGGATTCTGTAAAATATTACTAGCGAGGGGCTAGATGGGTTAGGTTAGGTTATGTTACGTTATAGACGTGTATAATGTTCCCACCGAGAAGTAGAGCCGATACGCCAGGAATGGCGTAAAATACTACATCCGAGATGTTAGCCTGCCTTACGTTAGGGTATATAATGCTATACACGTATATAATATCCCAACCGAGACGTACGGGACGACACGAACGGGATTCTGTGAAATATTACCAGCGAGGGGCTAGATGGGTTAGGTTAGGTTGTGATACGTTATAGACCTATATAATGTTCCCACCGAGAAGTAGATGCCGATGCGCCAGGAATGTTGTAAAATATTGCAACCGAGATGTTAGCCTGCCTTAGGATAGGATATATAACGCTGTAGACGTATATAATGTCCCAACCGAGACGTGCGGGACGACACGAACGGGATTCTGTAAAATATTACCAGCGAGGGGCTAGATGGGTTAGGTTAGGTTATGTTAAGTTATAGACGTGTATAATGTTCCCACGGTGAAGTAGGGGTCGATACGCAAGGAATGGCGTAAAATACTTCATCCGAGATGTTAGCCTGCCTTCGGTTAGGATATATATTGCTGTAGACGTTTATAATGTCCCAACCGAGACGTACGGGACGACACGAGCGGGATTCTGTAAAACATTTCCAGCGAGGGGCTAGATGGGTTGGGTTAGGTTATGTTACGCTATAGACGTATATACTGTTCCGACCGAGAAGTAGGGGCCGATACTCCAAAAATGTTGTAAAATACTGCATCCGAGATGATAGCCTGCCTTAGGTTAGGATATATAACGTTATAGACGTATATAATATCCCAACCGAGATGTACGGGACGTCGCGAACGGTATTCTGTAAAACATTACCAGCGAGGTGCTAGATGTGTTAGCTTAGGTTATGTTACGTTATAGACCTATATAATGTTCCCACCGAGAAGTATGGGCCGATACGCCAGGAATGTTGTAAAATACTGCATTCGAGATGTTAGCCTGCCTTAGGTTAGGATATATATTGCTGTAGAAGTTTATAATGTCCCATCCGACACGTACGGGACGACAGGAACGGGATTCTGTAAAACATTACCAGCGAGGGGCTAGATGGGTCAGGTTAGGTTGTGATACGTTATGAACGTATATAATGTTCCCACCGAGAAGTAGGGGCCGATATGCCAGGAATGTTGTAAAATACTGCATACGAGATGGGAGCTTGCCTTAGGTTAGGATATATAACGCTATAGACGTATATAATATTCCAACCGAGATGTACGGGACGTCCCGAACGGGATTCTGTAAAACATTGCCAGCGAGGGGCTATATGTGTTAGGTTAGGTTATATTACGTTATAGACGAATATAATGTTTCCACCGAGAAGTAGAGGCCGGTCCTACAGAAATGTTGTAAAATACTGCATCCGAGATGATAGCCTGCCTTAGGTTACGATATATAACGCTATAGACGTATATAATATCCCAACCGAGATGTACGGGACGACAGGAACGGGATTCTGTAAAACATTACCAGCGGGGAGCTAGATGGGTTAGGTTAGGTTGTGATACGTTATAAACGTATATAATGTTCCCACCGAGAAGTAGGGGCCGATCCTACAGAAATGTTGTAAAATACTATATCCGAGAAGTTAGCCTGCCTTAGGTTAGGATATATATCGCTGTAGACGTTTATAATGTCTCATCCGAGACGTACGGGACGACAGGGACGGGATTCTGTAAAACATTACCAGCGAGGGGCTATATGTGTTAGGTTAGGTTATATTACGTTATAGACGAATATAATGTTTCCACCGAGAAGTAGAGGCCGGTCCTGCAGAAATGTTGTAAAATACTGCATCCGAGATGATAGCCTGCCTTAAGTTACGATATATAACGCTATAGACGTATATAATATCCCAACCGAGACGTACGGTTCGACAAGAACGGGATTCTGCAAAATATTACCAGCGAGGGGCTAGATGGTTATGTTACGTTATAGACGTATATAATGTTCCCACCGAGAAGTAGAGCCGATACGCCAGGAATGTTGTACAATACTGCATCCGAGATGATAGCCTGCCTTAGGTTAAGATATATAACGCTATAGACGTATATAATATCCCAACCGAGATGTACGGGACGTCACGAACGGGATTCTGTAAAACATTGCCAACGAGGAGCTAGATGGGGTAGGTTAGGTTATGTTACGTTACAGACGTATATAATGTTCCCACCGAGAAGTATGGGCCGATACGCCAGGAATGTTGTAAAATACTGCATCCGAGATGTTAGCCTGCCTTAGGTTAGGATATATATCGCTGTAGAAGTTTATAATGTCCCATCCGAGACGTACGGGACGACAGGAACGGGATTCTGTAAAACATTACCAGCGAGGGGCTAGATGGGTTAGGTTAGGTTGTGATACGTTATGAACGTATATAATGTTCCCACCGAGAAGTAGGGGCCGATATGCCAGGAATGTTGTAAAATACTGCATACGAGATGAGAGCTTGCCTTAGGTTAGGATATATAACGCTATAGACGTATATAATATTCCAACCGAGATGTACGGGACGTCCCGAACGGGATTCTGTAAAACATCGCCAACGAGGAGCTAGATGGGGTAGGTTAGGTTATGTTACGTTACAGACGTATATAATGTTCCCACCGAGAAGTATGGGCCGATACGCCAGGAATGTTGTAAAATACTGCATCCGAGATGTTAGCCTGCCTTACGTTAGGATATATATATTGCTGTAGACGTTTATAATGTCGCAACCGAGACGTACGGGACGACAGGAACGGGATATCGTAAAACATTACCAGCGAGGGGCTATATGTGTTAGGTTAGGTTATATTACGTTATAGACGAATATAATGTTTCCACCGAGAAGTACAGGCCGGTCCTACAGAAATGTTGTAAAATACTGCATCCGAGATGATAGCCTGCCTTAGGTTACGATATATAACGCTATAGACGTATATAATATCCCAACCGAGACGTACGGTTCGACAAGAACGGGATTCTGTAAAATATTACCAGCGAGGGGCTAGATGGTTATGTTACGTTATAGACGTATATAATGTTCCCACCGAGAAGTAGGGGCCGATACGGCAGGAATATTGTAAAATACTACATCCGAGATGATAGCCTTCCTTAGGTTAGGATATATAACGCTATAGACGTATATAATATCCCAACCGAGATGTACGGGACGTCACGAACGGGATTCTGTAAAACATTGCCAACGAGGAGCTAGATGGGGTAGGTTAGGTTATGTTACGTTACAGACGTATATAATGTTCCCACCGAGAAGTATGGGCCGATACGCCAGGAATGTTGTAAAATACTGCATTCGAGATGTTAGCCTGCCTTAGGTTAGGATATATATTGCTGTAGAAGTTTATAATGTCCCATCCGACACGTACGGGACGACAGGAACGGGATTCTGTAAAACATTACCAGCGAGGGGCTAGATGGGTCAGGTTAGGTTGTGATACGTTATGAACGTATATAATGTTCCCACCGAGAAGTAGGGGCCGATATGCCAGGAATGTTGTAAAATACTGCATACGAGATGGGAGCTTGCCTTAGGTTAGGATATATAACGCTATAGACGTATATAATATTCCAACCGAGATGTACGGGACGTCCCGAACGGGATTCTGTAAAACATTGCCAACGAGGAGCTAGATGGGGTAGGTTAGGTTATGTTACGTTACAGACGTATATAATGTTCCCACCGAGAAGTATGGGCCGATACGCCAGGAATGTTGTAAAATACTGCATCCGAGATGTTAGCCTGCCTTACGTTAGGATATATATATTGCTGTAGACGTTTATAATGTCGCAACCGAGACGTACGGGACGACAGGAACGGGATATCGTAAAACATTACCAGCGAGGGGCTATATGTGTTAGGTTAGGTTATATTACGTTATAGACGAATATAATGTTTCCACCGAGAAGTACAGGCCGGTCCTACAGAAATGTTGTAAAATACTGCATCCGAGATGATAGCCTGCCTTAGGTTACGATATATAACGCTATAGACGTATATAATATCCCAACCGAGACGTACGGTTCGACAAGAACGGGATTCTGTAAAATATTACCAGCGAGGGGCTAGATGGTTATGTTACGTTATAGACGTATATAATGTTCCCACCGAGAAGTAGGGGCCGATACGGCAGGAATATTGTAAAATACTACATCCGAGATGATAGCCTTCCTTAGGTTAGGATATATAACGCTATAGACGTATATAATATCCCAACCGAGATGTACGGGACGTCACGAACGGGATTCTGTAAAACATTGCCAACGAGGAGCTAGATGGGGTAGGTTAGGTTATGTTACGTTACAGACGTATATAATGTTCCCACCGAGAAGTATGGGCCGATACGCCAGGAATGTTGTAAAATACTGCATCCGAGATGTTAGCCTGCCTTAGGTTAGGATATATATCGCTGTAGAAGTTTATAATGTCCCATCCGAGACGTACGGGACGACAGGAACGGGATTCTGTAAAACATTACCAGCGAGGGGCTAGATGGGTTAGGTTAGGTTGTGATACGTTATGAACGTATATAATGTTCCCACCGAGAAGTAGGGGCCGATATGCCAGGAATGTTGTAAAATACTGCATACGAGATGAGAGCTTGCCTTAGGTTAGGATATATAACGCTATAGACGTATATAATATTCCAACCGAGATGTACGGGACGTCCCGAACGGGATTCTGTAAAACATTGCCAACGAGGAGCTAGATGGGTTAGGTTAGGTTATGTTACGTTACAGACGTATATAATGTTCCCACCGAGAAGTATGGGCCGATACGCCAGGAATGTTGTAAAATACTGCATCCGAGATGTTAGCCTGCCTTACGTTAGGATATATATCGCTGTAGACGTATATAACATCCCAACTGAGATGTACGCGACGACAGAAACGGGATTCTGTAAAACATTTCCAGCGAGGGGCTAGATGGGTTGGGTTAGGTTATGTTACGTTATAGACGTATATACTGTTCCGACCGAGAAGTAGGGGCCGATACTCCAAAAATGTTGTAAAATACTGCATCCGAGATGTTAGCCTGCCTTAGGTTAAGATATATAACGCTATAGACGTATATAATATCCCAACCGAGATGTCCGGGACGACACGAACGGGATTCTGTAAAACATTGCCAACGAGGTGCCAGATGGGATAGGATAGGTTATGTTACGTTATAGACGTATATAATGTTCCCACCGAGAAGTGTGGGCCGATACGCCAGGAATGGCGTAAAATACTGCATCCGAGATGTTAGACTGCCTTAGGTTAGGATATATAACGCTGTAGACGTGTATAACGTCCCAACCGAGACGTACGGGACGACACGAACGGTATTCTGTAAAACATTACCAGCGAGGGGCTAGATGTGTTAGGTTAGGTTATATTACGTTATAGACCTATATAATGTTCCCACCGAGAAGTATGGGCCGATATGCCAGGAATGTTGTAAAATACTGCAACCGAGATGTTAGCCTGCCTTAGGTTAGGATATATAACGCTGTAGACGTGTATAACGTCCCAACCGAGACGTACCGGACGACACGAACGGTATTCTGTAAAACATTACCAGCGAGGGGCTAGATGTGTGAGGTTAGGTTATATTACGTTATAGACCTATATAATGTTCCCACCAAGAAGTAGGGGCCGATACGCCAGGTATGTTGTAAAATACTGCATCCGAGATGTTAGCCTGCCTTAAGTTAGGATATATAACGCTGTAGACGTATATAACATCCCAACCGAGATGTACCGGACGACACGAACGGGATTCTGTAAAACATTGCCAACGAGGGGATAGATGGTATAGGTTAGGTTATGTTACGTTACAGACGTATATAATGTTCCCACCGAGAAGTAGAGGCCGATCATACAGAAATGTTGTAAAATACTATATCCGAGAAGTTAGCCTGCCTTAGGTTAGGATATATATCGCTGTAGACGTTTATAATGTCTCATCCGAGACGTACGGGACGACAGGGACGGCATTCTGTACAACATTACCAGCGAGGGGCTATATGTGTTAGGTTAGGTTATATTACGTTATAGACGAATATAATGTTTCCACCGAGAAGTACAGGCCGGTCCTACAGAAATGTTGTAAAATACTGCATCCGAGATGATAGCCTGCCTTAGGTTACGATATATAACGCTATAGACGTATATAATATCCCAACCGAGACGTACGGTTCGACAAGAACGGGATTCTGTAAAATATTACCAGCGAGGGGCTAGATGGTTATGTTACGTTATAGACGTATATAATGTTCCCACCGAGAAGTAGGTGCCGATACCCCAAGAATGTTGTAAAATACTACATCCGAAATGTTAGCCTGCCTTAGGTTAAGATATATAACGCTATAGACGTATATAATATCCCAACCGAGATGTACGGGACGACACGAACGGGATTCTGTAAAACATTGCCAACGAGGGGATAGATGGTATAGGTTAGGTTATGTTACGTTACAGACGTATATAATGTTCCCACCGAGAAGTAGGGGCCGATACCCCAAGAATGTTGTAAAATACTACATCCGAGATGTTAGCCTGCCTTACGTTAGGATATATATCGCTGTAGACGTATATAACATCCCAACCGAGATGTACGTGACGAAAGGAACGGGATTCTGTAAAACATTACCAGCGAAGGGCTAGATGGGTTAGGTTAGGT
This sequence comes from Xylocopa violacea, assembly GCA_963969225.1. Lineage (NCBI taxonomy): Eukaryota > Metazoa > Arthropoda > Insecta > Hymenoptera > Apidae > Xylocopa > Xylocopa violacea. Next base: position 4,976,970 of record CAXAJV010000013.1, read on the forward strand.
TATGTTACGTTATAGACGTGTATAATGTTCCCACCGAGAAGTAGAGCCGATACGCCAGGAATGTTGTACAATACTGCATCCGAGATGTTAGCCTGCCTTAGGTTAAGATATATAACGCTATAGACGTATATAATATCCCAACCGAGATGTACGGGACGACACGAACGGGATTCTGTAAAACATTGCCAACGAGGTGCTAGATGGGATAGGTTAGGTTATGTTACGTTATAGACGTATATAATGTTCCCACCGAGAAGTATGGGCCGATACTCCAAGAATGTTGTAAAATACTACATCCGAGATGTTAGCCTGCCTTACGTTAGGAAATATAACGCTGTAGACGTATATAATGTTCCATCCGAGACGTACGGGACGACACGAACGGGATTCTGTAAAACATTACCAGCGAGGGGCTAGATGTGTTAGGTTAGGTTATGTTACGTTATAGACCTATATAATGTTCCCACCGAGAAGTAGAGGCCGATGCGCCAGGAATGTTGTAAAATACTGCATCCGAGATGATAGCCTGCCTTAGGATACGATATATAACGCTATAGACGTATATAATTTCCCAACCGGGACGTACGGGTCGACAAGAACGCGATTCTGTAAAATATTACTAGCGAGGGGCTAGATGGGTTAGGTTAGGTTATGTTACGTTATAGACGTGTATAATGTTCCCACCGAGAAGTAGAGCCGATACGCCAGGAATGGCGTAAAATACTACATCCGAGATGTTAGCCTGCCTTACGTTAGGGTATATAATGCTATACACGTATATAATATCCCAACCGAGACGTACGGGACGACACGAACGGGATTCTGTGAAATATTACCAGCGAGGGGCTAGATGGGTTAGGTTAGGTTGTGATACGTTATAGACCTATATAATGTTCCCACCGAGAAGTAGATGCCGATGCGCCAGGAATGTTGTAAAATATTGCAACCGAGATGTTAGCCTGCCTTAGGATAGGATATATAACGCTGTAGACGTATATAATGTCCCAACCGAGACGTGCGGGACGACACGAACGGGATTCTGTAAAATATTACCAGCGAGGGGCTAGATGGGTTAGGTTAGGTTATGTTAAGTTATAGACGTGTATAATGTTCCCACGGTGAAGTAGGGGTCGATACGCAAGGAATGGCGTAAAATACTTCATCCGAGATGTTAGCCTGCCTTCGGTTAGGATATATATTGCTGTAGACGTTTATAATGTCCCAACCGAGACGTACGGGACGACACGAGCGGGATTCTGTAAAACATTTCCAGCGAGGGGCTAGATGGGTTGGGTTAGGTTATGTTACGCTATAGACGTATATACTGTTCCGACCGAGAAGTAGGGGCCGATACTCCAAAAATGTTGTAAAATACTGCATCCGAGATGATAGCCTGCCTTAGGTTAGGATATATAACGTTATAGACGTATATAATATGCCAACCGAGATGTACGGGACGTCGCGAACGGTATTCTGTAAAACATTACCAGCGAGGTGCTAGATGTGTTAGCTTAGGTTATGTTACGTTATAGACCTATATAATGTTCCCACCGAGAAGTATGGGCCGATACGCCAGGAATGTTGTAAAATACTGCATTCGAGATGTTAGCCTGCCTTAGGTTAGGATATATATTGCTGTAGAAGTTTATAATGTCCCATCCGACACGTACGGGACGACAGGAACGGGATTCTGTAAAACATTACCAGCGAGGGGCTAGATGGGTCAGGTTAGGTTGTGATACGTTATGAACGTATATAATGTTCCCACCGAGAAGTAGGGGCCGATATGCCAGGAATGTTGTAAAATACTGCATACGAGATGGGAGCTTGCCTTAGGTTAGGATATATAACGCTATAGACGTATATAATATTCCAACCGAGATGTACGGGACGTCCCGAACGGGATTCTGTAAAACATTGCCAGCGAGGGGCTATATGTGTTAGGTTAGGTTATATTACGTTATAGACGAATATAATGTTTCCACCGAGAAGTAGAGGCCGGTCCTACAGAAATGTTGTAAAATACTGCATCCGAGATGATAGCCTGCCTTAGGTTACGATATATAACGCTATAGACGTATATAATATCCCAACCGAGATGTACGGGACGACAGGAACGGGATTCTGTAAAACATTACCAGCGGGGAGCTAGATGGGTTAGGTTAGGTTGTGATACGTTATAAACGTATATAATGTTCCCACCGAGAAGTAGGGGCCGATCCTACAGAAATGTTGTAAAATACTATATCCGAGAAGTTAGCCTGCCTTAGGTTAGGATATATATCGCTGTAGACGTTTATAATGTCTCATCCGAGACGTACGGGACGACAGGGACGGGATTCTGTAAAACATTACCAGCGAGGGGCTATATGTGTTAGGTTAGGTTATAGTACGTTATAGACGAATATAATGTTTCCACCGAGAAGTAGAGGCCGGTCCTGCAGAAATGTTGTAAAATACTGCATCCGAGATGATAGCCTGCCTTAGGTTACGATATATAACGCTATAGACGTATATAATATCCCAACCGAGACGTACGGTTCGACAAGAACGGGATTCTGCAAAATATTACCAGCGAGGGGCTAGATGGTTATGTTACGTTATAGACGTATATAATGTTCCCACCGAGAAGTAGAGCCGATACGCCAGGAATGTTGTACAATACTGCATCCGAGATGTTAGCCTGCCTTAGGTTAAGATATATAACGCTATAGACGTATATAATATCCCAACCGAGATGTCCGGGACGACACGAACGGGATTCTGTAAAACATTGCCAACGAGGTGCTAGATGGGATAGGATAGGTTATGTTACGTTATAGACGTATATAATGTTCCCACCGAGAAGTATGGGCCGATACGCCAGGAATGTTGTAAAATACTGCAACCGAGATGTTAGCCTGGCTTAAGTTAGGATATATAACGCTGTAGACGTATATAACATCCCAACCGAGATGTACGTGACGAAAGGAACGGGATTCTGTAAAACATTACCAGCGAGGGGCTAGATGTGTTAGGTTAGGTTATGTTACGTTATAGACCTATATAATGTTCCCACCGAGAAGTAGAGGCCGATGCGCCAGGAATGTTGTAAAATACTGCAACCGAGATGTTAGCCTGCCTTAGGATAGGATATATAACGCTGTAGACGTATATAATGTCCCAACCGAGACGTGCGGGACGACACGAACGGGATTCTGTAAAATATTACCAGCGAGGGGCTAGATGGGTTAGGTTAGGTTATGTTAAGTTATAGACGTGTATAATGTTCCCACGGTGAAGTAGGGGTCGATACGCAAGGAATGGCGTAAAATACTTCATCCGAGATGTTAGCCTGCCTTCGGTTAGGATATATATTGCTGTAGACGTTTATAATGTCCCAACCGAGACGTACGGGACGACACGAGCGGGATTCTGTAAAACATTTCCAGCGAGGGGCTAGATGGGTTGGGTTAGGTTATGTTACGCTATAGACGTATATACTGTTCCGACCGAGAAGTAGGGGCCGATACTCCAAAAATGTTGTAAAATACTGCATCCGAGATGATAGCCTGCCTTAGGTTAGGATATATAACGTTATAGACGTATATAATATCCCAACCGAGATGTACGGGACGTCGCGAACGGTATTCTGTAAAACATTACCAGCGAGGTGCTAGATGTGTTAGCTTAGGTTATGTTACGTTATAGACCTATATAATGTTCCCACCGAGAAGTATGGGCCGATACGCCAGGAATGTTGTAAAATACTGCATTCGAGATGTTAGCCTGCCTTAGGTTAGGATATATATTGCTGTAGAAGTTTATAATGTCCCATCCGACACGTACGGGACGACAGGAACGGGATTCTGTAAAACATTACCAGCGAGGGGCTAGATGGGTCAGGTTAGGTTGTGATACGTTATGAACGTATATAATGTTCCCACCGAGAAGTAGGGGCCGATATGCCAGGAATGTTGTAAAATACTGCATACGAGATGGGAGCTTGCCTTAGGTTAGGATATATAACGCTATAGACGTATATAATATTCCAACCGAGATGTACGGGACGTCCCGAACGGGATTCTGTAAAACATTGCCAGCGAGGGGCTATATGTGTTAGGTTAGGTTATATTACGTTATAGACGAATATAATGTTTCCACCGAGAAGTAGAGGCCGGTCCTACAGAAATGTTGTAAAATACTGCATCCGAGATGATAGCCTGCCTTAGGTTACGATATATAACGCTATAGACGTATATAATATCCCAACCGAGATGTACGGGACGACAGGAACGGGATTCTGTAAAACATTACCAGCGGGGGGCTAGATGGGTTAGGTTAGGTTGTGATACGTTATAAACGTATATAATGTTCCCACCGAGAAGTAGGGGCCGATCCTACAGAAATGTTGTAAAATACTATATCCGAGAAGTTAGCCTGCCTTAGGTTAGGATATATATCGCTGTAGACGTTTATAATGTCTCATCCGAGACGTACGGGACGACAGGGACGGGATTCTGTAAAACATTACCAGCGAGGGGCTATATGTGTTAGGTTAGGTTATATTACGTTATAGACGAATATAATGTTTCCACCGAGAAGTAGAGGCCGGTCCTGCAGAAATGTTGTAAAATACTGCATCCGAGATGATAGCCTGCCTTAGGTTACGATATATAACGCTATAGACGTATATAATATCCCAACCGAGACGTACGGTTCGACAAGAACGGGATTCTGCAAAATATTACCAGCGAGGGGCTAGATGGTTATGTTACGTTATAGACGTATATAATGTTCCCACCGAGAAGTAGAGCCGATACGCCAGGAATGTTGTACAATACTGAAACCGAGATGTTAGCATGCCTTAGGTTAGGATTCATAACGCTATAGACGTATATAATATCCCAACCGAGATGTCCGGGACGACACGAACGGGATTCTGTAAAACATTGCCAACGAGGTGCTAGATGGGATAGGATAGGTTATGTTACGTTATAGACGTATATAATGTTCCCACCGAGAAGTATGGGCCGATACGCCAGGAATGTTGTAAAATACTGCAACCGAGATGTTAGCCTGGCTTAAGTTAGGATATATAACGCTGTAGACGTATATAACATCCCAACCGAGATGTACGTGACGAAAGGAACGGGATTCTGTAAAACATTACCAGCGAGGGGCTAGATGGGTTAGGTTAGGTTATGTTACGTTATAGACGTGTATAATTTTCCCACCGAGAAGTAGAGCCGATACGCCAGGAATGTTGAACAATACTGCATCAGAGATGTTAGCCTGCCTTAGGTTAAGATATATAACGCTATAGACGTATATAATATCCCAACCGAGATGTACGGGACGACACGAACGGGATTCTGTAAAACATTGCCAACGAGGTGCTAGATGGGATAGGTTAGGTTATGTTACGTTATAGACGTATATAATGTTCCCACCGAGAAGTATGGGCCGATACTCCAAGAATGTTGTAAAATACTATATCCGAGATGTTAGCCTGCCTTACGTTAGGAAATATAACGCTGTAGACGTATATAATGTTCCATCCGAGACGTACGGGACGACACGCACGGGATTCTGTAAAACATTACCAGCGAGGGACTAGATGTGTTAGGTTAGGTTATGTTACGTTATAGACCTATATAATGTTCCCACCGAGATGTATGGGCCGATATGCCAGGAATGTTGTAAAATACTGCAACCGAGATGTTAGCATGCCTTAGGTTAGGATACATAAAGCTATAGACGTATATAATATCCCAACCGAGACGTACGGGACGACACGAACGGGATTCTGTAAAACATTACCAGCGAGGGGCTAGATGGGTTAGGTTAGAATATATTACGTTATAGACGTATATAATGTTCCCACCGAGAAGTAGAGGCCGATCCTACAGAAATGTTGTAAAATACCATATCCGAGAAGTTAGCCTGCCTTAGGTTAGGATATATATCGCTGTAGACGTTTATAATGTCTCATCCGAGACGTTCGGGACGACAGGGACGGCATTCTGTAAAACATTACCAGCGAGGGGCTAGATGTGTTAGGTTAGGTTATGTTACGTTATAGACCTATATAATGTTCCCACCGAGAAGTATGGGCCGATACGCCAGGAATGTTGTAAAATACTGCAACCGAGATGTTAGCCTGCCTTAGGTTAGGATATATAACGCTGTAGAAGTTTATAATGTCCCATCCGAGACGTACGGGACGACAGGAACGGGATTCTGTAAAACATTACCAGCGAGGGGCTATATGTGTTAGGTTAGGTTATATTACGTTATAGACGAATATAATGTTTCCACCGAGAAGTACAGGCCGGTCCTACAGAAATGTTGTAAAATACTGCATCCGAGATGATAGCCTGCCTTAGGTTACGATATATAACGCTATAGACGTAAATAATATCCCAACCGAGACGTACGGTTCGACAAGAACGGGATTCTGTAAAATATTACCAGCGAGGGGCTAGATGGTTATGTTACGTTATAGACGTATATAATGTTCCCACCGAGAAGTAGGGGCCGATACGGCAGGAATATTGTAAAATACTACATCCGAGATGATAGCCTTCGTCAGGTTAGGATATATAACGCTATAGACGTATATAATATCCCAACCGAGATGTACGGGACGTCACGAACGGGATTCTGTAAAACATTGCCAACGAGGAGCTAGATGGGGTAGGTTAGGTTATGTTACGTTACAGACGTATATAATGTTCCCACCGAGAAGTATGGGCCGATACGCCAGGAATGTTGTAAAATACTGCATCCGAGATGTTAGCCTGCCTTAGGTTAGGATATATATCGCTGTAGAAGTTTATAGTGTCCCATCCGAGACGTACGGGACGTCCCGAACGGGATTCTGTAAAACATTGCGAACGAGGGGCTAGATGGGGTAGGTTAGGTTATGTTACGTTACAGACGTATATAATGTTCCCACCGAGAAGTATGGGCCGATACGCCAGGAATGTTGTAAAATACTGCATCCGAGATGTTAGCCTGCCTTACGTTAGGATATATATCGCTGTAGACGTATATAACATCCCAACCGAGATGTACGCGACGACAGAAACGGGATTCTGTAAAACATTTCCAGCGAGGGGCTAGATGGGTTGGGTTAGGTTATGTTACGTTATAGACGTATATACTGTTCCGACCGAGAAGTAGGGGCCGATACTCCAAAAATGTTGTAAAATACTGCATCCGAGATGTTAGCCTGCCTTAGGTTAAGATATATAACGCTATAGACGTATATAATATCCCAACCGAGATGTCCGGGACGACACGAACGGGATTCTGTAAAACATTGCCAGCGAGGTGCCAGATGGGATAGGATAGGTTATGTTACATTATCGACGTATATAATGTTCCCACCGAGAAGTATGGGCCGATACGCCAGGAATGGCGTAAAATACTGCATCCGAGATGTTAGACTGCCTTAGGTTAGGATATATAACGCTGTAGACGTGTATAACGTCCCAACCGAGACGTACGGGACGACACGAACGGTATTCTGTAAAACATTACCAGCGAGGGGCTAGATGTGTTAGGTTAGGTTATATTACGTTATAGACTTATATAATGTTCCCACCGAGAAGTATGGGCCGATATGCCAGGAATGTTGTAAAATACTGCAACCGAGATGTTAGCCTGCCTTAGGTTAGGATATATAACGCTGTAGACGTATATAATGTCCCAACCGAGACGTACGGGACGACACGAACGGGATTCTGTAAAATATTACCATCGAGGGGCTAGGTGTGTTAGGTTAGTTTATATTACGTTATAGACCTATATAATGTTCCCACCAAGAAGTAGGGGCCGATACGCCAGGTATGTTGTAAAATACTACATCCGAGATGTTAGCCTGCCATAAGTTAGGATATATAACGCTGTAGCCGTATATAATATCCCAACCGAAATGTACGGGACGTCACGAACGATATTCTGTAAAACATTACCAGCGAGGGACTAGATGTGTTAGGTTAGGTTATGTTACGTTATAGACCTATATAATGTTCCCACCGAGAAGTATGGGCCGATATGCCAGGAATGTTGTAAAATACTGAAACCGAGATGTTAGCATGCCTTAGGTTAGGATTCATAACGCTATAGACGTATATAATATCCCAACCGAGATGTCCGGGACGACACGAACGGGATTCTGTAAAACATTGCCAACGAGGTGCTAGATGGGATAGGATAGGTTATGTTACGTTATAGACGTATATAATGTTCCCACCGAGAAGTATGGGCCGATACGCCAGGAATGTTGTAAAATACTGCAACCGAGATGTTAGCCTGGCTTAAATTAGGATATATAACGCTGTAGACGTATATAACATCCCAACCGAGATGTACGTGACGAAAGGAACGGGATTCTGTAAAACATTACCAGCGAGGGGCTAGATGGGTTAGGTTAGGTTATGTTACGTTATAGACGTGTATAATTTTCCCACCGAGAAGTAGAGCCGATACGCCAGGAATGTTGAACAATACTGCATCAGAGATGTTAGCCTGCCTTAGGTTAAGATATATAACGCTATAGACGTATATAATATCCCAACCGAGATGTACGGGACGACACGAACGGGATTCTGTAAAACATTGCCAACGAGGTGCTAGATGGGATAGGTTAGGTTATGTTACGTTATAGACGTATATAATGTTCCCACCGAGAAGTATGGGCCGATACTCCAAGAATGTTGTAAAATACTATATCCGAGATGTTAGCCTGCCTTACGTTAGGAAATATAACGCTGTAGACGTATATAATGTTCCATCCGAGACGTACGGGACGACACGCACGGGATTCTGTAAAACATTACCAGCGAGGGGCTAGATGTGTTAGGTTAGGTTATGTTACGTTATAGACCTATATAATGTTCCCACCGAGAAGTAGAGGCCGATGCGCCAGGAATGTTGTAAAATACTGCATCCGAGATGATAGCCTGCCTTAGGATACGATATATAACGCTATAGACGTATATAATATCCCAACCGAGACGTACGGGACGACACGAACGGGATTCTGTGAAATATTACCAGCGAGGGGGTAGATGGGTTAGGTTAGGTTGTGATACGTTATAGACCTATATAATGTTCCCACCGAGAAGTGGATGCCGATGCGCCAGGAATGTTGTAAAATATTGCAACCGAGAAGTTAGACTTCCTTAGGATAGGATATATAACGCTGTAGACGTATATAATGTCCCATCCGAGACGTACGGGACGACACGAACGGGATTCTGTAAAATATTACCAGCGAGGGGCTAGATGGGTTAGGTTAGGTTATGTTACGTTATAGACGTATATAATGTTCCCACCGAGAAGTAGGGGCCGATACTCCAAGTATGTTGCAAAATACTACATCCGAGATGATAGCCTGCCTTAGGTTAGGATATATAACGCTGTAGACGTATATAATATCCCAACCGAGATGTACGGGACGTCACGCACGGTATTCTGTAAAACATTACCAGCGAGGGACTAGATGTGTCAGGTTAGGTTATGCGACGTTATAGACCTATATAATGTTCCCACCGAGAAGTATGGGCCGATATGCCAGGAGTGTTGTAAAATACTGCAACCGAGATGTTAGCCTGCCTTAGGTTAGGATATATAACGCTGTAGACGTATATAATGTCCCAACCGAGACGTACGGGACGACACGAACGGGATTCTGTAAAATATTACCATCGAGGGGCTAGGTGTGTTAGGTTAGTTTATATTACGTTATAGACCTATATAATGTTCCCACCAAGAAGTAGGGGCCGATACGCCAGGAATGTTGTAAAATACTACATCCGAGATGATAGCCTGCCTCAGGTTATGATATATAACGCTATAGACGTATATAATATCCCAACCGAGTCGTACGGGTCGACAAGAACGGGAGTCTGCAAAATATTACCAGCGAGGGGCTAGATGGGTTAGGTTAGGTTATGTTAAGTTATAGACGTGTATAATGTTCCCACGGTGAAGTAGGGGTCGATACGCCAGGAATGGCGCAAAATACTTCATCCGAGATGTTAGCTTGCCTTAGGTTAGGATATATATTGCTGTAGACGTTTGTAATGTCCCAACCGACACGTACGGGACGGCAGGAACGGGATACTTTAAAACATTACCAGCGAGGGGCTAGATGGGCTAGGTTAGGTTGTGATACGTTATAGACGTATATAATGTTCCCACCGAGAAGTATGGGCCGATATGCCAGGAGTGTTGTAAAATACTGCATCCGAGATGATAGCCTGGCTTAGGTTAGGATATATAACGCTGTAGACGTTATAATGTCCCAACCGAGACGTACGGGACGACAGGAACGGGATACTGTAAAACATTACCAGCCAGGGGCTATATGTGTTAGGTTAGGATATATTACGTTATAGACGAATATAATGTTCCCACCGAGAAGTAGAGGCCGATGCGCCAGGAATGTTGTAAAATACTGCATCCGAGATGATAGCCTGCCTTAGGTTACGATATATAACGCTATAGACGTATATAATATCCCAACCGAGACGTACGGTTCGACAAGAACGGTATTCTGTAAAATATTACCAGCGAGGGGCTAGATGGTTATGTTACGTTATAGACGTATATAATATTCACACCGAGAAGTAGGGGCCGATACGGCAGGAACATTGTAAAATACTACATCCGAGATGATAGCCTTCCTTAGGTTAGGATATATAACGCTATAGACGTATATAATATCCCAACCGAGATGTACGGGACGTCACGAACGGTATTCTGTAAAACATTACCAGCGAGGGACTAGATGTGTTAGGTTAGGTTATGTTACGTTATAGACCTATATAATGTTCCCACCGAGAAGTATGGGCCGATATGCCAGGAATGTTGTAAAATACTGCAACCGAGATGATAGCATGCCTTAGGTTAGGATACATAAAGCTATAGACGTATATAATATCCCAACCGAGACGTACGGGACGACACGAACGGGATTCTGTAAAACATTACCAGCGAGGGGCTAGATGGGTTAGGTTAGAATATATTACGTTATAGACGTATATAATGTTCCCACCGAGAAGTAGAGGCCGATCCTACAGAAATGTTGTAAAATACCATATCCGAGAAGTTAGCCTGCCTTAGGTTAGGATATATATCGCTGTAGACGTTTATAATGTCTCATCCGAGACGTTCGGGACGACAGGGACGGCATTCTGTAAAACATTACCAGCGAGGGGCTAGATGTGTTAGGTTAGGTTATGTTACGTTATAGACCTATATAATGTTCCCACCGAGAAGTATGGGCCGATACGCCAGGAATGTTGTAAAATACTGCAACCGAGATGTTAGCCTGCCTTAGGTTAGGATATATAACGCTGTAGAAGTTTATAATGTCCCATCCGAGACGTACGGGACGTCACGAACGGGATTCTGTAAAACATTGCCAACGAGGAGCTAGATGGGGTAGGTTAGGTTATGTTACGTTACAGACGTATATAATGTTCCCACCGAGAAGTATGGGCCGATACGCCAGGAATGTTGTAAAATACTGCATCCGAGATGTTAGCCTGCCTTAGGTTAGGATATATATCGCTGTAGAAGTTTATAGTGTCCCATCCGAGACGTACGGGACGTCCCGAACGGGATTCTGTAAAACATTGCGAACGAGGGGCTAGATGGGGTAGGTTAGGTTATGTTACGTTACAGACGTATATAATGTTCCCACCGAGAAGTATGGGCCGATACGCCAGGAATGTTGTAAAATACTGCATCCGAGATGTTAGCCTGCCTTACGTTAGGATATATATCGCTGTAGACGTATATAACATCCCAACCGAGATGTACGCGACGACAGAAACGGGATTCTGTAAAACATTTCCAGCGAGGGGCTAGATGGGTTGGGTTAGGTTATGTTACGTTATAGACGTATATACTGTTCCGACCGAGAAGTAGGGGCCGATACTCCAAAAATGTTGTAAAATACTGCATCCGAGATGTTAGCCTGCCTTAGGTTAAGATATATAACGCTATAGACGTATATAATATCCCAACCGAGATGTCCGGGACGACACGAACGGGATTCTGTAAAACATTGCCAGCGAGGTGCCAGATGGGATAGGATAGGTTATGTTACATTATCGACGTATATAATGTTCCCACCGAGAAGTATGGGCCGATACGCCAGGAATGGCGTAAAATACTGCATCCGAGATGTTAGACTGCCTTAGGTTAGGATATATAACGCTGTAGACGTGTATAACGTCCCAACCGAGACGTACGGGACGACACGAACGGTATTCTGTAAAACATTACCAGCGAGGGGCTAGATGTGTTAGGTTAGGTTATATTACGTTATAGACTTATATAATGTTCCCACCGAGAAGTATGGGCCGATATGCCAGGAATGTTGTAAAATACTGCAACCGAGATGTTAGCCTGCCTTAGGTTAGGATATATAACGCTGTAGACGTATATAATGTCCCAACCGAGACGTACGGGACGACACGAACGGGATTCTGTAAAATATTACCATCGAGGGGCTAGGTGTGTTAGGTTAGTTTATATTACGTTATAGACCTATATAATGTTCCCACCAAGAAGTAGGGGCCGATACGCCAGGTATGTTGTAAAATACTACATCCGAGATGTTAGCCTGCCTTAAGTTAGGATATATAACGCTGTAGCCGTATATAATATCCCAACCGAAATGTACGGGACGTCACGAACGATATTCTGTAAAACATTACCAGCGAGGGACTAGATGTGTTAGGTTAGGTTATGTTACGTTATAGACCTATATAATGTTCCCACCGAGAAGTATGGGCCGATATGCCAGGAATGTTGTAAAATACTGAAACCGAGATGTTAGCATGCCTTAGGTTAGGATTCATAACGCTATAGACGTATATAATATCCCAACCGAGATGTCCGGGACGACACGAACGGGATTCTGTAAAACATTGCCAACGAGGTGCTAGATGGGATAGGATAGGTTATGTTACGTTATAGACGTATATAATGTTCCCACCGAGAAGTATGGGCCGATACGCCAGGAATGTTGTAAAATACTGCAACCGAGATGTTAGCCTGGCTTAAATTAGGATATATAACGCTGTAGACGTATATAACATCCCAACCGAGATGTACGTGACGAAAGGAACGGGATTCTGTAAAACATTACCAGCGAGGGGCTAGATGGGTTAGGTTAGGTTATGTTACGTTATAGACGTGTATAATTTTCCCACCGAGAAGTAGAGCCGATACGCCAGGAATGTTGAACAATACTGCATCAGAGATGTTAGCCTGCCTTAGGTTAAGATATATAACGCTATAGACGTATATAATATCCCAACCGAGATGTACGGGACGACACGAACGGGATTCTGTAAAACATTGCCAACGAGGTGCTAGATGGGATAGGTTAGGTTATGTTACGTTATAGACGTATATAATGTTCCCACCGAGAAGTATGGGCCGATACTCCAAGAATGTTGTAAAATACTATATCCGAGATGTTAGCCTGCCTTACGTTAGGAAATATAACGCTGTAGACGTATATAATGTTCCATCCGAGACGTACGGGACGACACGCACGGGATTCTGTAAAACATTACCAGCGAGGGGCTAGATGTGTTAGGTTAGGTTATGTTACGTTATAGACCTATATAATGTTCCCACCGAGAAGTAGAGGCCGATGCGCCAGGAATGTTGTAAAATACTGCATCCGAGATGATAGCCTGCCTTAGGATACGATATATAACGCTATAGACGTATATAATATCCCAACCGAGACGTACGGGACGACACGAACGGGATTCTGTGAAATATTACCAGCGAGGGGCTAGATGGGTTAGGTTAGGTTGTGATACGTTATAGACCTATATAATGTTCCCACCGAGAAGTGGATGCCGATGCGCCAGGAATGTTGTAAAATATTGCAACCGAGAAGTTAGACTTCCTTAGGATAGGATATATAACGCTGTAGACGTATATAATGTCCCATCCGAGACGTACGGGACGACACGAACGGGATTCTGTAAAATATTACCAGCGAGGGGCTAGATGGGTTAGGTTAGGTTATGTTACGTTATAGACGTATATAATGTTCCCACCGAGAAGTAGGGGCCGATACTCCAAGTATGTTGCAAAATACTACATCCGAGATGATAGCCTGCCTTAGGTTAGGATATATAACGCTGTAGACGTATATAATATCCCAACCGAGATGTACGGGACGTCACGCACGGTATTCTGTAAAACATTACCAGCGAGGGACTAGATGTGTCAGGTTAGGTTATGTGACGTTATAGACCTATATAATGTTCCCACCGAGAAGTATGGGCCGATATGCCAGGAGTGTTGTAAAATACTGCAACCGAGATGTTAGCCTGCCTTAGGTTAGGATATATAACGCTGTAGACGTATATAATGTCCCAACCGAGACGTACGGGACGACACGAACGGGATTCTGTAAAATATTACCATCGAGGGGCTAGGTGTGTTAGGTTAGTTTATATTACGTTATAGACCTATATAATGTTCCCACCAAGAAGTAGGGGCCGATACGCCAGGAATGTTGTAAAATACTACATCCGAGATGATAGCCTGCCTCAGGTTATGATATATAACGCTATAGACGTATATAATATCCCAACCGAGTCGTACGGGTCGACAAGAACGGGAGTCTGCAAAATATTACCAGCGAGGGACTAGATGTGTTAGGTTAGGTTATGTTACGTTATAGACCTATATAATGTTCCCACCGAGAAGTATGGGCCGATATGCCAGGAATGTTGTAAAATACTGCAACCGAGATGATAGCATGCCTTAGGTTAGGATACATAAAGCTATAGACGTATATAATATCCCAACCGAGACGTACGGGACGACACGAACGGGATTCTGTAAAACATTACCAGCGAGGGGCTAGATGTGTTAGGTTAGGTTATGTTACGTTATAGACCTATATAATGTTCCCACCGAGAAGTATGGGCCGATACGCCAGGAATGTTGTAAAATACTGCAACCGAGATGTTAGCCTGCCTTAGGTTAGGATATATAACGCTGTAGAAGTTTATAATGTCCCATCCGAGACGTACGGGACGACAGGAACGGGATTCTGTAAAACATTACCAGCGAGGGGCTATATGTGTTAGGTTAGGTTATATTACGTTATAGACGAATATAATGTTTCCACCGAGAAGTACAGGCCGGTCCTACAGAAATGTTGTAAAATACTGCATCCGAGATGATAGCCTGCCTTAGGTTACGATATATAACGCTATAGACGTAAATAATATCCCAACCGAGACGTACGGTTCGACAAGAACGGGATTCTGTAAAATATTACCAGCGAGGGGCTAGATGGTTATGTTACGTTATAGACGTATATAATGTTCCCACCGAGAAGTAGGGGCCGATACGGCAGGAATATTGTAAAATACTACATCCGAGATGATAGCCTTCGTCAGGTTAGGATATATAACGCTATAGACGTATATAATATCCCAACCGAGATGTACGGGACGTCACGAACGGGATTCTGTAAAACATTGCCAACGAGGAGCTAGATGGGGTAGGTTAGGTTATGTTACGTTACAGACGTATATAATGTTCCCACCGAGAAGTATGGGCCGATACGCCAGGAATGTTGTAAAATACTGCATCCGAGATGTTAGCCTGCCTTAGGTTAGGATATATATCGCTGTAGAAGTTTATAGTGTCCCATCCGTGACGTACGGGACGTCCCGAACGGGATTCTGTAAAACATTGCGAACGAGGGGCTGGATGGGGTAGGTTAGGTTATGTTACGTTACAGACGTATATAATGTTCCCACCGAGAAGTATGGGCCGATACGCCAGGAATGTTGTAAAATACTGCATCCGAGATGTTAGCCTGCCTTACGTTAGGATATATATCGCTGTAGACGTATATAACATCCCAACCGAGATGTACGCGACGACAGAAACGGGATTCTGTAAAACATTTCCAGCGAGGGGCTAGATGGGTTGGGTTAGGTTATGTTACGTTATAGACGTATATACTGTTCCGACCGAGAAGTAGGGGCCGATACTCCAAAAATGTTGTAAAATACTGCATCCGAGATGTTAGCCTGCCTTAGGTTAAGATATATAACGCTATAGACGTATATAATATCCCAACCGAGATGTCCGGGACGACACGAACGGGATTCTGTAAAACATTGCCAGCGAGGTGCCAGATGGGATAGGATAGGTTATGTTACATTATAGACGTATATAATGTTCCCACCGAGAAGTATGGGCCGATACGCCAGGAATGTTGTAAAATACTGCAACCGAGATGATAGCCTGCCTTAGGTTACGATATATAACGCTATAGACGTAAATAATATCCCAACCGAGACGTACGGTTCGACAAGAACGGGATTCTGTAAAATATTACCAGCGAGGGGCTAGATGGTTATGTTACGTTATAGACGTATATAATGTTCCCACCGAGAAGTAGGGGCCGATACGGCAGGAATATTGTAAAATACTACATCCGAGATGATAGCCTTCGTCAGGTTAGGATATATAACGCTATAGACGTATATAATATCCCAACCGAGATGTACGGGACGTCACGAACGGGATTCTGTAAAACATTGCCAACGAGGAGCTAGATGGGGTAGGTTAGGTTATGTTACGTTACAGACGTATATAATGTTCCCACCGAGAAGTATGGGCCGATACGCCAGGAATGTTGTAAAATACTGCATCCGAGATGTTAGCCTGCCTTAGGTTAGGATATATATCGCTGTAGAAGTTTATAGTGTCCCATCCGTGACGTACGGGACGTCCCGAACGGGATTCTGTAAAACATTGCGAACGAGGGGCTGGATGGGGTAGGTTAGGTTATGTTACGTTACAGACGTATATAATGTTCCCACCGAGAAGTATGGGCCGATACGCCAGGAATGTTGTAAAATACTGCATCCGAGATGTTAGCCTGCCTTACGTTAGGATATATATCGCTGTAGACGTATATAACATCCCAACCGAGATGTACGCGACGACAGAAACGGGATTCTGTAAAACATTTCCAGCGAGGGGCTAGATGGGTTGGGTTAGGTTATGTTACGTTATAGACGTATATACTGTTCCGACCGAGAAGTAGGGGCCGATACTCCAAAAATGTTGTAAAATACTGCATCCGAGATGTTAGCCTGCCTTAGGTTAAGATATATAACGCTATAGACGTATATAATATCCCAACCGAGATGTCCGGGACGACACGAACGGGATTCTGTAAAACATTGCCAGCGAGGTGCCAGATGGGATAGGATAGGTTATGTTACATTATAGACGTATATAATGTTCCCACCGAGAAGTATGGGCCGATACGCCAGGAATGGCGTAAAATACTGCATCCGAGATGTTAGACTGCCTTAGGTTAGGATATATAACGCTGTAGACGTGTATAACGTCCCAACCGAGACGTACGGGACGACACGAACGGTATTCTGTAAAACATTACCAGCGAGGGGCTAGATGTGTTAGGTTAGGTTATATTACGTTATAGACCTATATAATGTTCCCACCGAGAAGTATGGGCCGATATGCCAGGAATGTTGTAAAATACTGCAACCGAGATGTTAGCCTGCCTTAGGTTAGGATATATAACGCTGTAGACGTATATAATGTCCCAACCGAGACGTACGGGACGACACGAACGGGATTCTGTAAAATATTACCATCGAGGGGCTAGGTGTGTTAGGTTAGTTTATATTACGTTATAGACCTATATAATGTTCCCACCAAGAAGTAGGGGCCGATACGCCAGGTATGTTGTAAAATACTACATCCGAGATGTTAGCCTGCCTTAAGTTAGGATATATAACGCTGTAGCCGTATATAATATCCCAACCGGAATGTACGGGACGTCACGAACGATATTCTGTAAAACATTACCAGCGAGGGACTAGATGTGTTAGGTTAGGTTATGTTACGTTATAGACCTATATAATGTGCCCACCGAGAAGTATGGGCCGATATGCCAGGAATGTTGTAAAATACTGAAACCGAGATGTTAGCATGCCTTAGGTTAGGATTCATAACGCTATAGACGTATATAATATCCCTACCGAGACGTACGGGACGACACGAACGGGATTCTGTAAAACATTACCAGCGAGGGGCTAGATTGGTTAGGTTAGATTATATTACGTTATAGACGTATATAATGTTCCCACCGAGAAGTAGAGGCCGATCCTACAGAAATGTTGTAAAATACTATATCCGAGAAGTTAGCCTGCCTTAGGTTAGGATATATATCGCTGTAGACGTTTATAATGTCTCATCCGTGACGTACGGGACGACAGGGACGGCATTCTGTAAAACATTACCAGCGAGGGGCTAGATGTGTTAGGTTAGGTTATGTTACGTTATAGACCTATATAATGTTCCCACCGAGAAGTATGGGCCGATACGCCAGGAATGTTGTAAAATACTGCATTCGAGATGTTAGCCTGCCTTAGGTTAGGATATATATATTGCTGTAGACGTTTATAATGTAGCAACCGAGACGTACGGGACGACAGGAATGGGATACCGTAAAACATTACCAGCGAGGGGCTATATGTGTTAGGTTAGGTTATATTACGTTATAGACGAATATAATGTTTCCACCGAGAAGTACAGGCCGGTCCTACAGAAATGTTGTAAAATACTGCATCCGAGATGATAGCCTGCCTTAGGATACGATATATAACGCTATAGACGTATATAATTTCCCAACCGGGACGTACGGGTCGACAAGAACGGGATTCTGTAAAATATTACTAGCGAGGGGCTAGATGGGTTAGGTTAGGTTATGTTACGTTATAGACGTGTATAATGTTCCCACCGAGAAGTAGAGCCGATACGCCAGGAATGGCGTAAAATACTACATCCGAGATGTTAGCCTGCCTTACGTTAGGATATATAATGCTATACACGTATATAATATCCCAACCGAGACGTACGGGACGAAACGAACGGGATTCTGTGAAATATTACCAGCGAGGGGCTAGATGGGTTAGGTTAGGTTATGTTAAGTTATAGACGTGTATAATGTTCCCACGGTGAAGTAGGGGTCGATACGCCAGGAATGGCGTAAAATACTTCATCCGAGATGTTAGCCTGCCTTCGGTTAGGATATATATCGCTGTAGACGTATATAACATCCCAACCGAGATGTACGCGACGACAGAAACGGGATTCTGTAAAACATTTCCAGCGAGGGGCTAGATGGGTTGGGTTAGGTTATGTTACGTTATAGACGTATATACTGTTCCGACCGAGAAGTAGGGGCCGATACTCCAAAAATGTTGTAAAATACTGCATCCGAGATGTTAGCCTGCCTTAGGTTAAGATATATAACGCTATAGACGTATATAATATCCCAACCGAGATGTCCGGGACGACACGAACGGGATTCTGTAAAACATTGCCAACGAGGTGCCAGATGGGATAGGATAGGTTATGTTACGTTATAGACGTATATAATGTTCCCACCGAGAAGTATGGGCCGATACGCCAGGAATGGCGTAAAATACTGCATCCGAGATGTTAGACTGCCTTAGGTTAGGATATATAACGCTGTAGACGTGTATAACGTCCCAACCGAGACGTACGGGACGACACGAACGGTATTCTGTAAAACATTACCAGCGAGGGGCTAGATGTGTTAGGTTAGGTTATATTACGTTATAGACCTATATAATGTTCCCACCGAGAAGTATGGGCCGATATGCCAGGAATGTTGTAAAATACTGCAACCGAGATGTTAGCCTGCCTTAGGTTAGGATATATAACGCTGTAGACGTATATAATGTCCCAACCGAGACGTACGGGACGACACGAACGGGATTCTGTAAAATATTACCATCGAGGGGCTAGGTGTGTTAGGTTAGTTTATATTACGTTATAGACCTATATAATGTTCCCACCAAGAAGTAGGGGCCGATACGCCAGGTATGTTGTAAAATACTACATCCGAGATGTTAGCCTGCTTAAGTTAGGATATATAACGCTATAGCCGTATATAATATCCCAACCGAGATGTACGGGACGTCACGAACGATATTCTGTAAAACATTACCAGCGAGGGACTAGATGTGTTAGGTTAGGTTATGTTACGTTATAGACCTATATAATGTTCCCACCGCGAAGTATGGGCCGATATGCCAGGAATGTTGTAAAATACTGAAACCGAGATGTTAGCATGCCTTAGGTTAGGGTTCATAACGCTGTAGACGTATATAATATCCCTACCGAGACGTACGGGACGACACGAACGGGATTCTGTAAAACATTACCAGCGAGGGGCTAGATTGGTTAGGTTAGATTATATTACGTTATAGACGTATATAATGTTCCCACCGAGAAGTAGAGGCCGATCCTACAGAAATGTTGTAAAATACTATATCCGAGAAGTTAGCCTGCCTTAGGTTAGGATATATATCGCTGTAGACGTTTATAATGTCTCATCCGAGACGTACGGGACGACAGGGACGGGATTCTGTAAAACATTACCAGCGAGGGGCTAGATGTGTTAGGTTAGGTTATGTTACGTTATAGACCTATATAATGTTCCCACCGAGAAGTATGGGCCGATACGCCAGGAATGTTGTAAAATACTGCATTCGAGATGTTAGCCTGCCTTAGGTTAGGATATATATATTGCTGTAGACGTTTATAATGTCGCAACCGAGACGTACGGGACGACAGGAACGGGATACCGTAAAACAATACCAGCGAGGGGCTATATGTGTTAGGTTAGGTTATATTACGTTATAGACGAATATAATGTTTCCACCGAGAAGTACAGGCCGGTCCTACAGAAATGTTTGTAAAATACTGCATCCGAGATGATAGCCTGCCTTAGGTTACGATATATAACGCTATAGACGTATATAATATCCCAACCGAGACGTACGGTTCGACAAGAACGGGATTCTGTAAAATATTACCAGCGAGGGGCTAGATGGTTATGTTACGTTATAGACGTATATAATGTTCCCACCGAGAAGTAGGGGCCGATACGGCAGGAATATTGTAAAATACTACATCCGAGATGATAGCCTTCCTTAGGTTAGGATATATAACGCTATAGACGTATATAATATCCCAACCGAGATGTACGGGACGTCACGAACGGGATTCTGTAAAACATTGCCAACGAGGAGCTAGATGGGGTAGGTTAGGTTATATTACGTTATAGACCTATATAATGTTCCCACCGAGAAGTAGGGGCCGATACGCCAGGAATGTTGTAAAATACTGCATCCGAGATGTTAGCCTGCCTTAGGTTAGGATATATATCGCTGTAGAAGTTTATAATGTCCCATCCGAGACGTACGGGACGACAGGAACGGGATTCTGTAAAACATTACCAGCGAGGGGCTAGATGGGTTAGGTTAGGTTGTGATACGTTATGAACGTATATAATGTTCCCACCGAGAAGTAGGGGCTGATATGCCAGGAATGTTGTAAAATACTGCATACGAGATGAGAGCTTGCCTTAGGTTAGGATATATAACGCTATAGACGTATATAATATTCCAACCGAGATGTACGGGACGTCCCGAACGGGATTCTGTAAAACATTGCCAACGAGGAGCTAGATGGGGTAGGTTAGGTTATGTTACGTTACAGACGTATATAATGTTCCCACCGAGAAGTATGGGCCGATACGCCAGGAATGTTGTAAAATACTGCATCCGAGATGTTAGCCTGCCTTACGTTAGGATATATATCGCTGTAGACGTATATAACATCCCAACCGAGATGTACGCGACGACAGAAACGGGATTCTGTAAAACATTTCCAGCGAGGGGCTAGATGGGTTGGGTTAGGTTATGTTACGTTATAGACGTATATAATGTTCCCACCGAGAAGTAGGGGCCGATACGGCAGGAATATTGTAAAATACTGCATCCGAGATGTTAGCCTGCCTTAGGTTAAGATATATAACGCTATAGACGTATATAATATCCCAACCGAGATGTCCGGGACGACACGAACGGGATTCTGTAAAACATTGCCAACGAGGTGCCAGATGGGATAGGATAGGTTATGTTACGTTATAGACGTATATAATGTTCCCACCGAGAAGTATGGGCCGATACGCCAGGAATGGCGTAAAATACTGCATCCGAGATGTTAGACTGCCTTAGGTTAGGATATATAACGCTGTAGACGTGTATAACGTCCCAACCGAGACGTACGGGACGACAGGGACGGCATTCTGTAAAACATTACCAGCGAGGGGCTAGATGTGTTAGGTTAGGTTATGTTACGTTATAGACCTATATAATGTTCCCACCGAGAAGTATGGGCCGATACGCCAGGAATGTTGTAAAATACTGCATTCGAGATGTTAGCCTGCCTTAGGTTAGGATATATATATTGCTGTAGACGTTTATAATGTCGCAACCGAGACGTACGGGACGACAGGAACGGGATACCGTAAAACATTACCAGCGAGGGGCTATATGTGTTAGGTTAGGTTATATTACGTTATAGACGAATATAATGTTTCCACCGAGAAGTACAGGCCGGTCCTACAGAAATGTTGTAAAATACTGCATCCGAGATGATAGCCTGCCTTAGGTTACGATATATAACGCTATAGACGTATATAATATCCCAACCGAGACGTACGGTTCGACAAGAACGGGATTCTGTAAAATATTACCAGCGTGGGGCTAAATGGTTATGTTACGTTATAGACGTATATAATGTTCCCACCGAGAAGTAGGGGCCGATACGGCAGGAATATTGTAAAATACTACATCCGAGATGATAGCCTTCCTTAGGTTAGGATATATAACGCTATAGACGTATATAATATCCCAACCGAGATGTACGGGACGTCACGAACGGGATTCTGTAAAACATTGCCAACGAGGAGCTAGATGGGGTAGGTTAGGTTATGTTACGTTACAGACGTATATAATGTTCCCACCGAGAAGTATGGGCCGATACGCCAGGAATGTTGTAAAATACTGCACCCGAGATGTTAGCCTGCCTTAGGTTAGGATATATATCGCTGTAGAAGTTTATAATGTCCCATCCGAGACGTACGGGACGACAGGAACGGGATTCTGTAAAACATTACCAGCGAGGGGCTAGATGGGTTAGGTTAGGTTGTGATACGTTATGAACGTATATAATGTTCCCACCGAGAAGTAGGGGCCGATATGCCAGGAATGTTGTAAAATACTGCATACGAGATGAGAGCTTGCCTTAGGTTAGGATATATAACGCTATAGACGTATATAATATTCCAACCGAGATGTACGGGACGTCCCGAACGGGATTCTGTAAAACATTGCCAACGAGGAGCTAGATGGGGTAGGTTAGGTTATGTTACGTTACAGACGTATATAATGTTCCCACCGAGAAGTATGGGCCGATACGCCAGGAATGTTGTAAAATACTGCATCCGAGATGTTAGCCTGCCTTACGTTAGGATATATATCGCTGTAGACGTATATAACATCCCAACCGAGATGTACGCGACGACAGAAACGGGATTCTGTAAAACATTTCCAGCGAGGGGCTAGATGGGTTGGGTTAGGTTATGTTACGTTATAGACGTATATACTGTTCCGACCGAGAAGTAGGGGCCGATACTCCAAAAATGTTGTAAAATACTGCATCCGAGATGTTAGCCTGCCTTAGGTTAAGATATATAACGCTATAGACGTATATAATATCCCAACCGAGATGTCCGGGACGACACGAACGGGATTCTGTAAAACATTGCCAACGAGGTGCCAGATGGGATAGGATAGGTTATGTTACGTTATAGACGTATATAATGTTCCCACCGAGAAGTATGGGCCGATACGCCAGGAATGGCGTAAAATACTGCATCCGAGATGTTAGACTGCCTTAGGTTAGGATATATAACGCTGTAGACGTGTATAACGTCCCAACCGAGACGTACGGGACGACACGAACGGTATTCTGTAAAACATTACCAGCGAGGGGCTAGATGTGTTAGGTTAGGTTATATTACGTTATAGACCTATATAATGTTCCCACCGAGAAGTATGGGCCGATATGCCAGGAATGTTGTAAAATACTGCAACCGAGATGTTAGCCTGCCTTAGGTTAGGATATATAACGCTGTAGACGTATATAATGTCCCAACCGAGACGTACGGGACGACACGAACGGGATTCTGTAAAATATTACCATCGAGGGTCTAGGTGTGTTAGGTTAGTTTATATTACGTTATAGACCTATATAATGTTCCCACCAAGAAGTAGGGGCCGATACGCCAGGTATGTTGTAAAATACTACATCCGAGATGTTAGCCTGCCTTAAGTTAGGATATATAACGCTGTAGACGTATATAACATCCCAACCGAGATGTACCGGACGACACGAACGGGATTCTGTAAAACATTGCCAACGAGGGGATAGATGGTATAGGTTAGGTTATGTTACGTTACAGACGTATATAATGTTCCCACCGAGAAGTAGAGGCCGATCCTACAGAAATGTTGTAAAATACTATATCCGAGAAGTTAGCCTGCCTTAGGTTAGGATATATATCGCTGTAGACGTTTATAATGTCTCATCCGAGACGTACGGGACGACAGGGACGGCATTCTGTACAACATTACCAGCGAGGGGCTAGATGTGTTAGGTTAGGTTATGTTACGTTATAGACCTATATAATGTTCCCACCGAGAAGTATGGGCCGATACGCCAGGAATGTTGTAAAATACTGCATTCGAGATGTTAGCCTGCCTTAGGTTAGGATATATATATTGCTGTAGACGTTTATAATGTCGCAACCGAGACGTACGGTACGACAGGAACGGGATACCGTAAAACATTACCAGCGAGGGGCTATATGTGTTAGGTTAGGTTATATTACGTTATAGACGAATATAATGTTTCCACCGAGAAGTACAGGCCGGTCCTACAGAAATGTTGTAAAATACTGCATCCGAGATGATAGCCTGCCTTAGGTTACGATATATAACGCTATAGACGTATATAATATCCCAACCGAGACGTACGGTTCGACAAGAACGGGATTCTGTAAAATATTACCAGCGAGGGGCTAGATGGTTATGTTACGTTATAGACGTATATAATGTTCCCACCGAGAAGTAGGGGCCGATACGGCAGGAATATTGTAAAATACTACATCCGAGATGTTAGCCTGCCTTAAGTTAGGATATATAACGCTGTAGACGTATATAACATCCCAACCGAGATGTACCGGACGACACGAACGGGATTCTGTAAAACATTGCCAACGAGGGGCTAGATGGTATAGGTTAGGTTATGTTACGTTAAAGACGTATATAATGTTCCCACCGAGAAGTAGGTGCCGATACCCCAAGAATGTTGTAAAATACTACATCCGAGATGTAAGCCTGCCTTAGGTTAAGATATATAACGCTATAGACGTATATAATATCCCAACCCAGATGTACGGGACGACACGAACGGGATTCTGTAAAACATTGCCAACGAGGGGATAGATGGTATAGGTTAGGTTATGTTACGTTACAGACGTATATAATGTTCCCACCGAGAAGTAGGGGCCGATACCCCAAGAATGTTGTAAAATACTACATCCGAGATGTTAGCCTGCCTTACGTTAGGAAATATAACGCTGTAGACGTATATAATGTTCCATCCGAGACGTACGGGACGACACGAACGGGATTCTGTAAAACATTACCAGCGAGGGGCTAGATGTGTTAGGTTAGGTTATGTTACGTTATAGACCTATATAATGTTCCCACCGAGAAGTATGGGCCGATACGCCAGGAATGTTGTAACATACTGCAACCGAGATGTTAGCCTGCCTTAGGTTAGGATATATAACGCTGTAGAAGTTTATAATGTCCCATCCGAGACGTACGGGACGACACGAACGGGATTCTGTAAAACATTACCAGCGAGGGGCTAGATGGGTTAGGTTAGGTTGTGATACGTTATAAACGTATATAATGTTCCCACCGAGAAGTAGGGGCCGATATGCCAGGAATGTTGTAAAATACTGCATACGAGATGAGAGCTTGCCTTAGGTTAGGATATATAACGCTATAGACGTATATAATATTCAAACCGAGATGTACGGTAGGTCCCGAACGGGATTCTGTAAAACATTGCCAACGAGGGGCTAGAAGGGGTAGGTTAGGTTATGTTACGTTACAGACGTATATAATGTTCCCACCGAGAAGTATGGGCCGATACGCCAGGAATGTTGTAAAATACTGCATCCGAGATGTTAGCTTGCCTTACGTTAGGATATATATCGCTGTAGACGTATATAACATCCCAACCGAGATGTACGTGACGAAAGGAACGGGATTCTGTAAAGCATTACCAGCGAGGGGCTAGATGGGTTAGGTTAGGTTATGTTGCGTTATAGACGTGTATAATGTTCCCACCGAGAAGTATGGGCCGATATGCCAGGAATGTTGTAAAATACTGCAACCGAGATGTTAGCCTGCCTTAGGTTAGGATATATAACGCTGTAGACGTATATAATGTCCCAACCGAGACGTACGGGACGACACGAACGGGATTCTGTAAAATATTACCATCGAGGGGCTAGGTGTGTTAGGTTAGTTTATATTACGTTATAGACCTATATAATGTTCCCACCAAGAAGTAGGGGCCGATACGCCAGGAATGTTGTAAAATACTACATCCGAGATGTTAGCCTGCCTTAAGTTAGGATATATAACGCTGTAGACGTATATAACATCCCAACCGAGATGTACCGGACGACACGAACGGGATTCTGTAAAACATTGCCAACGAGGGGCTAGGTGGTATAGGTTAGGTTATGTTACGTTACAGACGTATATAATGTTCCCACCGAGAAGTAGGGGCCGATACCCCAAGAATGTTGTAAAATACTACATCCCAGATGTTAGCCTGCCTTACGTTAGGATATATATCGCTGTAGACGTATATAACATCCCAACCGAGATGTACGTGACGAAAGGAACGGGATTCTGTAAAACATTGCCAGCGAGGGGCTAGATGGGATAGGTTAGGTTATGTTACGTTATAAACGTATATAATGTTCCCACCGAGAAGTATGGGCCGATACGCCAGGAATGTTGTAAAATACTGCATCCGAGATGTTGGCCTGCCTTACGTTAGGATATATATCGCTGTAGACGTATATAACATCCCAACCGAGATGTACGTGACGAAAGGAACGGGATTCTGTAAAACATTACCAGCGAGGGGCTAGATGGGTTAGGTTAGGTTATGTTACGTTATAGACGTGTATAATGTTCCCACCGAGAAGTAGAGCCGATACGCCAGGAATGTTGTACAATACTGCATCCGAGATGTTAGCCTGCCTTAGGTTAAGATATATAACGCTATAGACGTATATAATATCCCAACCGAGATGTACCGGACGACACGAACGGGATTCTGTAAAACATTGCCAACGAGGTGCTAGATGGGATAGGTTAGGTTATGTTACGTTATAGACGTATATAATGTTCCCACCGAGAAGTATGGGCCGATACTCCAAGAATGTTGTAAAATACTACATCCGAGATGTTAGCCTGCCTTACGTTAGGAAATATAACGCTGTAGACGTATATAATGTTCCATCCGAGACGTACGGGACGACACGAACGGGATTCTGTAAAACATTACCAGCCAGGGGCTAGATGTGTTAGGTTAGGTTATGTTACGTTATAGACCTATATGATGTTCCCACCGAGAAGTAGAGGCCGATGCGCCAGGCATGTTGTAAAATACTGCATTCGAGATGATAGCCTGCCTTAGGATACGATATATAACGCTATAGACGTATATAATATCCCAACCGGGACGTACGGGTCGACAAGAACGGGATTCTGTAAAATATTACTAGCGAGGGGCTAGATGGGTTAGGTTAGGTTATGTTACGTTATAGACGTGTATAATGTTCCCACCGAGAAGTAGAGCCGATACGCCAGGAATGGCGTAAAATACTACATCCGAGATGTTAGCCTGCCTTAAGTTAGGATATATAACGCTGTAGACGTATATAACATCCCAACCGAGATGTACCGGACGACACGAACGGGATTCTGTAAAACATTGCCAACGAGGGGCTAGATGGTATAGGTTAGGTTATGTTACGTTACAGACGTATATAATGTTCCCACCGAGAAGTAGGGGCCGATACCCCAAGAATGTTGTAAAATACTACATCCGAGATGTTAGCCTGCCTTAGGTTAAGATATATAACGCTATAGACGTATATAATATCCCAACCGAGATGTACGGGACGACACGAACGGGATTCTGTAAAACATTGCCAGCGAGGGGCTAGATGGGATAGGTTAGGTTATGTTACGTTATAAACGTATATAATGTTCCCACCGAGAAGTATGGGCCGATACGCCAGGAATGTTGTAAAATACTGCATCCGAGATGTTAGCCTGCCTTAGGTTAGGATATATATCGCTGTAGAAGTTTATAGTGTCCCATCCGAGACGTACGGGACGTCCCGAACGGGATTCTGTAAAACATTGCGAACGAGGGGCTAGATGGGGTAGGTTAGGTTATGTTACGTTACAGACGTATATAATGTTCCCACCGAGAAGTATGGGCCGATACGCCAGGAATGTTGTAAAATACTGCATCCGAGATGTTAGCCTGCCTTACGTTAGGATATATATCGCTGTAGACGTATATAACATCCCAACCGAGATGTACGCGACGACAGAAACGGGATTCTGTAAAACATTTCCAGCGAGGGGCTAGATGGGTTGGGTTAGGTTATGTTACGTTATAGACGTATATACTGTTCCGACCGAGAAGTAGGGGCCGATACTCCAAAAATGTTGTAAAATACTGCATCCGAGATGTTAGCCTGCCTTAGGTTAAGATATATAACGCTATAGACGTATATAATATCCCAACCGAGATGTCCGGGACGACACGAACGGGATTCTGTAAAACATTGCCAGCGAGGTGCCAGATGGGATAGGATAGGTTATGTTACGTTATAGACGTATATAATGTTCCCACCGAGAAGTATGGGCCGATACGCCAGGAATGTTGTAAAATACTGCAACCGAGATGTTAGCCTGGCTTAAATTAGGATATATAACGCTGTAGACGTATATAACATCCCAACCGAGATGTACGTGACGAAAGGAACGGGATTCTGTAAAACATTACCAGCGAGGGGCTAGATGGGTTAGGTTAGGTTATGTTACGTTATAGACGTGTATAATTTTCCCACCGAGAAGTAGAGCCGATACGCCAGGAATGTTGAACAATACTGCATCAGAGATGTTAGCCTGCCTTAGGTTAAGATATATAACGCTATAGACGTATATAATATCCCAACCGAGATGTACGGGACGACACGAACGGGATTCTGTAAAACATTGCCAACGAGGTGCTAGATGGGATAGGTTAGGTTATGTTACGTTATAGACGTATATAATGTTCCCACCGAGAAGTATGGGCCGATACTCCAAGAATGTTGTAAAATACTATATCCGAGATGTTAGCCTGCCTTACGTTAGGAAATATAACGCTGTAGACGTATATAATGTTCCATCCGAGACGTACGGGACGACACGCACGGGATTCTGTAAAACATTACCAGCGAGGGGCTAGATGTGTTAGGTTAGGTTATGTTACGTTATAGACCTATATAATGTTCCCACCGAGAAGTAGAGGCCGATGCGCCAGGAATGTTGTAAAATACTGCATCCGAGATGATAGCCTGCCTTAGGATACGATATATAACGCTATAGACGTATATAATATCCCAACCGAGACGTACGGGACGACACGAACGGGATTCTGTGAAATATTACCAGCGAGGGGCTAGATGGGTTAGGTTAGGTTGTGATACGTTATAGACCTATATAATGTTCCCACCGAGAAGTGGATGCCGATGCGCCAGGAATGTTGTAAAATATTGCAACCGAGAAGTTAGACTTCCTTAGGATAGGATATATAACGCTGTAGACGTATATAATGTCCCATCCGAGACGTACGGGACGACACGAACGGGATTCTGTAAAATATTACCAGCGAGGGGCTAGATGGGTTAGGTTAGGTTATGTTACGTTATAGACGTATATAATGTTCCCACCGAGAAGTAGGGGCCGATACTCCAAGTATGTTGCAAAATACTACATCCGAGATGATAGCCTGCCTTAGGTTAGGATATATAACGCTGTAGACGTATATAATATCCCAACCGAGATGTACGGGACGTCACGCACGGTATTCTGTAAAACATTACCAGCGAGGGACTAGATGTGTCAGGTTAGGTTATGTGACGTTATAGACCTATATAATGTTCCCACCGAGAAGTATGGGCCGATATGCCAGGAGTGTTGTAAAATACTGCAACCGAGATGTTAGCCTGCCTTAGGTTAGGATATATAACGCTGTAGACGTATATAATGTCCCAACCGAGACGTACGGGACGACACGAACGGGATTCTGTAAAATATTACCATCGAGGGGCTAGGTGTGTTAGGTTAGTTTATATTACGTTATAGACCTATATAATGTTCCCACCAAGAAGTAGGGGCCGATACGCCAGGAATGTTGTAAAATACTACATCCGAGATGATAGCCTGCCTCAGGTTATGATATATAACGCTATAGACGTATATAATATCCCAACCGAGTCGTACGGGTCGACAAGAACGGGAGTCTGCAAAATATTACCAGCGAGGGGCTAGATGGGTTAGGTTAGGTTATGTTAAGTTATAGACGTGTATAATGTTCCCACGGTGAAGTAGGGGTCGATACGCCAGGAATGGCGCAAAATACTTCATCCGAGATGTTAGCTTGCCTTAGGTTAGGATATATATTGCTGTAGACGTTTGTAATGTCCCAACCGACACGTACGGGACGGCAGGAACGGGATACTTTAAAACATTACCAGCGAGGGGCTAGATGGGCTAGGTTAGGTTGTGATACGTTATAGACGTATATAATGTTCCCACCGAGAAGTATGGGCCGATATGCCAGGAGTGTTGTAAAATACTGCATCCGAGATGATAGCCTGGCTTAGGTTAGGATATATAACGCTGTAGACGTTATAATGTCCCAACCGAGACGTACGGGACGACAGGAACGGGATACTGTAAAACATTACCAGCCAGGGGCTATATGTGTTAGGTTAGGATATATTACGTTATAGACGAATATAATGTTCCCACCGAGAAGTAGAGGCCGATGCGCCAGGAATGTTGTAAAATACTGCATCCGAGATGATAGCCTGCCTTAGGTTACGATATATAACGCTATAGACGTATATAATATCCCAACCGAGACGTACGGTTCGACAAGAACGGTATTCTGTAAAATATTACCAGCGAGGGGCTAGATGGTTATGTTACGTTATAGACGTATATAATATTCACACCGAGAAGTAGGGGCCGATACGGCAGGAACATTGTAAAATACTACATCCGAGATGATAGCCTTCCTTAGGTTAGGATATATAACGCTATAGACGTATATAATATCCCAACCGAGATGTACGGGACGTCACGAACGGTATTCTGTAAAACATTACCAGCGAGGGACTAGATGTGTTAGGTTAGGTTATGTTACGTTATAGACCTATATAATGTTCCCACCGAGAAGTATGGGCCGATATGCCAGGAATGTTGTAAAATACTGCAACCGAGATGATAGCATGCCTTAGGTTAGGATACATAAAGCTATAGACGTATATAATATCCCAACCGAGACGTACGGGACGACACGAACGGGATTCTGTAAAACATTACCAGCGAGGGGCTAGATGGGTTAGGTTAGAATATATTACGTTATAGACGTATATAATGTTCCCACCGAGAAGTAGAGGCCGATCCTACAGAAATGTTGTAAAATACCATATCCGAGAAGTTAGCCTGCCTTAGGTTAGGATATATATCGCTGTAGACGTTTATAATGTCTCATCCGAGACGTTCGGGACGACAGGGACGGCATTCTGTAAAACATTACCAGCGAGGGACTAGATGTGTTAGGTTAGGTTATGTTACGTTATAGACCTATATAATGTTCCCACCGAGAAGTATGGGCCGATATGCCAGGAATGTTGTAAAATACTGAAACCGAGATGTTAGCATGCCTTAGGTTAGGATTCATAACGCTATAGACGTATATAATATCCCAACCGAGATGTCCGGGACGACACGAACGGGATTCTGTAAAACATTGCCAACGAGGTGCTAGATGGGATAGGATAGGTTATGTTACGTTATAGACGTATATAATGTTCCCACCGAGAAGTATGGGCCGATACGCCAGGAATGTTGTAAAATACTGCAACCGAGATGTTAGCCTGGCTTAAATTAGGATATATAACGCTGTAGACGTATATAACATCCCAACCGAGATGTACGTGACGAAAGGAACGGGATTCTGTAAAACATTACCAGCGAGGGGCTAGATGGGTTAGGTTAGGTTATGTTACGTTATAGACGTGTATAATTTTCCCACCGAGAAGTAGAGCCGATACGCCAGGAATGTTGAACAATACTGCATCAGAGATGTTAGCCTGCCTTAGGTTAAGATATATAACGCTATAGACGTATATAATATCCCAACCGAGATGTACGGGACGACACGAACGGGATTCTGTAAAACATTGCCAACGAGGTGCTAGATGGGATAGGTTAGGTTATGTTACGTTATAGACGTATATAATGTTCCCACCGAGAAGTATGGGCCGATACTCCAAGAATGTTGTAAAATACTATATCCGAGATGTTAGCCTGCCTTACGTTAGGAAATATAACGCTGTAGACGTATATAATGTTCCATCCGAGACGTACGGGACGACACGCACGGGATTCTGTAAAACATTACCAGCGAGGGGCTAGATGTGTTAGGTTAGGTTATGTTACGTTATAGACCTATATAATGTTCCCACCGAGAAGTAGAGGCCGATGCGCCAGGAATGTTGTAAAATACTGCATCCGAGATGATAGCCTGCCTTAGGATACGATATATAACGCTATAGACGTATATAATATCCCAACCGAGACGTACGGGACGACACGAACGGGATTCTGTGAAATATTACCAGCGAGGGGCTAGATGGGTTAGGTTAGGTTGTGATACGTTATAGACCTATATAATGTTCCCACCGAGAAGTGGATGCCGATGCGCCAGGAATGTTGTAAAATATTGCAACCGAGAAGTTAGACTTCCTTAGGATAGGATATATAACGCTGTAGACGTATATAATGTCCCATCCGAGACGTACGGGACGACACGAACGGGATTCTGTAAAATATTACCAGCGAGGGGCTAGATGGGTTAGGTTAGGTTATGTTACGTTATAGACGTATATAATGTTCCCACCGAGAAGTAGGGGCCGATACTCCAAGTATGTTGCAAAATACTACATCCGAGATGATAGCCTGCCTTAGGTTAGGATATATAACGCTGTAGACGTATATAATATCCCAACCGAGATGTACGGGACGTCACGCACGGTATTCTGTAAAACATTACCAGCGAGGGACTAGATGTGTCAGGTTAGGTTATGTGACGTTATAGACCTATATAATGTTCCCACCGAGAAGTATGGGCCGATATGCCAGGAGTGTTGTAAAATACTGCAACCGAGATGTTAGCCTGCCTTAGGTTAGGATATATAACGCTGTAGACGTATATAATGTCCCAACCGAGACGTACGGGACGACACGAACGGGATTCTGTAAAATATTACCATCGAGGGGCTAGGTGTGTTAGGTTAGTTTATATTACGTTATAGACCTATATAATGTTCCCACCAAGAAGTAGGGGCCGATACGCCAGGAATGTTGTAAAATACTACATCCGAGATGATAGCCTGCCTCAGGTTATGATATATAACGCTATAGACGTATATAATATCCCAACCGAGTCGTACGGGTCGACAAGAACGGGAGTCTGCAAAATATTACCAGCGAGGGGCTAGATGGGTTAGGTTAGGTTATGTTAAGTTATAGACGTGTATAATGTTCCCACGGTGAAGTAGGGGTCGATACGCCAGGAATGGCGCAAAATACTTCATCCGAGATGTTAGCTTGCCTTAGGTTAGGATATATATTGCTGTAGACGTTTGTAATGTCCCAACCGACACGTACGGGACGGCAGGAACGGGATACTTTAAAACATTACCAGCGAGGGGCTAGATGGGCTAGGTTAGGTTGTGATACGTTATAGACGTATATAATGTTCCCACCGAGAAGTATGGGCCGATATGCCAGGACTGTTGTAAAATACTGCATCCGAGATGATAGCCTGGCTTAGGTTAGGATATATAACGCTGTAGACGTTATAATGTCCCAACCGAGACGTACGGGACGACAGGAACGGGATACTGTAAAACATTACCAGCCAGGGGCTATATGTGTTAGGTTAGGATATATTACGTTATAGAAGAATATAATGTTCCCACCGAGAAGTAGAGGCCGATGCGCCAGGAATGTTGTAAAATACTGCATCCGAGATGATAGCCTGCCTTAGGTTACGATATATAACGCTATAGACGTATATAATATCCCAACCGAGACGTACGGTTCGACAAGAACGGTATTCTGTAAAATATTACCAGCGAGGGGCTAGATGGTTATGTTACGTTATAGACGTATATAATATTCACACCGAGAAGTAGGGGCCGATACGGCAGGAACATTGTAAAATACTACATCCGAGATGATAGCCTTCCTTAGGTTAGGATATATAACGCTATAGACGTATATAATATCCCAACCGAGATGTACGGGACGTCACGAACGGTATTCTGTAAAACATTACCAGCGAGGGACTAGATGTGTTAGGTTAGGTTATGTTACGTTATAGACCTATATAATGTTCCCACCGAGAAGTATGGGCCGATATGCCAGGAATGTTGTAAAATACTGCAACCGAGATGATAGCATGCCTTAGGTTAGGATACATAAAGCTATAGACGTATATAATATCCCAACCGAGACGTACGGGACGACACGAACGGGATTCTGTAAAACATTACCAGCGAGGGGCTAGATGGGTTAGGTTAGAATATATTACGTTATAGACGTATATAATGTTCCCACCGAGAAGTAGAGGCCGATCCTACAGAAATGTTGTAAAATACCATATCCGAGAAGTTAGCCTGCCTTAGGTTAGGATATATATCGCTGTAGACGTTTATAATGTCTCATCCGAGACGTTCGGGACGACAGGGACGGCATTCTGTAAAACATTACCAGCGAGGGGCTAGATGTGTTAGGTTAGGTTATGTTACGTTATAGACCTATATAATGTTCCCACCGAGAAGTATGGGCCGATACGCCAGGAATGTTGTAAAATACTGCAACCGAGATGTTAGCCTGCCTTAGGTTAGGATATATAACGCTGTAGAAGTTTATAATGTCCCATCCGAGACGTACGGGACGACAGGAACGGGATTCTGTAAAACATTACCAGCGAGGGGCTATATGTGTTAGGTTAGGTTATATTACGTTATAGACGAATATAATGTTTCCACCGAGAAGTACAGGCCGGTCCTACAGAAATGTTGTAAAATACTGCATCCGAGATGATAGCCTGCCTTAGGTTACGATATATAACGCTATAGACGTAAATAATATCCCAACCGAGACGTACGGTTCGACAAGAACGGGATTCTGTAAAATATTACCAGCGAGGGGCTAGATGGTTATGTTACGTTATAGACGTATATAATGTTCCCACCGAGAAGTAGGGGCCGATACGGCAGGAATATTGTAAAATACTACATCCGAGATGATAGCCTTCGTCAGGTTAGGATATATAACGCTATAGACGTATATAATATCCCAACCGAGATGTACGGGACGTCACGAACGGGATTCTGTAAAACATTGCCAACGAGGAGCTAGATGGGGTAGGTTAGGTTATGTTACGTTACAGACGTATATAATGTTCCCACCGAGAAGTATGGGCCGATACGCCAGGAATGTTGTAAAATACTGCATCCGAGATGTTAGCCTGCCTTAGGTTAGGATATATATCGCTGTAGAAGTTTATAGTGTCCCATCCGTGACGTACGGGACGTCCCGAACGGGATTCTGTAAAACATTGCGAACGAGGGGCTGGATGGGGTAGGTTAGGTTATGTTACGTTACAGACGTATATAATGTTCCCACCGAGAAGTATGGGCCGATACGCCAGGAATGTTGTAAAATACTGCATCCGAGATGTTAGCCTGCCTTACGTTAGGATATATATCGCTGTAGACGTATATAACATCCCAACCGAGATGTACGCGACGACAGAAACGGGATTCTGTAAAACATTTCCAGCGAGGGGCTAGATGGGTTGGGTTAGGTTATGTTACGTTATAGACGTATATACTGTTCCGACCGAGAAGTAGGGGCCGATACTCCAAAAATGTTGTAAAATACTGCATCCGAGATGTTAGCCTGCCTTAGGTTAAGATATATAACGCTATAGACGTATATAATATCCCAACCGAGATGTCCGGGACGACACGAACGGGATTCTGTAAAACATTGCCAGCGAGGTGCCAGATGGGATAGGATAGGTTATGTTACATTATAGACGTATATAATGTTCCCACCGAGAAGTATGGGCCGATACGCCAGGAATGGCGTAAAATACTGCATCCGAGATGTTAGACTGCCTTAGGTTAGGATATATAACGCTGTAGACGTGTATAACGTCCCAACCGAGACGTACGGGACGACACGAACGGTATTCTGTAAAACATTACCAGCGAGGGGCTAGATGTGTTAGGTTAGGTTATATTACGTTATAGACCTATATAATGTTCCCACCGAGAAGTATGGGCCGATATGCCAGGAATGTTGTAAAATACTGCAACCGAGATGTTAGCCTGCCTTAGGTTAGGATATATAACGCTGTAGACGTATATAATGTCCCAACCGAGACGTACGGGACGACACGAACGGGATTCTGTAAAATATTACCATCGAGGGGCTAGGTGTGTTAGGTTAGTTTATATTACGTTATAGACCTATATAATGTTCCCACCAAGAAGTAGGGGCCGATACGCCAGGTATGTTGTAAAATACTACATCCGAGATGTTAGCCTGCCTTAAGTTAGGATATATAACGCTGTAGCCGTATATAATATCCCAACCGGAATGTACGGGACGTCACGAACGATATTCTGTAAAACATTACCAGCGAGGGACTAGATGTGTTAGGTTAGGTTATGTTACGTTATAGACCTATATAATGTTCCCACCGAGAAGTATGGGCCGATACGCCAGGAATGTTGTAAAATACTGCAACCGAGATGTTAGCCTGCCTTAGGTTAGGATATATAACGCTGTAGAAGTTTATAATGTCCCATCCGAGACGTACGGGACGACAGGAACGGGATTCTGTAAAACATTACCAGCGAGGGGCTATATGTGTTAGGTTAGGTTATATTACGTTATAGACGAATATAATGTTTCCACCGAGAAGTACAGGCCGGTCCTACAGAAATGTTGTAAAATACTGCATCCGAGATGATAGCCTGCCTTAGGTTACGATATATAACGCTATAGACGTAAATAATATCCCAACCGAGACGTACGGTTCGACAAGAACGGGATTCTGTAAAATATTACCAGCGAGGGGCTAGATGGTTATGTTACGTTATAGACGTATATAATGTTCCCACCGAGAAGTAGGGGCCGATACGGCAGGAATATTGTAAAATACTACATCCGAGATGATAGCCTTCGTCAGGTTAGGATATATAACGCTATAGACGTATATAATATCCCAACCGAGATGTACGGGACGTCACGAACGGGATTCTGTAAAACATTGCCAACGAGGAGCTAGATGGGGTAGGTTAGGTTATGTTACGTTACAGACGTATATAATGTTCCCACCGAGAAGTATGGGCCGATACGCCAGGAATGTTGTAAAATACTGCATCCGAGATGTTAGCCTGCCTTAGGTTAGGATATATATCGCTGTAGAAGTTTATAGTGTCCCATCCGTGACGTACGGGACGTCCCGAACGGGATTCTGTAAAACATTGCGAACGAGGGGCTGGATGGGGTAGGTTAGGTTATGTTACGTTACAGACGTATATAATGTTCCCACCGAGAAGTATGGGCCGATACGCCAGGAATGTTGTAAAATACTGCATCCGAGATGTTAGCCTGCCTTACGTTAGGATATATATCGCTGTAGACGTATATAACATCCCAACCGAGATGTACGCGACGACAGAAACGGGATTCTGTAAAACATTTCCAGCGAGGGGCTAGATGGGTTGGGTTAGGTTATGTTACGTTATAGACGTATATACTGTTCCGACCGAGAAGTAGGGGCCGATACTCCAAAAATGTTGTAAAATACTGCATCCGAGATGTTAGCCTGCCTTAGGTTAAGATATATAACGCTATAGACGTATATAATATCCCAACCGAGATGTCCGGGACGACACGAACGGGATTCTGTAAAACATTGCCAGCGAGGTGCCAGATGGGATAGGATAGGTTATGTTACATTATAGACGTATATAATGTTCCCACCGAGAAGTATGGGCCGATACGCCAGGAATGGCGTAAAATACTGCATCCGAGATGTTAGACTGCCTTAGGTTAGGATATATAACGCTGTAGACGTGTATAACGTCCCAACCGAGACGTACGGGACGACACGAACGGTATTCTGTAAAACATTACCAGCGAGGGGCTAGATGTGTTAGGTTAGGTTATATTACGTTATAGACCTATATAATGTTCCCACCGAGAAGTATGGGCCGATATGCCAGGAATGTTGTAAAATACTGCAACCGAGATGTTAGCCTGCCTTAGGTTAGGATATATAACGCTGTAGACGTATATAATGTCCCAACCGAGACGTACGGGACGACACGAACGGGATTCTGTAAAATATTACCATCGAGGGGCTAGGTGTGTTAGGTTAGTTTATATTACGTTATAGACCTATATAATGTTCCCACCAAGAAGTAGGGGCCGATACGCCAGGTATGTTGTAAAATACTACATCCGAGATGTTAGCCTGCCTTAAGTTAGGATATATAACGCTGTAGCCGTATATAATATCCCAACCGGAATGTACGGGACGTCACGAACGATATTCTGTAAAACATTACCAGCGAGGGACTAGATGTGTTAGGTTAGGTTATGTTACGTTATAGACCTATATAATGTGCCCACCGAGAAGTATGGGCCGATATGCCAGGAATGTTGTAAAATACTGAAACCGAGATGTTAGCATGCCTTAGGTTAGGATTCATAACGCTATAGACGTATATAATATCCCTACCGAGACGTACGGGACGACACGAACGGGATTCTGTAAAACATTACCAGCGAGGGGCTAGATTGGTTAGGTTAGATTATATTACGTTATAGACGTATATAATGTTCCCACCGAGAAGTAGAGGCCGATCCTACAGAAATGTTGTAAAATACTATATCCGAGAAGTTAGCCTGCCTTAGGTTAGGATATATATCGCTGTAGACGTTTATAATGTCTCATCCGTGACGTACGGGACGACAGGGACGGCATTCTGTAAAACATTACCAGCGAGGGGCTAGATGTGTTAGGTTAGGTTATGTTACGTTATAGACCTATATAATGTTCCCACCGAGAAGTATGGGCCGATACGCCAGGAATGTTGTAAAATACTGCATTCGAGATGTTAGCCTGCCTTAGGTTAGGATATATATATTGCTGTAGACGTTTATAATGTAGCAACCGAGACGTACGGGACGACAGGAATGGGATACCGTAAAACATTACCAGCGAGGGGCTATATGTGTTAGGTTAGGTTATATTACGTTATAGACGAATATAATGTTTCCACCGAGAAGTACAGGCCGGTCCTACAGAAATGTTGTAAAATACTGCATCCGAGATGATAGCCTGCCTTAGGATACGATATATAACGCTATAGACGTATATAATTTCCCAACCGGGACGTACGGGTCGACAAGAACGGGATTCTGTAAAATATTACTAGCGAGGGGCTAGATGGGTTAGGTTAGGTTATGTTACGTTATAGACGTGTATAATGTTCCCACCGAGAAGTAGAGCCGATACGCCAGGAATGGCGTAAAATACTACATCCGAGATGTTAGCCTGCCTTACGTTAGGATATATAATGCTATACACGTATATAATATCCCAACCGAGACGTACGGGACGACACGAACGGGATTCTGTGAAATATTACCAGCGAGGGGCTAGATGGGTTAGGTTAGGTTATGTTAAGTTATAGACGTGTATAATGTTCCCACGGTGAAGTAGGGGTCGATACGCCAGGAATGGCGTAAAATACTTCATCCGAGATGTTAGCCTGCCTTCGGTTAGGATATATATCGCTGTAGACGTATATAACATCCCAACCGAGATGTACGCGACGACAGAAACGGGATTCTGTAAAACATTTCCAGCGAGGGGCTAGATGGGTTGGGTTAGGTTATGTTACGTTATAGACGTATATACTGTTCCGACCGAGAAGTAGGGGCCGATACTCCAAAAATGTTGTAAAATACTGCATCCGAGATGTTAGCCTGCCTTAGGTTAAGATATATAACGCTATAGACGTATATAATATCCCAACCGAGATGTCCGGGACGACACGAACGGGATTCTGTAAAACATTGCCAACGAGGTGCCAGATGGGATAGGATAGGTTATGTTACGTTATAGACGTATATAATGTTCCCACCGAGAAGTATGGGCCGATACGCCAGGAATGGCGTAAAATACTGCATCCGAGATGTTAGACTGCCTTAGGTTAGGATATATAACGCTGTAGACGTGTATAACGTCCCAACCGAGACGTACGGGACGACACGAACGGTATTCTGTAAAACATTACCAGCGAGGGGCTAGATGTGTTAGGTTAGGTTATATTACGTTATAGACCTATATAATGTTCCCACCGAGAAGTATGGGCCGATATGCCAGGAATGTTGTAAAATACTGCAACCGAGATGTTAGCCTGCCTTAGGTTAGGATATATAACGCTGTAGACGTATATAATGTCCCAACCGAGACGTACGGGACGACACGAACGGGATTCTGTAAAATATTACCATCGAGGGGCTAGGTGTGTTAGGTTAGTTTATATTACGTTATAGACCTATATAATGTTCCCACCAAGAAGTAGGGGCCGATACGCCAGGTATGTTGTAAAATACTACATCCGAGATGTTAGCCTGCTTAAGTTAGGATATATAACGCTATAGCCGTATATAATATCCCAACCGAGATGTACGGGACGTCACGAACGATATTCTGTAAAACATTACCAGCGAGGGACTAGATGTGTTAGGTTAGGTTATGTTACGTTATAGACCTATATAATGTTCCCACCGCGAAGTATGGGCCGATATGCCAGGAAT
This sequence comes from Xylocopa violacea, assembly GCA_963969225.1. Classification (NCBI taxonomy): domain Eukaryota; kingdom Metazoa; phylum Arthropoda; class Insecta; order Hymenoptera; family Apidae; genus Xylocopa; species Xylocopa violacea. Next base: position 5,018,330 of record CAXAJV010000013.1, read on the forward strand.
GTTGTAAAATACTGAAACCGAGATGTTAGCATGCCTTAGGTTAGGGTTCATAACGCTATAGACGTATATAATATCCCTACCGAGACGTACGGGACGACACGAACGGGATTCTGTAAAACATTACCAGCGAGGGGCTAGATTGGTTAGGTTAGATTATATTACGTTATAGACGTATATAATGTTCCCACCGAGAAGTAGAGGCCGATCCTACAGAAATGTTGTAAAATACTATATCCGAGAAGTTAGCCTGCCTTAGGTTAGGATATATATCGCTGTAGACGTTTATAATGTCTCATCCGAGACGTACGGGACGACAGGGACGGGATTCTGTAAAACATTACCAGCGAGGGGCTAGATGTGTTAGGTTAGGTTATGTTACGTTATAGACCTATATAGTGTTCCCACCGAGAAGTATGGGCCGATACGCCAGGAATGTTGTAAAATACTGCATTCGAGATGTTAGCCTGCCTTAGGTTAGGATATATATATTGCTGTAGACGTTTATAATGTCGCAACCGAGACGTACGGGACGACAGGAACGGGATACCGTAAAACAATACCAGCGAGGGGCTATATGTGTTAGGTTAGGTTATATTACGTTATAGACGAATATAATGTTTCCACCGAGAAGTACAGGCCGGTCCTACAGAAATGTTTGTAAAATACTGCATCCGAGATGATAGCCTGCCTTAGGTTACGATATATAACGCTATAGACGTATATAATATCCCAACCGAGACGTACGGTTCGACAAGAACGGGATTCTGTAAAATATTACCAGCGAGGGGCTAGATGGTTATGTTACGTTATAGACGTATATAATGTTCCCACCGAGAAGTAGGGGCCGATACGGCAGGAATATTGTAAAATACTACATCCGAGATGATAGCCTTCCTTAGGTTAGGATATATAACGCTATAGACGTATATAATATCCCAACCGAGATGTACGGGACGTCACGAACGGGATTCTGTAAAACATTGCCAACGAGGAGCTAGATGGGGTAGGTTAGGTTATATTACGTTATAGACCTATATAATGTTCCCACCGAGAAGTAGGGGCCGATACGCCAGGAATGTTGTAAAATACTGCATCCGAGATGTTAGCCTGCCTTAGGTTAGGATATATATCGCTGTAGAAGTTTATAATGTCCCATCCGAGACGTACGGGACGACAGGAACGGGATTCTGTAAAACATTACCAGCGAGGGGCTAGATGGGTTAGGTTAGGTTGTGATACGTTATGAACGTATATAATGTTCCCACCGAGAAGTAGGGGCTGATATGCCAGGAATGTTGTAAAATACTGCATACGAGATGAGAGCTTGCCTTAGGTTAGGATATATAACGCTATAGACGTATATAATATTCCAACCGAGATGTACGGGACGTCCCGAACGGGATTCTGTAAAACATTGCCAACGAGGAGCTAGATGGGGTAGGTTAGGTTATGTTACGTTACAGACGTATATAATGTTCCCACCGAGAAGTATGGGCCGATACGCCAGGAATGTTGTAAAATACTGCATCCGAGATGTTAGCCTGCCTTACGTTAGGATATATATCGCTGTAGACGTATATAACATCCCAACCGAGATGTACGCGACGACAGAAACGGGATTCTGTAAAACATTTCCAGCGAGGGGCTAGATGGGTTGGGTTAGGTTATGTTACGTTATAGACGTATATAATGTTCCCACCGAGAAGTAGGGGCCGATACGGCAGGAATATTGTAAAATACTGCATCCGAGATGTTAGCCTGCCTTAGGTTAAGATATATAACGCTATAGACGTATATAATATCCCAACCGAGATGTCCGGGACGACACGAACGGGATTCTGTAAAACATTGCCAACGAGGTGCCAGATGGGATAGGATAGGTTATGTTACGTTATAGACGTATATAATGTTCCCACCGAGAAGTATGGGCCGATACGCCAGGAATGGCGTAAAATACTGCATCCGAGATGTTAGACTGCCTTAGGTTAGGATATATAACGCTGTAGACGTGTATAACGTCCCAACCGAGACGTACGGGACGACAGGGACGGCATTCTGTAAAACATTACCAGCGAGGGGCTAGATGTGTTAGGTTAGGTTATGTTACGTTATAGACCTATATAATGTTCCCACCGAGAAGTATGGGCCGATACGCCAGGAATGTTGTAAAATACTGCATTCGAGATGTTAGCCTGCCTTAGGTTAGGATATATATATTGCTGTAGACGTTTATAATGTCGCAACCGAGACGTACGGGACGACAGGAACGGGATACCGTAAAACATTACCAGCGAGGGGCTATATGTGTTAGGTTAGGTTATATTACGTTATAGACGAATATAATGTTTCCACCGAGAAGTACAGGCCGGTCCTACAGAAATGTTGTAAAATACTGCATCCGAGATGATAGCCTGCCTTAGGTTACGATATATAACGCTATAGACGTATATAATATCCCAACCGAGACGTACGGTTCGACAAGAACGGGATTCTGTAAAATATTACCAGCGTGGGGCTAAATGGTTATGTTACGTTATAGACGTATATAATGTTCCCACCGAGAAGTAGGGGCCGATACGGCAGGAATATTGTAAAATACTACATCCGAGATGATAGCCTTCCTTAGGTTAGGATATATAACGCTATAGACGTATATAATATCCCAACCGAGATGTACGGGACGTCACGAACGGGATTCTGTAAAACATTGCCAACGAGGAGCTAGATGGGGTAGGTTAGGTTATGTTACGTTACAGACGTATATAATGTTCCCACCGAGAAGTATGGGCCGATACGCCAGGAATGTTGTAAAATACTGCACCCGAGATGTTAGCCTGCCTTAGGTTAGGATATATATCGCTGTAGAAGTTTATAATGTCCCATCCGAGACGTACGGGACGACAGGAACGGGATTCTGTAAAACATTACCAGCGAGGGGCTAGATGGGTTAGGTTAGGTTGTGATACGTTATGAACGTATATAATGTTCCCACCGAGAAGTAGGGGCCGATATGCCAGGAATGTTGTAAAATACTGCATACGAGATGAGAGCTTGCCTTAGGTTAGGATATATAACGCTATAGACGTATATAATATTCCAACCGAGATGTACGGGACGTCCCGAACGGGATTCTGTAAAACATTGCCAACGAGGAGCTAGATGGGGTAGGTTAGGTTATGTTACGTTACAGACGTATATAATGTTCCCACCGAGAAGTATGGGCCGATACGCCAGGAATGTTGTAAAATACTGCATCCGAGATGTTAGCCTGCCTTACGTTAGGATATATATCGCTGTAGACGTATATAACATCCCAACCGAGATGTACGCGACGACAGAAACGGGATTCTGTAAAACATTTCCAGCGAGGGGCTAGATGGGTTGGGTTAGGTTATGTTACGTTATAGACGTATATACTGTTCCGACCGAGAAGTAGGGGCCGATACTCCAAAAATGTTGTAAAATACTGCATCCGAGATGTTAGCCTGCCTTAGGTTAAGATATATAACGCTATAGACGTATATAATATCCCAACCGAGATGTCCGGGACGACACGAACGGGATTCTGTAAAACATTGCCAACGAGGTGCCAGATGGGATAGGATAGGTTATGTTACGTTATAGACGTATATAATGTTCCCACCGAGAAGTATGGGCCGATACGCCAGGAATGGCGTAAAATACTGCATCCGAGATGTTAGACTGCCTTAGGTTAGGATATATAACGCTGTAGACGTGTATAACGTCCCAACCGAGACGTACGGGACGACACGAACGGTATTCTGTAAAACATTACCAGCGAGGGGCTAGATGTGTTAGGTTAGGTTATATTACGTTATAGACCTATATAATGTTCCCACCGAGAAGTATGGGCCGATATGCCAGGAATGTTGTAAAATACTGCAACCGAGATGTTAGCCTGCCTTAGGTTAGGATATATAACGCTGTAGACGTATATAATGTCCCAACCGAGACGTACGGGACGACACGAACGGGATTCTGTAAAATATTACCATCGAGGGTCTAGGTGTGTTAGGTTAGTTTATATTACGTTATAGACCTATATAATGTTCCCACCAAGAAGTAGGGGCCGATACGCCAGGTATGTTGTAAAATACTACATCCGAGATGTTAGCCTGCCTTAAGTTAGGATATATAACGCTGTAGACGTATATAACATCCCAACCGAGATGTACCGGACGACACGAACGGGATTCTGTAAAACATTGCCAACGAGGGGATAGATGGTATAGGTTAGGTTATGTTACGTTACAGACGTATATAATGTTCCCACCGAGAAGTAGAGGCCGATCCTACAGAAATGTTGTAAAATACTATATCCGAGAAGTTAGCCTGCCTTAGGTTAGGATATATATCGCTGTAGACGTTTATAATGTCTCATCCGAGACGTACGGGACGACAGGGACGGCATTCTGTACAACATTACCAGCGAGGGGCTAGATGTGTTAGGTTAGGTTATGTTACGTTATAGACCTATATAATGTTCCCACCGAGAAGTATGGGCCGATACGCCAGGAATGTTGTAAAATACTGCATTCGAGATGTTAGCCTGCCTTAGGTTAGGATATATATATTGCTGTAGACGTTTATAATGTCGCAACCGAGACGTACGGTACGACAGGAACGGGATACCGTAAAACATTACCAGCGAGGGGCTATATGTGTTAGGTTAGGTTATATTACGTTATAGACGAATATAATGTTTCCACCGAGAAGTACAGGCCGGTCCTACAGAAATGTTGTAAAATACTGCATCCGAGATGATAGCCTGCCTTAGGTTACGATATATAACGCTATAGACGTATATAATATCCCAACCGAGACGTACGGTTCGACAAGAACGGGATTCTGTAAAATATTACCAGCGAGGGGCTAGATGGTTATGTTACGTTATAGACGTATATAATGTTCCCACCGAGAAGTAGGGGCCGATACGGCAGGAATATTGTAAAATACTACATCCGAGATGTTAGCCTGCCTTAAGTTAGGATATATAACGCTGTAGACGTATATAACATCCCAACCGAGATGTACCGGACGACACGAACGGGATTCTGTAAAACATTGCCAACGAGGGGCTAGATGGTATAGGTTAGGTTGTGTTACGTTAAAGACGTATATAATGTTCCCACCGAGAAGTAGGTGCCGATACCCCAAGAATGTTGTAAAATACTACATCCGAGATGTAAGCCTGCCTTAGGTTAAGATATATAACGCTATAGACGTATATAATATCCCAACCCAGATGTACGGGACGACACGAACGGGATTCTGTAAAACATTGCCAACGAGGGGATAGATGGTATAGGTTAGGTTATGTTACGTTACAGACGTATATAATGTTCCCACCGAGAAGTAGGGGCCGATACCCCAAGAATGTTGTAAAATACTACATCCGAGATGTTAGCCTGCCTTACGTTAGGAAATATAACGCTGTAGACGTATATAATGTTCCATCCGAGACGTACGGGACGACACGAACGGGATTCTGTAAAACATTACCAGCGAGGGGCTAGATGTGTTAGGTTAGGTTATGTTACGTTATAGACCTATATAATGTTCCCACCGAGAAGTATGGGCCGATACGCCAGGAATGTTGTAACATACTGCAACCGAGATGTTAGCCTGCCTTAGGTTAGGATATATAACGCTGTAGAAGTTTATAATGTCCCATCCGAGACGTACGGGACGACACGAACGGGATTCTGTAAAACATTACCAGCGAGGGGCTAGATGGGTTAGGTTAGGTTGTGATACGTTATAAACGTATATAATGTTCCCACCGAGAAGTAGGGGCCGATATGCCAGGAATGTTGTAAAATACTGCATACGAGATGAGAGCTTGCCTTAGGTTAGGATATATAACGCTATAGACGTATATAATATTCAAACCGAGATGTACGGTACGTCCCGAACGGGATTCTGTAAAACATTGCCAACGAGGGGCTAGAAGGGGTAGGTTAGGTTATGTTACGTTACAGACGTATATAATGTTCCCACCGAGAAGTATGGGCCGATACGCCAGGAATGTTGTAAAATACTGCATCCGAGATGTTAGCTTGCCTTACGTTAGGATATATATCGCTGTAGACGTATATAACATCCCAACCGAGATGTACGTGACGAAAGGAACGGGATTCTGTAAAGCATTACCAGCGAGGGGCTAGATGGGTTAGGTTAGGTTATGTTGCGTTATAGACGTGTATAATGTTCCCACCGAGAAGTATGGGCCGATATGCCAGGAATGTTGTAAAATACTGCAACCGAGATGTTAGCCTGCCTTAGGTTAGGATATATAACGCTGTAGACGTATATAATGTCCCAACCGAGACGTACGGGACGACACGAACGGGATTCTGTAAAATATTACCATCGAGGGGCTAGGTGTGTTAGGTTAGTTTATATTACGTTATAGACCTATATAATGTTCCCACCAAGAAGTAGGGGCCGATACGCCAGGAATGTTGTAAAATACTACATCCGAGATGTTAGCCTGCCTTAAGTTAGGATATATAACGCTGTAGACGTATATAACATCCCAACCGAGATGTACCGGACGACACGAACGGGATTCTGTAAAACATTGCCAACGAGGGGCTAGATGGTATAGGTTAGGTTATGTTACGTTACAGACGTATATAATGTTCCCACCGAGAAGTAGGGGCCGATACCCCAAGAATGTTGTAAAATACTACATCCCAGATGTTAGCCTGCCTTACGTTAGGATATATATCGCTGTAGACGTATATAACATCCCAACCGAGATGTACGTGACGAAAGGAACGGGATTCTGTAAAACATTGCCAGCGAGGGGCTAGATGGGATAGGTTAGGTTATGTTACGTTATAAACGTATATAATGTTCCCACCGAGAAGTATGGGCCGATACGCCAGGAATGTTGTAAAATACTGCATCCGAGATGTTGGCCTGCCTTACGTTAGGATATATATCGCTGTAGACGTATATAACATCCCAACCGAGATGTACGTGACGAAAGGAACGGGATTCTGTAAAACATTACCAGCGAGGGGCTAGATGGGTTAGGTTAGGTTATGTTACGTTATAGACGTGTATAATGTTCCCACCGAGAAGTAGAGCCGATACGCCAGGAATGTTGTACAATACTGCATCCGAGATGTTAGCCTGCCTTAGGTTAAGATATATAACGCTATAGACGTATATAATATCCCAACCGAGATGTACGGACGACACGAACGGGATTCTGTAAAACATTGCCAACGAGGTGCTAGATGGGATAGGTTAGGTTATGTTACGTTATAGACGTATATAATGTTCCCACCGAGAAGTATGGGCCGATACTCCAAGAATGTTGTAAAATACTACATCCGAGATGTTAGCCTGCCTTACGTTAGGAAATATAACGCTGTAGACGTATATAATGTTCCATCCGAGACGTACGGGACGACACGAACGGGATTCTGTAAAACATTACCAGCCAGGGGCTAGATGTGTTAGGTTAGGTTATGTTACGTTATAGACCTATATGATGTTCCCACCGAGAAGTAGAGGCCGATGCGCCAGGCATGTTGTAAAATACTGCATTCGAGATGATAGCCTGCCTTAGGATACGATATATAACGCTATAGACGTATATAATATCCCAACCGGGACGTACGGGTCGACAAGAACGGGATTCTGTAAAATATTACTAGCGAGGGGCTAGATGGGTTAGGTTAGGTTATGTTACGTTATAGACGTGTATAATGTTCCCACCGAGAAGTAGAGCCGATACGCCAGGAATGGCGTAAAATACTACATCCGAGATGTTAGCCTGCCTTAAGTTAGGATATATAACGCTGTAGACGTATATAACATCCCAACCGAGATGTACCGGACGACACGAACGGGATTCTGTAAAACATTGCCAACGAGGGGCTAGATGGTATAGGTTAGGTTATGTTACGTTACAGACGTATATAATGTTCCCACCGAGAAGTAGGGGCCGATACCCCAAGAATGTTGTAAAATACTACATCCGAGATGTTAGCCTGCCTTAGGTTAAGATATATAACGCTATAGACGTATATAATATCCCAACCGAGATGTACGGGACGACACGAACGGGATTCTGTAAAACATTGCCAGCGAGGGGCTAGATGGGATAGGTTAGGTTATGTTACGTTATAAACGTATATAATGTTCCCACCGAGAAGTATGGGCCGATACGCCAGGAATGTTGTAAAATACTGCATCCGAGATGTTGGCCTGCCTTACGTTAGGATATATATCGCTGTAGACGTATATAACATCCCAACCGAGATGTACGTGACGAAAGGAACGGGATTCTGTAAAGCATTACCAGCGAGGGGCTAGATGGGTTAGGTTAGGTTATGTTGCGTTATAGACGTGTATAATGTTCCCACCGAGAAGTATGGGCCGATATGCCAGGAATGTTGTAAAATACTGCATCCGAGATGATAGCCTGCCTTAGGATACGATATATAACGCTATAGACGTATATAATATCCCAACCGGGACGTACGGGTCGACAAGAACGGGATTCTGTAAAATATTACCAGCGAGGGGCTAGATGGGTTAGGTTAGGTTATGTTACGTTATAGACGTATATAATGTTCCCACCGAGAAGTAGAGCCGATACGCCAGGAATGGCGTAAAATACTACATCCGAGATGTTAGCCTGCCTTACGTTAGGATATATAATGCTATAGACGTATATAATATCCCAACCGAGACGTACGACTGACGACACGAACGGGATTCTGTGAAATATTACCAGCGAGGGGCTAGATGGGTTAGGTTAGGTTGTGATACGATATAGACCTATATAATGTTCCCACCGAGATGTAGATGCCGACGCGCCAGGAATGTTGTAAAATATTGCAACCGAGAAGTTAGCCTGCCTTAGGATAGGATATATAACGCTGTAGACGTATATAATGTCCCAACCGAGACGTACGCGACGACACGAACGGGATTCTGTAAAATATTACCAGCGAGGGGCTAGATGGGTTAGGTTAGGTTATGTTACGTTATAGACGTATATAATGTTCCCACCGAGAAGTAGGGGCCGATACTCCAAGACTGTTGTAAAATACTACATCCGAGATGATAGCCTGCCTTACGTTAGGAAATATAACGCTGTAGACGTATATAATGTTCCATCCGAGACGTACGGGACGACACGAACGGGATTCTGTAAAACATTACCAGCGAGGGGCTAGATGTGTTAGGTTAGGTTATGTTACGTTATAGACCTATGTAATGTTCCCACCGAGAAGTAGATGCCGATGCGCCAGGAATGTTGTAAAATACTACATCCGATATGTTAGCCTGCCTTACGTTAGGATATATAACGCTGTAGACGTATATAATGTCCAATCCGAGACGTACGGGACGACACGAACGGGATTCTGTAAAATATTACTAGCGAGGGGCTAGATGGGTTAGGTTAGGTTATGTTACGTTATAGACGTGTATAGTGTTCCACACCGAGAAGTAGAGCCGATACGCCAGGAATGGCGTAAAATACTGCATCCGAGATGTTAGACTGCCTTAGGTTAGGATATATAACGCTGTAGACGTATATAACGTCCCAACCGAGACGTACGGGACGACGCGAACGGTATTCTGTAAAACATTACCAGCGAGGGGCTAGATGTGTTAGGTTAGGTTATATTACGTTATAGACCTATATAATGTCCCCACCGAGAAGTATGGGCCGATACTCCAAGAATGTTGCAAAACACTACATCCGAGATGATAGCCTGCCTTAGGTTAGGATATATAACGCTGTAGACGTATATAATATCCCAACCGAGATGTACGGGACGTCACGCACGGTATTCTGTAAAACATTACCAGCGAGGGACAAGATGTGTCAGGGTAGGTTATGTTACGTTATAGACCTATATAATGTACCCACCGAGAAGTATGGGCCGATATGCCAGGATTGTTGTAAAATACTGCAACCGAGATGTTAGCCTGCCTTAGGTTAGGATATATAACGCTGTAGACGTATATAATGTCCCAACCGAGACGTACGGGACGACACGAACGGGATTCTGTAAAATATTACCATCGAGGGGCTAGGTGTGTTAGGTTAGTTTATATTACGTTATAGACCTATGTAATGTTCCCACCAAGAAGTAGGGGCCGATACGCCAGGAAAGTTGTAAAATACTGCATTCGAGATGTTAGCCTGCCTTAGGTTACGATATATAACGCTATAGACGTATATAATATCCCAACCGAGACGTACGGGTCGACAAGAACGAGATTCTGTAAAACATTACCAGCGAGGGGCTAGATGGGTTAGGTTAGGTTATGTTACGTTATAGACGTGTATAATGTTCCCACTGAGAAGTAGGGGCCGATACGCCAGGAATGGCGTAAAATACTGCATCCGAGATGTTAGCCTGCCTTAAGTTAGGATATATAACGCTGTAGACGTATATAACATCCCAGCCGAGATGTACCGGACGACACGAACGGGATTCTCTAAAATATTACCAGCGAGGCGCTAGATGGGTTAGGTTAGGTTATGTTAAGTCATAGACGTGTATAATGTTCCCACCGAGAAGTAGAGCCGATACGCCAGGAATGGCGTAAAATACTACATCCGAGATGTTAGCCTGCCTTAAGTTAGGATATATAACGCTGTAGACGTATATAACATCCCAACCGAGATGTACCGGACGACACGAACGGGATTCTGTAAAACATTGCCAACGAGGGGCTAGATGGTATAGGTTAGGTTATGTTACGTTACAGACGTATATAATGTTCCCACCGAGAAGTAGGGGCCGATACCCCAAGAATGTTGTAAAATACTACATCCGAGATGTTAGCCTGCCTTAGGTTAAGATATATAACGCTATAGACGTATATAATATCCCAACCGAGATGTACGGGACGACACGAACGGGATTCTGTAAAACATTGCCAGCGAGGGGCTAGATGGGATAGGTTAGGTTATGTTACGTTATAAACGTATATAATGTTCCCACCGAGAAGTATGGGCCGATACGCCAGGAATGTTGTAAAATACTGCATCCGAGATGTTGGCCTGCCTTACGTTAGGATATATATCGCTGTAGACGTATATAACATCCCAACCGAGATGTACGTGACGAAAGGAACGGGATTCTGTAAAGCATTACCAGCGAGGGGCTAGATGGGTTAGGTTAGGTTATGTTGCGTTATAGACGTGTATAATGTTCCCACCGAGAAGTATGGGCCGATATGCCAGGAATGTTGTAAAATACTGCATCCGAGATGATAGCCTGCCTTAGGATACGATATATAACGCTATAGACGTATATAATATCCCAACCGGGACGTACGGGTCGACAAGAACGGGATTCTGTAAAATATTACCAGCGAGGGGCTAGATGGGTTAGGTTAGGTTATGTTACGTTATAGACGTATATAATGTTCCCACCGAGAAGTAGAGCCGATACGCCAGGAATGGCGTAAAATACTACATCCGAGATGTTAGCCTGCCTTACGTTAGGATATATAATGCTATAGACGTATATAATATCCCAACCGAGACGTACGACTGACGACACGAACGGGATTCTGTGAAATATTACCAGCGAGGGGCTAGATGGGTTAGGTTAGGTTGTGATACGATATAGACCTATATAATGTTCCCACCGAGATGTAGATGCCGACGCGCCAGGAATGTTGTAAAATATTGCAACCGAGAAGTTAGCCTGCCTTAGGATAGGATATATAACGCTGTAGACGTATATAATGTCCCAACCGAGACGTACGCGACGACACGAACGGGATTCTGTAAAATATTACCAGCGAGGGGCTAGATGGGTTAGGTTAGGTTATGTTACGTTATAGACGTATATAATGTTCCCACCGAGAAGTAGGGGCCGATACTGCAAGACTGTTGTAAAATACTACATCCGAGATGATAGCCAGCCTTACGTTAGGAAATATAACGCTGTAGACGTATATAATGTTCCATCCGAGACGTACGGGACGACACGAACGGGATTCTGTAAAACATTACCAGCGAGGGGCTAGATGTGTTAGGTTAGGTTATGTTACGTTATAGACCTATGTAATGTTCCCACCGAGAAGTAGATGCCGATGCGCCAGGAATGTTGTAAAATACTACATCCGATATGTTAGCCTGCCTTACGTTAGGATATATAACGCTGTAGACGTATATAATGTCCAATCCGAGACGTACGGGACGACACGAACGGGATTCTGTAAAATATTACTAGCGAGGGGCTAGATGGGTTAGGTTAGGTTATGTTACGTTATAGACGTGTATAGTGTTCCACACCGAGAAGTAGAGCCGATACGCCAGGAATGGCGTAAAATACTGCATCCGAGATGTTAGACTGCCTTAGGTTAGGATATATAACGCTGTAGACGTATATAACGTCCCAACCGAGACGTACGGGACGACGCGAACGGTATTCTGTAAAACATTACCAGCGAGGGGCTAGATGTGTTAGGTTAGGTTATATTACGTTATAGACCTATATAATGTTCCCACCGAGAAGTATGGGCCGATACTCCAAGAATGTTGCAAAACACTACATCCGAGATGATAGCCTGCCTTAGGTTAGGATATATAACGCTGTAGACGTATATAATATCCCAACCGAGATGTACGGGACGTCACGCACGGTATTCTGTAAAACATTACCAGCGAGGGACCAGATGTGTCAGGGTAGGTTATGTTACGTTATAGACCTATATAATGTACCCACCGAGAAGTATGGGCCGATATGCCAGGAGTGTTGTAAAATACTGCAACCGAGATGTTAGCCTGCCTTAGGTTAGGATATATAACGCTGTAGACGTATATAATGTCCCAACCGAGACGTACGGGACGACACGAACGGGATTCTGTAAAATATTACCATCGAGGGGCTAGGTGTGTTAGGTTAGTTTATATTACGTTATAGACCTATGTAATGTTCCCACCAAGAAGTAGGGGCCGATACGCCAGGAAAGTTGTAAAATACTGCATTCGAGATGTTAGCCTGCCTTAGGTTACGATATATAACGCTATAGACGTATATAATATCCCAACCGGGACGTACGGGTCGACAAGAACGAGATTCTGTAAAACATTACCAGCGAGGGGCTAGATGGGTTAGGTTAGGTTATGTTACGTTATAGACGTGTATAATGTTCCCACCGAGAAGTAGGGGCCGATACTCCAAGACTGTTGTAAAATACTACATCCGAGATGATAGCCTGCCTTAGGTTAGGATATATAACGCTGTAGACGTATATAATATCCCAACCGAGATGTACGGGACGTCACGCACGGTATTCTGTAAAACATTACCAGCGAGGTACTAGATGTGTCAGGTTAGGATATGTTACGTTATGGACCTATATAATGTTCCCACCAAGAAGTAGGGGCCGATACGCCAGGAATGTTGTAAAATACTACATCCGAGATGATAGCCTGCCTTAGGTTATGATATATAACGCTATAGACGTATATAATATCCCAACCGAGTCGTACGGGTCGACAAGAACGGGAGTCTGCAAAATATTACCAGCGAGGGGCTAGATGGGTTAGGTTAGGTTATGTTACGTTATAGACGTGTATAATGTTCCCACTGAGAAGTAGGGGCCGATACGCCAGGAATGGCGTAAAATACTACATCCGAGATGTTAGCCTGCCTTACGTTAGGATATATAATGCTATAGACGTATATAATATCCCAACCGAGACGTACGGGACGACACGAACGGGATTCTGTGAAACATTACCAGCGAGGGGCTAGATGGGTTAGGTTAGGTTGTGATACGTTATAGACCTATATAATGTTCCCACCGAGAAGTAGATGCCGATGCGGCAGGAATGTTGTAAAATATTGCAACCGAGAAGTTAGCCTGCCTTAGGATAGGATATATAACGCTGTAGACGTATATAATGTCCCAACCGAGACGTACGGGACGACAGGAACGGGATTCTGTAAAGCATTACCAGCGAGGGGCTGGATGGTTTAGGTTAGGTTGTGATACGGTATAGGCGCATATAATGTTCGCACCGAGAAGTAGGGGCCGATATCCCAGGAGTGTTGTAAAATACTGCATCCGAGATGATAGCCTGGCTTATGTTAGGATATATAACGCTGTAGACGTATATAATGTCCCAACCGAGACGTACGGGACGACACGAACGAGATTCTGTAAAACATTACGGGCGAGGGGCCAGATGTGTTAGGTTAGGTTATATTACTTTATAAACCCATATAATGTTTCCTCCGAGAAGTAGGGGCCGATACGGCAGGAATGTTGTAAAATACTACATCCGAGATAATAGCCTTCCTTAGGTTAGGATATATAACGCTCAAGACGTATATAATATACCAACCGAGATGTACGGGACGTCGCGAACGGTTTTCTGTAAAACATTACCAGCGAGGGGCTATATGTGTTAGGTTAGGTTATATTACGTTATAGACGAATATAATGTTTCCACCGAGAAGTAGAGGCCGGTCCTACAGAAATGTTGTAAAATACTGCATCCGAGATGATAGCCTGCCTTAGGTTACCATATATAACGCTATAGACGTATATAATATCCCAACCGAGACGTACGGGACGACAAGAACGGGATTCTGTAAAATATTACCAGCGAGGGGCTAGATGGTTATGTTACGTTATAGACGTATATAATGTTCCCACCGAGAAGTAGGGGCCGATACGGCAGGAATATTGTAAAATACTACATCCGAGATGATAGCCTTCCTTAGGTTAGGATATATAACGCTATAGACGTATATAATATCCCAACCGAGATGTACGGGACGTCACGAACGGTATTCTGTAAAACATTACCAGCGAGGGACTAGATGTGTTAGGTTAGGTTATGTTACGTTATAGACCTATATAATGTTCCCACCAAGAAGTATGGGCCAATATGCCAGGCATGTTGTAAAATACTGCAACCGAGACGTACGGGACGACACGAACGGGATTCTGTAAAACATTACCAGCGAGGGGCTAGATGGGTTAGGTTAGATTATATTACGTTATAGACGTATATAATGTTCCCACCGAGAAGTAGAGGCCGATCCTACAGAAATGTTGTAAAATACTATATCCGAGAAGTTAGCCTGCCTTAGGTTAGGATATATATCGCTGTAGACGTATATAACATCCCAACCGAGACGTACGGGACGACAGGAACGGGATTCTGTAAAACATTACCAGCGAGGGGCTAGATATGTTAGGTTAGGTTATATTACGTTATAGACCTATATAATGTTCCCACCGAGAAGTATGGGCCGATATGCCAGGAATGTTGTAAAATACTGCAACCGAGATGTTAGCCTGCCTTAGGTTAAGATATATAACGCTATAGACGTATATAATATCCCAACCGAGATGTACGGGACGACACGAACGGGATTCTGTAAAACATTGCCAACGAGGGGCTAGATGGTATAGGTTAGGTTATGTTACGTTACAGACGTATATAATGTTCCCACCGAGAAGTAGGGGCCGATACCCCAAGAATGTTGTAAAATACTACATCCGAGATGTTAGCCTGCCTTACGTTAGGATATATAACGCTGTAGACGTATATAATGTCCAATCCGAGACGTACGGGACGACACGAACGGGATTCTGTAAAATATTACTAGCGAGGGGCTAGATGGGTTAGGTTAGGTTATGTTACGTTATAGACATGTATAATGTTCCCACTGAGAAGTAGGGGCCGATACGCCAGGAATGGCGTAAAATACTGCATCCGAGATGTTAGCCTGCCTTAAGTTAGGATATATAACGCTGTAGACGTATATAACATCCCAACCGAGATGTACCGGACGACACGAACGGGATTCTCTAAAATATTACCAGCGAGGGGCTAGATGGGTTAGGTTAGGTTATGTTAAGTTATAGACGTGTATAATGTTCCCACGTTGAAGTAGGAGTCGATACGCCAGGAATGGCGTAAAATACTTCATCCGAGATGTTAGCTTGCCTTAGGTTAGGATATATATTGCTGTAGACGTTTGTAATGTCCCAACCGAGACGTACGGGACGGCAGGAACGGGATACTTTAAAACATTACCAGCGAGGGGCTAGATGGGTTAGGTTAGGTTGTGATACGTTATAGACGTATATAATGTTCCCACCGAGAAGTAGGGGACGATATGCCAGCAATGTTGTAAAATACTGCATTCGAGATGTTAGGCTGCCTTAGGTTACGATATATAACGCTATAGACGTATATAATATCCCAACCGAGACGTACGGGTCGACAAGAACGAGATTCTGTAAAACATTACCAGCGAGGGGCTAGATGGGTTAGGTTAGGTTATGTTACGTTATAGACGTGTATAATGTTCCCACCGAGAAGTATGGGCCGATACTCCAAGAATGTTGTAAAATACTACATCCGAGATGTTAGCCTGCCTTACGTTAGGAAATATAACGCTGTAGACGTATATAATGTTCCATCCGAGACGTACGGGACGACACGAACGGGATTCTGTAAAACATTACCAGCGAGGGGCTAGATGTGTTAGGTTAGGTTATGTTACGTTATAGACCTATATAATGTTCCCACCGAGAAGTAGAGGCCGATGCGCCAGGAATGTTGTAAAATACTGCATCCGAGATGATAGCCTGCCTTAGGTTACGATATATAACGCTGTAGAAGTTTATAATGTCCCATCCGAGACGTACGGGACGACAGGAACGGGATTCTGTAAAACATTACCAGCGAGGGGCTAGATGGGTTAGGTTAGGTTGTGATACGTTATAAACGTATATAATGTTCCCACCGAGAAGTAGGGGCCGATATGCCAGGAATGTTGTAAAATACTGCATCCGAGATGAGAGCTTGCCTTAGGTTAGGATATATAACGCTATAGACGTATATAATATTCCAACCGAGATGTACGGGACGTCACGAACGGGATTCTGTAAAACATTGCCAACGAGGGGCTAGATGGGGTAGGTTAGGTTATGTTAAGTTATAGACGTGTATAATGTTCCCACGTTGAAGTAGGAGTCGATACGCCAGGAATGGCGTAAAATACTTCATCCGAGATGTTAGCTTGCCTTAGGTTAGGATATATATTGCTGTAGACGTTTGTAATGTCCCAACCGAGACGTACGGGACGGCAGGAACGGGATACTTTAAAACATTACCAGCGAGGGGCTAGATGGGTTAGGTTAGGTTGTGATACGTTATAGACGTATATAATGTTCCCACCGAGAAGTAGGGGACGATATGCCAGCAATGTTGTAAAATACTGCATTCGAGATGTTAGGCTGCCTTAGGTTACGATATATAACGCTATAGACGTATATAATATCCCAACCGAGACGTACGGGTCGACAAGAACGAGATTCTGTAAAACATTACCAGCGAGGGGCTAGATGGGTTAGGTTAGGTTATGTTACGTTATAGACGTGTATAATGTTCCCACCGAGAAGTATGGGCCGATACTCCAAGAATGTTGTAAAATACTACATCCGAGATGTTAGCCTGCCTTACGTTAGGAAATATAACGCTGTAGACGTATATAATGTTCCATCCGAGACGTACGGGACGACACGAACGGGATTCTGTAAAACATTACCAGCGAGGGGCTAGATGTGTTAGGTTAGGTTATGTTACGTTATAGACCTATATAATGTTCCCACCGAGAAGTAGAGGCCGATGCGCCAGGAATGTTGTAAAATACTGCATCCGAGATGATAGCCTGCCTTAGGTTACGATATATAACGCTGTAGAAGTTTATAATGTCCCATCCGAGACGTACGGGACGACAGGAACGGGATTCTGTAAAACATTACCAGCGAGGGGCTAGATGGGTTAGGTTAGGTTGTGATACGTTATAAACGTATATAATGTTCCCACCGAGAAGTAGGGGCCGATATGCCAGGAATGTTGTAAAATACTGCATCCGAGATGAGAGCTTGCCTTAGGTTAGGATATATAACGCTATAGACGTATATAATATTCCAACCGAGATGTACGGGACGTCACGAACGGGATTCTGTAAAACATTGCCAACGAGGGGCTAGATGGGGTAGGTTAGGTTATGTTAAGTTATAGACGTGTATAATGTTCCCACGTTGAAGTAGGAGTCGATACGCCAGGAATGGCGTAAAATACTTCATCCGAGATGTTAGCTTGCCTTAGGTTAGGATATATATTGCTGTAGACGTTTGTAATGTCCCAACCGAGACGTACGGGACGGCAGGAACGGGATACTTTAAAACATTACCAGCGAGGGGCTAGATGGGTTAGGTTAGGTTGTGATACGTTATAGACGTATATAATGTTCCCACCGAGAAGTAGGGGACGATATGCCAGCAATGTTGTAAAATACTGCATTCGAGATGTTAGGCTGCCTTAGGTTACGATATATAACGCTATAGACGTATATAATATCCCAACCGAGACGTACGGGTCGACAAGAACGAGATTCTGTAAAACATTACCAGCGAGGGGCTAGATGGGTTAGGTTAGGTTATGTTACGTTATAGACGTGTATAATGTTCCCACCGAGAAGTATGGGCCGATACTCCAAGAATGTTGTAAAATACTACATCCGAGATGTTAGCCTGCCTTACGTTAGGAAATATAACGCTGCAGACGTATATAATGTTCCATCCGAGACGTACGGGACGACACGAACGGGATTCTGTAAAACATTACCAGCGAGGGGCTAGATGTGTTAGGTTAGGTTATGTTACGTTATAGACCTATATAATGTTCCCACCGAGAAGTAGAGGCCGATGCGCCAGGAATGTTGTAAAATACTGCATCCGAGATGATAGCCTGCCTTAGGTTACGATATATAACGCTGTAGAAGTTTATAATGTCCCATCCGAGACGTACGGGACGACAGGAACGGGATTCTGTAAAACATTACCAGCGAGGGGCTAGATGGGTTAGGTTAGGTTGTGATACGTTATAAACGTATATAATGTTCCCACCGAGAAGTAGGGGCCGATATGCCAGGAATGTTGTAAAATACTGCATCCGAGATGAGAGCTTGCCTTAGGTTAGGATATATAACGCTATAGACGTATATAATATTCCAACCAAGATGTACGGGACGTCACGAACGGGATTCTGTAAAACATTGCCAACGAGGGGCTAGATGGGGTAGGTTAGGTTATGTTACGTTACAGACGTATATAATGTTCCCACCGAGAAGTATGGGCCGATACGCCAGGAATGTTGTAAAATACTGCATCCGAGATGTTAGCCTGCCTTACGTTAGGATATATATCGCTGTAGTCGTATATAACATCCCAACCGAGACGTACGGGACGACAGGAACGGGATTCTGTAAAACATTACCAGCGAGGGGCTAGATGGGTTAGGTTAGGTTGTGATACGTTATAGACGTATATAATGTTCCCACCGAGAAGTAGGGGACGATATGCCAGCAATGTTGTAAAATACTGCATTCGAGATGTTAGGCTGCCTTAGGTTACGATATATAACGCTATAGACGTATATAATATCCCAACCGAGACGTACGGTTCGACAAGAACGAGATTCTGTAAAACATTACCAGCGAGGGGCTAGATGGGTTAGGTTAGGTTATGTTACGTTATAGACGTGTATAATGTTCCCACCGAGAAGTATGGGCCGATACTCCAAGAATGTTGTAAAATACTACATCCGAGATGTTAGCCTGCCTTACGTTAGGATATATAACGCTGTAGACGTATATAATGTCCAATCCGAGACGTACGGGACGACACGAACGGGATTCTGTAAAATATTACTAGCGAGGGGCTAGATGGGTTAGGTTAGGTTATGTTACGTTATAGACATGTATAATGTTCCCACTGAGAAGTAGGGGCCGATACGCCAGGAATGGCGTAAAATACTGCATCCGAGATGTTAGCCTGCCTTAAGTTAGGATATATAACGCTGTAGACGTATATAACATCCCAACCGAGATGTACCGGACGACACGAACGGGATTCTCTAAAATATTACCAGCGAGGGGCTAGATGGGTTAGGTTAGGTTATGTTAAGTTATAGACGTGTATAATGTTCCCACGTTGAAGTAGGAGTCGATACGCCAGGAATGGCGTAAAATACTTCATCCGAGATGTTAGCTTGCCTTAGGTTAGGATATATATTGCTGTAGACGTTTGTAATGTCCCAACCGAGACGTACGGGACGGCAGGAACGGGATACTTTAAAACATTACCAGCGAGGGGCTAGATGGGTTAGGTTAGGTTGTGATACGTTATAGACGTATATAATGTTCCCACCGAGAAGTAGGGGACGATATGCCAGCAATGTTGTAAAATACTGCATTCGAGATGTTAGGCTGCCTTAGGTTACGATATATAACGCTATAGACGTATATAATATCCCAACCGAGACGTACGGGTCGACAAGAACGAGATTCTGTAAAACATTACCAGCGAGGGGCTAGATGGGTTAGGTTAGGTTATGTTACGTTATAGACGTGTATAATGTTCCCACCGAGAAGTATGGGCCGATACTCCAAGAATGTTGTAAAATACTACATCCGAGATGTTAGCCTGCCTTACGTTAGGAAATATAACGCTGTAGACGTATATAATGTTCCATCCGAGACGTACGGGACGACACGAACGGGATTCTGTAAAACATTACCAGCGAGGGGCTAGATGTGTTAGGTTAGGTTATGTTACGTTATAGACCTATATAATGTTCCCACCGAGAAGTAGAGGCCGATGCGCCAGGAATGTTGTAAAATACTGCATCCGAGATGATAGCCTGCCTTAGGTTACGATATATAACGCTGTAGAAGTTTATAATGTCCCATCCGAGACGTACGGGACGACAGGAACGGGATTCTGTAAAACATTACCAGCGAGGGGCTAGATGGGTTAGGTTAGGTTGTGATACGTTATAAACGTATATAATGTTCCCACCGAGAAGTAGGGGCCGATATGCCAGGAATGTTGTAAAATACTGCATCCGAGATGAGAGCTTGCCTTAGGTTAGGATATATAACGCTATAGACGTATATAATATTCCAACCGAGATGTACGGGACGTCACGAACGGGATTCTGTAAAACATTGCCAACGAGGGGCTAGATGGGGTAGGTTAGGTTATGTTAAGTTATAGACGTGTATAATGTTCCCACGTTGAAGTAGGAGTCGATACGCCAGGAATGGCGTAAAATACTTCATCCGAGATGTTAGCTTGCCTTAGGTTAGGATATATATTGCTGTAGACGTTTGTAATGTCCCAACCGAGACGTACGGGACGGCAGGAACGGGATACTTTAAAACATTACCAGCGAGGGGCTAGATGGGTTAGGTTAGGTTATGTTACGTTACAGACGTATATAATGTTCCCACCGAGAAGTATGGGCCGATACGCCAGGAATGTTGTAAAATACTGCATCCGAGATGTTAGCCTGCCTTACGTTAGGATATATATCGCTGTAGACGTATATAACATCCCAACCGAGACGTACGGGACGACAGGAACGGGATTCTGTAAAACATTACCAGCGAGGGGCTAGATGGGTTAGGTTAGGTTGTGATACGTTATAGACGTATATAATGTTCCCACCGAGAAGTAGGGGACGATATGCCAGCAATGTTGTAAAATACTGCATTCGAGATGTTAGGCTGCCTTAGGTTACGATATATAACGCTATAGACGTATATAATATCCCAACCGAGACGTACGGTTCGACAAGAACGAGATTCTGTAAAACATTACCAGCGAGGGGCTAGATGGGTTAGGTTAGGTTATGTTACGTTATAGACGTGTATAATGTTCCCACCGAGAAGTATGGGCCGATACTCCAAGAATGTTGTAAAATACTACATCCGAGATGTTAGCCTGCCTTACGTTAGGATATATAACGCTGTAGACGTATATAATGTCCAATCCGAGACGTACGGGACGACACGAACGGGATTCTGTAAAATATTACTAGCGAGGGGCTAGATGGGTTAGGTTAGGTTATGTTACGTTATAGACATGTATAATGTTCCCACTGAGAAGTAGGGGCCGATACGCCAGGAATGGCGTAAAATACTGCATCCGAGATGTTAGCCTGCCTTAAGTTAGGATATATAACGCTGTAGACGTATATAACATCCCAACCGAGATGTACCGGACGACACGAACGGGATTCTCTAAAATATTACCAGCGAGGGGCTAGATGGGTTAGGTTAGGTTATGTTAAGTTATAGACGTGTATAATGTTCCCACGTTGAAGTAGGAGTCGATACGCCAGGAATGGCGTAAAATACTTCATCCGAGATGTTAGCTTGCCTTAGGTTAGGATATATATTGCTGTAGACGTTTGTAATGTCCCAACCGAGACGTACGGGACGGCAGGAACGGGATACTTTAAAACATTACCAGCGAGGGGCTAGATGGGTTAGGTTAGGTTGTGATACGTTATAGACGTATATAATGTTCCCACCGAGAAGTAGGGGACGATATGCCAGCAATGTTGTAAAATACTGCATTCGAGATGTTAGGCTGCCTTAGGTTACGATATATAACGCTATAGACGTATATAATATCCCAACCGAGACGTACGGGTCGACAAGAACGAGATTCTGTAAAACATTACCAGCGAGGGGCTAGATGGGTTAGGTTAGGTTATGTTACGTTATAGACGTGTATAATGTTCCCACCGAGAAGTATGGGCCGATACTCCAAGAATGTTGTAAAATACTACATCCGAGATGTTAGCCTGCCTTACGTTAGGAAATATAACGCTGTAGACGTATATAATGTTCCATCCGAGACGTACGGGACGACACGAACGGGATTCTGTAAAACATTACCAGCGAGGGGCTAGATGTGTTAGGTTAGGTTATGTTACGTTATAGACCTATATAATGTTCCCACCGAGAAGTAGAGGCCGATGCGCCAGGAATGTTGTAAAATACTGCATCCGAGATGATAGCCTGCCTTAGGTTACGATATATAACGCTGTAGAAGTTTATAATGTCCCATCCGAGACGTACGGGACGACAGGAACGGGATTCTGTAAAACATTACCAGCGAGGGGCTAGATGGGTTAGGTTAGGTTGTGATACGTTATAAACGTATATAATGTTCCCACCGAGAAGTAGGGGCCGATATGCCAGGAATGTTGTAAAATACTGCATCCGAGATGAGAGCTTGCCTTAGGTTAGGATATATAACGCTATAGACGTATATAATATTCCAACCGAGATGTACGGGACGTCACGAACGGGATTCTGTAAAACATTGCCAACGAGGGGCTAGATGGGGTAGGTTAGGTTATGTTAAGTTATAGACGTGTATAATGTTCCCACGTTGAAGTAGGAGTCGATACGCCAGGAATGGCGTAAAATACTTCATCCGAGATGTTAGCTTGCCTTAGGTTAGGATATATATTGCTGTAGACGTTTGTAATGTCCCAACCGAGACGTACGGGACGGCAGGAACGGGATACTTTAAAACATTACCAGCGAGGGGCTAGATGGGTTAGGTTAGGTTGTGATACGTTATAGACGTATATAATGTTCCCACCGAGAAGTAGGGGACGATATGCCAGCAATGTTGTAAAATACTGCATTCGAGATGTTAGGCTGCCTTAGGTTACGATATATAACGCTATAGACGTATATAATATCCCAACCGAGACGTACGGGTCGACAAGAACGAGATTCTGTAAAACATTACCAGCGAGGGGCTAGATGGGTTAGGTTAGGTTATGTTACGTTATAGACGTGTATAATGTTCCCACCGAGAAGTATGGGCCGATACTCCAAGAATGTTGTAAAATACTACATCCGAGATGTTAGCCTGCCTTACGTTAGGAAATATAACGCTGTAGACGTATATAATGTTCCATCCGAGACGTACGGGACGACACGAACGGGATTCTGTAAAACATTACCAGCGAGGGGCTAGATGTGTTAGGTTAGGTTATGTTACGTTATAGACCTATATAATGTTCCCACCGAGAAGTAGAGGCCGATGCGCCAGGAATGTTGTAAAATACTGCATCCGAGATGATAGCCTGCCTTAGGTTACGATATATAACGCTGTAGAAGTTTATAATGTCCCATCCGAGACGTACGGGACGACAGGAACGGGATTCTGTAAAACATTACCAGCGAGGGGCTAGATGGGTTAGGTTAGGTTGTGATACGTTATAAACGTATATAATGTTCCCACCGAGAAGTAGGGGCCGATATGCCAGGAATGTTGTAAAATACTGCATCCGAGATGAGAGCTTGCCTTAGGTTAGGATATATAACGCTATAGACGTATATAATATTCCAACCGAGATGTACGGGACGTCACGAACGGGATTCTGTAAAACATTGCCAACGAGGGGCTAGATGGGGTAGGTTAGGTTATGTTAAGTTATAGACGTGTATAATGTTCCCACGTTGAAGTAGGAGTCGATACGCCAGGAATGGCGTAAAATACTTCATCCGAGATGTTAGCTTGCCTTAGGTTAGGATATATATTGCTGTAGACGTTTGTAATGTCCCAACCGAGACGTACGGGACGGCAGGAACGGGATACTTTAAAACATTACCAGCGAAGGGCTAGATGGGTTAGGTTAGGTTGTGATACGTTATAGACGTATATAATGTTCCCACCGAGAAGTAGGGAACGATATGCCAGCAATGTTGTAAAATACTGCATTCGAGATGTTAGGCTGCCTTAGGTTACGATATATAACGCTATAGACGTATATAATATCCCAACCGAGACGTACGGGTCGACAAGAACGAGATTCTGTAAAACATTACCAGCGAGGGGCTAGATGGGTTAGGTTAGGTTATGTTACGTTATAGACGTGTATAATGTTCCCACCGAGAAGTATGGGCCGATACTCCAAGAATGTTGTAAAATACTACATCCGAGATGTTAGCCTGCCTTACGTTAGGAAATATAACGCTGCAGACGTATATAATGTTCCATCCGAGACGTACGGGACGACACGAACGGGATTCTGTAAAACATTACCAGCGAGGGGCTAGATGTGTTAGGTTAGGTTATGTTACGTTATAGACCTATATAATGTTCCCACCGAGAAGTAGAGGCCGATGCGCCAGGAATGTTGTAAAATACTGCATCCGAGATGATAGCCTGCCTTAGGTTACGATATATAACGCTGTAGAAGTTTATAATGTCCCATCCGAGACGTACGGGACGACAGGAACGGGATTCTGTAAAACATTACCAGCGAGGGGCTAGATGGGTTAGGTTAGGTTGTGATACGTTATAAACGTATATAATGTTCCCACCGAGAAGTAGGGGCCGATATGCCAGGAATGTTGTAAAATACTGCATCCGAGATGAGAGCTTGCCTTAGGTTAGGATATATAACGCTATAGACGTATATAATATTCCAACCGAGATGTACGGGACGTCACGAACGGGATTCTGTAAAACATTGCCAACGAGGGGCTAGATGGGGTAGGTTAGGTTATGTTACGTTACAGACGTATATAATGTTCCCACCGAGAAGTATGGGCCGATACGCCAGGAATGTTGTAAAATACTGCATCCGAGATGTTAGCCTGCCTTACGTTAGGATATATATCGCTGTAGACGTATATAACATCCCAACCGAGACGTACGGGACGACAGGAACGGGATTCTGTAAAACATTACCAGCGAGGGGCTAGATGGGTTAGGTTAGGTTGTGATACGTTATAGACGTATATAATGTTCCCACCGAGAAGTAGGGGACGATATGCCAGCAATGTTGTAAAATACTGCATTCGAGATGTTAGGCTGCCTTAGGTTACGATATATAACGCTATAGACGTATATAATATCCCAACCGAGACGTACGGGTCGACAAGAACGAGATTCTGTAAAACATTACCAGCGAGGGGCTAGATGGGTTAGGTTAGGTTATGTTACGTTATAGACGTGTATAATGTTCCCACCGAGAAGTATGGGCCGATACTCCAAGAATGTTGTAAAATACTACATCCGAGATGTTAGCCTGCCTTACGTTAGGAAATATAACGCTGTAGACGTATATAATGTTCCATCCGAGACGTACGGGACGACACGAACGGGATTCTGTAAAACATTACCAGCGAGGGGCTAGATGGGTTAGGTTAGGTTATGTTACGTTATAGACGTGTATAATGTTCCCACCGAGAAGTAGGGGCCGATATGCCAGGAATGTTGTAAAATACTGCATCCGAGATGAGAGCTTGCCTTAGGTTAGGATATATAACGCTATAGACGTATATAATATTCCAACCGAGATGTACGGGACGTCACGAACGGGATTCTGTAAAACATTGCCAACGAGGGGCTAGATGGGGTAGGTTAGGTTATGTTACGTTACAGACGTATATAATGTTCCCACCGAGAAGTATGGGCCGATACGCCAGGAATGTTGTAAAATACTGCATCCGAGATGTTAGCCTGCCTTACGTTAGGATATATATCGCTGTAGACGTATATAACATCCCAACCGAGACGTACGGGACGACAGGAACGGGATTCTGTAAAACATTACCAGCGAGGGGCTAGATGTGTTAGGTTAGGTTATATTACGTTATAGACCTATATAATGTTCCCACCGAGAAGTATGGGCCGATATGCCAGGAATGTTGTAAAATACTGCAACCGAGATGTTAGCCTGCCTTAGGTTAAGATATATAACGCTATAGACGTATATAATATCCCAACCGAGATGTACGGGACGACACGAACGGGATTCTGTAAAACATTGCCAACGAGGGGCTAGATGGTATAGGTTAGGTTATGTTACGTTACAGACGTATATAATGTTCCCACCGAGAAGTAGGGGCCGATACCCCAAGAATGTTGTAAAATACTACATCCGAGATGTTAGCCTGCCTTACGTTAGGATATATATCGCTGTAGACGTATATAACATCCCAACCGAGATGTACGTGACGAAAGGAACGGGATTCTGTAAAATATTACCGGCGAGGGGCTAGATGGGTTAGGTTAGGTTATGTTAAGTTATAGACGTGTATAATGTTCCCACGTTGAAGTAGGAGTCGATACGCCAGGAATGGCGTAAAATACTTCATCCGAGATGTTAGCTTGCCTTAGGTTAGGATATATATTGCTGTAGACGTTTGTAATGTCCCAACCGAGACGTACGGGACGGCAGGAACGGGATACTTTAAAACATTACCAGCGAGGGGCTAGATGGGTTAGGTTAGGTTGTGATACGTTATAGACGTATATAATGTTCCCACCGAGAAGTAGGGGACGATATGCCAGCAATGTTGTAAAATACTGCATTCGAGATGTTAGGCTGCCTTAGGTTACGATATATAACGCTATAGACGTATATAATATCCCAACCGAGACGTACGGGTCGACAAGAACGAGATTCTGTAAAACATTACCAGCGAGGGGCTAGATGGGTTAGGTTAGGTTATGTTACGTTATAGACGTGTATAATGTTCCCACCGAGAAGTAGAGCCGATACGCCAGGAATGTTGTAAAATACTGCATCCGAGATGTTAGCCTGCCTTAGGTTAAGATATATAACGCTATAGACGTATATAATATCCCAACCGAGATGTACGGGACGACACGAACGGGATTCTGTAAAACATGGCCAACGAGGTGCTAGATGGGATAGGTTAGGTTATGTTACGTTATAGACGTATATAATGTTCCCACCGAGAAGTATGGGCCGATACTCGAAGAATGTTGTAAAATACTAAATCCGAGATGTTAGCCTGCCTTACGTTAGGAAATATAACGCTGTAGACGTATATAATGTTCCATCCGAGACGTACGGGACGACACGAACGGGATTCTGTAAAACAATACCAGCGAGGGGCTAGATGTGTTAGGTTAGGTTATGTTACGTTATAGACCTATATAATGTTCCCACCGAGAAGTAGAGGCCGATGCGCCAGGAATGTTGTAAAATACTGCCTCCGAGATGATAGCCTGCCTTAGGTTACGATATATAACGCTATAGACGTATATAATATCCCAACCGGGACGTACGGGTCGACAAGAACGGGATTCTGTAAAATATTACTAGCGAGGGGCTAGATCGGTTAGGTTAGGTTATGTTACGTTATAGACGTGTATAATGTTCCCACCGAGAAGTAGAGCCGATACGCCAGGAATGGCGTAAAATACTACATCCCAGATGTTAGCCTGTCTTACGTTAGGATATATAATGCTATAGACGTATATAATATCCCAACCGAGACGTACGGGACGACACGAACGGGATTCTGTAAAATATTACCAGCGAGGGGCTAGATGGGTTAGGTTAGGTTATGTTACGTTATAGACGTATATAATGTTCCCACCGAGAAGTAGGGGCCGATACTCCAAGACTGTTGTAAAATGCTACATCCGAGATGATAGCCTGCCTTACGTTAGGAAATATAACGCTGTAGACGTATATAATGTTCCATCCGAGACGTACGGGACGACACGAACGGGATTCTGTAAAACATTACCAGCGAGGGGCTAGATGTGTTAGGTAAGGTTATGTTACGTTATAGACCTATGTAATGTTCCCACCGAGAAGTAGATGCCGATGCGCCAGGAATGTTGTAAAATACTACATCCGATATGTTAGCCTGCCTTACGTTAGGATATATAACGCTGTAGACGTATATAATGTCCAATCCGAGACGTACGGGACGACACGAACGGAATTCTGTAAAACATTACCAGCGAGGGGCTAGATGGGTTAGGTTAGATTATATTACGTTATAGACGTATATAATGTTCCCACCGAGAAGTAGAGGCCGATCCTACAGAAATGTTGTAAAATACTATATCCGAGAAGTTAGCCTGCCTTAGGTTAGGATATATATCGCTGTAGACGTTTATAATGTCTCATCCGAGACGTACGGGACGAGAGGGACGGGATTCTGTAAAACATTACCAGCGAGGGGCTAGATGGGTTAGGTTAGGTTATGTTACGTTATAGACCTATATAATGTTCCCACCGAGAAGTAGAGGCCGATGCGCCAGGAATGTTGTAAAATACTGCATCCGAGATGATAGCCTGCCTTAGGTTACGATATATAACGCTATAGACGTATATAATATCCCAACCGGGACGTACGGGTCGACAAGAACGGGATTCTGTAAAATATTACTAGCGAGGGGCTAGATGGGTTAGGTTAGGTTATGTTACGTTATAGACGTGTATAATGTTCCCACCGAGAAGTAGAGCCGATACGCCAGGAATGGCGTAAAATACTACATCCGAGATGTTAGCCTGCCTTACGTTAGGATATATAATGCTATAGACGTATATAATATCCCAACCGAGACGTACGGGACGACACGAACGGGATTCTGTGAAACATTACCAGCGAGGGGCTAGATGGGTTAGGTTAAGTTGTGATACGTTATAGACCTATATAATGTTCCCACCGAGAAGTAGATGCCGATGCGGCAGGAATGTTGTAAAATATTGCAACCGAGAAGTTAGCCTGCCTTAGGATAGGATATATAACGCTGTAGACGTATATAATGTCCCAACCGAGACGTACGGGACGACAGGAACGGGATTCTGTAAAGCATTACCAGCGAGGGGCTGGATGGTTTAGGTTAGGTTGTGATACGGTATAGGCGCATATAATGTTCGCACCGAGAAGTAGGGGCCGATATCCCAGGAGTGTTGTAAAATACTGCATCCGAGATGATAGCCTGGCTTATGTTAGGATATATAACGCTGTAGACGTATATAATGTCCCAACCGAGACGTACGGGACGACACGAACGAGATTCTGTAAAACATTACGGGCGAGGGGCCAGATGTGTTAGGTTAGGTTATATTACTTTATAAACCCATATAATGTTTCCTCCGAGAAGTAGGGGCCGATACGGCAGGAATGTTGTAAAATACTACATCCGAGATAATAGCCTTCCTTAGGTTAGGATATATAACGCTCAAGACGTATATAATATACCAACCGAGATGTACGGGACGTCGCGAACGGTATTCTGTAAAACATTACCAGCGAGGGGCTATATGTGTTAGGTTAGGTTATATTACGTTATAGACGAATATAATGTTTCCACCGAGAAGTAGAGGCCGGTCCTACAGAAATGTTGTAAAATACTGCATCCGAGATGATAGCCTGCCTTAGGTTACCATATATAACGCTATAGACGTATATAATATCCCAACCGAGACGTACGGGACGACAAGAACGGGATTCTGTAAAATATTACCAGCGAGGGGCTAGATGGTTATGTTACGTTATAGACGTATATAATGTTCCCACCGAGAAGTAGGGGCCGATACGGCAGGAATATTGTAAAATACTACATCCGAGATGATAGCCTTCCTTAGGTTAGGATATATAACGCTATAGACGTATATAATATCCCAACCGAGATGTACGGGACGTCACGAACGGTATTCTGTAAAACATTACCAGCGAGGGACTAGATGTGTTAGGTTAGGTTATGTTACGTTATAGACCTATATAATGTTCCCACCGAGAAGTATGTGCCAATATGCCAGGCATGTTGTAAAATACTGCAACCGAGACGTACGGGACGACACGAACGGGATTCTGTAAAACATTACCAGCGAGGGGCTAGATGGGTTAGGTTAGATTATATTACGTTATAGACGTATATAATGTTCCCACCGAGAAGTAGAGGCCGATCCTACAGAAATGTTGTAAAATACTATATCCGAGAAGTTAGCCTGCCTTAGGTTAGGATATATATCGCTGTAGACGTTTATAATGTCTCATCCGAGACGTACGGGACGAGAGGGACGGGATTCTGTAAAACATTACCAGCGAGGGGCTAGATGTGTTAGGTTAGGTTATGTTACGTTATAGACCTATATAATGTTCCCACCGAGAAGTATGGGCCGATACGCCAGGAATGTTGTAAAATACTGCAACCGAGATGTTAGCCTGCCTTAGGTTAGGATATATAACGCTGTAGAAGTTTATAATGTCCCATCCGAGACGTACGGGACGACAGGAACGGGATTCTGTAAAACATTACCAGCGAGGGGCTAGATGGGTTAGGTTAGGTTGTGATACGTTATAAACGTATATAATGTTCCCACCGAGAAGTAGGGGCCGATATGCCAGGAATGTTGTAAAATACTGCATCCGAGATGAGAGCTTGCCTTAGGTTAGGATATATAACGCTATAGACGTATATAATATTCCAACCGAGATGTACGGGACGTCACGAACGGGATTCTGTAAAACATTGCCAACGAGGGGCTAGATGGGGTAGGTTAGGTTATGTTACGTTACAGACGTATATAATGTTCCCACCGAGAAGTATGGGCCGATACGCCAGGAATGTTGTAAAATACTGCATCCGAGATGTTAGCCTGCCTTACGTTAGGATATATATCGCTGTAGACGTATATAACATCCCAACCGAGACGTACGGGACGACAGGAACGGGATTCTGTAAAACATTACCAGCGAGGGGCTAGATGTGTTAGGTTAGGTTATATTACGTTATAGACCTATATAATGTTCCCACCGAGAAGTATGGGCCGATATGCCAGGAATGTTGTAAAATACTGCAACCGAGATGTTAGCCTGCCTTAGGTTAAGATATATAACGCTATAGACGTATATAATATCCCAACCGAGATGTACGGGACGACACGAACGGGATTCCGTAAAACATTGCCAACGAGGGGCTAGATGGTATAGGTTAGGTTATGTTACGTTACAGACGTATATAATGTTCCCACCGAGAAGTAGGGGCCGATACCCCAAGAATGTTGTAAAATACTACATCCGAGATGTTAGCCTGCCTTACGTTAGGATATATATCGCTGTAGACGTATATAACATCCCAACCGAGATGTACGTGACGAAAGGAACGGGATTCTGTAAAACATTACCAGCGAGGGGCTAGATGGGTTAGGTTAGGTTATGTTACGTTATAGACGTGTATAATGTTCCCACCGAGAAGTAGAGCCGATACGCCAGGAATGTTGTACAATACTGCATCCGAGATGTTAGCCTGCCTTACGTTAGGATATATAACGCTGTAGACGTATATAATGTCCAATCCGAGACGTACGGGACGACACGAACGGGATTCTGTAAAATATTACTAGCGAGGGGCTAGATGGTATAGGTTAGGTTATGTTGCGTTACAGACGTATATAATGTTCCCACCGAGAAGTAGGGGCCGATACCCCAAGAATGTTGTAAAATACTACATCCGAGATGTTAGCCTGCCTTACGTTAGGATATATATCGCTGTAGACGTATATAACATCCCAACCGAGATGTACGTGACGAAAGGAAGGGGATTCTGTAAAACATTACCAGCGAGGGGCTAGATGGGTTAGGTTAGGTTATGTTACGTTATAGACGTGTATAATGTTCCCACCGAGAAGTAGAGCCGATACGCCAGGAATGTTGTACAATACTGCATCCGAGATGTTAGCCTGCCTTACGTTAGGATATATAACGCTGTAGACGTATATAATGTCCAATCCGAGACGTACGGGACGACACGAACGGGATTCTGTAAAATATTACTAGCGAGGGGCTAGATGGGTTAGGTTAGGTTATGTTACGTTATAGACGTGTATAGTGTTCCACACCGAGAAGTAGAGCCGATACGCCAGGAATGTTGTAAAATACTGCATCCGAGATGTTAGCCTGCCTTACGTTAGGATATATAACGCTGTAGACGTATATAACGTCCCAACCGAGACGTACGGGACGAGACGAACGGTATTCTGTAAAACATTACCAGCGAGGGGCTAGATGTGTTAGGTTAGGTTATATTACGTTATAGACCTATATAATGTTCCCACCGAGAAGTATGGGCCGATACTCCAAGAATGTTGCAAAATACTACATCCGAGATGATAGCCTGCCTTAGGTTAGGATATATAACGCTGTAGACGTATATAATGTTCCATCCGAGACGTACGGGACGACACGAACGGGATTCTGTAAAACATTACCAGCGAGGGGCTAGATGTGTTAGGTAAGGTTATGTTACGTTATAGACCTATGTAATGTTCCCACCGAGAAGTAGATGCCGATGCGCCAGGAATGTTGTAAAATACTACATCCGATATGTTAGCCTGCCTTACGTTAGGATATATAACGCTGTAGACGTATATAATGTCCAATCCGAGACGTACGGGACGACACGAACGGGATTCTGTAAAACATTACCAGCGAGGGGCTAGATGGGTTAGGTTAGATTATATTACGTTATAGACGTATATAATGTTCCCACCGAGAAGTAGAGGCCGATCCTACAGAAATGTTGTAAAATACTATATCCGAGAAGTTAGCCTGCCTTAGGTTAGGATATATATCGCTGTAGACGTTTATAATGTCTCATCCGAGACGTACGGGACGAGAGGGACGGGATTCTGTAAAACATTACCAGCGAGGGGCTAGATGTGTTAGGTTAGGTTATGTTACGTTATAGACCTATATAATGTTCCCACCGAGAAGTATGGGCCGATACGCCAGGAATGTTGTAAAATACTGCAACCGAGATGTTAGCCTGCCTTAGGTTAGGATATATAACGCTGTAGAAGTTTATAATGTCCCATCCGAGACGTACGGGACGACAGGAACGGGATTCTGTAAAACATTACCAGCGAGGGGCTAGATGGGTTAGGTTAGGTTGTGATACGTTATAAACGTATATAATGTTCCCACCGAGAAGTAGGGGCCGATATGCCAGGAATGTTGTAAAATACTGCATCCGAGATGAGAGCTTGCCTTAGGTTAGGATATATAACGCTATAGACGTATATAATATTCCAACCGAGATGTACGGGACGTCACGAACGGGATTCTGTAAAACATTGCCAACGAGGGGCTAGATGGGGTAGGTTAGGTTATGTTACGTTACAGACGTATATAATGTTCCCACCGAGAAGTATGGGCCGATACGCCAGGAATGTTGTAAAATACTGCATCCGAGATGTTAGCCTGCCTTACGTTAGGATATATATCGCTGTAGACGTATATAGCATCCCAACCGAGATGTACGTGACGAAAGGAACGGGATTCTGTAAAACATTACCAGCGAGGGGCTAGATGGGTTAGGTTAGGTTATGTTACGTTATAGACGTGTATAATGTTCCCACCGAGAAGTAGAGCCGATACGCCAGGAATGTTGTACAATACTGCATCCGAGATGTTAGCCTGCCTTACGTTAGGATATATAACGCTGTAGACGTATATAATGTCCAATCCGAGACGTACGGGACGACACGAACGGGATTCTGTAAAATATTACTAGCGAGGGGCTAGATGGGTTAGGTTAGGTTATGTTACGTTATAGACGTGTATAGTGTTCCACACCGAGAAGTAGAGCCGATACGCCAGGAATGTTGTAAAATACTGCATCCGAGATGTTAGCCTGCCTTACGTTAGGATATATAACGCTGTAGACGTATATAATATCCCAACCGAGACGTACGGGACGACACGAACGGGATTCTGTGAAATATTACCAGCGAGGAGCCAGATGGGTTAGGTTAGGTTGTGATACGTTATAGACCTATATAATGTTCCCACCGAGAAGTAGATGCCGATGCGCCAGGAGTGTTGTAAAATATTGCAACCGAGAAGTTAGCCTGCCTTAGGATAGGATATATAACGCTGTAGACGTATATAATGTCCCAACCGAGACGTACGGGACGACACGAACGGGATTCTGTAAAATATTACCAGCGAGGGGCTAGATGGGTTAGGTTAGGTTATGTTACGTTATAGACGTATATACTGTTCCCACCGAGAAGTAGGGGCCGATACTCCAAGACTGTTGTAAAATACTACATCCGAGATGATAGCCTGCCTTACGTTAGGAAATATAACGCTGTAGACGTATATAATGTTCCATCCTAGACGTACGGGACGACACGAACGGGATTCTGTAAAACATTACCAGCGAGGGGCTAGATGTGTTAGGTTAGGTTATATTACGTTATAGACCTATATAATGTTCCCACCGAGAAGTATGGGCCGATACTCCAAGAATGTTGCAAAATAGTACATCCGAGATGATAGCCTGCCTTAGGTTAGGATATATAACGCTGTAGACGTATATAATATCCCAACCGAGATGTACGGGACGTCACGCACGGTATTCTGTAAAACATTACCAGCGAGGGGCTAGATGGGTTAGGTTAGATTATATTACGTTATAGACGTATATAATGTTCCATCCGAGACGTACGGGACGACACGAACGGGATTCTGTAAAACATTACCAGCGAGGGGCTAGATGTGTTAGGTAAGGTTATGTTACGTTATAGACCTATGTAATGTTCCCACCGAGAAGTAGATGCCGATGCGCCAGGAATGTTGTAAAATACTACATCCGATATGTTAGCCTGCCTTACGTTAGGATATATAACGCTGTAGACGTATATAACATCCCAACCGAGATGTACCGGACGACACGAACGGGATTCTGTAAAACATTACCAGCGAGGGGCTAGATGTGTTAGGTTAGGTTATATTACGTTATAGACCTATATAATGTTCCCACCGAGAAGTATGGGCCGATATGCCAGGAATGTTGTAAAATACTGCAACCGAGATGTTAGCCTGCCTTAGGTTAAGATATATAACGCTATAGACGTATATAATATCCCAACCGAGATGTACGGGACGACACGAACGGGATTCCGTAAAACATTGCCAACGAGGGGCTAGATGGTATAGGTTAGGTTATGTTGCGTTACAGACGTATATAATGTTCCCACCGAGAAGTAGGGGCCGATACCCCAAGAATGTTGTAAAATACTACATCCGAGATGTTAGCCTGCCTTACGTTAGGATATATATCGCTGTAGACGTATATAACATCCCAACCGAGATGTACGTGACGAAAGGAACGGGATTCTGTAAAACATTACCAGCGAGGGGCTAGATGGGTTAGGTTAGGTTATGTTACGTTATAGACGTGTATAATGTTCCCACCGAGAAGTAGAGCCGATACGCCAGGAATGTTGTACAATACTGCATCCGAGATGTTAGCCTGCCTTACGTTAGGATATATAACGCTGTAGACGTATATAATGTCCAATCCGAGACGTACGGGACGACACGAACGGGATTCTGTAAAATATTACTAGCGAGGGGCTAGATGGGTTAGGTTAGGTTATGTTACGTTATAGACGTGTATAGTGTTCCACACCGAGAAGTAGAGCCGATACGCCAGGAATGTTGTAAAATACTGCATCCGAGATGTTAGCCTGCCTTACGTTAGGATATATAACGCTG
This sequence comes from Xylocopa violacea, assembly GCA_963969225.1. NCBI lineage: Eukaryota > Metazoa > Arthropoda > Insecta > Hymenoptera > Apidae > Xylocopa > Xylocopa violacea. The sequence goes on from CAXAJV010000013.1 coordinate 5,054,554, forward strand.
TAGACGTATATAACGTCCCAACCGAGACGTACGGGACGAGACGAACGGTATTCTGTAAAACATTACCAGCGAGGGGCTAGATGTGTTAGGTTAGGTTATATTACGTTATAGACCTATATAATGTTCCCACCGAGAAGTATGGGCCGATACTCCAAGAATGTTGCAAAATACTACATCCGAGATGATAGCCTGCCTTAGGTTAGGATATATAACGCTGTAGACGTATATAATGTTCCATCCGAGACGTACGGGACGACACGAACGGGATTCTGTAAAACATTACCAGCGAGGGGCTAGATGTGTTAGGTAAGGTTATGTTACGTTATAGACCTATGTAATGTTCCCACCGAGAAGTAGATGCCGATGCGCCAGGAATGTTGTAAAATACTACATCCGATATGTTAGCCTGCCTTACGTTAGGATATATAACGCTGTAGACGTATATAATGTCCAATCCGAGACGTACGGGACGACACGAACGGGATTCTGTAAAACATTACCAGCGAGGGGCTAGATGGGTTAGGTTAGATTATATTACGTTATAGACGTATATAATGTTCCCACCGAGAAGTAGAGGCCGATCCTACAGAAATGTTGTAAAATACTATATCCGAGAAGTTAGCCTGCCTTAGGTTAGGATATATATCGCTGTAGACGTTTATAATGTCTCATCCGAGACGTACGGGACGAGAGGGACGGGATTCTGTAAAACATTACCAGCGAGGGGCTAGATGTGTTAGGTTAGGTTATGTTACGTTATAGACCTATATAATGTTCCCACCGAGAAGTATGGGCCGATACGCCAGGAATGTTGTAAAATACTGCAACCGAGATGTTAGCCTGCCTTAGGTTAGGATATATAACGCTGTAGAAGTTTATAATGTCCCATCCGAGACGTACGGGACGACAGGAACGGGATTCTGTAAAACATTACCAGCGAGGGGCTAGATGGGTTAGGTTAGGTTGTGATACGTTATAAACGTATATAATGTTCCCACCGAGAAGTAGGGGCCGATATGCCAGGAATGTTGTAAAATACTGCATCCGAGATGAGAGCTTGCCTTAGGTTAGGATATATAACGCTATAGACGTATATAATATTCCAACCGAGATGTACGGGACGTCACGAACGGGATTCTGTAAAACATTGCCAACGAGGGGCTAGATGGGGTAGGTTAGGTTATGTTACGTTACAGACGTATATAATGTTCCCACCGAGAAGTATGGGCCGATACGCCAGGAATGTTGTAAAATACTGCATCCGAGATGTTAGCCTGCCTTACGTTAGGATATATATCGCTGTAGACGTATATAGCATCCCAACCGAGACGTACGGGACGACAGGAACGGGATTCTGTAAAACATTACCAGCGAGGGGCTAGATGTGTTAGGTTAGGTTATATTACGTTATAGACCTATATAATGTTCCCACCGAGAAGTATGGGCCGATACTCCAAGAATGTTGCAAAATAGTACATCCGAGATGATAGCCTGCCTTAGGTTAGGATATATAACGCTGTAGACGTATATAATATCCCAACCGAGATGTACGGGACGTCACGCACGGTATTCTGTAAAACATTACCAGCGAGGGGCTAGATGGGTTAGGTTAGATTATATTACGTTATAGACGTATATAATGTTCCATCCGAGACGTACGGGACGACACGAACGGGATTCTGTAAAACATTACCAGCGAGGGGCTAGATGTGTTAGGTAAGGTTATGTTACGTTATAGACCTATGTAATGTTCCCACCGAGAAGTAGATGCCGATGCGCCAGGAATGTTGTAAAATACTACATCCGATATGTTAGCCTGCCTTACGTTAGGATATATAACGCTGTAGACGTATATAACATCCCAACCGAGATGTACCGGACGACACGAACGGGATTCTGTAAAACATTACCAGCGAGGGGCTAGATGTGTTAGGTTAGGTTATATTACGTTATAGACCTATATAATGTTCCCACCGAGAAGTATGGGCCGATATGCCAGGAATGTTGTAAAATACTGCAACCGAGATGTTAGCCTGCCTTAGGTTAAGATATATAACGCTATAGACGTATATAATATCCCAACCGAGATGTACGGGACGACACGAACGGGATTCCGTAAAACATTGCCAACGAGGGGCTAGATGGTATAGGTTAGGTTATGTTGCGTTACAGACGTATATAATGTTCCCACCGAGAAGTAGGGGCCGATACCCCAAGAATGTTGTAAAATACTACATCCGAGATGTTAGCCTGCCTTACGTTAGGATATATATCGCTGTAGACGTATATAACATCCCAACCGAGATGTACGTGACGAAAGGAACGGGATTCTGTAAAACATTACCAGCGAGGGGCTAGATGGGTTAGGTTAGGTTATGTTACGTTATAGACGTGTATAATGTTCCCACCGAGAAGTAGAGCCGATACGCCAGGAATGTTGTACAATACTGCATCCGAGATGTTAGCCTGCCTTACGTTAGGATATATAACGCTGTAGACGTATATAATGTCCAATCCGAGACGTACGGGACGACACGAACGGGATTCTGTAAAATATTACTAGCGAGGGGCTAGATGGGTTAGGTTAGGTTATGTTACGTTATAGACGTGTATAGTGTTCCACACCGAGAAGTAGAGCCGATACGCCAGGAATGTTGTAAAATACTGCATCCGAGATGTTAGCCTGCCTTACGTTAGGATATATAACGCTGTAGACGTATATAACGTCCCAACCGAGACGTACGGGACGAGACGAACGGTATTCTGTAAAACATTACCAGCGAGGGGCTAGATGTGTTAGGTTAGGTTATATTACGTTATAGACCTATATAATGTTCCCACCGAGAAGTATGGGCCGATACTCCAAGAATGTTGCAAAATACTACATCCGAGATGATAGCCTGCCTTAGGTTAGGATATATAACGCTGTAGACGTATATAATGTTCCATCCGAGACGTACGGGACGACACGAACGGGATTCTGTAAAACATTACCAGCGAGGGGCTAGATGTGTTAGGTAAGGTTATGTTACGTTATAGACCTATGTAATGTTCCCACCGAGAAGTAGATGCCGATGCGCCAGGAATGTTGTAAAATACTACATCCGATATGTTAGCCTGCCTTACGTTAGGATATATAACGCTGTAGACGTATATAATGTCCAATCCGAGACGTACGGGACGACACGAACGGGATTCTGTAAAACATTACCAGCGAGGGGCTAGATGGGTTAGGTTAGATTATATTACGTTATAGACGTATATAATGTTCCCACCGAGAAGTAGAGGCCGATCCTACAGAAATGTTGTAAAATACTATATCCGAGAAGTTAGCCTGCCTTAGGTTAGGATATATATCGCTGTAGACGTTTATAATGTCTCATCCGAGACGTACGGGACGAGAGGGACGGGATTCTGTAAAACATTACCAGCGAGGGGCTAGATGTGTTAGGTTAGGTTATGTTACGTTATAGACCTATATAATGTTCCCACCGAGAAGTATGGGCCGATACGCCAGGAATGTTGTAAAATACTGCAACCGAGATGTTAGCCTGCCTTAGGTTAGGATATATAACGCTGTAGAAGTTTATAATGTCCCATCCGAGACGTACGGGACGACAGGAACGGGATTCTGTAAAACATTACCAGCGAGGGGCTAGATGGGTTAGGTTAGGTTGTGATACGTTATAAACGTATATAATGTTCCCACCGAGAAGTAGGGGCCGATATGCCAGGAATGTTGTAAAATACTGCATCCGAGATGAGAGCTTGCCTTAGGTTAGTATATATAACGCTATAGACGTATATAATATTCCAACCGAGATGTACGGGACGTCACGAACGGGATTCTGTAAAACATTGCCAACGAGGGGCTAGATGGGGTAGGTTAGGTTATGTTACGTTACAGACGTATATAATGTTCCCACCGAGAAGTATGGGCCGATACGCCAGGAATGTTGTAAAATACTGCATCCGAGATGTTAGCCTGCCTTACGTTAGGATATATATCGCTGTAGACGTATATAGCATCCCAACCGAGACGTACGGGACGACAGGAACGGGATTCTGTAAAACATTACCAGCGAGGGGCTAGATGTGTTAGGTTAGGTTATATTACGTTATAGACCTATATAATGTTCCCACCGAGAAGTATGGGCCGATACTCCAAGAATGTTGCAAAATACTACATCCGAGATGATAGCCTGCCTTAGGTTAGGATATATAACGCTGTAGACGTATATAATGTTCCATCCGAGACGTACGGGACGACACGAACGGGATTCTGTAAAACATTACCAGCGAGGGGCTAGATGTGTTAGGTAAGGTTATGTTACGTTATAGACCTATGTAATGTTCCCACCGAGAAGTAGGGGCCGATACCCCAAGAATGTTGTAAAATACTACATCCGAGATGTTAGCCTGCCTTACGTTAGGATATATATCGCTGTAGACGTATATAACATCCCAACCGAGATGTACGTGACGAAAGGAACGGGATTCTGTAAAACATTACCAGCGAGGGGCTAGATGGGTTAGGTTAGGTTATGTTACGTTATAGACGTGTATAATGTTCCCACCGAGAAGTAGAGCCGATACGCCAGGAATGTTGTACAATACTGCATCCGAGATGTTAGCCTGCCTTACGTTAGGATATATAACGCTGTAGACGTATATAATGTCCAATCCGAGACGTACGGGACGACACGAACGGTATTCTGTAAAATATTACTAGCGAGGGGCTAGATGGGTTAGGTTAGGTTATGTTACGTTATAGACGTGTATAGTGTTCCACACCGAGAAGTAGAGCCGATACGCCAGGAATGTTGTAAAATACTGCATCCGAGATGTTAGCCTGCCTTACGTTAGGATATATAACGCTGTAGACGTATATAAAGTCCCAACCGAGACGTACGGGACGAGACGAACGGTATTCTGTAAAACATTACCAGCGAGGGGCTAGATGTGTTAGGTTAGGTTATATTACGTTATAGACCTATATAATGTTTCCACGGTGAAGTAGGGGTCGATACGCCAGGAATGGCGTAAAATACTTCATCCGAGATGTTAGCTTGCCTTAGGTTAGGATATATATTGCTGTAGACGTTTGTAATGTCCCAACCGAGACGTACGGGACGGCAGGAACGGGATACTTTAAAACATTACCAGCGAGGGGCTAGATGGGTTAGGTTAGGTTGTGATACGTTATAGACGTATATAATGTTCCCACCGAGAAGTATGGGCCGATATGCCAGGAGTGTTGTAAAATACTGCAACCGAGATGTTAGCCTGCCTTAGGTTAGGATATATAACGCTGTAGACGTATATAATATCTCAACCGCGTCGTACGGGTCGACAAGAACGGGAGTATGCAAAATATTACCAGCGAGGGGCTAGATGGGTTAGGTTAGGTTATGTTACGTTATAGACATGTATAATGTTCCCACTGAGAAGTAGGGGCCGATACGCCAGGAATGGCGTAAAATACTGCATCCGAGATGTTAGCCTGCCTTAAGTTAGGATATATAACGCTGTAGACGTATATAACATTCCAACCGAGATGTACCGGACACCACGAACGGGATTCTCTAAAATATTACCAGCGAGGGGCTAGATGGGTTAGGTTAGGTTATGTTAAGTTATAGACGTGTATAATGTTCCCACGAACAAGTAGAGCCGATACGCCAGGAATGGCGTAAAATACTACATCCGAGATGTTAGCCTGCCTTACGTTAGGATATATAATGCTATAGACGTATATAATATCCCAACCGAGACGTACGGGACGACACGAACGGGATTCTGTGAAATATTACCAGCGAGGAGCCAGATGGGTTAGGTTAGGTTGTGATACGTTATAGACCTATATAATGTTCCCACCGAGAAGTAGATGCCGATGCGCCAGGAATGTTGTAAAATATTGCAACCGAGAAGTTAGCCTGCCTTAGGATAGGATATGTAACGCTGTAGACGTATATAACATCCCAACCGAGATGTACCGGACGACACGAACGGGATTCTCTAAAATATTACCAGCGAGGGGCTAGATGGGTTAGGTTAGGTTATGTTAAGTTATAGACGTGTATAATGTTTCCACGGTGAAGTAGGGGTCGATACGCCAGGAATGGCGTAAAATACTTCATCCGAGATGTTAGCTTGCCTTAGGTTAGGATATATATTGCTGTAGACGTTTGTAATGTCCCAACCGAGACGTACGGGACGGCAGGAACGGGATACTTTAAAACATTACCAGCGAGGGGCTAGATGGGTTAGGTTAGGTTGTGATACGTTATAGACGTATATAATGTTCCCACCGAGAAGTAGGGGACGATATGCCAGGAATGTTGTAAAATACTGCATTCGAGATGTTAGCCTGCCTTAGGTTACGATATATAACGCTATAGACGTATATAATATCCCAACCGAGACATACGGGTCGACAAGAACGAGATTCTGTAAAACATTACCAGCGAGGGGCTAGATGGGTTAGGTTAGGTTATGTTACGTTATAGACCTATATAATGTTCCCACCGAGAATTAGAGGCCGATGCGCCAGGAATGTTGTAAAATACTGCATCCGAGATGATAGCCTGCCTTAGGTTACGATATATAACGCTATAGACGTATATAATATCCCAACCGGGACGTACGGGTCGACAAGAACGGGATTCTGTAAAATATTACTAGCGAGGGGCTAGATGGGTTAGGTTAGGTTATGTTACGTTATAGACGTGTATAATGTTCCCACCGAGAAGTAGAGCCGATACGCCAGGAATGGCGTAAAATACTACATCCGAGATGTTAGCCTGCCTTACGTTAGGATATATAATGCTATAGACGTATATAATATCCCAACCGAGACGTACGGGACGACACGAACGGGATTCTGTAAAATATTACCAGCGAGGGGCTAGATGGGTTAGGTTAGGTTATGTTACGTTATAGACGTATATAATGTTCCCACCGAGAAGTAGGGGCCGATACTCCAAGACTGTTGTAAAATGCTACATCCGAGATGATAGCCTGCCTTACGTTAGGAAATATAACGCTGTAGACGTATATAATGTTCCATCCGAGACGTACGGGACGACACGAACGGGATTCTGTAAAACATTACCAGCGAGGGGCTAGATGTGTTAGGTAAGGTTATGTTACGTTATAGACCTATGTAATGTTCCCACCGAGAAGTAGATGTCGATGCGCCAGGAATGTTGTAAAATACTACATCCGATATGTTAGCCTGCCTTACGTTAGGATATATAACGCTGTAGACGTATATAATGTTCCATCCGAGACGTACGGGACGACACGAACGGGATTCTGTAAAACATTACCAGCGAGGGGCTAGATGTGTTAGGTTAGGTTATGTTACGTTATAGACCTATATAATGTTCCCACCGAGAAGTAGAGGCCGATGCGCCAGGAATGTTGTAAAATACTGCATCCGAGATGTTAGCCTGCCTTACGTTAGGATATATAATGCTATAGACGTATATAATATCCCAACCGAGACGTACGGGACGACACGAACGGGATTCTGTAAAATATTACCAGCGAGTGGCTAGATGGGTTAGGTTAGGTTATGTTACGTTATAGACGTATATAATGTTCCCACCGAGAAGTAGGGGCCGATACTCCAAGACTGTTGTAAAATGCTACATCCGAGATGATAGCCTGCCTTACGTTAGGAAATATAACGCTGTAGACGTATATAATGTTCCATCCTAGACGTACGGGACGACACGAACGGGATTCTGTAAAACATTACCAGCGAGGGGCTAGATGTGTTAGGTAAGGTTATGTTACGTTATAGACCTATGTAATGTTCCCACCGAGAAGTAGATGCCGATGCGCCAGGAATGTTGTAAAATACTACATCCGATATGTTAGCCTGCCTTACGTTAGGATATATAACGCTGTAGACGTATATAATGTCCAATCCGAGACGTACGGGACGACACGAACGGGATTCTGTAAAATATTACTAGCGAGGGGCTAGATGGGTTAGGTTAGGTTATGTTACGTTATAGACGTGTATAGTGTTCCACACCGAGAAGTAGAGCCGATACGCCAGGAATGGCGTAAAATACTGCATCCGAGATGTTAGACTGCCTTAGGTTAGGATATATAACGCTGTAGACGTATATAACGTCCCAACCGAGACGTACGGGACGAGACGAACGGTATTCTGTAAAACATTACCAGCGAGGGGCTAGATGTGTTAGGTTAGGTTATATTACGTTATAGACGTATATAATGTTCCCACCGAGAAGTATGGGCCGATACTCCAAGAATGTTGCAAAATACTACATCCGAGATGATAGCCTGCCTTAGGTTAGGATATATAACGCTGTAGACGTATATAATATCCCAACCGAGATGTACGGGACGTCACGCACGGTATTCTGTAAAACATTACCAGCGAGGGACAAGATGTGTCAGGTTAGGTTATGTTACGTTATAGACCTATATAATGTTCCCACCGAGAAGTATGGGCCGATATGCCAGGAGTGTTGTAAAATACTGCAACCGAGATGTTAGCCTGCCTTAGGTTAGGATATATAACGCTGTAGACGTATATAATATCTCAAACGCGTCGTACGGGTCGACAAGAACGGGAGTATGCAAAATATTACCAGCGAGGGGCTAGATGGGTTAGGTTAGGTTATGTTACGTTATAGACATGTATAATGTTCCCACTGAGAAGTAGGGGCCGATACGCCAGGAATGGCGTAAAAGACTGCATCCGAGATGTTAGCCTGCCTTAAGTTAGGATATATAACGCTGTAGACGTATATAACATACCAACCGAGATGTACCGGACGACACGAACGGGATTCTCTAAAATATTACCAGCGAGGGGCTAGATGGGTTAGGTTAGGTTATGTTAAGTTATAGACGTGTATAATGTTCCCACGTTGAAGTAGGAGTCGATACGCCAGGAATGGCGTAAAATACTTCATCCGAGATGTTAGCTTGCCTTAGGTTAGGATATATATTGCTGTAGACGTTTGTAATGTCCCAACCGAGACGTACGGGACGGCAGGAACGGGATACTTTAAAACATTACCAGCGAGGGGCTAGATGGGTTAGGTTAGGTTGTGATACGTTATAGACGTATATAATGTTCCCACCGAGAAGTAGGGGACGATATGCCAGCAATGTTGTAAAATACTGCATTCGAGATGTTAGGCTGCCTTAGGTTACGATATATAACGCTATAGACGTATATAATATCCCAACCGAGACGTACGGGTCGACAAGAACGAGATTCTGTAAAACATTACCAGCGAGGGGCTAGATGGGTTAGGTTAGGTTATGTTACGTTATAGACGTGTATAATGTTCCCACCGAGAAGTATGGGCCGATACTCCAAGAATGTTGTAAAATACTACATCCGAGATGTTAGCCTGCCTTACGTTAGGAAATATAACGCTGTAGACGTATATAATGTTCCATCCGAGACGTACGGGACGACACGAACGGGATTCTGTAAAACATTACCAGCGAGGGGCTAGATGTGTTAGGTTAGGTTATGTTACGTTATAGACCTATATAATGTTCCCACCGAGAAGTAGAGGCCGATGCGCCAGGAATGTTGTAAAATACTGCATCCGAGATGATAGCCTGCCTTAGGTTACGATATATAACGCTATAGACGTATATAATATCCCAACCGGGACGCACGGGTCGACAAGAACGGGATTCTGTAAAATATTACAAGCGAGGGGCTAGATGGGTTAGGTTAGGTTATGTTACGTTATAGACGTGTATAATGTTCCCACGAACAAGTAGAGCCGATACGCCAGGAATGGCGTAAAATACTACATCCGAGATGTTAGCCTGCCTTACGTTAGGATATATAATGCTATAGACGTATATAATATCCCAACCGAGACGTACGGGACGACACGAACGGGATTCTGTGAAATATTACCAGCGAGGGGCTAGATGGGTTAGGTTAGGTTGTGATACGTTATAGACCTATATAATGTTCCCACCGAGAAGTAGATGCCGATGCGCCAGGAATGTTGTAAAATATTGCAACCGAGAAGTTAGCCTGCCTTAGGATAGGATATATAACGCTGTAGACGTATATCATGTCCCAACCGAGACGTACGGGACGACACGAACGGGATTCTGTAAAATATTACCAGCGAGGGGCTAGATGGGTTAGGTTAGGTTATGTTACGTTATAGACGTATATACTGTTCCCACCGAGAAGTATGGCCCGATATGCCAGGAGTGTTGTAAAATACTGCAACCGAGATGTTAGCCTGCCTTAGGTTAGGATATATAACGCTGTAGACGTATATAACGTCCCAACCGAGACGTACGGGACGACACGAACGGTATTCTGTAAAACATTACCAGCGAGGGGCTAGATGTGTTAGGTTAGGTTATGTTACGTTATAGACCTATATAATGTTCCCACCGAGAAGTATGGGCCGATATGCCAGGAGTGTTGTAAAATACTGCAACCGAGATGTTAGCCTGCCTTAGGTTAGGATATATAACGCTGTAGACGTATATAATATCCCAACCGAGTCGTACGGGTCGACAAGAATGGGAGTCTGCAAAATATTACCAGCGATGGGCTAGATGGGTTAGGTTAGGTTATGTTACGTTATAGACGTGTATAATGTTCCCACTGAGAAGTAGGGGCCGATACGCCAGGAATGGCGTAAAATACTGCATCCGAGATGTTAGCCTGCCTTAAGTTAGGATATATAACGCTGTAGACGTATATAACATCCCAACCGAGATGTACCGGACGACACGAACGGGATTCTCTAAAATATTACCAGCGAGGGGCTAGATGGGTTAGGTTAGGTTATGTTAAGTTATAGACGTGTATAATGTTCCCACGGTGAAGTAGGGGTCGATACGCCAGGAATGGCGTAAAATACTTCATCCGAGATGTTGGCTTGCCTTAGGTTAGGATATATATTGCTGTAGACGTTTGTAATGTCCCAACCGAGACGTACGGGACGGCAGGAACGGGATACTTTAAAACATTACCAGCGAGGGGCTAGATGGGTTAGGTTAGGTTGTGATACGTTATAGACGTATATAATGTTCCCACCGAGAAATAGGGGACGATATGCCAGGAATGTTGTAAAATACTGCATTCGAGATGTTAGCCTGCCTTAGGTTACGATATATAACGCTATAGACGTATATAATATCCCAACCGAGACGTACGGGTCGACAAGAACGAGATTCTGTAAAACATTACCAGCGAGGGGCTAGATGGGTTAGGTTAGGTTATGTTACGTTATAGACGTGTATAATGTTCCCACCGAGAAGTAGAGCCGATACGCCAGGAATGTTGTAAAATACTGCATCCGAGATGTTAGCCTGCCTTAGGTTAAGATATATAACGCTATAGACGTATATAATATCCCAACCGAGATGTACGGGACGACACGAACGGGATTCTGTAAAACATTGCCAACGAGGTGCTAGATGGGATAGGTTAGGTTATGTTACGTTATAGACGTATATAATGTTCCCACCGAGAAGTATGGGCCGATACTCCAAGAATGTTGTAAAATACTAAATCCGAGATGTTAGCCTGCCTTACGTTAGGAAATATAACGCTGTAGACGTATATAATGTTCCATCCGAGACGTACGGGACGACACGAACGGGATTCTGTAAAACAGTACCAGCGAGGGGCTAGATGTGTTAGGTTAGGTTATGTTACGTTATAGACCTATATAATGTTCCCACCGAGAAGTAGAGGCCGATGCGCCAGGAATGGCGTAAAATACTACATCCGAGATGTTAGCCTGCCTTACGTTAGGATATATAATGCTATAGACGTATATAATATCCCAACCGAGACGTACGGGACGACACGAACGGGATTCTGTGAAATATTACCAGCGAGGGGCTAGATGGGTTAGGTTAGGTTGTGATACGTTATAGACCTATATAATGTTCCCACCGAGAAGTAGATGCCGATGCGCCAGGAATGTTGTAAAATATTGCAACCGAGAAGTTAGCCTGCCTTAGGATAGGATATATAACGCTGTAGACGTATATCATGTCCCAACCGAGACGTACGGGACGACACGAACGGGATTCTGTAAAATATTACCAGCGAGGGGCTAGATGGGTTAGGTTAGGTTATGTTACGTTATAGACGTATATACTGTTCCCACCGAGAAGTAGGGGCCGATACTCCAAGACTGTTGTAAAATACTACATCCGAGATGATAGCCTGCCTTACGTTAGGAAATATAACGCTGTAGACGTATATAATGTTCCATCCTAGACGTACGGGACGACACGAACGGGATTCTGTAAAACATTACCAGCGAGGGGCTAGATGTGTTAGGTTAGGTTATGTTACGTTTTAGACCTATGTAATGTTCCCACCGAGAAGTAGATGCCGATGCGCCAGGAATGTTGTAAAATACTACATCCGATATGTTAGCCTGCCTTACGTTAGGATATATAACGCTGTAGACGTATATAATGTCCAATCCGAGACGTACGGGGCGACACGAACGGGATTCTGTAAAATATTACTAGCGAGGGGCTAGATGGGTTAGCTTAGGTTATGTTACGTTATAGACGTGTATAGTGTTCCACACCGAGAAGTAGAGCCGATACGCCAGGAATGGCGTAAAATACTGCATCCGAGATGTTAGACTGCCTTAGCTTAGGATATATAACGCTGTAGACGTATATAACGTCCCAACCGAGACGTACGGGACGACACGAACGGTATTCTGTAAAACATTACCAGCGAGGGGCTAGATGTGTTAGGTTAGGTTATATTACGTTATAGACCTATACAATGTTCCCACCGAGAAGTATGGGCCGATACTCCAAGAATGTTGCAAAATACTACATCCGAGATGATAGCCTGCCTTAGGTTAGGATATATAGCGCTGTAGACGTATATAATATCCCAACCGAGATGTACGGGACGTCACGCACGGTATTCTGTAAAACATTACCAGCGAGGGACTAGATGTGTCAGGTTAGGTTATGTTACGTTATAGACCTATATAATGTTCCCACCGAGAAGTATGGGCCGATATGCCAGGAGTGTTGTAAAATACTGCAACCGAGATGTTAGCCTGCCTTAGGTTAGGATATATAACGCTGTAGACGTATATAACGTCCCAACCGAGACGTACGGGACGACACGAACGGTATTCTGTAAAACATTACCAGCGAGGGGCTAGATGTGTTAGGTTAGGTTATGTTACGTTATAGACCTATATAATGTTCCCACCGAGAAGTATGGGCCGATATGCCAGGAGTGTTGTAAAATACTGCAACCGAGATGTTAGCCTGCCTTAGGTTAGGATATATAACGCTGTAGACGTATACAATGTCCCAACCGAGACGTACGGGACGACACGAACGGGATTCTGTAAAATATTACCATCGAGGGGCTAGGTGTGTTAGGTTAGTTTATATTACGTTATAGACCTATATAATGTTCCCACCAAGAAGTAGGGGCCGATACGCCAGAAATGTTGTAAAATACTACATCCGAGATGATAGCCTGCCTTAGGTTATGATATATAACGCTATAGACGTATATAATATCCCAACCGAGTCGTACGGGTCGACAAGAATGGGAGTCTGCAAAACATTACCAGCGATGGGCTAGATGGGTTAGGTTAGGTTGTGATACGTTATAGACGTATATAATGTTCCCACCGAGAAGTAGGGGACGATATGCCAGGAATGTTGTAAAATACTGCATTCGAGATGTTAGCCTGCCTTAGGTTACGATATATAACGCTATAGACGTATATAATATCCCAACCGAGACGTACGGGTCGACAAGAACGAGATTCTGTAAAACATTACCAGCGAGGGGCTAGATGGGTTAGGTTAGGTTATGTTACGTTATAGACGTGTATAATGTTCCCACCGAGAAGTAGAGCCGATACGCCAGGAATGTTGTAAAATACTGCATCCGAGATGTTAGCCTGCCTTAGGTTAAGATATATAACGCTATAGACGTATATAATATCCCAACCGAGATGTACGGGACGACACGAAGGGGATTCTGTAAAACATTGCCAACGAGGTGCTAGATGGGATAGGTTAGGTTATGTTACGTTATAGACGTATATAATGTTCCCACCGAGAAGTATGGGCCGATACTCCAAGAATGTTGTAAAATACTAAATCCGAGATGTTAGCCTGCCTTACGTTAGGAAATATAACGCTGTAGACGTATATAATGTTCCATCCGAGACGTACGGGACGACACGAACGGGATTCTGTAAAACAATACCAGCGAGGGGCTAGATGTGTTAGGTTAGGTTATGTTACGTTATAGACCTATATAATGTTCCCACCGAGAAGTAGAGGCCGATGCGCCAGGAATGTTGTAAAATACTGCATCCGAGATGTTAGACTGCCTTAGGTTAGGATATATAACGCTGTAGACGTATATAACGTCCCAACCGAGACGTACGGGACGAGACGAACGGTATTCTGTAAAACATTACCAGCGAGGGGCTAGATGTGTTAGGTTAGGTTATATTACGTTATAGACCTATATAATGTTCCCACCGAGAAGTATGGGCCGATACTCCAAGAATGTTGCAAAATACTACATCCGAGATGATAGCCTGCCTTAGGTTAGGATATATAACGCTGTAGACGTATATAATATCCCAACCGAGATGTACGGGACGTCACGCACGGTATTCTGTAAAACATTACCAGCGAGGGACAAGATGTGTCAGGTTAGGTTATGTTACGTTATAGACCTATATAATGTTCCCACCGAGAAGTATGGGCCGATATGCCAGGAGTGTTGTAAAATACTGCAACCGAGATGTTAGCCTGCCTTAGGTTAGGATATATAACGCTGTAGACGTATATAATATCTCAACCGCGTCGTACGGGTCGACAAGAACGGGAGTATGCAAAATATTACCAGCGAGGGGCTAGATGGGTTAGGTTAGGTTATGTTACGTTATAGACATGTATAATGTTCCCACTGAGAAGTAGGGGCCGATACGCCAGGAATGGCGTAAAATACTGCATCCGAGATGTTAGCCTGCCTTAAGTTAGGATATATAACGCTGTAGACGTATATAACATCCCAACCGAGATGTACCGGACGACACGAACGGGATTCTCTAAAATATTACCAGCGAGGTGCTAGATGGGTTAGGTTAGGTTATGTTAAGTTATAGACGTGTATAATGTTCCCACGTTGAAGTAGGAGTCGATACGCCAGGAATGGCGTAAAATACTTCATCCGAGATGTTAGCTTGCCTTAGGTTAGGATATATATTGCTGTAGACGTTTGTAATGTCCCAACCGAGACGTACGGGACGGCAGGAACGGGATACTTTAAAACATTACCAGCGAGGGGCTAGATGGGTTAGGTTAGGTTGTGATACGTTATAGACGTATATAATGTTCCCACCGAGAAGTAGGGGACGATATGCCAGCAATGTTGTAAAATACTGCATTCGAGATGTTAGGCTGCCTTAGGTTACGATATATAACGCTATAGACGTATATAATATCCCAACCGAGACGTACGGGTCGACAAGAACGAGATTCTGTACAACATTACCAGCGAGGGGCTAGATGGGTTAGGTTAGGTTATGTTACGTTATAGACGTGTATAATGTTCCCACCGAGAAGTATGGGCCGATACTCCAAGAATGTTGTAAAATACTACATCCGAGATGTTAGCCTGCCTTACGTTAGGAAATATAACGCTGTAGACGTATATAATGTTCCATCCGAGACGTACGGGACGACACGAACGGGATTCTGTAAAACATTACCAGCGAGGGGCTAGATGTGTTAGGTTAGGTTATGTTACGTTATAGACCTATATAATGTTCCCACCGAGAAGTAGAGGCCGATGCGCCAGGAATGTTGTAAAATACTGCATCCGAGATGATAGCCTGCCTTAGGTTACGATATATAACGCTATAGACGTATATAATATCCCAACCGGGACGTACGGGTCGACAAGAACGGGATTCTGTAAAATATTACAAGCGAGGGGCTAGATGGGTTAGGTTAGGTTATGTTACGTTATAGACGTGTATAATGTTCCCACGAACAAGTAGAGCCGATACGCCAGGAATGGCGTAAAATACTACATCCGAGATGTTAGCCTGCCTTACGTTAGGATATATAATGCTATAGACGTATATAATATCCCAACCGAGACGTACGGGACGACACGAACGGGATTCTGTGAAATATTACCAGCGAGGGGCTAGATGGGTTAGGTTAGGTTGTGATACGTTATAGACCTATATAATGTTCCCACCGAGAAGTAGATGCCGATGCGCCAGGAATGTTGTAAAATATTGCAACCGAGAAGTTAGCCTGCCTTAGGATAGGATATATAACGCTGTAGACGTATATAATGTCCCAACCGAGACGTACGGGACGACACGAACGGGATTCTGTAAAATATTACCAGCGAGGGGCTAGATGGGTTAGGTTAGGTTATGTTACGTTATAGACGTATATACTGTTCCCACCGAGAAGTAGGGGCCGATACTCCAAGACTGTTGTAAAATACTACATCCGAGATGATAGCCTGCCTTACGTTAGGAAATATAACGCTGTAGACGTATATAATGTCCAATCCGAGACGTACGGGGCGACACGAACGGGATTCTGTAAAATATTACTAGCGAGGGGCTAGATGGGTTAGGTTAGGTTATGTTACGTTATAGACGTGTATAGTGTTCCACACCGAGAAGTAGAGCCGATACGCCAGGAATGGCGTAAAATACTGCATCCGAGATGTTAGACTGCCTTAGCTTAGGATATATAACGCTGTAGACGTATATAACGTCCCAACCGAGACGTACGGGACGACACGAACGGTATTCTGTAAAACATTACCAGCGAGGGGCTAGATGTGTTAGGTTAGGTTATATTACGTTATAGACCTATATAATGTTCCCACCGAGAAGTATGGGCCGATACTCCAAGAATGTTGCAAAATACTACATCCGAGATGATAGCCTGCCTTAGGTTAGGATATATAGCGCTGTAGACGTATATAATATCCCAACCGAGATGTACGGGACGTCACGCACGGTATTCTGTAAAACATTACCAGCGAGGGACTAGATGTGTCAGGTTAGGTTATGTTACGTTATAGACCTATATAATGTTCCCACCGAGAAGTATGGGCCGATATGCCAGGAGTGTTGTAAAATACTGCAACCGAGATGTTAGCCTGCCTTAGGTTAGGATATATAACGCTGTAGACGTATATAACGTCCCAACCGAGACGTACGGGACGACACGAACGGTATTCTGTAAAACATTACCAGCGAGGGGCTAGATGTGTTAGGTTAGGTTATGTTACGTTATAGACCTATATAATGTTCCCACCGAGAAGTATGGGCCGATATGCCAGGAGTGTTGTAAAATACTGCAACCGAGATGTTAGCCTGCCTTAGGTTAGGATATATAACGCTGTAGACGTATACAATGTCCCAACCGAGACGTACGGGTCGACAAGAACGAGATTCTGTAAAACATTACCAGCGAGGGGCTAGATGGGTTAGGTTAAGTTATGTTACGTTATAGACGTGTATAATGTTCCCACCGAGAAGTAGAGCCGATACGCCAGGAATGTTGTAAAATACTGCATCCGAGATGTTAGCCTGCCTTAGGTTAAGATATATAACGCTATAGACGTATATAATATCCCAACCGAGATGTACGGGACGACACGAACGGGATTCTGTAAAACATTGCCAACGAGGTGCTAGATGGGATAGGTTAGGTTATGTTACGTTATAAACGTATATAATGTTCCCACCGAGAAGTATGGGCCGATACTCCAAGAATGTTGTAAAATACTAAATCCGAGATGTTAGCCTGCCTTACGTTAGGAAATATAACGCTGTAGACGTATATAATGTTCCATCCGAGACGTACGGGACGACACGAACGGGATTCTGTAAAACAATACCAGCGAGGGGCTAGATGTGTTAGGTTAGGTTATGTTACGTTATAGACCTATATAATGTTCCCACCGAGAAGTAGAGGCCGATGCGCCAGGAATGTTGTAAAATACTGCATCCGAGATGATAGCCTGCCTTAGGTTACGATATATAACGCTATAGACGTATATAATATCCCAACCGGGACGTACGGGTCGACAAGAACGGGATTCTGTAAAATATTACTAGCGAGGGGCTAGATGGGTTAGGTTAGGTTATGTTACGTTATAGACGTGTATAATGTTCCCAACGAGAAGTAGAGCCGATACGCCAGGAATGGCGTAAAATACTACATCCGAGATGTTAGCCTGCCTTACGTTAGGATATATAATGCTATAGACATATATAATATCCCAACCGAGACGTACGGGACGACACGAACGGGATTCTGTAAAATATTACCAGCGAGGGGCTAGATGGGTTAGGTTAGGTTATGTTACGTTATAGACGTATATAATGTTCCCACCGAGAAGTAGGGGCCGATACTCCAAGACTGTTGTAAAATGCTACATCCGAGATGATAGCCTGCCTTACGTTAGGAAATATAACGCTGTAGACGTATATAATGTTCCATCCGAGACGTACGGGACGACACGAACGGGATTCTGTAAAACATTACCAGCGAGGGGCTAGATGTGTTAGGTAAGGTTATGTTACGTTATAGACCTATGTAATGTTCCCACCGAGAAGTAGATGCCGATGCGCCAGGAATGTTGTAAAATACTACATCCGATATGTTAGCCTGCCTTACGTTAGGATATATAACGCTGTAGACGTATATAATGTCCAATCCGAGACGTACGGGACGACACGAACGGGATTCTGTAAAATATTACTAGCGAGGGGCTAGATGGGTTAGGTTAGGTTATGTTACGTTATAGACGTGTATAGTGTTCCACACCGAGAAGTAGAGCCGATACGCCAGGAATGGCGTAAAATACTGCATCCGAGATGTTAGACTGCCTTAGGTTAGGATATATAACGCTGTAGACGTATATAACGTCCCAACCGAAACGTACGGGACGACACGAACGGTATTCTGTAAAACATTACCAGCGAGGGGCTAGATGTGTTAGGTTAGGTTATATTACGTTATAGACCTATATAATGTTCCCACCAAGAAGTAGGGGCCGATACGCCAGAAATGTTGTAAAATACTACATCCGAGATGATAGCCTGCCTTAGGTTATGATATATAACGCTATAGACGTATATAATATCCCAACCGAGACGTACGGGACGACACGAACGGGATTCTGTGAAATATTACCAGCGAGGGGCTAGATGGGTTAGGTTAGGTTGTGATACGTTATAGACCTATATAATGTTCCCACCGAGAAGTAGATGCCGATGCGCCAGGAATGTTGTAAAATATTGCAACCGAGAAGTTAGCCTGCCTTAGGATAGGATATATAACGCTGTAGACGTATATAATGTCCCAACCGAGATGTACCGGACGACACGAACGGGATTCTCTAAAATATTACCAGCGAGGGGCTAGATGGGTTAGGTTAGGTTATGTTAAGTTATAGACGTGTATAATGTTCCCACGGTGAAGTAGGGGTCGATACGCCAGGAATGGCGTAAAATACTTCATCCGAGATGTTAGCTTGCCTTAGGTTAGGATATATATTGCTGTAGACGTTTGTAATGTCCCAACCCAGACGTACGGGACGGCAGGAACGGGATACTTTAAAACATTACCAGCGAGGGGCTAGATGGGTTAGGTTAGGTTGTGATACGTTATAGACGTATATAATGTTCCCACCGAGAAGTAGGGGACGATATGCCAGGAATGTTGTAAAATACTGCATTCGAGATGTTAGCCTGCCTTAGGTTACGATATATAACGCTATAGACGTATATAATATCCCAACCGAGACGTACGGGTCGACAAGAACGAGATTCTGTAAAACATTACCAGCGAGGGGCTAGATGGGTTAGGTTAGGTTATGTTACGTTATAGACGTGTATAGTGTTCCACACCGAGAAGTAGAGCCGATACGCCAGGAATGGCGTAAAATACTGCATCCGAGATGTTAGACTGCCTTAGCTTAGGATATATAACGCTGTAGACGTATATAACGTCCCAACCGAGACGTACGGGACGACACGAACGGTATTCTGTAAAACATTACCAGCGAGGGGCTAGATGGGATAGGTTAGGTTATGTTACGTTATAGACGTATATAATGTTCCCACCGAGAAGTATGGGCCGATACTCCAAGAATGTTGTAAAATACTAAATCCGAGATGTTAGCCTGCCTTACGTTAGGAAATATAACGCTGTAGACGTATATAATGTTCCATCCGAGACGTACGGGACGACACGAACGGGATTCTGTAAAACATTACCAGCGAGGGGCTAGATGTGTTAGGTTAGGTTATGTTACGTTATAGACCTATATAATGTTCCCACCGAGAAGTAGAGGCCGATGCGCCAGGAATGTTGTAAAATACTGCATCCGAGATGATAGCCTGCCTTAGGTTACGATATATAACGCTATAGACGTATATAATATCCCAACCGGGACGTACGGGTAGACAAGAACGGGATTCTGTAAAATATTACTAGCGAGGGGCTAGATGGGTTAGGTTAGGTTATGTTACGTTATAGACGTATATAATGTTCCCACCGAGAAGTAGGGGCCGATACTCTAAGACTGTTGTAAAATGCTACATCCGAGATGATAGCCTGCCTTACGTTAGGAAATATAACGCTGTAGACGTATATAATGTTCCATCCGAGACGTACGGGACGACACGAACGGGATTCTGTAAAACATTACCAGCGAGGGGCTAGATGTGTTAGGTAAGGTTATGTTACGTTATAGACCTATGTAATGTTCCCACCGAGAAGTAGATGCCGATGCGCCAGGAATGTTGTAAAATACTACATCCGATATGTTAGCCTGCCTTACGTTAGGATATATAACGCTGTAGACGTATATAATGTCCAATCCGAGACGTACGGGACGACACGAACGGGATTCTGTAAAATATTACTAGCGAGGGGCTAGATGGGTTAGGTTAGGTTATGTTACGTTATAGACGTGTATAGTGTTCCACACCGAGAAGTAGAGCCGATACGCCAGGAATGGCGTAAAATACTGCATCCGAGATGTTAGACTGCCTTAGGTTAGGATATATAACGCTGTAGACGTATATAACGTCCCAACCGAGACGTACGGGACGACACGAACGGTATTCTGTAAAACATTACCAGCGAGGGGCTAGATGTGTTAGGTTAGGTTATATTACGTTATAGACCTATATAATGTTCCCACCGAGAAGTATGGGCCGATACTCCAAGAATGTTGCAAAATACTACATCCGAGATGATAGCCTGCCTTAGGTTAGGATATATAACGCTGTAGACGTATATAATATCCCAACCGAGATGTACGGGACGTCACGCACGGTATTCTGTAAAACATTACCAGCGAGGGACTAGATGTGTCAGGTTAGGTTATGTTACGTTATAGACCTATATAATGTTCCCACCGAGAAGTATGGGCCGATATGCCAGGAGTGTTGTAAAATACTGCATTCGAGATGTTAGCCTGCCTTAGGTTACGATATATAACGCTATAGACGTATATAATGTCCAATCCGAGACGTACGGGACGACACGAACGGGATTCTGTAAAATACTACTAGCGAGGGGCTAGATGGGTTAGGTTAGGTTATGTTACGTTATAGACGTGTATAGTGTTCCACACCGAGAAGTAGAGCCGATACGCCAGGAATGGCGTAAAATACTGCATCCGAGATGTTAGACTGCCTTAGGTTAGGATATATAACGCTGTAGACGTATATAACGTCCCAACCGAGACGTACGGGACGACACGAACGGTATTCTGTAAAACATTACCAGCGAGTGGCTAGATGGGTTAGGTTAGGTTGTGATACGTTATAGACGTATATAATGTTCCCACCGAGAAGTGGGGGACGATATGCCAGGAATGTTGTAAAATACTGCATTCGAGATGTTAGCCTGCCTTAGGTTACGATATATAACGCTATAGACGTATATAATATCCCAACCGAGACGTACGGGTCGACAAGAACGAGATTCTGTAAAACATTACCAGCGAGGGGCTAGATGGGTTAGGTTAGGTTATGTTACGTTATAGACGTGTATAATGTTCCCACCGAGAAGTAGAGCCGATACGCCAGGAATGTTGTAAAATACTGCATCCGAGATGATAGCCTGCCTTAGGTTACGATATATAACGCTATAGACGTATATAATATCCCAACCGAGACGTACGTGTCTACAAGAACGAGATTCTGTAAAACATTACCAGCGAGGGGCTAGATGGGTTAGGTTAGGTTATGTTACGTTATAGACGTGTATAATGTTCCCACCGAGAAGTAGAGCCGATACGCCAGGAATGGCGTAAAATACTGCATCCGAGATGTTAGACTGCCTTAGGTTAGGATATATAACGCTGTAGACGTATATAACGTCCCAACCGAGACGTACGGGACGACACGAACGGGATTCTGTAAAACATTACCAGCGAGGGGCTAGATGTGTTAGGTTAGGTTATATTACGTTATAGACCTATATAATGTTCCCACCGAAAAGTAGAGGCCGATGCGCCAGGAATGCTGTAAAATACTGCATCCGAGATGATAGCCTGCCTTAGGTTAGGATATATAACGCTGTAGACGTATATAATATCCCAACCGAGATGTACGGGACGTCACGCACGGTATTCTGTAAAACATTACCAGCGAGGGACTAGATGTGTCAGGTTAGGTTATGTTACGTTATAGACCTATATAATGTTACCACCGAGAAGTAGAGGCCGATGCGCCAGGAATGTTGTAAAATACTGCATCCGAGATGATAGCCTGCCTTAGGTTACGATATATGACGCTATAGACCTATATAATATCCCAACCGGGACGTACGGGTCGACAAGAACGGGATTCTGTAAAATATTACTAGCGAGGGACTAGATGTGTCAGGTTAGGTTATGTTACGTTATAGACGTGTATAATGTTCCCACCGAGAAGTATGGGCCGATACTCCAAGAATGTTGTAAAATACTACATCCCAGATGTTAGCCTGCCTTACGTTAGGAAATATAACGCTGTAGACGTATATAATGTCCCATCCGAGACGTTCGGGACGACACGAACGGGATTCTGTAAAACATTACCAGCGAGGGGCTAGATGTGTTAGGTTAGGTTATGTTACGTTATAGACCTATATAATGTTACCACCGAGAAGTAGAGGCCGATGCGCCAGGAATGTTGTAAAATACTGCATCCGAGATGATAGCCTGCCTTAGGTTACGATATATAACGCTATAGACCTATATAATATCCCAACCGGGACGTACGGGTCGACAAGAACGGGATTCTGTAAAATATTACTAGCGAGGGGCTAGATGGGTTAGGTTAGGTTATGTTACGTTACAGACGTGTATAATGTTCCCACCGAGAAGTAGAGCCGATACGCCAGGAATGGCGTAAAATACTGCATCCGAGATGTTAGCCTGCCTTAAGTTAGGATATATAACGCTGTAGACGTATATAACATCCCAACCGAGATGTACCGGACGACACGAACGGGATTCTCTAAAATATTACCAGCGAGGGGCTAGATGGGTTTGGTTAGGTTATGTTAAGTTATAGACGTGTATAATGTTCCCACGGTGAAGTAGGGGTCGATACGCCAGGAATGGCGTAAAATACTTCATCCGAGATGTTAGCTTGCCTTAGGTTAGGATATATATTGCTGTAGACGTTTGTAATGTCCCAACCGAGACGTACGGGACGGCAGGAACGGGATACTTTAAGACATTACCAGCGAGGGGCTAGATGGGTTAGGTTAGGTTGTGATATATTATAGACGTGTATAATGTTCCCACCGAGAAGTATGGGCCGATACTCCAAGAATGTTGTAAAATACTACATCCGAGATGTTAGCCTGCCTTACGTTAGGAAATATTACGCTGTAGACGTATATAATGTCCCATCCGAGACGTACGGGATGACACGAACGGGATTCTGTAAAACATTACCAGCGAGGGGCTAGATGTGTTAGGTTAGGTTATATTACGTTATAGACCTATATAATGTTCCCACCGAGAAGTAGAGGCCGATGCGCCAGGAATGTTGTAAAATACTGCATCCGAGATGATAGCCTGCCTTAGGTTACGATATATAACGCTATAGACCTATATAATATCCCAACCGGGACGTACGGGTCGACAAGAACGGGATTCTGTAAAATATTACTAGCGAGGGGCTAGATGGGTTAGGTTAGGTTATGTTACGTTATAGACGTGTATAATGTTCCCACCGAGAAGTAGAGTCGATACGCCAGGAATGGCGTAAAATACTGCATCCGAGATGTTAGACTGCCTTAGGTTAGGATATATAACGCTGTAGACGTATATAACGTCCCAACCGAGACGTACGGGACGACACGAACGGTATTCTGTAAAACATTACCAGCGAGGGGCTAGATGTGTTAGGTTAGGTTATATTACGTTATAGACCTATATAATGTTCCCACCGAGAAGTAGAGGCCGATGCGCCAGGAATGTTGTAAAATACTGCATCCGAGATGATAGCCTGCCTTAGGTTACGATATATAACGCTATAGACGTATATAATATCCCAACCGGGACGTACGGGTCGACAAGAACGGGATTCTGTAAAATATTACTAGCGAGGGGCTAGATGGGTTAGGTTAGGTTATGTTACGTTATAGACGTGTATAATGTTCCCACCGAGAAGTAGAGGCCGACCCTACAGAAATGTTGTAAAATACTATATCCGAGAAGTTAGCCTGCCTTACGTTAGGATATATATCGCTGTAGACGAATATAATATCCCAACCGGGACGTACGGGTCGACAAGAACGGGATTCTGTAAAATATTACTAGCGAGGGGCTAGATGGGTTAGGTTAGGTTATGTTACGTTATAGACGTGTATAATGTTCCCACCGAGAAGTAGAGCCGATACGCCAGGAATGTTGTACAATACTGCACCCGAGATGTTAGCCTGCCTTAGGTTAAGATATATAACGCTATAGACGTATATAATATCCCAACCGAGATGTACGGGACGACACGAACGGGATTCTGTAAAATATTACTAGCGAGGGGCTAGATGGGTTAGGTTAGGTTATGTTACGTTATAGACGTGTATAATGTTCCCACCGAGAAGTAGAGCCGATACGCCAGGAATGGCGTAAAATACTGCATCCGAGATGTTAGACTGCCTTAGGTTAGGATATATAACGCTGTAGACGTATATAACGTCCCAACCGAGACGTACGGGACGACACGAACGGGATTCTATAAAACATTACCAGCGAGGGGCTAGATGTGTTAGGTTAGGTTATGTTACGTTATAGACCTATATAATGTTCCCACCGAGAAGTAGTGGACGATACGCCAGGAATGTTGTAAAATACTACATCCGAGATGATAGCCTGCCTTAGGTTAGGATATATAACGCTATAGACGTATATAATATCCCAACCGAGTCGTACGGGTCGACAAGAACGGGAGTCTGCAAAATATTACCAGCGAGGGGCTAGATGGGTTAGGTTAGGTTATGTTACGTTATAGACGTGTATAATGTTCCCACTGAGAAGTAGGGGCCGATACGCCAGGAATGGCGTAAAATACTGCATCCGAGATGTTAGCCTGCCTTAAGTTAGGATATATAACGCTGTAGACGTATATAACATCCCAACCGAGATGTACCGGACGACACGAACGGGATTCTCTAAAATATTACCAGCGAGGGGCTAGATGGGTTTGGTTAAGTTATGTTAAGTTATAGACGTGTATAATGTTCCCACCGAGAAGTATGGGCCGATACTCCAAGAATGTTGTAAAATACTACATCCGAGATGTTAGCCTGCCTTACGTTAGGATATATTACGCTGTAGACGTATATAATGTCCCATCCGAGACGTACGGGATGACACGAACGGGATTCTGTAAAACATTACCAGCGAGGGGCTAGATGTGTTAGGTTAGGTTATATTACTTTATAGACCTATATAATGTTCCCACCGAGAAGTAGTGGACGATACGCCAGGAATGTTGTAAAATACTGCAACCGAGATGTTAGCATGCCTTAGGTTAGGATACATAACGCTAGAGACGTATATAATATCCCAACCGAGACGTACGGGACGACACGAACGGGATTCTGTAAATCATTACCAGCGAGGGGCTAGATGTGTTAGGTTAGGTTATGTTACGTTATAGACCTATATAATGTTACCACTGAGAAGTAGAGGCCGATGCGCCAGGAATGTTGGAAAATACTGCATCCGAGATGATAGCCTGACTTAGGTTACGATATATATCGCTATAGACCTATATAATATCCCAACCGGGACGTACGGGTCGACAAGAACGGGATTCTGTAAAATATTACTAGCGAGGGGCTAGATGGGTTAGGTTAGGTTATCTTACGTTATAGACGTGTATAATGTTCCCACCGAGAAGTAGAGCCGATACGCCAGGAATGGCGTAAAATACTGCATCCGAGATGTTAGACTGCCTTAGGTTAGGATATATAACGCTGTAGACGTATATAACGTCCCAACCGAGACGTACGGGACGACACGAACGGGATTCTGTAAAACATTACCAGCGAGGGGCTAGATGTGTTAGGTTAGGTTATATTACGTTATAGACCTATATAATGTTCCCACCGAAAAGTAGAGGCCGATGCGCCAGGAATGTTGTAAAATACTGCATCCGAGATGATAGCCTGCCTTAGGTTACGATATATAACGCTATAGACGTATATAATATCCCAACCGGGACGTACGGGTCGACAAGAACGGGATTCTGTAAAATATTACTAGCGAGGGGCTAGATGGGTTAGGTTAGGTTATGTTACGTTATAGACCTATATAATGTTCCCACCGAGAAGTAGATGCCGATGCGCCTGGAATGTTGTAAAATACTACATCCGAGATGTTAGCCTGCCTTACGTTAGGATATATAACGCTGTAGACGTATATAATGTCCAATCCGAGACGTACGGGACGACACGAACGGGATTCTGTAAAATATTACTAGCGAGGGGCTAGATGGGTTAGGTTAGGTTATGTTACGTTATAGACGTGTATAGTGTTCCACACCGAGAAGTAGAGCCGATACGCCAGGAATGGCGTAAAATACTGCATCCGAGATGTTAGACTGCCTTAGGTTAGGATATATAACGCTGTAGACGTATATAACGTCCCAACCGAGACGTACGGGACGACACGAACGGTATTCTGTAAAACATTACCAGCGAGGGGCTAGATGTGTTAGGTTAGGTTATATTACGTTATAGACCTATATAATGTTCCCACCGAGAAGTATGGGCCGATACTCCAAGAATGTTGCAAAATACTACATCCGAGATGATAGCCTGCCTTAGGTTAGGATATATAACGCTGTAGACGTATATAATATCCCAACCGAGATGTACGGGACGTCACGCACGGTATTCTGTAAAACATTACCAGCGAGGGACTAGATGTGTCAGGTTAGGTTATGTTACGTTATAGACCTATATAATGTTCCCACCGAGAAGTATGGGCCGATATGCCAGGAATGTTGTAAAATACTGCAACCGATATGTTAGCCTGCCTTACGTTAGGATATATATCGCTGTAGACGTATATAACATCCCAACCGAGATGTACGGGACGACAGGAACGGGATTCTGTAAAACATTACCAGCGAGGGGCTAGATGGGTTAGGTTAGGTTATGTTACGTTATAGACGTGTATAATGTTCCCACCGAGAAGTATGGGCCGATACTCCAAGAATGTTGTAAAATACTACATCCCAGATGTTAGCCTGCCTTACGTTAGGAAATATAACGCTGTAGACGTATATAATGTCCCATCCGAGACGTTCGGGACGACACGAACGGGATTCTGTAAAACATTACCAGCGAGGGGCTAGATGTGTTAGGTTAGGTTATATTACGTTATAGACCTATATAATGTTCCCACCGAGAAGTAGAGGCCGATGCGCCAGGAATGTTGTAAAATACTGCATCCGAGATGATAGCCTGCCTTAGGTTACGATATATAACGCTATAGACCTATATAATATACCAACCGGGACGTACGGGTCGACAAGAACGGGATTCTGTAAAATATTACTAGCGAGGGGCTAGATGGGTTAGGTTAGGTTATGTTACGTTATAGACGTGTATAGTGTTCCACACCGAGAAGTAGAGCCGATACGCCAGGAATGTCGTAAAATACTGCATCCGAGATGTTAGACTGCCTTAGGTTAGGATATATAACGCTGTAGACGTATATAACGTCCCAACCGAGACGTACGGGACGACACGAACGGTATTCTGTAAAACATTACCAGCGAGGGGCTAGATGTGTTAGGTTAGGTTATATTACGTTATAGACCTATATAATGTTCCCACCGAGAAGTATGGGCCGATACTCCAAGAATGTTGTAAAATACTACATCCGAGATGTTAGCCTTCCTTACGTTAGGAAATATAACGTTGTAGACGTATATAATGTTCCATCCGAGACGTACGGGACGACACGAACGGGATTCTGTAAAACATTACCAGCGAGGGGCTAGATGTGTTAGGTTAGGTTATGTTACGTTATAGACCTATATAATGTTCCCACCGAGAAGTAGAGGCCGATGCGCCAGGAATGTTGTAAAATACTGCATCCGAGATGATAGCCTGCCTTAGGTTACGATATATAACGCTATAGACGTATATAATATCCCAACCGGGACGTACGGGTCGACAAGAACGGGATTCTGTAAAATATTACTAGCGAGGGGCTAGATGGGTTAGGTTAGGTTATGTTACGTTATAGACGTGTATAATGTTCCCACCGAGAAGTAGAGGCCGATCCTACAGAAATGTTGTAAAATACTATATCCTAGAAGTTAGCCTGCCTTACGTTAGGATATATATCGCTGTAGACATATATAACATCCCAACCGAGATGTACGGGACGACAGGAACGGGATTCTGTAAAACATTACCAGCGAGGGGCTAGATGGGTTAGGTTAGGTTATGTTACGTTATAGACGTGTATAATGTTCCCACCGAGAAGTATGGGCCGATACTCCAAGAATGTTGTAAAATACTACATCCGAGATGTTAGCCTGCCATACGTTAGGAAATATAACGCTGTAGACGTATATAATGTCCCATCCGAGACGTACGGGACGACACGAACGGGATTCTGTAAAACATTACCAGCGAGGGGCTAGATGTGTTAGGTTAGGTTATGTTACGTTATAGACCTATATAATGTTACCACCGAGAAGTAGAGGCCGATGCGCCAGGAATGTTGGAAAATACTGCATCCGAGATGATAGCCTGCCTTAGGTTACGATATATATCGCTATAGACCTATATAATATCCCAACCGGGACGTACGGGTCGACAAGAACGGGATTCTGTAAAATATTACTAGCGAGGGGCTAGATGGGTTAGGTTAGGTTATGTTACGTTATAGACGTGTATAATGTTCCCACCGAGAAGTAGAGCCGATACGCCAGGAATGGCGTAAAATACTGCATCCGAGATGTTAGACTGCCTTAGGTTAGGATATATAACGCTGTAGACGTATATAACGTCCCAACCGAGACGTACGGGACGACACGAATGGGATTCTGTAAAACATTACCAGCGAGGGGCTAGATGTGTTAGGTTAGGTTATATTACGTTATAGACCTATATAATGTTCCCACCGAAAAGTAGAGGCCGATGCGCCAGGAATGTTGTAAAATACTGCATCCGAGATGATAGCCTGCCTTAGGTTACGATATATAACGCTATAGACGTATATAATATCCCAACCGGGACGTACGGGTCGACAAGAAGGGGATTCTGTAAAATATTACTAGCGAGGGGCTAGATGGGTTAGGTTAGGTTATGTTACGTTATAGACCTATATAATGTTCCCACCGAGAAGTAGATGCCGATGCGCCTGGAATGTTGTAAAATACTACATCCGAGATGTTAGCCTGCCTTACGTTAGGATATATAACGCTGTAGACGTATATAATGTCCAATCCGAGACGTACGGGACGACACGAACGGGATTCTGTAAAATATTACTAGCGAGGGGCTAGATGGGTTAGGTTAGGTTATGTTACGTTATAGACGTGTATAGTGTTCCACACCGAGAAGTAGAGCCGATACGCCAGGAATGGCGTAAAATACTGCATCCGAGATGTTAGACTGCCTTAGGTTAGGATATATAACGCTGTAGACGTATATAACGTCCCAACCGAGACGTACGGGACGACACGAACGGTATTCTGTAAAACATTACCAGCGAGGGGCTAGATGTGTTAGGTTAGGTTATATTACGTTATAGACCTATATAATGTTCCCACCGAGAAGTATGGGCCGATACTCCAAGAATGTTGCAAAATACTACATCCGAGATGATAGCCTGCCTTAGGTTAGGATATATAACGCTGTAGACGTATATAATATCCCAACCGAGATGTACGGGACGTCACGCACGGTATTCTGTAAAACATTACCAGCGAGGGACTAGATGTGTCAGGTTAGGTTATGTTACGTTATAGACCTATATAATGTTCCCACCGAGAAGTATGGGCCGATATGCCAGGAATGTTGTAAAATACTGCAACCGATATGTTAGCCTGCCTTACGTTAGGATATATATCGCTGTAGACGTATATAACATCCCAACCGAGATGTACGGGACGACAGGAACGGGATTCTGTAAAACATTACCAGCGAGGGGCTAGATGGGTTAGGTTAGGTTATGTTACGTTATAGACGTGTATAATGTTCCCACCGAGAAGTATGGGCCGATACTCCAAGAATGTTGTAAAATACTACATCCCAGATGTTAGCCTGCCTTACGTTAGGAAATATAACGCTGTAGACGTATATAATGTCCCATCCGAGACGTTCGGGACGACACGAACGGGATTCTGTAAAACATTACCAGCGAGGGGCTAGATGTGTTAGGTTAGGTTATGTTACGTTATAGACCTATATAATGTTACCACCGAGAAGTAGAGGCCGATGCGCCAGGAATGTTGTAAAATACTGCATCCGAGATGATAGCCTGCCTTAGGTTACGATATATAACGCTGTAGACGTATATAACGTCCCAACCGAGACGTACGGGACGACACGAATGGGATTCTGTAAAACATTACCAGCGAGGGGCTAGATGTGTTAGGTTAGGTTATATTACGTTATAGACCTATATAATGTTCCCACCGAAAAGTAGAGGCCGATGCGCCAGGAATGTTGTAAAATACTGCATCCGAGATGATAGCCCGCCTTAGGTTACGATATATAACGCTATAGACGTATATAATATCCCAACCGGGACGTACGGGTCGACAAGAAGGGGATTCTGTAAAATATTACTAGCGAGGGGCTAGATGGGTTAGGTTAGGTTATGTTACGTTATAGACCTATATAATGTTCCCACCGAGAAGTAGATGCCGATGCGCCTGGAATGTTGTAAAATACTACATCCGAGATGTTAGCCTGCCTTACGTTAGGATATATAACGCTGTAGACGTATATAATGTCCAATCCGAGACGTACGGGACGACACGAACGGGATTCTGTAAAATATTACTAGCGAGGGGCTAGATGGGTTAGGTTAGGTTATGTTACGTTATAGACGTGTATAGTGTTCCACACCGAGAAGTAGAGCCGATACGCCAGGAATGGCGTAAAATACTGCATCCGAGATGT
The DNA here is from genome assembly GCA_963969225.1 of Xylocopa violacea. Lineage (NCBI taxonomy): Eukaryota > Metazoa > Arthropoda > Insecta > Hymenoptera > Apidae > Xylocopa > Xylocopa violacea. The sequence continues at coordinate 5,086,294 of CAXAJV010000013.1, forward strand.
TAGACTGCCTTAGGTTAGGATATATAACGCTGTAGACGTATATAACGTCCCAACCGAGACGTACGGGACGACACGAACGGTATTCTGTAAAACATTACCAGCGAGGGGCTAGATGTGTTAGGTTAGGTTATATTACGTTATAGACCTATATAATGTTCCCACCGAGAAGTATGGGCCGATACTCCAAGAATGTTGCAAAATACTACATCCGAGATGATAGCCTGCCTTAGGTTAGGATATATAACGCTGTAGACGTATATAATATCCCAACCGAGATGTACGGGACGTCACGCACGGTATTCTGTAAAACATTACCAGCGAGGGACTAGATGTGTCAGGTTAGGTTATGTTACGTTATAGACCTATATAATGTTCCCACCGAGAAGTATGGGCCGATATGCCAGGAATGTTGTAAAATACTGCAACCGATATGTTAGCCTGCCTTACGTTAGGATATATATCGCTGTAGACGTATATAACATCCCAACCGAGATGTACGGGACGACAGGAACGGGATTCTGTAAAACATTACCAGCGAGGGGCTAGATGGGTTAGGTTAGGTTATGTTACGTTATAGACGTGTATAATGTTCCCACCGAGAAGTATGGGCCGATACTCCAAGAATGTTGTAAAATACTACATCCCAGATGTTAGCCTGCCTTACGTTAGGAAATATAACGCTGTAGACGTATATAATGTCCCATCCGAGACGTTCGGGACGACACGAACGGGATTCTGTAAAACATTACCAGCGAGGGGCTAGATGTGTTAGGTTAGGTTATGTTACGTTATAGACCTATATAATGTTACCACCGAGAAGTAGAGGCCGATGCGCCAGGAATGTTGTAAAATACTGCATCCGAGATGATAGCCTGCCTTAGGTTACGATATATAACGCTATAGACCTATATAATATCCCAACCGGGACGTACGGGTCGACAAGAACGGGATTCTGTAAAATATTACTAGCGAGGGGCTAGATGGGTTAGGTTAGGTTATGTTACGTTACAGACGTGTATAATGTTCCCACCGAGAAGTAGAGCCGATGCGCCAGGAATGTTGTAAAATACTGCATCCGAGATGATAGCCTGCCTTAGGTTACGATATATAACGCTATAGACGTATATAATATCCCAACCGGGACGTACGGGTCGACAAGAACGGGATTCTGTAAAATATTACTAGCGAGGGGCTAGATGGGTTAGGTTAGGTTATGTTACGTTATAGACGTGTATAATGTTCCCACCGAGAAGTAGAGGCCGATCCTACAGAAATGTTGTAAAATACTATATCCGAGAAGTTAGCCTGCCTTACGTTAGGATATATATCGCTGTAGACATATATAACATCCCAACCGAGATGTACGGGACGACAGGAACGGGATTCTGTAAAACATTACCAGCGAGGGGCTAGATGGGTTAGGTTAGGTTATGTTACGTTATAGACGTGTATAATGTTCCCACCGAGAAGTATGTGCCGATACTCCAAGAATGTTGTAAAATACTACATCCGAGATGTTAGCCTGCCATACGTTAGGAAATATAACGCTGTAGACGTATATAATGTCCCATCCGAGACGTACGGGACGACACGAACGGGATTCTGTAAAACATTACCAGCGAGGGGCTAGATGTGTTAGGTTAGGTTATGTTACGTTATAGACCTATATAATGTTACCACCGAGAAGTAGAGGCCGATGCGCCAGGAATGTTGGAAAATACTGCATCCGAGATGATAGCCTGCCTTAGGTTACGCTATATATCGCTATACACCTATATAATATCCCAACCGGGACGTACGGGTCGACAAGAACGGGATTCTGTAAAATATTACTAGCGAGGGGCTAGATGGGTTAGGTTAGGTTATGTTACGTTATAGACGTGTATAATGTTCCCACCGAGAAGTAGAGCCGATACGCCAGGAATGGCGTAAAATACTGCATCCGAGATGTTAGACTGCCTTAGGTTAGGATATATAACGCTGTAGACGTATATAACGTCCCAACCGAGACGTACGGGACGACACGAACGGGATTCTGTAAAACATTACCAGCGAGGGGCTAGATGTGTCAGGTTAGGTTATGTTACGTTATAGACCTATATAATGTTCCCACCGAGAAGTATGGGCCGATATGCCAGGAATGTTGTAAAATACTGCAACCGATATGTTAGCCTGCCTTACGTTAGGATATATATCGCTGTAGACGTATATAACATCCCAACCGAGATGTACGGGACGACAGGAACGGGATTCTGTAAAACATTACCAGCGAGGGGCTAGATGGGTTAGGTTAGGTTATGTTACGTTATAGACGTGTATAATGTTCCCACCGAGAAGTATGGGCCGATACTCCAAGAATGTTGTAAAATACTACATCCCAGATGTTAGCCTGCCTTACGTTAGGAAATATAACGCTGTAGACGTATATAATGTCCCATCCGAGACGTTCGGGACGACACGAACGGGATTCTGTAAAACATTACCAGCGAGGGGCTAGATGTGTTAGGTTAGGTTATGTTACGTTATAGACCTATATAATGTTACCACCGAGAAGTAGAGGCCGATGCGCCAGGAATGTTGTAAAATACTGCATCCGAGATGATAGCCTGCCTTAGGTTACGATATATAACGCTATAGACCTATATAATATCCCAACCGGGACGTACGGGTCGACAAGAACGGGATTCTGTAAAATATTACTAGCGAGGGGCTAGATGGGTTAGGTTAGGTTATGTTACGTTACAGACGTGTATAATGTTCCCACCGAGAAGTAGGGCCGATACGCCAGGAATGGCGTAAAATACTGCATCCGAGATGTTAGACTGCCTTAGGTTAGGATATATAACGCTGTAGACGTATATAACGTCCCAACCGAGACGTACGGGACGACACGAACGGTATTCTGTAAAACATTACCAGCGAGGGGCTAGATGTGTTAGGTTAGGTTATATTACGTTATAGACCTATATAATGTTCCCACCGAGAAGTAGTGGACGATACGCCAGGAATGTTGTAAAATACTACATCCGAGATGATAGCCTGCCTTAGGTTAGGATATATAACGCTATAGACGTATATAATATCCCAACCGAGTCGTACGGGTCGACAAGAACGGGAGTCTGCAAAATATTACCAGCGAGGGGCTAGATGGGTTAGGTTAGGTTATGTTACGTTATAGACGTGTATAATGTTCCCACTGAGAAGTAGAGGCCGATACGCCAGGAATGGCGTAAAATACTGCATCCGAGATGTTAGCCTGCCTTACGTTAGGATATATAACGCTGTAGACGTATATAACATCCCAACCGAGATGTACCGGACGACACGAACAGGATTCTCTAAAATATTACCAGCGAGGGGCTAGATGGGTTTGGTTAGGTTATGTTAAGTTATAGACGTGTATAATGTTCCCACGGTGAAGTAGGGGTCGATACGCCAGGAATGGGGTAAAATACTTCATCCGAGATGTTAGCTTGCCTTAGGTTAGGATATATATTGCTGTAGACGTTTGTAATGTCCCAACCGAGACGTACGGGACGGCAGGAACGGGATACTTTAAAACATTACCAGCGAGGGGCTAGATGGGTTAGGTTAGGTTGTGATACGTTATAGACGTGTATAATGTTCCCACCGAGAAGTATGGGCCGATACTCCAAGAATGTTGTAAAATACTACATCCGAGATGTTAGCCTGCCTTACGTTAGGAAATATTACGCTGTAGACGTATATAATGTCCCATCCGAGACGTACGGGATGACACGAACGGGATTCTGTAAAACATTACCAGCGAGGGGCTAGATGTGTTAGGTTAGGTTATATTACGTTATAGACCTATATAATGTTCCCACCGAGAAGTAGAGGCCGATGCGCCAGGAATGTTGTAAAATACTGCATCCGAGATGATAGCCTGCCTTAGGTTACGATATATAACGCTATAGACCTATATAATATCCCAACCGGGACGTACGGGTCGACAAGAACGGGATTCTGTAAAATATTACTAGCGGGGGGCTAGATGGGTTAGGTTAGGTTATGTTACGTTATAGACGTGTATAATGTTCCCACCGAGAAGTAGAGCCGATACGCCAGGAATGTTGTACAATACTGCACCCGAGATGTTAGCCTGCCTTAGGTTAAGATATATAACGCTATAGACGTAGATAATATCCCAACCGAGATATACGGGACGACACGAACGGGATTCTGTAAAATATTACTAGCGAGGGGCTAGATGGGTTAGGTTAGGTTATGTTACGTTACAGACGTGTATAATGTTCCCACCGAGAAGTACTGCCGATACGCCAGGAATCAGCGTAAAATACTGCATCCGAGATGTTGGACTGCCTTAGGTTAGGACATATAACGCTGTAGACGTATATAACGTCCCAACCGAGACGTACGGGACGACACGAACGGTATTCTGTAAAACATTACCAGCGAGGGGCTAGATGTGTTAGGTTAGGTTATATTACGTTATAGACCTATATAATGTTCCCACCGAGAAGTAGTGGACGATACGCCAGGAATGGCGTAAAATACTGCATCCGAGATGTTAGCCTGTCCTAAGTTAGGATATATAACGCTGTAGACGTATATAACATCCCAACCGAGATGTACCGGACGACACGAACGGGAGTCTGCAAAATATTACCAGCGAGGGGCTAGATGGGTTAGGTTAGGTTATGTTACGTTATAGACGTGTATAATGTTCCCACTGAGAAGTAGGGGCCGATACGCCAGGAATGGCGTAAAATACTGCATCCGAGATGTTAGCCTGCCTTAAGTTAGGATATATAACGCTGTAGACGTATATAACATCCCAACCGAGATGTACCGGACGACACGAACGGGATTCTCTAAAATATTACCAGCGAGGGGCTAGATGGGTTTGGTTAGGTTATGTTAAGTTATAGACGTGTATAATGTTCCCACGGTGAAGTAGGGGTCGATACGCCAGGAATGGCGTAAAATACTTCATCCGAGATGTTAGCTTGCCTTAGGTTAGGATATATATTGCTGTAGACGTTTGTAATGTCCCAACCGAGACGTACGGGACGGCAGGAACGGGATACTTTAAAACATTACCAGCGAGGGGCTAGATGGGTTAGGTTAGGTTGTGATACGTTATAGACGTATATAATGTTCCCACCGAGAAGTAGGGGACCATATGCCAGGAATGTTGTAAAATACTGCATTCGAGATGTTAGCCTGCCTTAGGTTACGATATATAACGCTATAGACGTATATAATATCCCAACCGAGACGTACGGGTCGACAAGAACGAGATTCTGTAAAACATTACCAGCGAGGGGCTAGATGGGTTAGGTTAGGTTATATTACGTTATAGACGTGTACAATGTTCCCACCGAGAAGTAGAGCCGATACGCCAGGAATGTTGTAAAATACTGCATCCGGGATGTTAGCCTGCCTTAGGTTAAGATATATAACGCTATTGACGTATATAATATCCCAACCGAGATGTACGTGACGAAAGGAACGGGATTCTGTAAAACATTACCAGCGAGGGGCTAGATGTGTTAGGTTAGGTTATGTTACGTTATAGACCTATATAATGTTCCCACCGAGAAGTAGAGGCCGATGCGCCAGGAATGTTGTAAAATACTGCATCCGAGATGTTAGCCTGCCTTAGGTTACGATATATAACGCTATAGACCTATATAATATCCCAACCGGGACGTACGGGTCGACAAGAACGGGATTCTGTAAAATATTACTAGCGAGGGGCTAGATGGGTTAGGTTAGGTGATGTTACGTTATAGACGTGTATAATGTTCCCACCGAGAAGTAGAGCCGATACGCCAGGAATGGCGTAAAATACTACATCCGAGATGTTAGCCTGCCTTACGTTAGGATATATAATGCTATAGACGTATATAATATCCCAACCGAGATGTACGGGACGACACGAACGGGATTCTGTGAAATATTACCAGCGAGGGGCTAGATGGGTTAGGTTAGGTTGTGATACGTTATAGACCTATATAATGTTCCCACCGAGAAGTAGATGCCGATGCGGCAGGAATGTTGTAAAATATTGCAACCGAGAAGTTAGCCTGCCTTAGGATAGGATATATAACGCTGTAGACCTATATAATGTCCCAACCGAGACGTACGGGACGACACGAACGGGATTCTGTAAAATATTACCAGCGAGGGGCTAGATGGGTTAGGTTAGGTTATGTTACGTTATAGACGTATATAATGTTCCCACCGAGAAGTAGGGGCCGATACTCCAAGAATGTTGTAAAATACTACATCCGAGATGTTAGCCTGCCTTACGTTAGGATATATAACGCTAGAGACGTATATAATATCCCAACCGAGACGTACGGGACTACAAGAACGGGATTCTGTAAAACATTACCAGCGAGGGACTAGATGTGTCAGGTTAGGTTATGTTACGTTACAGACCTATATAATGTTCCCACCGAGAAGTATGGGCCGATATGCCAGGAATGTTGTAAAATACTGCAACCGAGATGTTAGCCTGCTTTACGTTAGGATATATATCGCTGTAGACGTATATAACATCCCAACCGAGATGTACGGGACGACAGGAACGGGATTCTGTAAAACATTACCAGCGAGGGGCTAGATGGGTTAGGTTAGGTTTTGTTACGTTATAGACGTGTATAATGTTCCCACCGAGAAGTAGAGCCGATACGCCAGGAATGGCGTAAAATACTGCATCCGAGATGTTAGACTGCCTTAGGTTAGGATATATAACGCTGTAGACGTATATAACGTCCCAACCGAGACGTACGGGACGACACGAACGGCATTCTATAAAACATTACCAGCGAGGGGCTAGATGTGTTAGGTTAGGTTATGTTACGTTATAGACCTATATAATGTTCCCACCGAGAAGTAGAGGCCGATGCGCCAGGAATGTTGTAAAATACTGCATCCGAGATGATAGCCTGCCTTAGGTTACGATATATATCGCTATAGACCTATATAATATCCCAACCGGGACGTACGGGTCGACAAGAACGGGATTCTGTAAAATATTACTAGCGAGGGGCTAGATGGGTTAGGTTAGGTTATGTTACGTTACAGACGTGTATAATGTTCCCACCGAGAAGTACGGCCGATACGCCAGGAATCAGCGTAAAATACTGCATCCGAGATGTTGGACTGCCTTAGGTTAGGACATATAACGCTGTAGACGTATATAACGTCCCAACCGAGACGTACGGGACGACACGAACGGTATTCTGTAAAACATTACCAGCGAGGGGCTAGATGTGTTAGGTTAGGTTATATTACGTTATAGACCTATATAATGTTCCCACCGAGAAGTAGTGGACGATACGCCAGGAATGGCGTAAAATACTGCATCCGAGATGTTAGCCTGCCCTAAGTTAGGATATATAACGCTGTAGACGTATATAACATCCCAACCGAGATGTACCGGACGACACGAACGGGAGTCTGCAAAATATTACCAGCGAGGGGCTAGATGGGTTAGGTTAGGTTATGTTACGTTATAGACGTGTATAATGTTCCCACTGAGAAGTAGGGGCCGATACGCCAGGAATGGCGTAAAATACTGCATCCGAGATGTTAGCCTGCCTTAAGTTAGGATATATAACGCTGTAGACGTATATAACATCCCAACCGAGATGTACCGGACGACACGAACGGGATTCTCTAAAATATTACCAGCGAGGGGCTAGATGGGTTTGGTTAGGTTATGTTAAGTTATAGACGTGTATAATGTTCCCACGGTGAAGTAGGGGTCGATACGCCAGGAATGGCGTAAAATACTTCATCCGAGATGTTAGCTTGCCTTAGGTTAGGATATATATTGCTGTAGACGTTTGTAATGTCCCAACCGAGACGTACGGGACGGCAGGAACGGGATACTTTAAAACATTACCAGCGAGGGGCTAGATGGGTTAGGTTAGGTTGTGATACATTATAGACGTATATAATGTTCCCACCGAGAAGTAGGGGACCATATGCCAGGAATGTTGTAAAATACTGCATTCGAGATGTTAGCCTGCCTTAGGTTACGATATATAACGCTATAGACGTATATAATATCCCAACCGAGACGTACGGGTCGACAAGAACGAGATTCTGTAAAACATTACCAGCGAGGGGCTAGATGGGTTAGGTTAGGTTATATTACGTTATAGACGTGTACAATGTTCCCACCGAGAAGTAGAGCCGATACGCCAGGAATGTTGTAAAATACTGCATCCGGGATGTTAGCCTGCCTTAGGTTAAGATATATAACGCTATTGACGTATATAATATCCCAACCGAGATGTACGTGACGAAAGGAAGGGGATTCTGTAAAACATTACCAGCGAGGGGCTAGATGGGTTAGGTTAGGTTATGTTACGTTATAGACGTGTATAATGTTCCCACCGAGAAGTACTGCCGATACGCCAGGAATGGCGTAAAATACTGCATCCGAGATGTTAGCCTGCCTTAAGTTAGGATATATAACGCTGTAGACGTATATAACATCCCAACCGAGATGTACCGGACGACACGAACGGGATTCTCTAAAATATTACCAGCGAGGGGCTAGATGGGTTTGGTTAGGTTATGTTAAGTTATAGACGTGTATAATGTTCCCACGGTGAAGTAGGGGTCGATACGCCAGGAATGGCGTAAAATACTTCATCCGAGATGTTAGCTTGCCTTAGGTTAGGATATATATTGCTGTAGACGTTTGTAATGTCCCAACCGAGACGTACGGGACGGCAGGAACGGGATACTTTAAAACATTACCAGCGAGGGGCTAGATGGGTTAGGTTAGGTTGTGATACGTTATAGACGTATATAATGTTCCCACCGAGAAGTAGGGGACCATATGCCAGGAATGTTGTAAAATACTGCATTCGAGATGTTAGCCTGCCTTAGGTTACGATATATAACGCTATAGACGTATATAATATCCCAACCGAGACGTACGGGTCGACAAGAACGAGATTCTGTAAAACATTACCAGCGAGGGGCTAGATGGGTTAGGTTAGGTTATATTACGTTATAGACGTGTACAATGTTCCCACCGAGAAGTAGAGCCGATACGCCAGGAATGTTGTAAAATACTGCATCCGGGATGTTAGCCTGCCTTAGGTTAAGATATATAACGCTATTGACGTATATAATATCCCAACCGAGATGTACGTGACGAAAGGAACGGGATTCTGTAAAACATTACCAGCGAGGGGCTAGATGTGTTAGGTTAGGTTATGTTACGTTATAGACCTATATAATGTTCCCACCGAGAAGTAGAGGCCGATGCGCCAGGAATGTTGTAAAATACTGCATCCGAGATGTTAGCCTGCCTTAGGTTACGATATATAACGCTATAGACCTATATAATATCCCAACCGGGACGTACGGGTCGACAAGAACGGGATTCTGTAAAATATTACTAGCGAGGGGCTAGATGGGTTAGGTTAGGTGATGTTACGTTATAGACGTGTATAATGTTCCCACCGAGAAGTAGAGCCGATACGCCAGGAATGGCGTAAAATACTACATCCGAGATGTTAGCCTGCCTTACGTTAGGATATATAATGCTATAGACGTATATAATATCCCAACCGAGATGTACGGGCGACACGAACGGGATTCTGTGAAATATTACCAGCGAGGGGCTAGATGGGTTAGGTTAGGTTGTGATACGTTATAGACCTATATAATGTTCCCACCGAGAAGTAGATGCCGATGCGGCAGGAATGTTGTAAAATATTGCAACCGAGAAGTTAGCCTGCCTTAGGATAGGATATATAACGCTGTAGACCTATATAATGTCCCAACCGAGACGTACGGGACGACACGAACGGGATTCTGTAAAATATTACCAGCGAGGGGCTAGATGGGTTAGGTTAGGTTATGTTACGTTATAGACGTATATAATGTTCCCACCGAGAAGTAGGGGCCGATAAACCAGGAATGGCGTAAAATACTGCATCCGAGATGTTAGCCTGCCTTAAGTTAGGATATATAACGCTGTAGACGTATATAACATCCCAACCGAGATGTACCGGACGACACGAACGGGATTCTCTAAAATATTACCAGCGAGGGGCTAGATGGGTTAGGTTAGGTTATATTACGTTATAGACGTGTACAATGTTTCCACCGAGAAGTAGAGCCGATACGCCAGGAATGTTGTAAAATACTGCATCCGGGATGTTAGCCTGCCTTAGGTTAAGATATATAACGCTATTGACGTATATAATATCCCAACCGAGATATACGTGACGAAAGGAACGGGATTCTGTAAAACATTACCAGCGAGGGGCTAGATGGGTTAGGTTAGGTTATGTTACGTTATAGACGTGTATAATGTTCCCACCGAGAAGTAGAGCCGATACGCCAGGAATGTTGTACAATACTGCACCCGAGATGTTAGCCTGCCTTAGGTTAAGATATATAACGCTATAGACGTATATAGTATCCCAACTGAGATGTACGGGACGACACGAACGGGATTCTGTAAAACATTGCCAACGAGGTGCTAGATGGGATAGGTTAGGTTATGTTACGTTATAGACGTATATAATGTTCCCACCGAGAAGTATGGGCCGATACTCCAAGAATGTTGTAAAATACTACATCCGAGATGTTAGCTTGCCTTACGTTAGGAAATATAACGCTGTAGACGTATATAATGTTCCATCCGAGACGTACGGGACGACACGAACGGGATTCTGTAAAACATTACCAACGAGGGGCTAGATGTGTTAGGTTAGGTTATGTTACGTTATAGACCTATATAATGTTCCCACCGAGAAGTAGAGGCCGATGCGCCAGGAATGTTGTAAAATACTGCATCCGAGATGATAGCCTGCCTTAGGTTACGATATATGACGCTATAGACCTATATAATATCCCAACCGGGACGTACGGGTCGACAAGAACGGGATTCTGTAAAATATTACTAGCGAGGGGCTAGATGGGTTAGGTTAGGTGATGTTACGTTATAGACGTGTATAATGTTCCCACCGAGAAGTAGAGCCGATACGCCAGGAATGGCGTAAAATACTACATCCGAGATGTTAGCCTGCCTTACGTTAGGATATATAATGCTATAGACGTATATAATATCCCAACCGAGATGTACGGGACGACACGAACGGGATTCTGTGAAATATTACCAGCGAGGGGCTAGATGGGTTAGGTTAGGTTGTGATACGTTATAGACCTATATAATGTTCCCACCGAGAAGTAGATGCCGATGCGGCAGGAATGTTGTAAAATATTGCAACCGAGAAGTTAGCCTGCCTTAGGATAGGATATATAACGCTGTAGACCTATATAATGTCCCAACCGAGACGTACGGGACGACACGAACGGGATTCTGTAAAATATTACCAGCGAGGGGCTAGATGGGTTAGGTTAGGTTATGTTACGTTATAGACGTATATAATGTTCCCACCGAGAAGTAGGGGCCGATACTCCAAGAATGTTGTAAAATACTACATCCGAGATGTTAGCCTGCCTTACGTTAGGATATATAACGCTAGAGACGTATATAATATCCCAACCGAGACGTACGGGACTACACGAACGGGATTCTATAAAACATTACCAGCGAGGGACTAGATGTGTCAGGTTAGGTTATGTTACGTTACAGACCTATATAATGTTCCCACCGAGAAGTATGGGCCGATATGCCAGGAATGTTGTAAAATACTGCAACCGAGATGTTAGCCTGCTTTACGTTAGGATATATATCGCTGTAGACGTATATAACATGCCAACCGAGATGTACGGGACGACAGGAACGGGATTCTGTAAAACATTACCAGCGAGGGGCTAGATGGGTTAGGTTAGGTTATGTTACGTTACAGACGTATATAATGTTCCCACCGAGAAGTAGGGGCCGATAATCCAAGAATGTTGTAAGATACTACATCCGAGATGTTAGCCTGCCTTACGTTAGGATATATAACGCTAGAGACGTATATAATATCCCAACCGAGACGTACGGGACGACAGGAACGGGATTCTGCGAAATATTACCAGCGAGGGGCTAGATGGGTTAGGTTAGGTTATGTTACGTTATAGACGTGTATAATGTTCCCACTGAGAAGTAGGGGCCGATACGCCAGGAATGGCGTAAAATACTGCATCCGAGATGTTAGCCTGCCTTAAGTTAGGATATATAACGCTGTAGACGTATATAACGTCCCAACCGAGACGTACGGGACGACACGAACGGGATTCTATAAAACATTACCAGCGAGGGGCTAGATGTGTTAGGTTAGGTTATGTTACGTTATAGACCTATATAATGTTCCCACCGAGAAGTAGAGGCCGATGCGCCAGGAATGTTGTAAAATACTGCATCCGAGATGATAGCCTGCCTTAGGTTACGATATATATCGCTATAGACCTATATAATATCCCAACCGGGACGTACGGGTCGACAAGAACGGGATTCTGTAAAATATTACTAGCGAGGGTCTAGATGGGTTAGGTTAGGTTATGTTACGTTACAGACGTGTATAATGTTCCCACCGAGAAGTACGGCCGATACGCCAGGAATCAGCGTAAAATACTGCATCCGAGATGTTGGACTGCCTTAGGTTAGGACATATAACGCTGTAGACGTATATAACTTCCCAACCGAGACGTACGGGACGACACGAACGGTATTCTGTAAAACATTACCAGCGAGGGGCTAGATGTGTTAGGTTAGGTTATATTACGTTATAGACCTATATAATGATTCCACCGAGAAGTATGGGCCGATATGCCAGGAATGTTGTAAAATACTGCAACCGAGATGTTAGCCTGCCTTAGGTTAGGATATATAACGCTGTAGACGTATATAATATCCCAACCGAGATGTACCGGACGACACGAACGGGAGTCTGCAAAATATTACCAGCGAGGGGCTAGATGGGTTAGGTTAGGTTATGTTACGTTATAGACGTGTATAATGTTCCCACTGAGAAGTAGGGGCCGATACGCCAGGAATGGCGTAAAATACTGCATCCGAGATGTTAGCCTGCCTTAAGTTAGGATATATAACGCTGTAGACGTATATAACATCCCAACCGAGATGTACCGGACGACACGAACGGGATTCTCTAAAATATTACCAGCGAGGGGCTAGATGGGTTTGGTTAGGTTATGTTAAGTTATAGACGTGTATAATGTTCCCACGGTGAAGTAGGGGTCGATACGCCAGGAATGGCGTAAAATACTTCATCCGAGATGTTAGCTTGCCTTAGGTTAGGATATATATTGCTGTAGACGTTTGTAATGTCCCAACCGAGACGTACGGGACGGCAGGAACGGGATACTTTAAAACATTACCAGCGAGGGGCTAGATGGGTTAGGTTAGGTTGTGATACGTTATAGACGTATATAATGTTCCCACCGAGAAGTAGGGGACCATATGCCAGGAATGTTGTAAAATACTGCATTCGAGATGTTAGCCTGCCTTAGGTTACGATATATAACGCTATAGACGTATATAATATCCCAACCGAGACGTACGGGTCGACAAGAACGAGATTCTGTAAAACATTACCAGCGAGGGGCTAGATGGGTTAGGTTAGGTTATATTACGTTATAGACGTGTACAATGTTCCCACCGAGAAGTAGAGCCGATACGCCAGGAATGTTGTAAAATACTGCATCCGGGATGTTAGCCTGCCTTAGGTTAAGATATATAACGCTATTGACGTATATAATATCCCAACCGAGATGTACGTGACGAAAGGAACGGGATTCTGTAAAACATTACCAGCGAGGGGCTAGATGGGTTAGGTTAGGTTATGTTACGTTATAGACGTGTATAATGTTCCCACCGAGAAGTAGAGCCGATACGCCAGGAATGTTGTACAATACTGCACCCGAGATGTTAGCCTGCCTTAGGTTAAGATATATAACGCTATAGACGTATATAGTATCCCAACCGAGATGTACGGGACGACACGAACGGGATTCTGTAAAACATTGCCAACGAGGTGCTAGATGGGATAGGTTAGGTTATGTTACGTTATAGACGTATATAATGTTCCCACCGAGAAGTATGGGCCGATACTCCAAGAATGTTGTAAAATACTGCATCCGAGATGTTAGCCTGCCTTACGTTAGGAAATATAACGCTGTAGACGTATATAATGTTCCATCCGAGACGTACGGGACGACACGAACGGGATTCTGTAAAACATTACCAGCGAGGGGCTAGATGTGTTAGGTTAGGTTATGTTACGTTATAGACCTATATAATGTTCCCACCGAGAAGTAGATGCCGATGCGGCAGGAATGTTGTAAAATATTGCAACCGAGAAGTTAGCCTGCCTTAGGATAGGATATATAACGCTGTAGACCTATATAATGTCCCAACCGAGACGTACGGGACGACACGAACGGGATTCTGTAAAATATTACCAGCGAGGGGCTAGATGGGTTAGGTTAGGTTATGTTACGTTATAGACGTATATAATGTTCCCACCGAGAAGTAGGGGCCGATACTCCAAGAATGTTGTAAAATACTACATCCGAGATGTTAGCCTGCCTTACGTTAGGATATATAACGCTAGAGACGTATATAATATCCCAACCGAGACGTACGGGACTACACGAACGGGATTCTATAAAACATTACCAGCGAGGGACTAGATGTGTCAGGTTAGGTTATGTTACGTTACAGACCTATATAATGTTCCCACCGAGAAGTATGGGCCGATATGCCAGGAATGTTGTAAAATACTGCAACCGAGATGTTAGCCTGCTTTACGTTAGGATATATATCGCTGTAGACGTATATAACATGCCAACCGAGATGTACGGGACGACAGGAACGGGATTCTGTAAAACATTACCAGCGAGGGGCTAGATGGGTTAGGTTAGGTTATGTTACGTTACAGACGTATATAATGTTCCCACCGAGAAGTAGGGGCCGATAATCCAAGAATGTTGTAAGATACTACATCCGAGATGTTAGCCTGCCTTACGTTAGGATATATAACGCTAGAGACGTATATAATATCCCAACCGAGACGTACGGGACGACAGGAACGGGATTCTGCGAAATATTACCAGCGAGGGGCTAGATGGGTTAGGTTAGGTTGTGATACGTTATAGACGTATATAATGTTCCCACCGAGAAGTAGGGGCCGATATGCCAGGAATGTTGTAAAATACTGCATCCGAGATGATAGCCTGGCTCAGGTTAGGATATATAACGCTGTAGACGTATATAACATCCCAACCGAGATCTACGGGACGACAGGAACGGGATTCTGTAAAACATTACCAGCGAGGGGCTAGATGGGTTAGGTTAGGTTTTGTTACGTTATAGACGTGTATAATGTTCCCTCCGAGAAGTAGAGCCGATACGCCAGGAATGGCGTAAAATACTGCATCCGAGATGTTAGACTGCCTTAGGTTAGGATATATAACGCTGTAGACGTATATAACGTCCCAACCGAGACGTACGGGACGACACGAACGGTATTCTGTAAAACATTACCAGCGAGGGGCTAGATGTGTTAGGTTAGGTTATATTACGTTATAGACCTATATAATGTTCCCACCGAGAAGTAGGGGTCGATACGCCAGGAATGGCGTAAAATACTTCATCCGAGATGTTAGCTTGCCTTAGGTTAGGATATATATTGCTGTAGACGTTTGTAATGTCCCAACCGAGACGTACGGGACGGCAGGAACGGGATACTTTAAAACATTACCAGCGAGGGGCTAGATGGGTTAGGTTAGGTTGTGATACGTTATAGACGTGTATAATGTTCCCACCGAGAAGTATGGGCCGATACTCCAAGAATGTTGTAAAATAATACATCCGAGATGTTAGCCTGCCTTACGTTAGGAAATATTACGCTGTAGACGTATATAATGTCCCATCCGAGACGTACGGGATGACACGAACGGGATTCTGTAAAACATTACCAGCGAGGGGCTAGATGTGTTAGGTTAGGTTATATTACGTTATAGACCTATATAATGTTCCCACCGAGAAGTAGAGGCCGATGCGCCAGGAATGTTGTAAAATACTGCATCCGAGATGATAGCCTGCCTAGGTTACGATATATAACGCTATAGACCTATATAATATCCCAACCGGGACGTACGGGTCGACAAGAACGGGATTCTGTAAAATATTACTAGCGAGGGGCTAGATGGGTTAGGTTAGGTTATGTTACGTTATAGACGTGTATAATGTTCCCACCGAGAAGTAGAGCCGATACGCCAGGAATGGCGTAAAATACTGCATCCGAGATGTTAGACTGCCTTAGGTTAGGATATATAACGCTGTAGACGTATATAACGTCCCAACCGAGACGTACGGGACGACACGAGCGGTATTCTGTAAAACATTACCAGCGAGGGGCTAGATGTGTTAGGTTAGGTTATATTACGTTATAGACCTATATAATGTTCCCACCGAGAAGTAGAGCCGATACGCCAGGAATGGCGTAAAATACTGCATCCGAGATGTTAGACTGCCTTAGGTTAGGATATATAACGCTGTAGACGTATATAACGTCCCAACCGAGACGTACGGGACGACACGAACGGGATTCTATAAAACATTACCAGCGAGGGGCTAGATGTGTTAGGTTAGGTTATGTTACGTTATAGACCTATATAATGTTCCCACCGAGAAGTAGAGGCCGATGCGCCAGGAATGTTGTAAAATACTGCATCCGAGATGATAGCCTGCCTTAGGTTACGATATATATCGCTATAGACCTATATAATATCCCAACCGGGACGTACGGGTCGACAAGAACGGGATTCTGTAAAACATTACCAGCGAGGGGCTAGATGGGTTAGGTTAGGTTATGTTACGTTATAGACGTGTATAATGTTCCCACCGAGAAGTAGAGCCGATACGCCAGGAATGTTGTACAATACTGCACCCGAGATGTTAGCCTGCCTTAGGTTAAGATATATAACGCTATAGACGTATATAATATCCCAACCGAGATGTACGGGACGACACGAACGTGATTCTGTAAAACATTGCCAACGAGCTGCTAGATGGGATAGGGTAGGTTATGTTACGTTATAGACGTATATAATGTTCCCACCGAGAAGTATGGGCCGATACTCCAAGAATGTTGTAAAATACTACATCCGAGATGTTAGCCTGCCTTACGTTAGGAAATATAACGCTGTAGACGTATATAATGTTCCATCCGAGACGTACGGGACGACACGAACGGGATTCTGTAAAACATTACCAGCGAGGGGCTAGATGTGTTAGGTTAGGTTATGTTACGTTATAGACCTATATAATGTTCCCACCGAGAAGTAGAGGCCGATGCGCCAGGAATGTTGTAAAATACTGCATCCGAGATGATAGCCTGCCTTAGGTTACGATATATAACGCTATAGACCTATATAATATCCCAACCGGGACGTACGGGTCGACAAGAACGGGATTCTGTAAAATATTACTAGCGAGGGGCTAGATGGGTTAGGTTAGGTGATGTTACGTTATAGACGTGTATAATGTTCCCACCGAGAAGTAGAGCCGATACGCCAGGAATGGCGTAAAATACTACATCCGAGATGTTAGCCTGCCTTACGTTAGGATATATAATGCTATAGACGTATATAATATCCCAACCGAGATGTACGGGACGACACGAACGGGATTCTGTGAAATATTACCAGCGAGGGGCTAGATGGGTTAGGTTAGGTTGTGATACGTTATAGACCTATATAATGTTCCCACCGAGAAGTAGATGCCGATACGGCAGGAATGTGGTAAAATATTGCAACCGAGAAGTTAGCCTGCCTTAGGATAGGATATATAACGCTGTAGACCTATATAATGTCCCAACCGAGACGTACGGGACGACACGAACGGGATTCTGTAAAATATTACCAGCGAGGGGCTAGATGGGTTAGGTTAGGTTATGTTACGTTATAGTCGTATATAATGTTCCCACCGAGAAGTAGGGGCCGATACTCCAAGAATGTTGTAAAATACTACATCCGAGATGTTAGCCTGCCTTACGTTAGGATATATAACGCTAGAGACGTATATAATATCCCAACCGAGACGTACGGGACTACACGAACGGGATTCTGTAAAACATTACCAGCGAGGGACTAGATGTGTCAGGTTAGGTTATGTTACGTTACAGACCTATATAATGTTCCCACCGAGAAGTATGGGCCGATATGCCAGGAATGTTGTAAAATACTGCAACCGAGATGTTAGCCTGCCTTACGTTAGGATATATATCGCTGTAGACGTATATAACATCCCAACCGAGATGTACGGGACGACAGGAACGGGATTCTGTAAAACATTACCAGCGAGGGGCTAGATGGGTTAGGTTAGGTTATGTTACGTTACAGACGTATATAATGTTCCCACCGAGAAGTAGGGGCCGATACTCCAAGAATGTTGTAAGATACTACATCCGAGATGTTAGCCTGCCTTACGTTAGGATATATAACGCTAGAGACGTATATAATATCCCAACCGAGACGTACGGGACGACAGGAACGGGATTCTGCGAAATATTACCAGCGAGGGGCTAGATGGGTTAGGTTAGGTTGTGATACGTTATAGACGTATATAATGTTCCCACCGAGAAGTAGGGGCCGATATGCCAGGAATGTTGTAAAATACTGCATCCGAGATGATAGCCTGGCTCAGGTTAGGATATATAACGCTGTAGACGTATATAATGTCCCAACCGAGATGTACGGGACGACACGAACGGGATTCTGTGAAATATTACCAGCGAGGGGCTAGATGGGTTAGGTTAGGTTGTGATACGTTATAGACCTATATAATGTTCCCACCGAGAAGTAGATGCCGATGCGGCAGGAATGTTGTAAAATATTGCAACCGAGAAGTTAGCCTGCCTTAGGATAGGATATATAACGCTGTAGACCTATATAATGTCCCAACCGAGACGTACGGGACGACACGAACGTGATTCTGTAAAATATTACCAGCGAGGGGCTAGATGGGTTAGGTTAGGTTATGTTACGTTATAGACGTATATAATGTTCCCACCGAGAAGTAGGGGCCGATACTCCAAGAATGTTGTAAAATACTACATCCGAGATGTTAGCCTGCCTTACGTTAGGATATATAACGCTAGAGACGTATATAATATCCCAACCGAGACGTACGGGACTACACGAACGGGATTCTGTAAAACATTACCAGCGAGGGACTAGATGTGTCAGGTTAGGTTATGTTACGTTACAGACCTATATAATGTTCCCACCGAGAAGTATGGGCCGATATGCCAGGAATGTTGTAAAATACTGCAACCGAGATGTTAGCCTGCCTTACGTTAGGATATATATCGCTGTAGACGTATATAACATCCCAACCGAGATGTACGGGACGACAGGAACGGGATTCTGTAAAACATTACCAGCGAGGGGCTAGATGGGTTAGGTTAGGTTATGTTACGTTACAGACGTATATAATGTTCCCACCGAGAAGTAGGGGCCGATACTCCAAGAATGTTGTAAGATACTACATCCGAGATGTTAGCCTGCCTTACGTTAGGATATATAACGCTAGAGACGTATATAATATCCCAACCGAGACGTACGGGACGACAGGAACGGGATTCTGCGAAATATTACCAGCGAGGGGCTAGATGGGTTAGGTTAGGTTGTGATACGTTATAGACGTATATAATGTTCCCACCGAGAAGTAGGGGCCGATATGCCAGGAATGTTGTAAAATACTGCATCCGAGATGATAGCCTGGCTCAGGTTAGGATATATAACGCTGTAGACGTATATAATGTCCCAACCGAGATGTACGGGACGACACGAACGGGATTCTGTGAAATATTACCAGCGAGGGGCTAGATGGGTTAGGTTAGGTTGTGATACGTTATAGACCTATATAATGTTCCCACCGAGAAGTAGATGCCGATGCGGCAGGAATGTTGTAAAATATTGCAACCGAGAAGTTAGCCTGCCTTAGGATAGGATATATAACGCTGTAGACCTATATAATGTCCCAACCGAGACGTACGGGACGACACGAACGTGATTCTGTAAAATATTACCAGCGAGGGGCTAGATGGGTTAGGTTAGGTTATGTTACGTTATAGACGTATATAATGTTCCCACCGAGAAGTAGGGGCCGATACTCCAAGAATGTTGTAAAATACTACATCCGAGATGTTAGCCTGCCTTACGTTAGGATATATAACGCTAGAGACGTATATAATATCCCAACCGAGACGTACGGGACTACACGAACGGGATTCTGTAAAACATTACCAGCGAGGGACTAGATGTGTCAGGTTAGGTTATGTTACGTTACAGACCTATATAATGTTCCCACCGAGAAGTATGGGCCGATATGCCAGGAATGTTGTAAAATACTGCAACCGAGATGTTAGCCTGCCTTACGTTAGGATATATATCGCTGTAGACGTATATAACATCCCAACCGAGATGTACGGGACGACAGGAACGGGATTCTGTAAAACATTACCAGCGAGGGGCTAGATGGGTTAGGTTAGGTTATGTTACGTTACAGACGTATATAATGTTCCCACCGAGAAGTAGGGGCCGATACTCCAAGAATGTTGTAAGATACTACATCCGAGATGTTAGCCTGCCTTACGTTAGGATATATAACGCTAGAGACGTATATAATATCCCAACCGAGACGTACGGGACGACAGGAACGGGATTCTGCGAAATATTACCAGCGAGGGGCTAGATGGGTTAGGTTAGGTTGTGATACGTTATAGACGTATATAATGTTCCCACCGAGAAGTAGGGGCCGATATGCCAGGAATGTTGTAAAATACTGCATCCGAGATGATAGCCTGGCTCAGGTTAGGATATATAACGCTGTAGACGTATATAATGTCCCAACCGAGATGTACGGGACGTCACGAACGGGATTCTGTAAAACATTGCCAACGAGGGGCTAGATGGGATAGGTTATGTTATGTTACGTTACAGACGTATATAATGTTCCCACCGAGAAGTATGGGCCGATACGCCAGGAATGTTGTAAAATACTGCATCCGAGATGTTAGCCTGCCTTAGGTTAGGATATATGTCGCTGTAGACGTATATAACATCCCAACCGAGATCTACGGGACGACAGGAACGGGATTCTGTAAAACATTACCAGCCAGGGGCTAGATGGGTTAGGTTAGGTTTTGTTACGTTATAGACGTGTATAATGTTCCCACCGAGAAGTAGAGCCGATACGCCAGGAATGGCGTAAAATACTGCATCCGAGATGTTAGACTGCCTTAGGTTAGGATATATAACGCTGTAGACGTATATAACGTCCCAACCGAGACGTACGGGACGACACGAACGGTATTCTGTAAAACATTACCAGCGAGGGGCTAGATGTGTTAGGTTAGGTTATATTACGTTATAGACCTACATAATGTTCCCACCGAGAAGTAGTGGACGATACGCCAGGAATGTTGTAAAATACTACATCCGAGATGATAGCCTGCCTCAGGTTAGGATATATAACGCTATAGACGTATATAATATCCCAACCGAGTCGTACGGGTCGACAAGAACGGGAGTCTGCAAAATATTACCAGCGAGGGGCTAGATGGGTTAGGTTAGGTTATGTTACGTTATAGACGTGTATAATGTTCCCACTGAGAAGTAGGGGCCGATACGCCAGGAATGGCGTAAAATACTGCATCCGAGATGTTAGCCTGCCTTAAGTTAGGATATATAACGCTGTAGACGTATATAACATCCCAACCGAGATGTACCGGACGACACGAACGGGATTCTCTAAAATATTACCAGCGAGGGGCTAGATGGGTTAGGTTAGGTTATGTTAAGTTATAGACGTGTATAATGTTCCCACGGTGAAGTAGGGGTCGATACGCCAGGAATGGCGTAAAATACTTCATCCGAGATGTTAGCTTGCCTTAGGTTAGGATATATATTGCTGTAGACGTTTGTAATGTCCCAACCGAGACGTACGGGACGGCAGGAACGGGATACTTTAAAACATTACCAGCGAGGGGCTAGATGGGTTAGGTTAGGTTGTGATACGTTATAGACGTATATAATGTTCCCACCGAGAAGTAGGGGACGATATGCCAGGAATGTCGTAAAATACTGCATTCGAGATGTTAGCCTGCCTTAGGTTACGATATATAACGCTATAGACGTATATAATATCCCAACCGAGACGTACGGGTCGACAAGAACGGGATTCTGTAAAACATTACCAGCGAGGGGCTAGATGGGTTAGGTTAGGTTATGTTACGTTATAGACGTGTATAATGTTCCCACCGAGAAGTAGAGCCGATACGCCAGGAATGTTGTACAATACTGCACCCGAGATGTTAGCCTGCATTAGGTTAAGATATATAACGCTATAGACGTATATAATATCCCAACCGAGATGTACGGGACGACACGAACGGGATTCTGTAAAACATTGCCAACGAGGTGCTAGATGGGATAGGTTAGGTTATGTTACGTTATAGACGTATATAATGTTCCCACTGAGAAGTATGGGCCGATACTCCAAGAATGTTGTAAAATACTACATCCGAGATGTTAGCCTGCCTTACGTTAGGAAATATAACGCTGTAGACGTATATAATGTTCCATCCGAGACGTACGGGACGACACGAACGGGATTCTGTAAAACATTACCAGCGAGGGGCTAGATGTGTTAGGTTAGGTTATGTTACGTTATAGACCTATATAATGTTCCCACCGAGAAGTAGAGGCCGATGCGCCAGGAATGTTGTAAAATACTGCATCCGAGATGATAGCCTGCCTTAGGTTACGATATATAACGCTATAGACGTATATAATATCCCAACCGGGACGTACGGGTCGACAAGAACGGGATTCTGTAAAATATTACTAGCGAGGGGCTAGATGGGTTAGGTTAGGTTATATTACGTTATAGACGTGTACAATGTTCCCACCGAGAAGTAGAGCCGATACGCCAGGAATGTTGTAAAATACTGCATCCGGGATGTTAGCCTGCCTTAGGTTAAGATATATAACGCTATTGACGTATATAATATCCCAACCGAGATGTACGTGACGAAAGGAACGGGATTCTGTAAAACATTACCAGCGAGGGGCTAGATGGGTTAGGTTAGGTTATGTTACGTTATAGACGTGTATAATGTTCCCACCGAGAAGTAGAGCCGATACGCCAGGAATGTTGTACAATACTGCACCCGAGATGTTAGCCTGCCTTAGGTTAAGATATATAACGCTATAGACGTATATAATATCCCAACCGAGATGTACGGGACGACACGAACGTGATTCTGTAAAACATTGCCAACGAGCTGCTAGATGGGATAGGGTAGGTTATGTTACCTTATAGACGTATATAATGTTCCCACCGAGAAGTATGGGCCGATACTCCAAGAATGTTGTAAAATACTACATCCGAGATGTTAGCCTGCCTTACGTTAGGAAATATAACGCTGTAGACGTATATAATGTTCCATCCGAGACGTACGGGACGACACGAACGGGATTCTGTAAAACATTACCAGCGAGGGGCTAGATGTGTTAGGTTAGGTTATGTTACGTTATAGACCTATATAATGTTCCCACCGAGAAGTAGAGGCCGATGCGCCAGGAATGTTGTAAAATACTGCATCCGAGATGATAGCCTGCCTTAGGTTACGATATATAACGCTATAGACCTATATAATATCCCAACCGGGACGTACGGGTCGACAAGAACGGGATTCTGTAAAATATTACTAGCGAGGGGCTAGATGGGTTAGGTTAGGTGATGTTACGTTATAGACGTGTATAATGTTCCCACCGAGAAGTAGAGCCGATACGCCAGGAATGGCGTAAAATACTACATCCGAGATGTTAGCCTGCCTTACGTTAGGATATATAATGTTATAGACGTATATAATATCCCAACCGAGATGTACGGGACGACACGAACGGGATTCTGTGAAATATTACCAGCGAGGGGCTAGATGGGTTAGGTTAGGTTGTGATACGTTATAGACCTATATAATGTTCCCACCGAGAAGTAGATGCCGATACGGCAGGAATGTGGTAAAATATTGCAACCGAGAAGTTAGCCTGCCTTAGGATAGGATATATAACGCTGTAGACCTATATAATGTCCCAACCGAGACGTACGGGACGACACGAACGGGATTCTGTAAAATATTACCAGCGAGGGGCTAGATGGGTTAGGTTAGGTTATGTTACGTTATAGTCGTATATAATGTTCCCACCGAGAAGTAGGGGCCGATACTCCAAGAATGTTGTAAAATACTACATCCGAGATGTTAGCCTGCCTTACGTTAGGATATATAACGCTAGAGACGTATATAATATCCCAACCGAGACGTACGGGACTACACGAACGGGATTCTGTAAAACATTACCAGCGAGGGACTAGATGTGTCAGGTTAGGTTATGTTACGTTACAGACCTATATAATGTTCCCACCGAGAAGTATGGGCCGATATGCCAGGAATGTTGTAAAATACTGCATCCGAGATGTTAGCCTGCCTTAAGTTAGGATATATAACGCTGTAGACGTATATAACATCCCAACCGAGATGTACCGGACGACACGAACGGGATTCTCTAAAATATTACCAGCGAGGGGCTAGATGGGTTAGGTTAGGTTATGTTAAGTTATAGACGTGTATAATGTTCCCACGGTGAAGTAGGGGTCGATACGCCAGGAATGGCGTAAAATACTTCATCCGAGATGTTAGCTTGCCTTAGGTTAGGATATATATTGCTGTAGACGTTTGTAATGTCCCAACCGAGACGTACGGGACGGCAGGAACGGGATACTTTAAAACATTACCAGCGAGGGGCTAGATGGGTTAGGTTAGGTTGTGATACGTTATAGACGTATATAATGTTCCCACCGAGAAGTAGGGGACGATATGCCAGGAATGTCGTAAAATACTGCATTCGAGATGTTAGCCTGCCTTAGGTTACGATATATAACGCTATAGACGTATATAATATCCCAACCGAGACGTACGGGTCGACAAGAACGGGATTCTGTAAAACATTACCAGCGAGGGGCTAGATGGGTTAGGTTAGGTTATGTTACGTTATAGACGTGTATAATGTTCCCACCGAGAAGTAGAGCCGATACGCCAGGAATGTTGTACAATACTGCACCCGAGATGTTAGCCTGCATTAGGTTAAGATATATAACGCTATAGACGTATATAATATCCCAACCGAGATGTACGGGACGACACGAACGGGATTCTGTAAAACATTGCCAACGAGGTGCTAGATGGGATAGGTTAGGTTATGTTACGTTATAGACGTATATAATGTTCCCACTGAGAAGTATGGGCCGATACTCCAAGAATGTTGTAAAATACTACATCCGAGATGTTAGCCTGCCTTACGTTAGGAAATATAACGCTGTAGACGTATATAATGTTCCATCCGAGACGTACGGGACGACACGAACGGGATTCTGTAAAACATTACCAGCGAGGGGCTAGATGTGTTAGGTTAGGTTATGTTACGTTATAGACCTATATAATGTTCCCACCGAGAAGTAGAGGCCGATGCGCCAGGAATGTTGTAAAATACTGCATCCGAGATGATAGCCTGCCTTAGGTTACGATATATAACGCTATAGACGTATATAATATCCCAACCGGGACGTACGGGTCGACAAGAACGGGATTCTGTAAAATATTACTAGCGAGGGGCTAGATGGTTTAGGTTAGGTTATGTTACGTTATAGACGTGTATAATGTTCCCACCGAGAAGTAGAGCCCATACGCCAGGAATGGCGTAAAATACTACATCCGAGATGTTAGCCTGCCTTACGTTTGGATATATAATGCTATAGACGTATATAATATCCCAACCGAGACGTACGGGACGACACGAACGGGATTCTGTGAAATATTACCAGCGAGGGGCTAGATGGGTTAGGTTAGGTTGTGATACGTTATAGACCTATATAATGTTCCCACCGAGAAGTAGATGCCGATGCGGCAGGAATGTTGTAAAATATTGCAACCGAGAAGTTAGCCTGCCTTAGGATAGGATATATAAAGCTGTAGACGTATATAATGTCCCAACCGAGACGTACGGGACGACACGAACGGGATTCTGTAAAATATTACCAGCGAGGGGCTAGATGGATTAGGTTAGGTTATGTTACGTTATAGACGTATATAATGTTCCCACCGAGAAGTAGGGGCCGATACTCCAAGAATGTTGTAAAATACTACATCCGAGATGTTAGCCTGCCTTACGTTAGGATATATAACGCTAGAGACGTATATAATATCCCAACCGAGTCGTACGGGACGACACGAACGGGATTCTGCGAAATATTACCAGCGAGGGGGTAGATGGGTTAGGTTAGGTTGTGATACGTTATAGACGTATATAATGTTCCCACCGAGAAGTAGGGGCCGATATGCCAGGAATGTTGTAAAATACTGCATCCGAGATGATAGCCTGGCTCAGGTTAGGATATGTAACGCTGTAGACGTATATAATGTCCCAACCGAGATGTACGGGACGTCACGAACGAGATTCTGTAAAACATTGCCAACGAGGGGCTAGATGGGATAGGTTAGGTTATGTTACGTTACAGACGTATATAATGTTCCCACCGAGAAGTATGGGCCGATAGGCCAGGAATGTTGTAAAATACTGCATCCGAGATGTTAGCCTGCCTTAGGTTAGGATATATGTCGCTGTAGACGTATATAACATCCCAACCGAGATCTACGGGACGACAGGAACGGGATTCTGTAAAACATTACCAGCGAGGGGCTAGATGGGTTAGGTTAGGTTTTGTTACGTTATAGACGTGTATAATGTTCCCACCGAGAAGTAGAGCCGATACGCCAGGAATGGCGTAAAATACTGCATCCGAGATGTTAGACTGCCTTAGGTTAGGATATACAACGCTGTAGACGTATATAATATCCCAACCGAGATGTACGGGACGTCACGCACGGTATTCTGTAAAACATTACCAGCGAGGGACTAGATGTGTTAGGTTAGGTTATATTACGTTATAGACCTATATAATGTTCCCACCGAGAAGTAGAGGCCGATGCGCCAGGAATGTTGTAAAATACTGCATCCGAGATGATAGCCTGCCTTAGGTTACGATATATAATGCTATAGACCTATATAATATCCCAACTGGGACGTACGGGTCGACAAGAACGGGATTCTGTAAAATATTACTAGCGAGGGGCTAGATGGGTTAGGTTAGGTTATGTTACGTTATAGACGTGTATAATGTTCCCACCGAGAAGTAGAGGCCGACCCTACAGAAATGTTGTAAAATACTATATCCGAGAAGTTAGCCTGCCTTACGTTAGGATATATATCGCTGTAGACGTATATAATATCCCAACCGGGACGTACGGGTCGACAAGAACGGGATTCTGTAAAATATTACTAACAAGGGGCTAGATGGGTTAGGTTAGGTTATGTTACGTTATAGACGTGTATAATGTTCCCACCGTGAAGTAGAGCCGATACGCCAGGCATGTTGTACAATACTGCATCCGAGATGTTAGCCTGCCTTAGGTTAAGATATATAACGCTATAGACGTATATAATATCCAAACCGAGATGTACGGGACGACACGAACGGGATTCTGTAAAACATTGCCAACGAGGGGCTAGATGGGATAGGTTAGGTTATGTTACGTTATAAACGTATATAATGTTCCCACCGAGAAGTATGGGCCGATACTCCAAGAATGTTGTAAAATACTACATCCGAGATGTTAGCCTGCCTTAGGTTAGGATATATAACGCTATAGACGTATATAATATCCCAACCGAGACGTACGGGACGACACGAACGAGATTCTGTGAAATATTACCAGCGAGGGGCTAGATGGGTTAGGTTAGGTTGTGATACGTTATAGACCTATATAATGTTCCCACCGAGAAGTAGATGCCGATGCGCCAGGAATGTTGTAAAATACTACATCCGAGATGTTAGCCTGCCTTACGTTAGGATATATATCGCTGTAGACGTATATAACATCCCAACCGAGATGTACGTGACGAAAGGAACGGGATTCTGTAAAACATTACCAGCGAGGGGCTAGATGGGTTGGGATAGGTTATGTTACGTTATAGACGTGTATAATGTTCCCACCGAGAAGTAGAGCCGATACGCCAGGAATGTTGTACAATACTGCATCCGAGATGTTAGCCTGCCTTAGGTTAAGATATATTACGCTATAGACGTATATAATATCCCAACCGAGATGTACGGGACGACACGAACGGGATTCTGTAAAACATTGCCAACGAGGGGCTAGATGGGATAGGTTAGGTTATGTTACATTATAGACGTATATAATGTTCCCACCGAGAAGTATGGGCCGATAGTCCAAGAATGTTGTAAAATACTACATCCGAGAAGTTAGCCTGCCTTACGTTAGGAAATATAACGCTGTAGACGTATATAATGTCCCATCCGAGACGTACGGGACGACACGAACGAGATTCTGTGAAATATTACCAGCGAGGGGCTAGATGGGTTAGGTTAGGTTGTGATACGTTATAGACCTATATAATGTTCCCACCGAGAAGTAGATGCCGATGCGCCAGGAATGTTGTAAAATACTACATCCGAGATGTTAGCCTGCCTTACGTTAGGATATATATCGCTGTAGACGTATATAACATCCCAACCGAGATGTACGTGACGAAAGGAACGGGATTCTGTAAAACATTACCAGCGAGGGGCTAGATGGGTTGGGTTAGGTTATGTTACGTTATAGACGTGTATAATGTTCCCACCGAGAAGTAGAGCCGATAAGCCAGGAATGTTGTACAATACTGCATCCGAGATGTTAGCCTGCCTTAGGTTAAGATATATAACGCTATAGACGTATATAATATCCCAACCGAGATGTACGGAACGACACGAACGGGATTCTGTAAAACATTGCCAACGAGGGGCTAGATGGGATAGGTTAGGTTATGTTACATTATAGACGTATATAATGTTCCCACCGAGAAGTATGGGCCGATAGTACAAGAATGTTGTAAAATACTACATCCGAGAAGTTAGCCTGCCTTACGTTAGGACATATAACGCTGTAGACGTATATAATGTCCCATCCGAGACGTACGGGACGACACGAACGGGATTCTGTAAAACATTACCAGCGAGGGGCTAGATGTGTTAGGTTAGGTTATGTTACGTTATAGACCTATATAATGTTCCCACCGAGAAGTAGAGGCCGATGCGCCAGGAATGTTGTAAAATACTGCATCCGAGATGATAGCCTGCCTTAGGTTACGATATATAACGCTATAGACGTATATAATATACCAACCGGGACGTACGGGTCGACAAGAACGGGATTCTGTAAAATATTACTAGCGAGGGGCTAGATGGGTTAGGTTAGGTTATGTTACGTTATAGACGTGTATAATGTTCCCACCGAGAAGTAGAGCCGATACGCCAGGAATGGCGTAAAATACTGCATCCGTGATGTTAGACTGCCTTAGGTTAAGATATATAACGCTGTAGACGTATATAACGTCACAACCGAGACGTACGGGACGACACGAACGGTATTCTGTAAAACATTACCAGGGAGGGGCTAGATGTGTTAGGTTAGGTTATATTACGTTATAGACCTATATAATGTTCCCACCGAGAAGTAATGGACGATACGCCAGGAATGTTGTAAAATACTACATCCGAGATGATAGCCTGCCTTAGGTTAGGATATATAACGCTGTAGACGTATATAATATCCCAACCGACATGTACGGGACGTCACGCACGGTATTCTGTAAAACATTACCAGCGAGGGACTAGATGTGTCAGGTTAGGTTAGGTTACGTTATAGACCTATATAATGTTCCCACCGAGAAGTATGGGCCGATATGCCAGGAGTGTTGTAAAATACTGCAACCGAGATGTTAGCCTGCCTTAGGTTAGGATATATAACGCTGTAGACGTATATAATGTCCCAACCGAGATGTACGGTACGACACGAACGGGATTCTGTAAAACATTGCCAACGAGGGGCTAGATGGGATAGGTTAGGTTATGTTACGTTACGGACGTATATAATGTTCCCACCGAGAAGTAAAGCCGATACGCCAGGAATGTTGTAAAATACTGCATCCGAGATGTTAGCCTGCCTTCGGTCAAGATATATAACGCTATAGACGTATATAATATCCCAACCGAGATGAACGGGACGACACGAACGGGATTCTGTAAAACATTGCCAACGAGGGGCTAGATGGGATAGGTTATGTTATGTTACGTTACAGACGTATATAATGATCCCACCGAGAAGTAGGGGCCGATACTCCAAGAATGTTGTAAAATACTACATCCGAGATGTTAGCCTGCCTTACGTTAGGATATATAACGCTATAGACGTATATAATATCTCAACCGAGACGTACGGGACGACACGAACGGGATTCTGTAAAATATTACCAGCGAGGGGCTAGATGGGTTAGGTTAGGTTATGTTACGTTATAGACCTATATAATGTTCCCACCGAGAAGTAGATGCCGATGCGCCAGGAATGTTGTAAAATACTACATCCGAGATGTTAGCCTGCCGTACGTTAGGATATATAACGCTGTAGACGTATATAATGTCCAATCCGAGACGTACGGGACGACACGAACGGGATTCTGTAAAATATTACGAGCGAGGGGCTAGATGGGTTAGGTTAGGTTATGTTACGTTATAGACGTGTATAGTGTTCCACACCGAGAAGTAGAGCCGATACGCCAGGAATGGCGTAAAATACTGCATCCGAGATGTTAGACTGCCTTAGGTTAGGATATATAACGCTGTAGACGTATATAACGTCCCAACCGAGACGTACGGGACGACACGAACGGTATTCTGTAAAACATTACCAGCGAGGGGCTAGATGTGTTAGGTTAGGTTATATTACGTTATAGACCTATATAATGTTCCCACCGAGAAGTAGTGGACGATACGCCAGGAATGTTGTAAAATACTACATCCGAGATGATAGCCTGCCTTAGGTTAGGAGATATAACGCTGTAGACGTATATAATATCCCAACCGAGATGTACGGGACGTCACGCACGGTATTCTGTAAAACATTACCAGCGAGGGACAAGATGTGTCAGGTTAGGTTATGTTACGTTATAGACCTATATAATGATTCCACCGAGAAGTATGGGCCGATATGCCAGGAATGTTGTAAAATACTGCAACCGAGATGTTAGCCTGCCTTAGGTTAGGATATATAACGCTGTAGACGTATATAATATCCCAACCGAGACGTACGGGACGACACGATCGGGATTCTGTAAAATATTACCAGCGAGGGGCTAGATGGGTTAGGTTAGGTTATGTTACGTTATAGACCTATATAATGTTCCCACCGAGAAGTAGATGCCGATGCGCCAGGAATGTTGTAAAATACTACATCCGAGATGTTAGCCTGCCTTACGTTAGGATATATATCGCTGTAGACGTATATAACATCCCAACCGAGATGTACGGGACGACAGGAACGGGATTCTGTAAAACATTACCAGCGAGGGGCTAGATGGGTTAGGTTAGGTTATGTTACGTTATAGACGTGTATAATGTTCCCACCGAGAAGTATGGGCCGATACTCCAAGAATGTTGTAAAATACTACATCCGAGATGTTAGCCTGACTTACGTTAGGAAATATTACGCTGTAGACGTATATAATGTCCCATCCGAGACGTACGGGACGACACGAACGGGATTCTGTAAAACATTACCAGCGAGGGGCTAGATGGGTTAGGTTAGGTTATGTTACGTTATAGACGTGTATAATGTTCCCACCGAGAAGTAGAGCCGATACGCCAGGCATGTTGTACAATACTGCATCCGAGATGTTAGCCTGCCTTAGGTTAAGATATATAACGCTATAGACGTATATAATATCCCAACCGAGATGTACGGAACGACACGAACGGGATTCTGTAAAACATTGCCAACGAGGGGCTAGATGGGATAGGTTAGGTTATGTTACATTATAGACGTATATAATGTTCCCACCGAGAAGTATGGGCCGATAGTACAAGAATGTTGTAAAATACTACATCCGAGAAGTTAGCCTGCCTTACGTTAGGACATATAACGCTGTAGACGTATATACTGTCCCATCCGAGACGTACGGGACGACACGAACGGGATTCTGTAAAACATTACCAGCGAGGGGCTAGATGTGTTAGGTTAGGTTATGTTACGTTATAGACCTATATAATGTTCCCACCGAGAAGTAGAGGCCGATGCGCCAGGAATGTTGTAAAATACTGCATCCGAGATGATAGCCTGCCTTAGGTTACGATATATAACGCTATAGACGTATATAATATCCCAACCGGGACGTACGGGTCGACAAGAACGGGATTCTGTAAAATATTACTAGCGAGGGGCTAGATGGGTTAGGTTAGGTTATGTTACGTTATAGACGTGTATAATGTTCCCACCGAGAAGTAGAGCCGATACGCCAGGAATGGCGTAAAATACTGCATCCGTGATGTTAGACTGCCTTAGGTTCAGATATATAACGCTGTAGACGTATATAACGTCCCAACCGAGACGTACGGGACGACACGAACGGTATTCTGTAAAACATTACCAGGGAGGGGCTAGATGTGTCAGGTTAGGTTATGTTACGTTATAGACCTATATAATGTTCCCACCGAGAAGTATGGGCCGATATGCCAGGAGTGTTGTAAAATACTGCAACCGAGATGTTAGCCTGCCTTAGGTTAGGATATATAACGCTGTAGACGTATATAATGTCCCAACCGAGATGTACGGTACGACACGAACGGGATTCTGTAAAACATTGCCAACGAGGGGCTAGATGGGATAGGTTATGTTATGTTACGTTACAGACGTATATAATGTTCCCACCGAGAAGTAAAGCCGATACGCCAGGAATGTTGTAAAATACTGCATCCGAGATGTTAGCCTGCCTTCGGTCAAGATATATAACGCTATAGACGTATATAATATCCCAACCGAGATGAACGGGACGACACGAACGGGATTCTGTAAAACATTGCCAACGAGGGGCTAGATGTGATAGGTTATGTTATGTTACGTTACAGACGTATATAATGATCCCACCGAGAAGTAGGGGCCGATACTCCAAGAATGTTGTAAAATACTACATCCGAGATGTTAGCCTGCCTTACGTTAGGATATATAACGCTATAGACGTATATAATATCTCAACCGAGACGTACGGGACGACACGAACGGGATTCTGTAAAATATTACCAGCGAGGGGCTAGATGGGTTAGGTTAGGTTATGTTACGTTATAGACCTATATAATGTTCCCACCGAGAAGTAGATGCCGATGCGCCAGGAATGTTGTAAAATACTACATCCGAGATGTTAGCCTGCCTTACGTTAGGATATATAACGCTGTAGACGTATATAATGTCCAATCCGAGACGTACGGGACGACACGAACGGGAGTCTGTAAAATATTACGAGCGAGGGGCTAGATGGGTTAGGTTAGGTTATGTTACGTTATAGACGTGTATAGTGTTCCACACCGAGAAGTAGAGCCGATACGCCAGGAATGGCGTAAAATACTGCATCTGAGATGTTAGACTGCCTTAGGTTAGGATATATAACGCTGTAGACGTATATAACGTCCCAACCGAGACGTACGGGACGACACGAACGGTATTCTGTAAAACATTACCAGCGAGGGGCTAGATGTGTTAGGTTAGGTTATATTACGTTATAGACCTATATAATGTTCCCACCGAGAAGTATGGGCCGATACTCCAAGAATATTGCAAAATACTACATCCGAGATGATAGCCTGCCTTAGGTTAGGATATATAACGCTGTAGACGTATATAATATCCCAACCGAGATGTACGGGACGTCACGCACGGTATTCTGTAAAACATTACCAGCGAGGGACTAGATGTGTCAGGTTAGGTTATGTTACGCTATAGACCTATATAATGTTCCCACCGAGAAGTATGGGCCGATATGCCAGGAGTGTTGTAAAATACTGCAACCGAGATGTTAGACTGCCTTAGGTTAGGATATATAACGCTGTAGACGTATATAATGTCCCAACCGAGATGTACGGGACGACACGAACGGGATTCTGTAAAACATTGCCAACGAGGGGCTAGATGGGATAGGTTAGGTTATGTTACGTTACAGACGTATATAATGTTCCCACCGAGAAGTAGGGGCCGATACTCCAAGAATGTTGTAAAATACTACATCCGAGATGTTAGCCTGCCTTCGTTAGGATATATATCGCTGTAGACGTATATAACATCCCAACCGAGATGTACAGGACGACATGAACGGGATTCTGTAAAACATTACCAGCGAGGGGCTAGATGGGTTAGCTTAGGTTATGTTACGTTATAGACGTGTATAATGTTCCCACCGAGAAGTATGGGCCGATACTCCAAGAATGTTGTAAAATACTACATCTGAGATGTTAGCCTGCCTTACGCTAGGAAATATAACGCTGTAGACGTATATACTGTCCCATCCGAGACGTACGGGACGACACGAACGGGATTCTGTAAAACATTACCAGCGAGGGGCTAGATGTGTTAGGTTAGGTTATGTTACATTATAGACGTATATAATGTTCCCACCGAGAAGTATGGGCCGATAGTCCAAGAATGTTGTAAAATACTACATCCGAGAAGTTAGCCTGCCTTACGTTAGGAAATATAACGCTGTAGACGTATATAATGTCACATCCGAGACGTACGGGACGACACGAACGAGATTCTGTGAAATATTACCAGCGAGGGGCTAGATGTGTTAGGTTAGGTTATATTACGTTATAGACCTATATAATGTTCCCACCGAGAAGTATGGGCCGATACGCCAGGAATGTTGTAAAATACTGCAACCGAGATGATAGCCTGCCTTAGGTTAGGATATATAACGATGTAGACGTTTATAATGTCCCAACCGAGACGCACGGGACGACACGAACGGGATTCTGTAAAACATTACCAGCGAGGGGCTAGATGGGTTAGGTTAGGTTGTGATACGTTATAAACGTATATAATGTTCCCACCGAGAAGTAGGGGCCGATATGCCAGGAATGTTGTAAAATACTATATCCGAGAAGTTAGCCTGCCTGAGGTTAGGATATATATCGCTGTAGACGTACATAATATCCCAACCGAGATGTACGGGACGACACGAGCGGGATTCTGTAAAACATTGCCAACGAGGGGCTAGATGGGTTAGGTTAGGTTATGTTACATTATAGACGTATATAATGTTCCCACCGAGAAGTATGGGCCGATAGTCCAAGAATGTTGTAAAATACTACATCCGAGAAGTTAGCCTGCCTTACGTTAGGAAATATAACGCTGTAGACGTATATAATGTCCCATCCGAGACGTACGGGACGACACGAACGAGATTCTGTGAAATATTACCAGCGAGGGGCTAGATGGGTTAGGTTAGGTTGTGATACGTTATAGACCTATATAATGTTCCCACCGAGAAGTAGATGCCGATGCGCCAGGAATGTTGTAAAATACTACATCCGAGATGTTAGCCTGCCTTACGTTAGGATATATATCGCTGTAGACGTATATAACATCCCAACCGAGATGTACGTGACGAAAGGAACGGGATTCTGTAAAACATTACCAGCGAGGGGCTAGATGGGTTAGGTTAGGTTATGTTACGTTATAGACGTGTATAATGTTCCCACCGAGAAGTAGAGCCGATACGCCAGGAATGTTGTACAATACTGCATCCGAGATGTTAGCCTGCCTTAGGTTAAGATATATAACGCTATAGACGTATATAATATCCCAACCGAGATGTACGGGACGACACGAACGGGATTCTGTAAAACATTGCCAACGAGGGGCTAGATGGGATAGGTTAGGTTATGCTACATTATAGACGTATATAATGTTCCCACCGAGAAGTATGGGCCGATAGTCCAAGAATGTTGTAAAATACTACATCCGAGAAGTTAGCCTGCCTTACGTTAGGAAATATAACGCTGTAGACGTATATAATGTCCCATCCGAGACGTACGGGACGACACGAACGGGATTCTGTAAAACATTACCAGCGAGGGGCTAGATGTGTTAGGTTAGGTTATGTTACGTTATAGACCTATATAATGTTCCCACCGAGAAGTAGAGGCCGATGCGCCAGGCATGTTGTACAATACTGCATCCGAGATGTTAGCCTGCCTTAGGTTAAGATATATAACGCTATAGACGTATATAATATCCCAACCGAGATGTACGGGACGACACGAACGGGATTCTGTAAAACATTGCCAACGAGGGGCTAGATGGGATAGGTTAGGTTATGTTACGTTATAAACGTATATAATGTTCCCACCGAGAAGTATGGGCCGATAATCCAAGAATGTTGTAAAATACTACATCCGAGATGTTAGCCTGCCTTACGTTAGGATATATAACGCTATAGACGTATATAATATCCCAACCGAGACTTACGGGACGACACGAACGAGATTCTGTGAAATATTACCAGCGAGGGGCTAGATGGGTTAGGTTAGGTTGTGATACGTAATAGACCTATATAATGTTCCCACCGAGAAGTAGATGCCGATGCGCCAGGAATGTTGTAAAATACTACATCCGAGATGTTAGCCTGCCTTACGTTAGTATATATATCGCTGTAGACGTATATAACATCCCAACCGAGATGTACGTGACGAAAGGAACGGGATTCTGTAAAACATTACCAGCGAGGGGATAGATGGGTTAGGTTAGGTTGTGATACGTTATAAACGTATATAATGTTCCCACCGAGAAGTAGGGGCCGATATGCCAGGAATGTTGTAAAATACTATATCCGAGAAGTTAGCCTGCCTGAGGTTAGGATATATATCGCTGTAGACGTACATAATATCCCAACCAAGATGTACGGGACGACACGAGCGGGATTCTGTAAAACATTGCCAACGAGGGGCTAGATGGGATAGGTTAGGTTATGTTACGCTACAGACGTATATAATGGTCCCACCGAGAAGTAGGGGCCGATACTCCAAGAATGTTGTAAAATACTACATCCGAGATGTTAGCCTGCCTTACGTTAGGATATATAACGCTATAGACGTATATAATATCCCAACCGAGACGTACGGGACGACACGAACGTGATTCTGTGAAATATTACCAGCGAGGGGCTAGATGGGTTAGGTTAGGTTGTGATACGTTATAGACCTATATAATGTTCCCACCGAGAAGTAGATGCCGATGCGCCAGGAATGTTGTAAAATATTGCAACCGAGAAGTTAGCCTGCCTTAGGATAGGATATATAACGCTATAGACGTATATAACGTCCCAACCGAGACGTACGGGACGACACGAACGGTATTCTGTAAAACATTACCAGCGAGGGGCTAGATGTGTTAGGTTAGGTTATATTACGTTATAGACCTATATAATGTTCCCACCGAGAAGTATGGGCCGATATGCCAGGAGTGTTGTAAAATACTGCAACCGAGATGTTAGCCTGCCTTAGGTTAGGATATATAACGCTGTAGACGTATATAATGTCCCAACCGAGATGTACGGGACGACACGAACGGGATTCTGTAAAACATTGCCAACGAGGGGCTAGATGGGATAGGTTAGGTTATGTTACGTTACAGACGTATATAATGTTCCCACCGAGAAGTAGGGGCCGATACTCCAAGAATGTTGTAAAATACTACATCCGAGATGTTAGCCTGCCTTACGTTAGGATATATATCGCTGTAGACGTATATAACATCCCAACCGAGATGTACGGGACGACATGAACGGGATTCTGTAAAACATTACCAGCGAGGGGCTAGATGGGTTAGCTTAGGTTATATTACGTTATAGACCTATATAATGTTCCCACCGAGAAGTAGAGGCCGATGCGCCAGGAATGTAGTAAAATACTGCATCCGAGATGATAGCCTGCCTTAGGTTACGATATATAACGCTATAGACGTATATAATATCCCAACCGGGACGTACGGGTCGACAAGAACGGGATTCTGTAAAATATTACTAGCGAGGGGCTAGATGGGTTAGGTTAGGTTATGTTACGTTATAGGCGTGTATAATGTTCCCACCGAGAAGTAGAGGCCGATCCTACAGAAATGTTGTAAAATACTATATCCGAGAAGTTAGCCTGCCTTACGTTAGGATATATATCGCTGTAGACGTATATAACATCCCAACCGAGATGTACGTGACGAAAGGAACGGGATTCTGTAAAACATTACCAGCGAGGGTCTAGATGGGTTAGGTTAGGTTATGTTACGTTATAGACGTCTATAATGTTCCCACCGAGAAGTAGAGCCGATACGCCAGGAATGTTGTACAATACTGCATCCGAGATGTTAGCCTGCCTTAGGTTAGGATATATAACGCTATAGACGTATATAATATCCCAACCGAGATGTACGGGACGACAGGAACGGGATTCTGTAAAACATTACCAGCGAGGGGCTAGATGGGTTAGGTTAGGTTATGTTACGTTATAGACGTGTATAATGTTCCCACCGAGAAGTATGGGCCGATACTCCAAGAATGTTGTATAATACTACATCCGAGATGTTAGCCTGCCTTACGTTAGGAAATATAACGCTGTAGACGTATAAAACATCCCAACCGAGATGTACGGGACGACAGGAACGGGATTCTGTAAAACATTACCAGCGAGGGGCGAGATGGGTTAGGTTAGGTTATGTTACGTTATAGACGTGTATAATGGTACCACCGAGAAGTAGAGCCGATACGCCAGGAATGTTGTAAAATACTGCATCCGAGAGGTTAGCCTGCCTTCGGTTAAGATATATAACGCTATAGACGTATATAATATCCCAACCGAGATGAACGGGACGACAAGAACGGGATTCTGTAAAACACTGCCAACGAGGGGCTAGATGGGATAGGTTATGTTATGTTACGTTACAGACGTATATAATGTTCCCACCGAGAAGTAGGGGCCGATACTCCAAGAATGTTGTAAAATACTGCATCCGGGATGTTAGCCTGCCTTAGGTTAGGATATATAACGCTATAGACGTACATAATATCCCAACCGAGATGTACGGGACGACACGAACGGGATTCTGTAAAATATTACCAGCGAGGGGCTAGATGGGTTAGATTAGGTTATGTTACGATATAGACGTATATAATGTTCCCACCGAGAAGTAGGGGCCGATACTCCAAGAATGTTGTAAAATACTCCATCCGACATGTTAGCCTGCCTTACGTTAGGATATATATCGCTGGAGACGTATATAACATCCCAACCGAGATGTACGGGACGATATAAACGGGATTCTGTAAAATATTACCAGCGAGGGGCTAGATGGGTTAGGTTAGGTTATGTTACGTTACAGACGTATATAATGTTCCCACCGAGAAGTAGGGGCCGATACACCAAGAATGTTGTAAAATACTACATCCGAGATGTTAGCCTGCCTTACGTTAGGATATATATCGCTGTAGACGTATATAACATCCCAACCGAGATGTACGGGACGACAGGAACGGGATTCTGTAAAACATTACCAGCGAGGGG
This sequence comes from Xylocopa violacea, assembly GCA_963969225.1. Lineage (NCBI taxonomy): Eukaryota > Metazoa > Arthropoda > Insecta > Hymenoptera > Apidae > Xylocopa > Xylocopa violacea. Next base: position 5,125,853 of record CAXAJV010000013.1, read on the forward strand.
CTAGATGGTTTAGGTTAGCTTATGTTACGTTATAGACGTGTATAATGTTCCCACCGAGAAGTAGAGCCGATACGCCAGGAATGTTGTAAAATACTGCATCCGAGATGTTAGCCTGCCTTAGGTTAGGATATATAACGCTATAGACGTATATAATATCCCAACCGAGATGTACGGGACGACGCGAACGGGATTCTGTAAAATATTACCAGCGAGGGGCTAGATGTGTTAGGTTAGATTATATTACGTTATAGACGTATATAATGTTCCCACCGAGAAGTAGGGGCCGATACTCCAAGAATGTTGTAAAATACTACATCCGAGATGTTAGCCTGCCTTACGATAGGATATATATCGCTGTAGACGTATGTAACATCCCAACCGAGATGAACGGGACGACATAAACGGGATTCTGTAAAACATTACCAGCGAGGGGCTAGATGTGTTAGGTTAGATTATATTACGTTATAGACGTATATAATGTTCCCACCGAGAAGTATGGGCCGATACGCCAGGAATGTTGTAAAATACTGCTTCCGAGATCTTAGCCTGCCTTAGGTTAGGATATATATCGCTGTAGACGTATATAACATCCCAACCGAGATGTACGGGACGACACAAACGGGATTCTGTAAAACATTACCAGCGAGGGGCTAGATGGGTTAGGTTAGGTTATGTTACGTTATAGACGTGTATAATGTTCCCACCGAGAAGTAGAGCCGATACGCCAGGAATGTTGCAAAATACTGCATCCGAGATGTTAGCATGCTTTGGTTACGATATATATCGCTGTAGACGTATATAACATCCTAACCGAGATGTACGGGACGACAGGAACGGGATTCTGTAAAACATTACCAGCGAGGGGCTAGATGGGTTAGGTTAGGTTATGTTACGTTATAGACGTGTATAATGTTCCCACCGAGAAGTATGGGCCGATACTCCAAGAATGTTGTAAAATACTACATCCGAGATGTTAGCCTGCCTTACGTTAGGAAATATAACGCTGTAGACGTATATAACATCCCAACCGAGATGTACGGGACGACAGGAAGGGGATTCTGTAAAACATTACCAGCGAGGGGCTAGATGGGTTAGGTTAGGTTATGTTACGTTATAGACGTGTATAATGGTCCCACCGAGAAGTAGAGCCGATACGCCAGGAATGTTGTAAAATACTACATCCGAGATGTTAGCCTGCCTTACGTTAGGATATATATCGCTGTAGACGTATATAACATCCCAACCGAGATGTACGGGACGACAGGAACGGGATTCTGTAAAACATTACCAGCGAGGGGCTAGATGGTTTAGGTTAGCTTATGTTACGTTATAGACGTGTATAATGTTCCCACCGAGAAGTAGAGCCGATACGCCAGGAATGTTGTAAAATACTGCATCCGAGATGTTAGCCTGCCTTAGGTTAGGATATATAACGCTATAGACGTACATAATATCCCAACCGAGATGTACGGGACGACAGGAACGGGATTCTGTAAAACATTACCAGCGAGGGGCTAGATGTGTTAGGTTAGATTATATTACGTTATAGACGTATATAATGTTCCCACCGAGAAGTATGGGCCGATACGCCAGGAATGTTGTAAAATACTGCTTCCGAGATCTTAGCCTGCCTTAGGTTAGGATATATATCGCTGTAGACGTAAATAACATCCCAACCGAGATGTACGGGACGACACAAACGGGATTCTGTAAAACATTACCAGCGAGGGGCTAGATGGGTTAGGTTAGGTTATGTTACGTTATAGACGTGTATAATGTTCCCACCGAGAAGTAGAGCCGATACGCCAGGAATGTTGCAAAATACTGCATCCGAGATGTTAGCATGCTTTGGTTACGATATATATCGCTGTAGACGTATATAACATCCTAACCGAGATGTACGGGACGACAGGAACGGGATTCTGTAAAACATTACCAGCGAGGGGCTAGATGGGTTAGGTTAGGTTATGTTACGTTATAGACGTGTATAATGTTCCCACCGAGAAGTATGGGCCGATACTCCAAGAATGTTGTAAAATACTACATCCGAGATGTTAGCCTGCCTTACGTTAGGAAATATAACGCTGTAGACGTATATAACATCCCAACCGAGATGTACGGGACGACAGGAAGGGGATTCTGTAAAACATTACCAGCGAGGGGCTAGATGGGTTAGGTTAGGTTATGTTACGTTATAGACGTGTATAATGGTCCCACCGAGAAGTAGAGCCGATACGCCAGGAATGTTGTAAAATACTACATCCGAGATGTTAGCCTGCCTTACGTTAGGATATATATCGCTGTAGACGTATATAACATCCCAACCGAGATGTACGGGACGACAGGAACGGGATTCTGTAAAACATTACCAGCGAGGGGCTAGATGGTTTAGGTTAGCTTATGTTACGTTATAGACGTGTATAATGTTCCCACCGAGAAGTAGAGCCGATACGCCAGGAATGTTGTAAAATACTGCATCCGAGATGTTAGCCTGCCTTAGGTTAGGATATATAACGCTATAGACGTACATAATATCCCAACCGAGATGTACGGGACGACACGAACGGGATTCTGTAAAATATTACCAGCGAGGGGCTAGATGGGTTAGATTAGGTTATGTTACGATATAGACGTATATAATGTTCCCACCGAGAAGTAGGGGCCGATACTCCAAGAATGTTGTAAAATACTCCATCCGACATGTTAGCCTGCCTTACGTTAGGATATATATCGCTGGAGAAGTATATAACATCCCAACCGAGATGTACGGGACGATATAAACGGGATTCTGTAAAATATTACCAGCGAGGGGCTAGATGGGTTAGGTTAGGTTATGTTACGTTACAGACGTATATAATGTTCCCACCGTGAAGTAGGGGCCGATACTCCAAGAATGTTGTAAAATACTACATCCGAGATGTTAGCCTGCCTTACGTTAGGATATATATCGCTGTAGACGTATATAACATCCCAACCGAGATGTACGGGACGACAGGAACGGGATTCTGTAAAACATTACCAGCGAGGGGCTAGATGGTTTAGGTTAGCTTATGTTACGTTATAGACGTGTATAATGTTCCCACCGAGAAGTAGAGCCGATACGCCAGGAATGTTGCAAAATACTGCATCCGAGATGTTAGCATGCTTTGGTTACGATATATATCGCTGTAGACGTATATAACATCCTAACCGAGATGTACGGGACGACAGGAACGGGATTCTGTAAAACATTACCCGCGAGGGGCTAGATGGGTTAGGTTAGGTTATGTTACGTTATAGACGTGTATAATGTTCCCACCGAGAAGTATGGGCCGACACTCCAAGAATGTTGTAAAATACTACATCCGAGATGTTAGCCTGCCTTACGTTAGGAAATATAACGCTGTAGACGTATATAACATCCCAACCGAGATGTACGGGACGACAGGAAGGGGATTCTGTAAAACATTACCAGCGAGGGGCTAGATGGGTTAGGTTAGGTTATGTTACGTTATAGACGTGTATAATGGTCCCACCGAGAAGTAGAGCCGATACGCCAGGAATGTTGTAAAATACTACATCCGAGATGTTAGCCTGCCTTACGTTAGGATATATATCGCTGTAGACGTATATAACATCCCAACCGAGATGTACGGGACGACAGGAACGGGATTCTGTAAAACATTACCAGCGAGGGGCTAGATGGTTTAGGTTAGCTTATGTTACGTTATAGACGTGTATAATGTTCCCACCGAGAAGTAGAGCCGATACGCCAGGAATGTTGTAAAATACTGCATCCGAGATGTTAGCCTGCCTTAGGTTAGGATATATAACGCTATAGACGTACATAATATCCCAACCGAGATGTACGGGACGACACGAACGGGATTCTGTAAAATATTACCAGCGAGGGGCTAGATGGGTTAGATTAGGTTATGTTACGATATAGACGTATATAATGTTCCCACCGAGAAGTAGGGGCCGATACTCCAAGAATGTTGTAAAATACTCCATCCGACATGTTAGCCTGCCTTACGTTAGGATATATATCGCTGGAGACGTATATAACATCCCAACCGAGATGTACGGGACGATATAAACGGGATTCTGTAAAATATTACCAGCGAGGGGCTAGATGGGTTAGGTTAGGTTATGTTACGTTACAGACGTATATAATGTTCCCACCGAGAAGTAGGGGCCGATACTCCAAGAATGTTGTAAAATACTACATCCGAGATGTTAGCCTGCCTTACGTTAGGATATATATCGCTGTAGACGTATATAACATCCCAACCGAGATGTACGGGACGACAGGAACGGGATTCTGTAAAACATTACCAGCGAGGGGCTAGATGGTTTAGGTTAGCTTATGTTACGTTATAGACGTGTATAATGTTCCCACCGAGAAGTAGAGCCGATACGCCAGGAATGTTGTAAAATACTGCATCCGAGATGTTAGCCTGCCTTAGGTTAGGATATATAACGCTATAGACGTATATAATATCCCAACCGAGATGTACGGGACGACGCGAACGGGATTCTGTAAAATATTACCAGCGAGGGGCTAGATGTGTTAGGTTAGATTATATTACGTTATAGACGTATATAATGTTCCCACCGAGAAGTAGGGGCCGATACTCCAAGAATGTTGTAAAATACTACATCCGAGATGTTAGCATGCCTTACGTTAGGATATATATCGCTGTAGACGTATATAACATCCCAACCGAGATGTACGGGACGACAGGAACGGGATTCTGTAAAACATTACCAGCGAGGGGCTAGATGGTTTAGGTTAGCTTATGTTACGTTATAGACGTGTATAATGTTCCCACCGAGAAGTAGAGCCGATACGCCAGGAATGTTGCAAAATACTGCATCCGAGATGTTAGCATGCTTTGGTTACGATATATATCGCTGTAGACGTATATAACATCCTAACCGAGATGTACGGGACGACAGGAACGGGATTCTGTAAAACATTACCCGCGAGGGGCTAGATGGGTTAGGTTAGGTTATGTTACGTTATAGACGTGTATAATGTTCCCACCGAGAAGTATGGGCCGATACTCCAAGAATGTTGTAAAATACTACATCCGAGATGTTAGCCTGCCTTACGTTAGGAAATATAACGCTGTAGACGTATATAACATCCCAACCGAGATGTACGGGACGACAGGAAGGGGATTCTGTAAAACATTACCAGCGAGGGGCTAGATGGGTTAGGTTAGGTTATGTTACGTTATAGACGTGTATAATGGTCCCACCGAGAAGTAGAGCCGATACGCCAGGAATGTTGTAAAATACTACATCCGAGATGTTAGCCTGCCTTACGTTAGGATATATATCGCTGTAGACGTATATAACATCCCAACCGAGATGTACGGGACGACAGGAACGGGATTCTGTAAAACATTACCAGCGAGGGGCTAGATGGTTTAGGTTAGCTTATGTTACGTTATAGACGTGTATAATGTTCCCACCGAGAAGTAGAGCCGATACGCCAGGAATGTTGTAAAATACTGCATCCGAGATGTTAGCCTGCCTTAGGTTAGGATATATAACGCTATAGACGTACATAATATCCCAACCGAGATGTACGGGACGACACGAACGGGATTCTGTAAAATATTACCAGCGAGGGGCTAGATGGGTTAGATTAGGTTATGTTACGATATAGACGTATATAATGTTCCCACCGAGAAGTAGGGGCCGATACTCCAAGAATGTTGTAAAATACTCCATCCGACATGTTAGCCTGCCTTACGTTAGGATATATATCGCTGGAGACGTATATAACATCCCAACCGAGATGTACGGGACGATATAAACGGGATTCTGTAAAATATTACCAGCGAGGGGCTAGATGGGTTAGGTTAGGTTATGTTACGTTACAGACGTATATAATGTTCCCACCGAGAAGTAGGGGCCGATACTCCAAGAATGTTGTAAAATACTACATCCGAGATGTTAGCCTGCCTTACGTTAGGATATATATCGCTGTAGACGTATATAACATCCCAACCGAGATGTACGGGACGACAGGAACGGGATTCTGTAAAACATTACCAGCGAGGGGCTAGATGGTTTAGGTTAGCTTATGTTACGTTATAGACGTGTATAATGTTCCCACCGAGAAGTAGAGCCGATACGCCAGGAATGTTGTAAAATACTGCATCCGAGATGTTAGCCTGCCTTAGGTTAGGATATATAACGCTATAGACGTATATAATATCCCAACCGAGATGTACGGGACGACGCGAACGGGATTCTGTAAAATATTACCAGCGAGGGGCTAGATGTGTTAGGTTAGATTATATTACGTTATAGACGTATATAATGTTCCCACCGAGAAGTAGGGGCCGATACTCCAAGAATGTTGTAAAATACTACATCCGAGATGTTAGCCTGCCTTACGTTAGGATATATATCGCTGTAGACGTATGTAACATCCCAACCGAGATGAACGGGACGACATAAACGGGATTCTGTAAAACATTACCAGCGAGGGGCTAGATGTGTTAGGTTAGATTATATTACGTTATAGACGTATATAATGTTCCCACCGAGAAGTATGGGCCGATACGCCAGGAATGTTGTAAAATACTGTTTCCGAGATGTTAGCCTGCCTTAGGTTAGGCTATATATCGCTGTAGACGTATATAACATCCCAACCGAGATGTACGGGACGACAGGAACGGGATTCTGTAAAACATTACCAGCGAGGGGCTAGATGGTTTAGGTTAGCTTATGTTACGTTATAGACGTGTATAATGTTCCCACCGAGAAGTAGAGCCGATACGCCAGGAATGTTGTAAAATACTGCATCCGAGATGTTAGCCTGCCTTAGGTTAGGATATATAACGCTATAGACGTATATAATATCCCAACCGAGATGTACGGGACAACACGAACGGGATTCTGTAAAATATTACCAGCGAGGGGCTAGATGTGTTAGGTTAGATTATATTACGTTATAGACGTATATAATGTTCCCACCGGGAAGTAGAGGCTGATCCTACAGGAATGTTGTAAAATTCTATATCCGAGAAGTTAGCCTGCCTTAGGTTAGGATATGTATCGCTGTGGACGTATATAACATCCCAACCGAGATGTACGGGACGACATAAACGGGATTCTGTAAAACATTACCAGCGAGGGGCTAGATGTGTTAGGTTAGATTATATTACGTTATAGACGTATATAATGTTCCCACCGAGAAGTATGGGCCGAAACGCCAGGAATGTTGTAAAATACTGCATCCGAGATGTTAGCCTGCCTTAGGTTAGGATATATATCGCAGTAGACGTATATAACATCCCAACCGAGATGTACGGGACGACACAAACGGGATTCTGTAAAACATTACCAGCGAGGGGCTAGATGGGTTAGGTTAGGTTATGTTACGTTATAGACGTGTATAATGTTCCCACCGAGAAGTAGAGCCGATACGCCAGGAATGTTGTAAAATACTGCATCCGAGATGTTAGCATGCCTTAGGTTAAGATATATATCGCTGTAGACGTATATAACATCCCAACCGAGATGTACGGGACGACAGGAACGGGATTCTGTAAAACATTACCAGCGAGGGGCTAGATGGGTTAGGTTAGGTTATGTTACGTTATAGACGTGTATAATGTTCCCACCGAGAAGTATGGGCCGATACTTCAAGAATGTTGTATAATACTACATCCGAGATGTTAGCCTGCCTTACGTTAGGAAATATAACGCTGTAGACGTATATAACATCCCAACCGAGATGTACGGGACGACAGGAACGGGATTCTGTAAAACATTACCAGCGAGGGGCGAGATGGGTTAGGTTAGGTTATGTTACGTTATAGACGTGTATAATGGTCCCACCGAGAAGTAGAGCCGATACGCCAGGAATGTTGTAAAATACTACATCCGAGATGTTAGCCTGCCTTACGTTAGGATATATAACGCTATAGACGTACATAATATCCCAACCGAGATGTACGGGACGACACGAACGGGATTCTGTAAAATATTACCAGCGAGGGGCTAGATGGGTTAGATTAGGTTATGTTACGATATAGACGTATATAATGTTCCCACCGAGAAGTAGGGGCCGATACTCCAAGAATGTTGTAAAATACTCCATCCGACATGTTAGCCTGCCTTACGTTAGGATATATATCGCTGGAGACGTATATAACAACCCAACCGAGATGTACGGGACGACGCGAACGGGATTCTGTAAAATATTACCAGCGAGGGGCTAGATGTGTTAGGTTAGATTATATTACGTTATAGACGTATATAATGTTCCCACCGAGAAGTAGGGGCCGATACTCCAAGAATGTTGTAAAATACTACATCCGAGATGTTAGCCTGCCTTACGTTAGGATATATATCGCTGTAGACGTATGTAACATCCCAACCGAGATGAACGGGACGACATAAACGGGATTCTGTAAAACATTACCAGCGAGGGGCTAGATGTGATAGGTTAGATTATATTACGTTATAGACGTATATAATGTTCCCACCGAGAAGTATGGGCCGATACGCCAGGAATGTTGTAAAATACTGCTTCCGAGATCTTAGCCTGCCTTAGGTTAGGATATATATCGCTGTAGACGTATATAACATCCCAACCGAGATGTACGGGACGACACAAACGGGATTCTGTAAAACATTACCAGCGAGGGGCTAGATGGGTTAGGTTAGGTTATGTTACGTTATAGACGTGTATAATGTTCCCACCGAGAAGTAGAGCCGATACGCCAGGAATGTTGCAAAATACTGCATCCGAGATGTTAGCATGCTTTGGTTACGATATATATCGCTGTAGACGTATATAACATCCTAACCGAGATGTACGGGACGACAGGAACGGGATTCTGTAAAACATTACCAGCGAGGGGCTACATGGGTTAGGTTAGGTTATGTTACGTTATAGACGTGTATAATGTTCCCACCGAGAGGTATGGGCCGATACTCCAAGAATGTTGTAAAATACTACATCCGAGATGTTAGCCTGCCTTACGTTAGGAAATATAACGCTGTAGACGTATATAACATCCCAACCGAGATGTACGGGACGATATAAACGGGATTCTGTAAAATATTACCAGCGAGGGGCTAGATGGGTTAGGTTAGGTTATGTTACGTTACAGACGTATATAATGTTCCCACCGAGAAGTAGGGGCCGATACTCCAAGAATGTTGTAAAATACTACATCCGAGATGTTATCCTGCCTTACGTTAGGATATATATCGCTGTAGACGTATATAACATCCCAACCGAGATGTACGGGACGACAGGAACGGGATTCTGTAAAACATTACCAGCGAGGGGCTAGATGGTTTAGGTTAGCTTATGTTACGTTATAGACGTGTATAATGTTCCCACCGAGAAGTAGAGCCGATACGCCAGGAATGTTGTAAAATACTGCATCCGAGATGTTAGCCTGCCTTAGGTTAGGATATATAACGCTATAGACGTATATAATATCCCAACCGAGATGTACGGGACGAGGCGAACGGGATTCTGTAAAATATTACCAGCGAGGGGCTAGATGTGTTAGGTTAGATTATATTACGTTATAGACGTATATAATGTTCCCACCGAGAAGTAGGGGCCGATACTCCAAGAATGTTGTAAAATACTACATCCGAGATGTTAGCCTGCCTTACGTTAGGATATATATCGCTGTAGACGTATGTAACATCCCAACCGAGATGAACGGGACGACATAAACGGGATTCTGTAAAACATTACCAGCGAGGGGCTAGATGTGTTAGGTTAGATTATATTACGTTATAGACGTATATAATGTTCCCACCGAGAAGTATGGGCCGATACGCCAGGAATGTTGTAAAATACTGCTTCCGAGATGTTAGCCTGCCTTAGGTTAGGCTATATATCGCTGTAGACGTATATAACATCCCAACCGAGATGTACGGGACGACACAAACGGGATTCTGTAAAACATTACCAGCGAGGGGCTAGATGGGTTAGGTTAGGTTATGTTACGTTATAGACGTGTATAATGTTCCCACCGAGAAGTAGAGCCGTGACGCCAGGAATGTTGTAAAATACTGCATCCGAGATGTTAGCATGCCTTAGGTTAAGATATGTAACGCTATAGACGTATATAATATCCCAACCGAGATGTACGGGACGACACGAACGGGATTCTGTAAAACATTGCCAACGAGGGGCTAGATGGGATAGGTTAGGTTATGTTACGTTATAGACGTATATAATGTTCCCACCGAGAAGTATGGGCCGATACGCCAGGAATGTTGTAAAATACTGCAACCGAGATGTTAGCCTGCCTTAGGTTAGGATATATAACGCTGTAGACGTATATAATGTCCCAACCGAGACGTACGGGACGACACGAACGGGATTCTGTAAAATATTACCAGCGAGGGGCTAGATGGGTTAGGTTAGGTTATGTTACGTTACAGACGTATATAATGTTCCCACCGAGAAGTAGATGCCGATACTCCAAGAATGTTGTAAAATACTACATCCGAGATGTTAGCCTGCCTTACGTTAGGATATATAACGCTATAGACGTACAAAATATCCCAACCGAGATGTACGGGACGACACGAACGGGATTCTGTAAAATATTACCAGCGAGGGGCTAGATGGGTTAGATTAGGTTATGTTACGATATAGACGTATATAATGTTCCCACCGAGAAGTAGGGGCCGATACTCCAAGAATGTTGTAAAATACTCCATCCGACATGTTAGCCTGCCTTAGGTTAGGATATATAACGCTATAGACGTATATAATATCCCAACCGAGATGTACGGGACGATATAAACGGGATTCTGTAAAATACTACCAGCGAGGGGCTAGATGGGTTAGGTTAGGTTATGTTACGTTATAGACGTGTATAATGTTCCCACCGAGAAGTAGAGCCGATACGCCAGGAATGTTGTAAAATACTGCATCCGAGATGTTAGCATGCCTTAGGTTAAGATATATAACGCTATAGACGTATATAATATCCCAACCGAGATGTACGGGACGACACGAACGGGATTCTGTAAAACATTGCCAACGAGGGGCTAGATGGGATAGGTTAGGTTATGTTACGTTATAGACGTATATAATGTTCCCACCGAGAAGTATGGGCCGATACGCCAGGAATGTTGTAAAATACTGCAACCGAGATGTTAGCCTGCCTTAGGTTAGGATATATAACGCTGTAGACGTATATAATGTCCCAACCGAGACGTACGGGACGACACGAACGGGATTCTGTAAAATATTACCAGCGAGGGGCTAGATGGGTTAGGTTAGGTTATGTTACGTTACAGACGTATATAATGTTCCCACTGAGAAGTAGAGGCCGATGCGCCAGGAATGTTGTAAAATATTGCAACCGAGATGTTAGCCTGCCTTAGGTTAGGATATATAACGCTGTAGACGTATATAATGTCCCAACCGAGACGTACGGGACGACACGAACGGGATTCTGTAAAATATTACCAGCGAGGGGCTAGATGGGTTAGGTTAGGTTATGTTACGTTACAGACGTATATAATGTTCCCACCGAGAAGTAGATGCCGATGCGCTAGGAATGTTGTAAAATACTACATCCGAGATGTTAGCCTGCCTTACGTTAGGATATATATCGCTGTAGACGTATATAACATCCCAACCGAGATGTACGGGACGACAGGAACGGGATTCTGTAAAACGTTACCAGCGAGGGGCTAGATGGTTTATGTTAGGTTATGTTACGTTATAGACGTGTATAATGTTCCCACCGAGAAGTAGAGCCGATACGCCAGGAATGTTGTAAAATACTGCATCCGAGATGTTAGCCTGCCTTAGGTTAGGATATATAACGCTATAGACGTACATAATATCCCAACCGAGATGTACGGGACGACACGAACGGGATTCTGTAAAATATTACCAGCGAGGGGCTAGATGGGTTAGATTAGGTTATGTTACGATATAGACGTATATAATGTTCCCACCGAGAAGTAGATGCCGATACTCCAAGAATGTTGTAAAATACTACATCCGAGATGTTAGCCTGCCTTACGTTAGGATATATAACGCTATAGACGTACATAATATCCCAACCGAGATGTACGGGACGACACGAACGGGGTTCTGTAAAATATTACCAGCGAGGGGCTAGATGGGTTAGATTAGGTTATGTTACGATATAGACGTATATAATGTTCCCACCGAGAAGTAGGGGCCGATACTCCAAGAATGTTGTAAAATACTCCATCCGACATGTTAGCCTGCCTTACGTTAGGATATATATCGCTGGAGACGTATAGAACATCCCAACCGAGATGTACGGGACGATATAAACGGGATTCTGTAAAATATTACCAGCGAGGGGCTAGATGGGTTAGGTTAGGTTATGTTACGTTACAGACGTATATAATGTTCCCACCGAGAAGTAGGGGCCGATACTCCAAGAATGTTGTAAAATACTACATCCGAGATGTTAGCCTGCCTTACGTTAGGATATATATCGCTGTAGACGTATATAACATCCCAACCGAGATGTACGGGACGACAGGAACGGGATTCTGTAAAACATTACCAGCGAGGGGCTAGATGGTTTAGGTTAGCTTATGTTACGTTATAGACGTGTATAATGTTCCCACCGAGAAGTAGAGCCGATACGCCAGGAATGTTGTAAAATACTGCATCCGAGATGTTAGCCTGCCTTAGGTTAGGATATATAACGCTATAGACGTATATAATATCCCAACCGAGATGTACGGGACGACGCGAACGGGATTCTGCAAAAATATTACCAGCGAGGGGCTAGATGTGTTAGGTTAGATTATATTACGTTATAGACGTATATAATGTTCCCACCGAGAAGTAGGGGCCGATACTCCAAGAATGTTGTAAAATACTACATCCGAGATGTTAGCCTGCCTTACGTTAGGATATATATCGCTGTAGACGTATGTAACATCCCAACCGAGATGAACGGGACGACATAAACGGGATTCTGTAAAACATTACCAGCGAGGGGCTAGATGTGTTAGGTTAGATTATATTACGTTATAGACGTATATAATGTTCCCACCGAGAAGTATGGGCCGATACGCCAGGAATGTTGTAAAATACTGCTTCCGAGATGTTAGCCTGTCTTAGGTTAGGCTATATATCGCTGTAGACGTATATAACATCCCAACCGAGATGTACGGGACGACACAAACGGGATTCTGTAAAACATTACCAGCGAGGGGCTAGATGGGTTAGGTTAGGTTATATTACGTTATAGACCTATATAATGTTCCCACCGAGAAGTAGAGGCCGATGCGCCAGGAATGTTGTAAAATACTCCATCCGAGATGATAGCCTGCCTTAGGTTACGATATATAACGCTATAGACGTATATAACATCCCCACCGAGATGTACGGGACGACATAAACGGGATTCTGTAAAATATTACCAGCGAGGGGCTAGATGGGTTAGGTTAGGTTATGTTACGTTACAGACGTATATAATGTTCCCACCGAGAAGTAGATGCCGATGCGCCAGGAATGTTGTAAAATACTACATCCGAGATGTTAGCCTGCCTTACGTTAGGATATATATCGCTGTAGACGTATATAACATCCCAACCGAGATGTACGGGACGACAGGAACGGGATTCTGTAAAACGTTACCAGCGAGGGGCTAGATGGTTTATGTTAGGTTATGTTACGTTATAGACGTGTATAATGTTCCCACCGAGAAGTAGAGCCGATACGCCAGGAATGTTGTAAAATACTGCATCCGAGATGTTAGCCTGCCTTAGGTTAGGATATATAACGCTATAGACGTACATAATATCCCAACCGAGATGTACGGGACGACACGAACGGGATTCTGTAAAATATTACCAGCGAGGGGCTAGATGGGTTAGATTAGGTTATGTTACGATATAGACGTATATAATGTTCCCACCGAGAAGTAGATGCCGATACTCCAAGAATGTTGTAAAATACTACATCCGAGATGTTAGCCTGCCTTACGTTAGGATATATAACGCTATAGACGTACATAATATCCCAACCGAGATGTACGGGACGACACGAACGGGATTCTGTAAAATATTACCAGCGAGGGGCTAGATGGGTTAGATTAGGTTATGTTACGATATCGACGTATATAATGTTCCCACCGAGAAGTAGGGGCCGATACTCCAAGAATGTTGTAAAATACTCCATCCGACATGTTAGCCTGCCTTACGTTAGGATATATATCGCTGGAGACGTATAGAACATCCCAACCGAGATGTACGGGACGATATAAACGGGATTCTGTAAAATATTACCAGCGAGGGGATAGATGGGTTAGGTTAGGTTATGTTACGTTACAGACGTATATAATGTTCCCACCGAGAAGTAGAGCCGATACGCCAGGAATGTTGTAAAATACTGCATCCGAGATGTTAGCCTGCCTTAGGTTAGGATATATAACGCTATAGACGTATATAATATCCCAACCGAGATGTACGGGACGACACGAACGGGATTCTGTAAAATACTACCAGCGAGGGGCTAGATGTGTTAGGTTAGATTATATTACGTTATAGACGTATATAATGTTCCCACCGAGAAGTAGAGGCTGATCCTACAGGAATGTTGTAAAATTCTATATCCGAGAAGTTAGCCTGCCTTAGGTTAGGATATGTATCGCTGTGGACGTATATAACATCCCAACCGAGATGTACGGGACGACATAAACGGGATTCTGTAAAACATTCCCAGCGAGGGGCTAGATGGGTTAGGTTAGGTTATGTTACGTTATAGACGTGTATAATGTTCCCACCGAGAAGTAGAGCCGATACGCGAGGAATGTTGTAAAATACTGCATCCGAGATGTTAGCATGCCTTAGGTTAAGATATATATCGCTGTAGACGTATATAACATCCCAACCGAGATGTACGGGACGACAGGAACGGGATTCTGTAAAACATTACCAGCGAGGGGCTAGATGGGTTAGGTTAGGTTATGTTACGTTATAGACGTGTATAATGTTCCCACCGAGAAGTAGAGCCGATACGCCAGGAATGTTGTAAAATACTGCATCCGAGAGGTTAGCCTGCCTTCGGTTAAGATATATAACGCTATAGACGTATATAATATCCCAACCGAGATGAACGGGACGACAAGAACGGGATTCTGTAAAACATTGCCAACGAGGGGCTAGATGGGTTAGGTTATGTTATGTTACGTTACAGACGTATATAATGTTCCCCCCGAGAAGTAGGGGCCGATACTCCAAGAATGTTGTAAAATACTGCATCCGGGATGTTAGCCTGCCTTAGGTTAAGATATATAACGCTATAGACGTATATAACATCCCAACCGAGATGTACGGGACGACACGAACGGGATTCTGTAAAACATTGCCAGCGAGGGGCTAGATGTGTTAGGTTAGGTTATATTACGTTATAGACCTATATAATGTTCCCACCGAGAAGTAGAGGCCGATGCGCCAGGAATGTTGTAAAATACTCCATCCGAGATGATAGCCTGCCTTAGGTTACGATATATAACGCTATAGACGTATATAACATCCCCACCGAGATGTACGGGACGACATAAACGGGATTCTGTAAAATATTACCAGCGAGGGGCTAGATGGGTTAGGTTAGGTTATGTTACGTTACAGACGTATATAATGTTCCCACCGAGAAGTAGATGCCGATGCGCCAGGAATGTTGTAAAATACTACATCCGAGATGTTAGCCTGCCTTACGTTAGGATATATATCGCTGTAGACGTATATAACATCCCAACCGAGATGTACGGGACGACAGGAACGGGATTCTGTAAAACGTTACCAGCGAGGGGCTAGATGGTTTATGTTAGGTTATGTTACGTTATAGACGTGTATAATGTTCCCACCGAGAAGTAGAGCCGATACGCCAGGAATGTTGTAAAATACTGCATCCGAGATGTTAGCCTGCCTTAGGTTAGGATATATAACGCTATAGACGTACATAATATCCCAACCGAGATGTACGGGACGACACGAACGGGATTCTGTAAAATATTACCAGCGAGGGGCTAGATGGGTTAGATTAGGTTATGTTACGATATAGACGTATATAATGTTCCCACCGAGAAGTAGATGCCGATACTCCAAGAATGTTGTAAAATACTACATCCGAGATGTTAGCCTGCCTTACGTTAGGATATATAACGCTATAGACGTACATAATATCCCAACCGAGATGTACGGGACGACACGAACGGGATTCTGTAAAATATTACCAGCGAGGGGCTAGATGGGTTAGATTAGGTTATGTTACGATATAGACGTATATAATGTTCCCACCGAGAAGTAGGGGCCGATACTCCAAGAATGTTGTAAAATACTACATCCGAGATATTAGCCTGCCTTACGTTAGGATATATATCGCTGTAGACGTATATAACATCCCAACCGAGATGTACGGGACGACAGGAACGGGATTCTGTAAAACATTACCAGCGAGGGGCTAGATGGTTTAGGTTAGCTTATGTTACGTTATAGACGTGTATAATGTTCCCACCGAGAAGTAGAGCCGATACGCCAGGAATGTTGTAAAATACTGCATCCGAGATGTTAGCCTGCCTTAGGTTAGGATATATAACGCTATAGACGTATATAATATCCCAACCGAGATGTACGGGACGACACGAACGGGATTCTGTAAAATACTACCAGCGAGGTGCTAGATGTGTTAGGTTAGATTATATTACGTTATAGACGTATATAATGTTCCCACCGAGAAGTAGAGGCTGATCCTACAGGAATGTTGTAAAATTCTATATCCGAGAAGTTAGCCTGCCTTAGGTTAGGATATGTATCGCTGTGGACGTATATAACATCCCAACCGAGATGTACGGGACGACATAAACGGGATTCTGTAAAACATTCCCAGCGAGGGGCTAGATGGGTTAGGTTAGGTTATGTTACGTTATAGACGTGTATAATGTTCCCACCGAGAAGTAGAGCCGATACGCCAGGAATGTTGTAAAATACTGCATCCGAGATGTTAGCATGCCTTAGGTTAAGATATATATCGCTGTAGACGTATATAACATCCCAACCGAGATGTACGGGACGACAGGAACGGGATTCTGTAAAACATTACCAGCGAGGGGCTAGATGGGTTAGGTTAGGTTATGTTACGTTATAGACGTGTATAATGTTCCCACCGAGAAGTATGGGCCGATACTCCAAGAATGTTGTATAATACTACATCCGAGATGTTAGCCTGCCTTACGTTAGGAAATATAACGCTGTAGACGTATATAACATCCCAACCGAGATGTACGGGACGACAGGAACGGGATTCTGTAAAACATTACCAGCGAGGGGCTAGATGGGTTAGGTTAGGTTATGTTACGTTACAGACGTGTATAATGGTCCCACCGAGAAGTAGAGCCGATACGCCAGGAATGTTGTAAAATACTGCATCCGAGATGTTAGCATGCCTTAGGTTAAGATATATAACGCTATAGACGTATATAATATCCCAACCGAGATGTACGGGACGACACGAACGGGATTCTGTAAAACATTGCCAACGAGGGGCTAGATGGGATAGGTTAGGTTATGTTACGTTATAGACGTATATAATGTTCCCACCGAGAAGTATGGGCCGATACGCCAGGAATGTTGTAAAATACTGCAACCGAGATGTTAGCCTGCCTTAGGTTAGGATATATAACGCTGTAGACGTATATAATGTCCCAACCGAGACGTACGGGACGACACGAACGGGATTCTGTAAAATATTACCAGCGAGGGGCTAGATGGGTTAGGTTAGGTTATGTTACGTTACAGACGTATATAATGTTCCCACTGAGAAGTAGAGGCCGATGCGCCAGGAATGTTGTAAAATATTGCAACCGAGATGTTAGCCTGCCTTAGGTTAGGATATATAACGCTGTAGACGTATATAATGTCCCAACCGAGACGTACGGGACGACACGAACGGGATTCTGTAAAATATTACCAGCGAGGGGCTAGATGGGTTAGGTTAGGTTATGTTACGTTACAGACGTATATAATGTTCCCACCGAGAAGTAGATGCCGATGCGCCAGGAATGTTGTAAAATACTACATCCGAGATGTTAGCCTGCCTTACGTTAGGATATATATCGCTGTAGACGTATATAACATCCCAACCGAGATGTACGGGACGACAGGAACGGGATTCTGTAAAACATTGCCAGCGAGGGGCTAGATGGTTTAGGTTAGCTTATGTTACGTTATAGACGTGTATAATGGTCCCACCGAGAAGTAGAGCCGATACGCCAGGAATGTTGTAAAATACTGCATCCGAGAGGTTAGCCTGCCTTCGGTTAAGATATATAACGCTATAGACGTATATAATATCCCAACCGAGATGAACGGGACGACAAGAACGGGATTCTGTAAAACATTGCCAACGAGGGGCTAGATGGGTTAGGTTATGTTATGTTACGTTACAGACGTATATAATGTTCCCCCCGAGAAGTAGGGGCCGATACTCCAAGAATGTTGTAAAATACTGCATCCGGGATGTTAGCCTGCCTTAGGTTAAGATATATAACGCTATAGACGTATATAACATCCCAACCGAGATGTACGGGACGACACGAACGGGATTCTGTAAAACATTGCCAGCGAGGGGCTAGATGTGTTAGGTTAGGTTATATTACGTTATAGACCTATATAATGTTCCCACCGAGAAGTAGAGGCCGATGCGCCAGGAATGTTGTAAAATACTCCATCCGAGATGATAGCCTGCCTTAGGTTACGATATATAACGCTATAGACGTATATAACATCCCCACCGAGATGTACGGGACGACATAAACGGGATTCTGTAAAATATTACCAGCGAGGGGCTAGATGGGTTAGGTTAGGTTATGTTACGTTACAGACGTATATAAAGTTCCCACCGAGAAGTAGGGGCCGATACTCCAAGAATGTTGTAAAATACTACATCCGAGATATTAGCCTGCCTTACGTTAGGATATATATCGCTGTAGACGTATATAACGTCCCAACCGAGATGTACGGGACGACAGGAACGGGATTCTGTAAAACATTACCAGCGAGGGGCTAGATGGTTTAGGTTAGCTTATGTTACGTTATAGACGTGTATAATGTTCCCACCGAGAAGTAGAGCCGATACGCCAGGAATGTTGTAAAATACTGCATCCGAGATGTTAGCCTGCCTTAGGTTAGGATATATAACGCTATAGACGTATATAATATCCCAACCGAGATGTACGGGACGACACGAACGGGATTCTGTAAAACATTGCCAACGAGGGGCTAGATGGGATAGGTTAGGTTATGTTACGTTATAGACGTATATAATGTTCCCACCGAGAAGTATGGGCCGATACGCCAGGAATGTTGTAAAATACTGCAACCGAGATGTTAGCCTGCCTTAGGTTAGGATATATAACGCTGTAGACGTATATAATGTCCCAACCGAGACGTACGGGACGACACGAACGGGATTCTGTAAAATATTACCAGCGAGGGGCTAGATGGGTTAGGTTAGGTTATGTTATGTTACAGACGTATATAATGTTCCCACTGAGAAGTAGAGGCCGATGCGCCAGGAATGTTGTAAAATATTGCAACCGAGATGTTAGCCTGCCTTAGGTTAGGATATATAACGCTGTAGACGTATATAATGTCCCAACCGAGACGTACGGGACGACACGAACGGGATTCTGTAAAATATTACCAGCGAGGGGCTAGATGGGTTAGGTTAGGTTATGTTACGTTACAGACGTATATAATGTTCCCACCGAGAAGTAGATGCCGATGCGCCAGGAATGTTGTAAAATACTACATCCGAGATGTTAGCCTGCCTTACGTTAGGATATATATCGCTGTAGACGTATATAACATCCCAACCGAGATGTACGGGACGACAGGAACGGGATTCTGTAAAACGTTACCAGCGAGGGGCTAGATGGTTTATGTTAGGTTATGTTACGTTATAGACGTGTATAATGTTCCCACCGAGAAGTAGAGCCGATACGCCAGGAATGTTGTAAAATACTGCATCCGAGATGTTAGCCTGCCTTAGGTTAGGATATATAACGCTATAGACGTATATAATATCCCAACCGAGATGTACGGGACGACACGAACGGGATTCTGTAAAATACTACCAGCGAGGGGCTAGATGTGTTAGGTTAGATTATATTACGTTATAGACGTATATAATGTTCCCACCGAGAAGTAGAGGCTGATCCTACAGGAATGTTGTAAAATTCTATATCCGAGAAGTTAGCCTGCCTTAGGTTAGGATATGTATCGCTGTGGACGTATATAACATCCCAACCGAGATGTACGGGACGACATAAACGGGATTCTGTAAAACATTCCCAGCGAGGGGCTAGATGGGTTAGGTTAGGTTATGTTACGTTATAGACGTGTATAATGTTCCCACCGAGAAGTAGAGCCGATACGCCAGGAATGTTGTAAAATACTGCATCCGAGATGTTAGCATGCCTTAGGTTAAGATATATATCGCTGTAGACGTATATAACATCCCAACCGAGATGTACGGGACGACAGGAACGGGATTCTGTAAAACATTACCAGCGAGGGGCTAGATGGGTTAGGTTAGGTTATGTTACGTTATAGACGTGTATAATGTTCCCACCGAGAAGTATGGGCCGATACTCCAAGAATGTTGTATAATACTACATCCGAGATGTTAGCCTGCCTTACGTTAGGAAATATAACGCTGTAGACGTATATAACATCCCAACCGAGATGTACGGGACGACAGGAACGGGATTCTGTAAAACATTACCAGCGAGGGGCTAGATGGGTTAGGTTAGGTTATGTTACGTTACAGACGTGTATAATGGTCCCACCGAGAAGTAGAGCCGATACGCCAGGAATGTTGTAAAATACTGCATCCGAGATGTTAGCATGCCTTAGGTTAAGATATATAACGCTATAGACGTATATAATATCCCAACCGAGATGTACGGGACGACACGAACGGGAATCTGTAAAACATTGCCAACGAGGGGCTAGATGGGATAGGTTAGGTTATGTTACGTTATAGACGTATATAATGTTCCCAGCGAGAAGTATGGGCCGATACGCCAGGAATGTTGTAAAATACTGCAACCGAGATGTTAGCCTGCCTTAGGTTAGGATATATAACGCTGTAGACGTATATAATGTCCCAACCGAGACGTACGGGACGACACGAACGGGATTCTGTAAAATATTACCAGCGAGGGGCTAGATGGGTTAGGTTAGGTTATGTTACGTTACAGACGTATATAATGTTCCCACCGAGAAGTAGGGGCCGATACTCCAAGAATGTTGTAAAATACTACATCCGAGATATTAGCCTGCCTTACGTTAGGATATATATCGCTGTAGACGTATATAACGTCCCAACCGAGATGTACGGGACGACAGGAACGGGATTCTGTAAAACATTACCAGCGAGGGGCTAGATGGTTTAGGTTAGCTTATGTTACGTTATAGACGTGTATAATGTTCCCACCGAGAAGTAGAGCCGATACGCCAGGAATGTTGTAAAATACTGCATCCGAGATGTTAGCCTGCCTTAGGTTAGGATATATAACGCTATAGACGTATATAATATCCCAACCGAGATGTACGGGACGACACGAACGGGATTCTGTAAAACATTGCCAACGAGGGGCTAGATGGGATAGGTTAGGTTATGTTACGTTATAGACGTATATAATGTTCCCACCGAGAAGTATGGGCCGATACGCCAGGAATGTTGTAAAATACTGCAACCGAGATGTTAGCCTGCCTTAGGTTAGGATATATAACGCTGTAGACGTATATAATGTCCCAACCGAGACGTACGGGACGACACGAACGGGATTCTGTAAAATATTACCAGCGAGGGGCTAGATGGGTTAGGTTAGGTTATGTTACGTTACAGACGTATATAATGTTCCCACTGAGAAGTAGAGGCCGATGCGCCAGGAATGTTGTAAAATATTGCAACCGAGATGTTAGCCTGCCTTAGGTTAGGATATATAACGCTGTAGACGTATATAATGTCCCAACCGAGACGTACGGGACGACACGAACGGGATTCTGTAAAATATTACCAGCGAGGGGCTAGATGGGTTAGGTTAGGTTATGTTACGTTACAGACGTATATAATGTTCCCACCGAGAAGTAGATGCCGATGCGCCAGGAATGTTGTAAAATACTACATCCGAGATGTTAGCCTGCCTTACGTTAGGATATATATCGCTGTAGACGTATATAACATCCCAACCGAGATGTACGGGACGACAGGAACGGGATTCTGTAAAACGTTACCAGCGAGGGGCTAGATGGTTTATGTTAGGTTATGTTACGTTATAGACGTGTATAATGTTCCCACCGAGAAGTAGAGCCGATACGCCAGGAATGTTGTAAAATACTGCATCCGAGATGTTAGCCTGCCTTAGGTTAGGATATATAACGCTATAGACGTATATAATATCCCAACCGAGATGTACGGGACGACACGAACGGGATTCTGTAAAATACTACCAGCGAGGGGCTAGATGTGTTAGGTTAGATTATATTACGTTATAGACGTATATAATGTTCCCACCGAGAAGTAGAGGCTGATCCTACAGGAATGTTGTAAAATTCTATATCCGAGAAGTTAGCCTGCCTTAGGTTAGGATATGTATCGCTGTGGACGTATATAACATCCCAACCGAGATGTACGGGACGACATAAACGGGATTCTGTAAAACATTCCCAGCGAGGGGCTAGATGGGTTAGGTTAGGTTATGTTACGTTATAGACGTGTATAATGTTCCCACCGAGAAGTAGAGCCGATACGCCAGGAATGTTGTAAAATACTGCATCCGAGATGTTAGCATGCCTTAGGTTAAGATATATATCGCTGTAGACGTATATAACATCCCAACCGAGATGTACGGGACGACAGGAACGGGATTCTGTAAAACATTACCAGCGAGGGGCTAGATGGGTTAGGTTAGGTTATGTTACGTTATAGACGTGTATAATGTTCCCACCGAGAAGTATGGGCCGATACTCCAAGAATGTTGTATAATACTACATCCGAGATGTTAGCCTGCCTTACGTTAGGAAATATAACGCTGTAGACGTATATAACATCCCAACCGAGATGTACGGGACGACAGGAACGGGATTCTGTAAAACATTACCAGCGAGGGGCTAGATGGGTTAGGTTAGGTTATGTTACGTTACAGACGTGTATAATGGTCCCACCGAGAAGTAGAGCCGATACGCCAGGAATGTTGTAAAATACTGCATCCGAGATGTTAGCATGCCTTAGGTTAAGATATATAACGCTATAGACGTATATAATATCCCAACCGAGATGTACGGGACGACACGAACGGGAATCTGTAAAACATTGCCAACGAGGGGCTAGATGGGATAGGTTAGGTTATGTTACGTTATAGACGTATATAATGTTCCCAGCGAGAAGTATGGGCCGATACGCCAGGAATGTTGTAAAATACTGCAACCGAGATGTTAGCCTGCCTTAGGTTAGGATATATAACGCTGTAGACGTATATAATGTCCCAACCGAGACGTACGGGACGACACGAACGGGATTCTGTAAAATATTACCAGCGAGGGGCTAGATGGGTTAGGTTAGGTTATGTTACGTTACAGACGTATATAATGTTCCCACTGAGAAGTAGAGGCCGATGCGCCAGGAATGTTGTAAAATATTGCAACCGAGATGTTAGCCTGCCTTAGGTTAGGATATATAACGCTGTAGACGTATATAATGTCCCAACCGAGACGTACGGGACGACACGAACGGGATTCTGTAAAATATTACCAGCGAGGGGCTAGATGGGTTAGGTTAGGTTATGTTACGTTACAGACGTATATAATGTTCCCACCGAGAAGTAGATGCCGATGCGCCAGGAATGTTGTAAAATACTACATCCGAGATGTTAGCCTGCCTTACGTTAGGATATATATCGCTGTAGACGTATATAACATCCCAACCGAGATGTACGGGACGACAGGAACGGGATTCTGTAAAACATTACCAGCGAGGGGCTAGATGGCTTAGGTTAGCTTATGTTACGTTATAGACGTGTATAATGGTCCCACCGAGAAGTAGAGCCGATACGCCAGGAATGTTGTAAAATACTGCATCCGAGAGGTTAGCCTGCCTTCGGTTAAGATATATAACGCTATAGACGTATATAATATCCCAACCGAGATGAACGGGACGACAAGAACGGGATTCTGTAAAACATTGCCAACGAGGGGCTAGATGGGTTAGGTTATGTTATGTTACGTTACAGACGTATATAATGTTCCCCCCGAGAAGTAGGGGCCGATACTCCAAGAATGTTGTAAAATACTGCATCCGGGATGTTAGCCTGCCTTAGGTTAAGATATATAACGCTATAGACGTATATAACATCCCAACCGAGATGTACGGGACGACACGAACGGGATTCTGTAAAACATTGCCAGCGAGGGGCTAGATGTGTTAGGTTAGGTTATATTACGTTATAGACCTATATAATGTTCCCACCGAGAAGTAGAGGCCGATGCGCCAGGAATGTTGTAAAATACTCCATCCGAGATGATAGCCTGCCTTAGGTTACGATATATAACGCTATAGACGTATATAACATCCCCACCGAGATGTACGGGACGACATAAACGGGATTCTGTAAAATATTACCAGCGAGGGGCTAGATGGGTTAGGTTAGGTTATGTTACGTTACAGACGTATATAATGTTCCCACCGAGAAGTAGGGGCCGATACTCCAAGAATGTTGTAAAATACTACATCCGAGATATTAGCCTGCCTTACGTTAGGATATATATCGCTGTAGACGTATATAACGTCCCAACCGAGATGTACGGGACGACAGGAGCGGGATTCTGTAAAACATTACCAGCGAGGGGCTAGATGGTTTAGGTTAGCTTATGTTACGTTATAGACGTGTATAATGTTCCCACCGAGAAGTAGAGCCGATACGCCAGGAATGTTGTAAAATACTGCATCCGAGATGTTAGCCTGCCTTAGGTTAGGATATATAACGCTATAGACGTATATAA
The DNA here is from genome assembly GCA_963969225.1 of Xylocopa violacea. Classification (NCBI taxonomy): domain Eukaryota; kingdom Metazoa; phylum Arthropoda; class Insecta; order Hymenoptera; family Apidae; genus Xylocopa; species Xylocopa violacea. The sequence continues at coordinate 5,150,915 of CAXAJV010000013.1, forward strand.
TATCCCAACCGAGATGTACGGGACGACACGAACGGGATTCTGTAAAACATTGCCAACGAGGGGCTAGATGGGATAGGTTAGGTTATGTTACGTTATAGACGTATATAATGTTCCCACCGAGAAGTATGGGCCGATACGCCAGGAATGTTGTAAAATACTGCAACCGAGATGTTAGCCTGCCTTAGGTTAGGATATATAACGCTGTAGACGTATATAATGTCCCAACCGAGACGTACGGGACGACACGAACGGGATTCTGTAAAATATTACCAGCGAGGGGCTAGATGGGTTAGGTTAGGTTATGTTACGTTACAGACGTATATAATGTTCCCACTGAGAAGTAGAGGCCGATGCGCCAGGAATGTTGTAAAATATTGCAACCGAGATGTTAGCCTGCCTTAGGTTAGGATATATAACGCTGTAGACGTATATAATGTCCCAACCGAGACGTACGAGACGACACGAACGGGATTCTGTAAAATAATACCAGCGAGGGGCTAGATGGGTTAGGTTAGGTTATGTTACGTTACAGACGTATATAATGTTCCCACCGAGAAGTAGATGCCGATGCGCCAGGAATGTTGTAAAATACTACATCCGAGATGTTAGCCTGCCTTACGTTAGGATATATATCGCTGTAGACGTATATAACATCCCAACCGAGATGTACGGGACGACAGGAACGGGATTCTGTAAAACGTTACCAGCGAGGGGCTAGATGGTTTATGTTAGGTTATGTTACGTTATAGACGTGTATAATGTTCCCACCGAGAAGTAGAGCCGATACGCCAGGAATGTTGTAAAATACTGCATCCGAGATGTTAGCCTGCCTTAGGTTAGGATATATAACGCTATAGACGTACATAATATCCCAACCGAGATGTACGGGACGACACGAACGGGATTCTGTAAAATATTACCAGCGAGGGGCTAGATGGGTTAGATTAGGTTATGTTACGATATAGACGTATATAATGTTCCCACCGAGAAGTAGGGGCCGATACTCCAAGAATGTTGTAAAATACTCCATCCGACATGTTAGCCTGCCTTACGTTAGGATATATATCGCTGTAGACGTATATAACATCCCCACCGAGATGTACGGGACGACATAAACGGGATTCTGTAAAATATTACCAGCGAGGGGCTAGATGGGTTAGGTTAGGTTATGTTACGTTACAGACGTATATAATGTTCCCACCGAGAAGTAGAGCCGATACGCCAGGAATGTTGTAAAATACTGCATCCGAGATGTTAGCCTGCCTTAGGTTAGGATATATAACGCTATAGACGTACATAATATCCCAACCGAGATGTACGGGACGACACGAACGGGATTCTGTAAAATATTACCAGCGAGGGGCTAGATGGGTTAGATTAGGTTATGTTACGATATAGACGTATATAATGTTCCCACCGAGAAGTAGGGGCCGATACTCCAAGAATGTTGTAAATACTCCATCCGACATGTTAGCCTGCCTTACGTTAGGATATATATCGCTGTAGACGTATATAACATCCCCACCGAGATGTACGGGACGACATAAACGGGATTCTGTAAAATATTACCAGCGAGGGGCTAGATGGGTTAGGTTAGGTTATGTTACGTTACAGACGTATATAATGTTCCCACCGAGAAGTAGGGGCCGATACTCCAAGAATGTTGTAAAATACTACATCCGAGATGTTAGCCTGCCTTACGTTAGGATATATATCGCTGTAGACGTATATAACATCCCAACCGAGATGTACGGGACGACAGGAACGGGATTCTGTAAAACATTACCAGCGAGGGGCTAGATGGTATAGGTTAGCTTATGTTACGTTATAGACGTGTATAATGTTCCCACCGAGAAGTAGAGCCGATACGCCAGGAATGTTGTAAAATACTGCATCCGAGATATTAGCCTGCCTTAGGTTAGGATATATAACGCTATAGACGTATATAATATCCCAACCGAGATGTACGGGACGACGCGAACGGGATTCTGTAAAATATTACCAGCGAGGGGCTAGATGTGTTAGGTTAGATTATATTACGTTATAGACGTATATAATGTTCCCACCGAGAAGTAGGGGCCGATACTCCAAGAATGTTGTAAAATACTACATCCGAGATGTTAGCCTGCCTTACGTTAGGATATATATCGCTGTAGACGTATGTAACATCCCAACCGAGATGAACGGGACGACATAAACGGGATTCTGTAAAACATTACCAGCGAGGGGCTAGATGTGTTAGGTTAGATTATATTACGTTATAGACGTATATAATGTTCCCACCCTAGAAGTATGGGCCGATACGCCAGGAATGTTGTAAAATACTGCTTCCGAGATGTTAGCCTGCCTTAGGTTAGGATATATATCGCTGTAGACGTATATAACATCCCAACCGAGATGTACGGGACGACACAAACGGGATTCTGTAAAACATTACCAGCGAGGGGCTAGATGGGTTAGGTTAGGTTATGTTACGTTATAGACGTGTATAATGTTCCCACCGAGAAGTAGAGCCGATACGCCAGGAATGTTGTAAAATACTGCATCCGAGATGTTAGCATACCTTAGGTTAAGATATATAACGCTATAGACGTATATAATATCCCAACCGAGATGTACGGGAGGACACGAACGGGATTCTGTAAAACATTGCCAACGAGGGGCTAGATGGGATAGGTTAGGTTATGTTACGTTATAGACGTATATAATGTTCCCACCGAGAAGTATGGGCCGATACGCCAGGAATGTTGTAAAATACTGCAACCGAGATGTTAGCCCGCCTTAGGTTAGGATATATAACGCTGTAGACGTATATAATGTCCCAACCGAGACGTACGGGACGACACGAACGGGATTCTGTAAAATATTACCAGCGAGGGGCTAGATGGGTTAGGTTAGGTTATGTTACGTTACAGACGTATATAATGTTCCCACCGAGAAGTATGGGCCGATACTCCAAGAATGTTGTATAATACTACATCCGAGATGTTAGCCTGCCTTACGTTAGGAAATATAACGCTGTAGACGTATATAACATCCCAACCGAGATGTACGGGACGACACGAACGGGATTCTGTAAAACATTGCCAGCGAGGGGCTAGATGTGTTAGGTTAGGTTATATTACGTTATAGACCTATATAATGGTCCCACCGAGAAGTAGAGCCGATACGCCAGGAATGTTGTAAAATACTGCATCCGAGAGGTTAGCCTGCCTTCGGTTAAGATATATAACGCTATAGACGTATATAATATCCCAACCGAGATGAACGGGACGACAAGAACGGGATTCTGTAAAACATTGCCAACGAGGGGCTAGATGGGTTAGGTTATGTTATGTTACGTTACAGACGTATATAATGTTCCCCCCGAGAAGTAGGGGCCGATACTCCAAGAATGTTGTAAAATACTGCATCCGGGATGTTAGCCTGCCTTAGGTTAAGATATATAACGCTATAGACGTATATAACATCCCAACCGAGATGTACGGGACGACACGAACGGGATTCTGTAAAACATTGCCAGCGAGGGGCTAGATGTGTTAGGTTAGGTTATATTACGTTATAGACCTATATAATGTTCCCACCGAGAAGTAGAGGCCGATGCGCCAGGAATGTTGTAAAATACTCCATCCGAGATGATAGCCTGCCTTAGGTTACGATATATAACGCTATAGACGTATATAACATCCCCACCGAGATGTACGGGACGACATAAACGGGATTCTGTAAAATATTACCAGCGAGGGGCTAGATGGGTTAGGTTAGGTTATGTTACGTTACAGACGTATATAATGTTCCCACCGAGAAGTAGGGGCCGATACTCCAAGAATGTTGTAAAATACTACATCCGAGATATTAGCCTGCCTTACGTTAGGATATATATCGCTGTAGACGTATATAACGTCCCAACCGAGATGTACGGGACGACAGGAACGGGATTCTGTAAAACATTACCAGCGAGGGGCTAGATGGTTTAGGTTAGCTTATGTTACGTTATAGACGTGTATAATGTTCCCACCGAGAAGTAGAGCCGATACGCCAGGAATGTTGTAAAATACTGCATCCGAGATGTTAGCCTGCCTTAGGTTAGGATATATAACGCTATAGACGTATATAATATCCCAACCGAGATGTACGGGACGACACGAACGGGATTCTGTAAAACATTGCCAACGAGGGGCTAGATGGGATAGGTTAGGTTATGTTACGTTATAGACGTATATAATGTTCCCACCGAGAAGTATGGGCCGATACGCCAGGAATGTTGTAAAATACTGCAACCGAGATGTTAGCCTGCCTTAGGTTAGGATATATAACGCTGTAGACGTATATAATGTCCCAACCGAGACGTACGGGACGACACGAACGGGATTCTGTAAAATATTACCAGCGAGGGGCTAGATGGGTTAGGTTAGGTTATGTTACGTTACAGACGTATATAATGTTCCCACTGAGAAGTAGAGGCCGATGCGCCAGGAATGTTGTAAAATATTGCAACCGAGATGTTAGCCTGCCTTAGGTTAGGATATATAACGCTGTAGACGTATATAATGTCCCAACCGAGACGTACGAGACGACACGAACGGGATTCTGTAAAATATTACCAGCGAGGGGCTAGATGGGTTAGGTTAGGTTATGTTACGTTACAGACGTATATAATGTTCCCACCGAGAAGTAGATGCCGATGCGCCAGGAATGTTGTAAAATACTACATCCGAGATGTTAGCCTGCCTTACGTTAGGATATATATCGCTGTAGACGTATATAACATCCCAACCGAGATGAACGGGACGACAGGAACGGGATTCTGTAAAACGTTACCAGCGAGGGGCTAGATGGTTTATGTTAGGTTATGTTACGTTATAGACGTGTATAATGTTCCCACCGAGAAGTAGAGCCGATACGCCAGGAATGTTGTAAAATACTGCATCCGAGATGTTAGCCTGCCTTAGGTTAGGATATATAACGCTATAGACGTACATAATATCCCAACCGAGATGTACGGGACGACACGAACGGGATTCTGTAAAATATTACCAGCGAGGGGCTAGATGGGTTAGATTAGGTTATGTTACGATATAGACGTATATAATGTTCCCACCGAGAAGTAGGGGCCGATACTCCAAGAATGTTGTAAAATACTCCATCCGACATGTTAGCCTGCCTTACGTTAGGATATATATCGCTGTAGACGTATATAACATCCCCACCGAGATGTACGGGACGACATAAACGGGATTCTGTAAAATATTACCAGCGAGGGGCTAGATGGGTTAGGTTAGGTTATGTTACGTTACAGACGTATATAATGTTCCCACCGAGAAGTAGGGGCCGATACTCCAAGAATGTTGTAAAATACTACATCCGAGATGTTAGCCTGCCTTACGTTAGGATATATATCGCTGTAGACGTATATAACATCCCAACCGAGATGTACGGGACGACAGGAACGGGATTCTGTAAAACATTACCAGCGAGGGGCTAGATGGTATAGGTTAGCTTATGTTACGTTATAGACGTGTATAATGTTCCCACCGAGAAGTAGAGCCGATACGCCAGGAATGTTGTAAAATACTGCATCCGAGATATTAGCCTGCCTTAGGTTAGGATATATAACGCTATAGACGTATATAATATCCCAACCGAGATGTACGGGACGACGCGAACGGGATTCTGTAAAATATTACCAGCGAGGGGCTAGATGTGTTAGGTTAGATTATATTACGTTATAGACGTATATAATGTTCCCACCGAGAAGTAGGGGCCGATACTCCAAGAATGTTGTAAAATACTACATCCGAGATGTTAGCCTGCCTTACGTTAGGATATATATCGCTGTAGACGTATGTAACATCCCAACCGAGATGAACGGGACGACATAAACGGGATTCTGTAAAACATTACCAGCGAGGGGCTAGATGTGTTAGGTTAGATTATATTACGTTATAGACGTATATAATGTTCCCACCCTAGAAGTATGGGCCGATACGCCAGGAATGTTGTAAAATACTGCTTCCGAGATGTTAGCCTGCCTTAGGTTAGGATATATATCGCTGTAGACGTATATAACATCCCAACCGAGATGTACGGGACGACACAAACGGGATTCTGTAAAACATTACCAGCGAGGGGCTAGATGGGTTAGGTTAGGTTATGTTACGTTATAGACGTGTATAATGTTCCCACCGAGAAGTAGAGCCGATACGCCAGGAATGTTGTAAAATACTGCATCCGAGATGTTAGCATACCTTAGGTTAAGATATATAACGCTATAGACGTATATAATATCCCAACCGAGATGTACGGGACGACACGAACGGGATTCTGTAAAACATTGCCAACGAGGGGCTAGATGGGATAGGTTAGGTTATGTTACGTTATAGACGTATATAATGTTCCCACCGAGAAGTATGGGCCGATACGCCAGGAATGTTGTAAAATACTGCAACCGAGATGTTAGCCCGCCTTAGGTTAGGATATATAACGCTGTAGACGTATATAATGTCCCAACCGAGACGTACGGGACGACACGAACGGGATTCTGTAAAATATTACCAGCGAGGGGCTAGATGGGTTAGGTTAGGTTATGTTACGTTACAGACGTATATAATGTTCCCACCGAGAAGTATGGGCCGATACTCCAAGAATGTTGTATAATACTACATCCGAGATGTTAGCCTGCCTTACGTTAGGAAATATAACGCTGTAGACGTATATAACATCCCAACCGAGATGTACGGGACGACACGAACGGGATTCTGTAAAACATTGCCAGCGAGGGGCTAGATGTGTTAGGTTAGGTTATATTACGTTATAGACCTATATAATGGTCCCACCGAGAAGTAGAGCCGATACGCCAGGAATGTTGTAAAATACTGCATCCGAGAGGTTAGCCTGCCTTCGGTTAAGATATATAACGCTATAGACGTATATAATATCCCAACCGAGATGAACGGGACGACAAGAACGGGATTCTGTAAAACATTGCCAACGAGGGGCTAGATGGGTTAGGTTATGTTATGTTACGTTACAGACGTATATAATGTTCCCCCCGAGAAGTAGGGGCCGATACTCCAAGAATGTTGTAAAATACTGCATCCGGGATGTTAGCCTGCCTTAGGTTAAGATATATAACGCTATAGACGTATATAACATCCCAACCGAGATGTACGGGACGACACGAACGGGATTCTGTAAAACATTGCCAGCGAGGGGCTAGATGTGTTAGGTTAGGTTATATTACGTTATAGACCTATATAATGTTCCCACCGAGAAGTAGAGGCCGATGCGCCAGGAATGTTGTAAAATACTCCATCCGAGATGATAGCCTGCCTTAGGTTACGATATATAACGCTATAGACGTATATAACATCCCCACCGAGATGTACGGGACGACATAAACGGGATTCTGTAAAATATTACCAGCGAGGGGCTAGATGGGTTAGGTTAGGTTATGTTACGTTACAGACGTATATAATGTTCCCACCGAGAAGTAGGGGCCGATACTCCAAGAATGTTGTAAAATACTACATCCGAGATATTAGCCTGCCTTACGTTAGGATATATATCGCTGTAGACGTATATAACGTCCCAACCGAGATGTACGGGACGACAGGAACGGGATTCTGTAAAACATTACCAGCGAGGGGCTAGATGGTTTAGGTTAGCTTATGTTACGTTATAGACGTGTATAATGTTCCCACCGAGAAGTAGAGCCGATACGCCAGGAATGTTGTAAAATACTGCATCCGAGATGTTAGCCTGCCTTAGGTTAGGATATATAACGCTATAGACGTATATAATATCCCAACCGAGATGTACGGGACGACACGAACGGGATTCTGTAAAACATTGCCAACGAGGGGCTAGATGGGATAGGTTAGGTTATGTTACGTTATAGACGTATATAATGTTCCCACCGAGAAGTATGGGCCGATACGCCAGGAATGTTGTAAAATACTGCAACCGAGATGTTAGCCTGCCTTAGGTTAGGATATATAACGCTGTAGACGTATATAATGTCCCAACCGAGACGTACGGGACGACACGAACGGGATTCTGTAAAATATTACCAGCGAGGGGCTAGATGGGTTAGGTTAGGTTATGTTACGTTACAGACGTATATAATGTTCCCACTGAGAAGTAGAGGCCGATGCGCCAGGAATGTTGTAAAATATTGCAACCGAGATGTTAGCCTGCCTTAGGTTAGGATATATAACGCTGTAGACGTATATAATGTCCCAACCGAGACGTACGAGACGACACGAACGGGATTCTGTAAAATATTACCAGCGAGGGGCTAGATGGGTTAGGTTAGGTTATGTTACGTTACAGACGTATATAATGTTCCCACCGAGAAGTAGATGCCGATGCGCCAGGAATGTTGTAAAATACTACATCCGAGATGTTAGCCTGCCTTACGTTAGGATATATATCGCTGTAGACGTATATAACATCCCAACCGAGATGAACGGGACGACAGGAACGGGATTCTGTAAAACGTTACCAGCGAGGGGCTAGATGGTTTATGTTAGGTTATGTTACGTTATAGACGTGTATAATGTTCCCACCGAGAAGTAGAGCCGATACGCCAGGAATGTTGTAAAATACTGCATCCGAGATGTTAGCCTGCCTTAGGTTAGGATATATAACGCTATAGACGTACATAATATCCCAACCGAGATGTACGGGACGACACGAACGGGATTCTGTAAAATATTACCAGCGAGGGGCTAGATGGGTTAGATTAGGTTATGTTACGATATAGACGTATATAATGTTCCCACCGAGAAGTAGGGGCCGATACTCCAAGAATGTTGTAAAATACTCCATCCGACATGTTAGCCTGCCTTACGTTAGGATATATATCGCTGTAGACGTATATAACATCCCCACCGAGATGTACGGGACGACATAAACGGGATTCTGTAAAATATTACCAGCGAGGGGCTAGATGGGTTAGGTTAGGTTATGTTACGTTACAGACGTATATAATGTTCCCACCGAGAAGTAGGGGCCGATACTCCAAGAATGTTGTAAAATACTACATCCGAGATGTTAGCCTGCCTTACGTTAGGATATATATCGCTGTAGACGTATATAACATCCCAACCGAGATGTACGGGACGACAGGAACGGGATTCTGTAAAACATTACCAGCGAGGGGCTAGATGGTATAGGTTAGCTTATGTTACGTTATAGACGTGTATAATGTTCCCACCGAGAAGTAGAGCCGATACGCCAGGAATGTTGTAAAATACTGCATCCGAGATATTAGCCTGCCTTAGGTTAGGATATATAACGCTATAGACGTATATAATATCCCAACCGAGATGTACGGGACGACGCGAACGGGATTCTGTAAAATATTACCAGCGAGGGGCTAGATGTGTTAGGTTAGATTATATTACGTTATAGACGTATATAATGTTCCCACCGAGAAGTAGGGGCCGATACTCCAAGAATGTTGTAAAATACTACATCCGAGATGTTAGCCTGCCTTACGTTAGGATATATATCGCTGTAGACGTATGTAACATCCCAACCGAGATGAACGGGACGACATAAACGGGATTCTGTAAAACATTACCAGCGAGGGGCTAGATGTGTTAGGTTAGATTATATTACGTTATAGACGTATATAATGTTCCCACCCTAGAAGTATGGGCCGATACGCCAGGAATGTTGTAAAATACTGCTTCCGAGATGTTAGCCTGCCTTAGGTTAGGATATATATCGCTGTAGACGTATATAACATCCCAACCGAGATGTACGGGACGACACGAACGGGATTCTGTAAAACATTACCAGCGAGGGGCTAGATGGGTTAGGTTAGGTTATGTTACGTTATAGACGTGTATAATGTTCCCACCGAGAAGTAGAGCCGATACGCCAGGAATGTTGTAAAATACTGCATCCGAGATGTTAGCATACCTTAGGTTAAGATATATAACGCTATAGACGTATATAATATCCCAACCGAGATGTACGGGACGACACGAACGGGATTCTGTAAAACATTGCCAACGAGGGGCTAGATGGGATAGGTTAGGTTATGTTACGTTATAGACGTATATAATGTTCCCACCGAGAAGTATGGGCCGATACGCCAGGAATGTTGTAAAATACTGCAACCGAGATGTTAGCCCGCCTTAGGTTAGGATATATAACGCTGTAGACGTATATAATGTCCCAACCGAGACGTACGGGACGACACGAACGGGATTCTGTAAAATATTACCAGCGAGGGGCTAGATGGGTTAGGTTAGGTTATGTTACGTTACAGACGTATATAATGTTCCCACCGAGAAGTATGGGCCGATACTCCAAGAATGTTGTATAATACTACATCCGAGATGTTAGCCTGCCTTACGTTAGGAAATATAACGCTGTAGACGTATATAACATCCCAACCGAGATGTACGGGACGACACGAACGGGATTCTGTAAAACATTGCCAGCGAGGGGCTAGATGTGTTAGGTTAGGTTATATTACGTTATAGACCTATATAATGTTCCCACCGAGAAGTAGAGGCCGATGCGCCAGAAATGTTGTAAAATACTCCATCCGAGATGATAGCCTGCCTTAGGTTACGATATATAACGCTATAGACGTATATAACATCCCCACCGAGATGTACGGGACGACATAAACGGGATTCTGTAAAATATTACCAGCGAGGGGCTAGATGGGTTAGGTTAGGTTATGTTACGTTACAGACGTATATAATGTTCCCACCGAGAAGTAGGGGCCGATACTCCAAGAATGTTGTAAAATACTACATCCGAGATGTTAGCCTGCCTTACGTTAGGATATATATCGCTGTAGACGTATATAACATCCCAACCGAGATGTACGGGACGACAGGAACGGGATTCTGTAAAACATTACCAGCGAGGGGCTAGATGGTATAGGTTAGCTTATGTTACGTTATAGACGTGTATAATGTTCCCACCGAGAAGTAGAGCCGATACGCCAGGAATGTTGTAAAATACTGCATCCGAGATATTAGCCTGCCTTAGGTTAGGATATATAACGCTATAGACGTATATAATATCCCAACCGAGATGTACGGGACGACGCGAACGGGATTCTGTAAAATATTACCAGCGAGGGGCTAGATGTGTTAGGTTAGATTATATTACGTTATAGACGTATATAATGTTCCCACCGAGAAGTAGGGGCCGATACTCCAAGAATGTTGTAAAATACTACATCCGAGATGTTAGCCTGCCTTACGTTAGGATATATATCGCTGTAGACGTATGTAACATCCCAACCGAGATGAACGGGACGACATAAACGGGATTCTGTAAAACATTACCAGCGAGGGGCTAGATGTGTTAGGTTAGAGTATATTACGTTATAGACGTATATAATGTTCCCACCCTAGAAGTATGGGCCGATACGCCAGGAATGTTGTAAAATACTGCTTCCGAGATGTTAGCCTGCCTTAGGTTAGGATATATATCGCTGTAGACGTATATAACATCCCAACCGAGATGTACGGGACGACACAAACGGGATTCTGTAAAACATTACCAGCGAGGGGCTAGATGGGTTAGGTTAGGTTATGTTACGTTATAGACGTGTATAATGTTCCCACCGAGAAGTAGAGCCGATACGCCAGGAATGTTGTAAAATACTGCATCCGAGATGTTAGCATGCCTTAGGTTAAGATATATAACGCTATAGACGTATATAATATCCCAACCGAGATGTACGGGACGACACGAACGGTATTCTGTAAAACATTGCCAACGAGGGGCTAGATGGGATAGGTTAGGTTATGTTACGTTATAGACGTATATAATGTTCCCACCGAGAAGTATGGGCCGATACGCCAGGAATGTTGTAAAATACTGCAACCGAGATGTTAGCCTGCCTTAGGTTAGGATATATAACGCTGTAGACGTATATAATGTCCCAACCGAGACATACGGGACGACACGAACGGGATTCTGTAAAATATTACCAGCGAGGGGCTAGATGGGTTAGGTTAGGTTATGTTACGTTACAGACATATATAATGTTCCCACCGAGAAGTAGAGGCCGATGCGCCAGGAATGTTGTAAAATACTCCATCCGAGATGATAGCCTGCCTTAGGTTAGGATATATAACGCTATAGACGTATATAATATCCCAACCGAGATGTACGGGACGACACGAACGGGATTCTGTAAAATATTACCAGCGAGGGGCTAGATGTGTTAGGTTAGATTATATTACGTTATAGACGTATATAATGTTCCCACCGAGAAGTAGAGGCTGATCCTACAGGAATGTTGTAAAATTCTATATCCGAGAAGTTAGCCTGCCTTAGGTTAGGATATGTATCGCTGTGGACGTATATAACATCCCAACCGAGATGTACGGGACGACATAAACGGGATTCTGTAAAACATTGCCAACGAGGGGCTAGATGGGATAGGTTAGGTTATGTTACGTTATAGACGTATATAATGTTCCCACCGAGAAGTATGGGCCGATACGCCAGGAATGTTGTAAAATACTGCAACCGAGATGTTAGCCTGCCTTAGGTTAGGATATATAACGCTGTAGACGTATATAATGTCCCAACCGAGACATACGGGACGACACGAACGGGATTCTGTAAAATATTACCAGCGAGGGGCTAGATGGGTTAGGTTAGGTTATGTTACGTTACAGACGTATATAATGTTCCCACTGAGAAGTAGAGGCCGATGCGCCAGGAATGTTCTAAAATATTGCAACCGAGATGTTAGCCTGCCTTAGGTTAGGATATATAACGCTGTAGACGTATATAATGTCCCAACCGAGACGTACGGGACGACACGAACGGGATTCTGTAAAATATTACCAGCGAGGGGCTAGATGGGTTAGGTTAGGTTATGTTACGTTACAGACGTATATAATGTTCCCACCGAGAAGTATGGGCCGATACTCCAAGAATGTTGTATAATACTACATCCGAGATGTTAGCCTGCCTTACGTTAGGAAATATAACGCTGTAGACGTATATAACATCCCAACCGAGATGTACGGGACGACACGAACGGGATTCTGTAAAACATTGCCAGCGAGGGGCTAGATGTGTTAGGTTAGGTTATATTACGTTATAGACCTATATAATGTTCCCACCGAGAAGTAGAGGCCGATGCGCCAGGAATGTTGTAAAATACTCCATCCGAGATGATAGCCTGCCTTAGGTTAGGATATATATCGCTGTAGACGTATATAACATCCCAACCGAGATATACGGGACGACACAAACGGGATTCTGTAAAACATTACCAGCGAGGGGCTAGATGGGTTAGGTTAGGTTATGTTACGTTATAGACGTGTATAATGTTCCCACTGAGAAGTATGGGCCGATACGCCAGGAATGTTGTAAAATACTGCAACCGAGATGTTAGCCTGCCTTAGGTTAGGATATATAACGCTGTAGACGTATATAATGTCCCAACCGAGACGTACGGGACGACACGAACGGGATTCTGTAAAATATTACCAGCGAGGGGCTAGATGGGTTAGGTTAGGTTATGTTACGTTACAGACGTATATAATGTTCCCACTGAGAAGTAGAGGCCGATGCGCCAGGAATGTTGTAAAATATTGCAACCGAGATGTTAGCCTGCCTTAGGTTAGGATATATAACGCTGTAGACGTATATAATGTCCCAACCGAGACGTACGGGACGACACGAACGGGATTCTGTAAAATATTACCAGCGAGGGGCTAGATGGGTTAGGTTAGGTTATGTTACGTTACAGACGTATATAATGTTCCCACCGAGAAGTAGAGCCGATACGCCAGGAATGTTGTAAAATACTGCATCCGAGATGTTAGCATGCCTTAGGTTAAGATATATAACGCTATAGACGTATATAATATCCCAACCGAGATGTACGGGACGACACGAACGGTATTCTGTAAAACATTGCCAACGAGGGGCTAGATGGGATAGGTTAGGTTATGTTACGTTATAGACGTATATAATGTTCCCACCGAGAAGTATGGGCCGATACGCCAGGAATGTTGTAAAATACTGCAACCGAGATGTTAGCCTGCCTTAGGTTAGGATATATAACGCTGTAGACGTATATAATGTCCCAACCGAGACATACGGGACGACACGAACGGGATTCTGTAAAATATTACCAGCGAGGGGCTAGATGGGTTAGGTTAGGTTATGTTACGTTACAGACGTATATAATGTTCCCACCGAGAAGTAGAGGCCGATGCGCCAGGAATGTTGTAAAATACTCCATCCGAGATGATAGCCTGCCTTAGGTTAGGATATATAACGCTATAGACGTATATAATATCCCAACCGAGATGTACGGGACGACATAAACGGGATTCTGTAAAAGATTACCAGCGAGGGGCTAGATGTGTTAGGTTAGATTATATTACGTTATAGACGTATATAATGTTCCCACCGAGAAGTAGAGGCTGATCCTACAGGAATGTTGTAAAATTCTATATCCGAGAAGTTAGCCTGCCTTAGGTTAGGATATGTATCGCTGTGGACGTATATAACATCCCAACCGAGATGTACGGGACGACACGAACGGTATTCTGTAAAACATTGCCAACGAGGGGCTAGATGGGATAGGTTAGGTTATGTTACGTTATAGACGTATATAATGTTCCCACCGAGAAGTATGGGCCGATACGCCAGGAATGTTGTAAAATACTGCAACCGAGATGTTAGCCTGCCTTAGGTTAGGATATATAACGCTGTAGACGTATATAATGTCCCAACCGAGACATACGGGACGACACGAACGGGATTCTGTAAAATATTACCAGCGAGGGGCTAGATGGGTTAGGTTAGGTTATGTTACGTTACAGACGTATATAATGTTCCCACCGAGAAGTAGAGGCCGATGCGCCAGGAATGTTGTAAAATACTCCATCCGAGATGATAGCCTGCCTTAGGTTAGGATATATAACGCTATAGACGTATATAATATCCCAACCGAGATGTACGGGACGACACGAACGGGATTCTGTAAAATATTACCAGCGAGGGGCTAGATGTGTTAGGTTAGATTATATTACGTTATAGACGTATATAATGTTCCCACCGAGAAGTAGAGGCTGATCCTACAGGAATGTTGTAAAATTCTATATCCGAGAAGTTAGCCTGCCTTAGGTTAGGATATGTATCGCTGTGGACGTATATAACATCCCAACCGAGATGTACGGGACGACATAAACGGGATTCTGTAAAACATTGCCAACGAGGGGCTAGATGGGATAGGTTAGGTTATGTTACGTTATAGACGTATATAATGTTCCCACCGAGAAGTATGGGCCGATACGCCAGGAATGTTGTAAAATACTGCAACCGAGATGTTAGCCTGCCTTAGGTTAGGATATATAACGCTGTAGACGTATATAATGTCCCAACCGAGACGTACGGGACGACACGAACGGGATTCTGTAAAATATTACCAGCGAGGGGCTAGATGGGTTAGGTTAGGTTATGTTACGTTACAGACGTATATAATGTTCCCACTGAGAAGTAGAGGCCGATGCGCCAGGAATGTTGTAAAATATTGCAACCGAGATGTTAGCCTGCCTTAGGTTAGGATATATAACGCTGTAGACGTATATAATGTCCCAACCGAGACGTACGGGACGACACGAACGGGATTCTGTGAAATATTACCAGCGAGGGGCTAGATGGGTTAGGTTAGGTTATGTTACGTTACAGACGTATATAATGTTCCCACCGAGAAGTAGATGCCGATGCGCCAGGAATGTTGTAAAATACTACATCCGAGATGTTAGCCTGCCTTACGTTAGGATATATATCGCTGTAGACGTATATAACATCCCAACCGAGATATACGGGACGACACAAACGGGAATTTGTAAAACATTACCAGCGAGGGGCTAGATGGGTTAGGTTAGGTTATGTTACGTTATAGACGTGTATAATGTTCCCACCGAGAAGTATGGGCCGATACGCCAGGAATGTTGTAAAATACTGCAACCGAGATGTTAGCCTGCCTTAGGTTAGGATATATAACGCTGTAGACGTATATAATGTCCCAACCGAGACGTACGGGACGACACGAACGGGATTCTGTAAAATATTACCAGCGAGGGGCTAGATGTGTTAGGTTAGATTATATTACGTTATAGACGTATATAATGTTCCCACCGAGAAGTAGAGGCTGATCCTACAGGAATGTTGTAAAATTCTATATCCGAGAAGTTAGCCTGCCTTAGGTTAGGATATGTATCGCTGTGGACGTATATAACATCCCAACCGAGATGTACGGGACGACATAAACGGGATTCTGTAAAAGATTACCAGCGAGGGGCTAGATGTGTTAGGTTAGATTATATTACGTTATAGACGTATATAATGTTCCCACCGAGAAGTATGGGCCGATACGCCAGGAATGTTGTAAAATACTGCATCCGAGATGTTAGCCTGCCTTAGGTTAGGATATATATCGCTGTAGACGTATATAACATCCCAACCGAGATATACGGGACGACACAAACGGGATTCTGTAAAACATTACCAGCGAGGGGCTAGATGGGTTAGGTTAGGTTATGTTACGTTATAGACGTGTATAATGTTCCCACCGAGAAGTAGAGCCGATACGCCAGGAATGTTGTAAAATACTGCATCCGAGATGTTAGCATGCCTTAGGTTAAGATATATATCGCTGTAGACGTATATAACATCCCAACCGAGATGTACGGGACGACAGGAACGGGATTCTGTAAAACATTACCAGCGAGGGGCTAGATGGGTTAGGTTAGGTTATGTTACGTTATAGACGTGTATAATGTTCCCACCGAGAAGTATGGGCCGATACTCCAAGAATGGTGTATAATACTACATCCGAGATGTTAGCCTGCCTTACGTTAGGAAATATAACGCTGTAGACGTATATAACATCCCAACCGAGATGTACGGGACGACAGGAACGGGTTTCTGTAAAACATTACCAGCGAGGGGCTAGATGGGTTAGGTTAGGATATGTTACGTTATAGACGTGTATAATGGTCCCACCGAGAAGTAGAGCCGATACGCCAGGAATGTTGTAAAATACTGCATCCGAGATGTTAGCCTGCCTTAGGTTACGATATATAACGCTATAGACGTACATAATATCCCAACCGACATGTACGGGACGACACGAACGGGATTCTGTAAAATATTACCAGCGAGGGGCTAGATGGGTTAGATTAGGTTATGTTACGATATAGACGTATATAATGTTCCCACCGAGAAGTAGGGGCCGATACTCCAAGAATGTTGTAAAATACTCCATCCGACATGTTAGCCTGCCTTACGTTAGGATATATATCGCTGTAGACGTATATAACATCCCCACCAAGATGTACGGGACGACATAAACGGGATTCTGTAAAATATTACCAGCGAGGGGCTAGATGGGTTAGGTTAGGTTATGTTACGTTACAGACGTATATAATGTTCCCACCGAGAAGTAGGGGCCGATACTCCAAGAATGTTGTAAAATACTACATCCGAGATATTAGCCTGCCTTACGTTAGGATATATATCGCTGTAGACGTATATAACATCCCAACCGAGATGTACGGGACGACAGGAACGGGATTCTGTAAAACATTACCAGCGAGGGGCTAGATGGTTTAGGTTAGCTTATGTTACGTTATAGACGTGTATAATGGTCCCACCGAGAAGTAGAGCCGATACGCCAGGAATGTTGTAAAATACTGCATCCGAGAGGTTAGCCTGCCTTCGGTTAAGATATATAACGCTATAGACGTATATAATATCCCAACCGAGATGAACGGGACGACAAGAACGGGATTCTGTAAAACATTGCCAACGAGGGGCTAGATGGGATAGGTTATGTTATGTTACGTTACAGACGTATATAATGTTCCCACCGAGAAGTAGGGGCCGATACTCCAAGAATGTTGTAAAATACTGCATCCGGGATGTTAGCCTGCCTTAGGTTAAGATATATAACGCTATAGACGTATATAACATCCCAACCGAGATGTACGGGACGACACGAACGGGATTCTGTAAAACATTGCCAGCGAGGGGCTAGATGTGTTAGGTTAGGTTATATTACGTTATAGACCTATATAATGTTCCCACCGAGAAGTAGAGGCCGATGCGCCAGGAATGTTGTAAAATACTCCATCCGAGATGATAGCCTGCCTTAGGTTACGATATATAACGCTATAGACGTATATAACATCCCCACCGAGATGTACGGGACGACATAAACGGGATTCTGTAAAATATTACCAGCGAGGGGCTAGATGGGTTAGGTTAGGTTATGTTACGTTACAGACGTATATAATGTTCCCACCGAGAAGTAGGGGCCGATACTCCAAGAATGTTGTAAAATACTACATCCGAGATATTAGCCTGCCTTACGTTAGGATATATATCGCTGTAGACGTATATAACGTCCCAACCGAGATGTACGGGACGACAGGAACGGGATTCTGTAAAACATTACCAGCGAGGGGCTAGATGGTTTAGGTTAGCTTATGTTACGTTATAGACGTGTATAATGTTCCCACCGAGAAGTAGAGCCGATACGCCAGGAATGTTGTAAAATACTGCATCCGAGATGTTAGCCTGCCTTAGGTTAGGATATATAACGCTATAGACGTATATAATATCCCAACCGAGATGTACGGGACGACACGAACGGGATTCTGTAAAATATTACCAGCGAGGGGCTAGATGTGTTAGGTTAGATTATATTACGTTATAGACGTATATAATGTTCCCACCGAGAAGTAGAGGCTGATCCTACAGGAATGTTGTAAAATTCTATATCCGAGAAGTTAGCCTGCCTTAGGTTAGGATATGTATCGCTGTGGACGTATATAACATCCCAACCGAGATGTACGGGACGACATAAACGCGATTCTGTAAAAGATTACCAGCGAGGGGCTAGATGTGTTAGGTTAGATTATATTACGTTATAGACGTATATAATGTTCCCACCGAGAAGTATGGGCCGATACGCCAGGAATGTTGTAAAATACTGCATCCGAGATGTTAGCCTGCCTTAGGTTAGGATATATATCGCTGTAGACGTATATAACATCCCAACCGAGGTATACGGGACGACACAAACGGGATTCTGTAAAACATTACCAGCGAGGGGCTAGATGGGTTAGGTTAGGTTATGTTACGTTATAGACGTGTATAATGTTCCCACCGAGGAGTAGAGCCGATACGCCAGGAATGTTGTAAAATACTGCATCCGAGATGTTAGCATGCCTTAGGTTAAGATATATATCGCTGTAGACGTATATAACATCCCAACCGAGATGTACGGGACGACAGGAACGGGATTCTGTAAAACATTACCTGCGAGGGGCTAGATGGGTTAGGTTAGGTTATGTTACGTTATAGACGTGTATAATGTTCCCACCGAGAAGTATGGGCCGATACTCCAAGAATGTTGTATAATACCACATCCGAGATGTTAGCCTGCCTTACGTTAGGAAATATAACGCTGTAGACGTATATAACATCCCAACCGAGATGTACGGGACGACAGGAACGGGTTTCTGTAAAACATTACCAGCGAGGGGCTAGATGGGTTAGGTTAGGTTATGTTACGTTATAGACGTGTATAATGGTCCCACCGAGAAGTAGAGCCGATACGCCAGGAATGTTGTAAAATACTGCATCCGAGAGGTTAGCCTGCCTTCGGTTAAGATATATAACGCTATAGACGTATATAATATCCCAACCGAGATGAACGGGACGACAAGAACGGGATTCTGTAAAACATTGCCAACGAGGGGCTAGATGGGATAGGTTATGTTATGTTACGTTACAGACGTATATAATGTTCCCACCGAGAAGTAGGGGCCGATACTCCAAGAATGTTGTAAAATACTGCATCCGGGATGTTAGCCTGCCTTAGGTTAAGATATATAACGCTATAGACGTATATAACATCCCCACCGAGATGAACGGGACGACATAAACGGGATTCTGTAAAATATTACCAGCGAGGGGCTAGATAGGTTAGGTTAGGTTATGTTACGTTACAGACGTATATAATGTTCCCACCGAGAAGTAGGGGCCGATACTCCAAGAATGTTGTAAAATACTACATCCGAGATATTAGCCTGCCTTACGTTAGGATATATATCGCTGTAGACGTATATAACATCCCAACCGAGATGTACGGGACGACAGGAACGGGATTCTGTAAAACATTACCAGCGAGGGGCTAGATGGGTTAGGTTAGGTTATGTTACGTTACAGACGTATATAATGTTCCCACCGAGAAGTAGGGGCCGATACTCCAAGAATGTTGTAAAATACTACATCCGAGATATTAGCCTGCCTTACGTTAGGATATATATCGCTGTAGACGTATATAACATCCCAACCGAGATGTACGGGACGACAGGAACGGGATTCTGTAAAACATTACCAGCGAGGGGCTAGATGGTTTAGGTTAGCTTATGTTACGTTATAGACGTGTATAATGTTCCCACCGAGAAGTAGAGCCGATACGCCAGGAATGTTGTCAAATACTGCATCCGAGATGTTAGCCTGCCTTAGGTTAGGATATATAAAGCTATAGACGTATATAATATCCCAACCGAGATGTACGGGACGACACAAACGGGATTCTGTAAAACATTACCAGCGAGGGGCTAGATGGGTTAGGTTAGATTATATTACGTTATAGACGTATATAATGTTCCCACCGAGAAGTATGGGCCGATACGCCAGGAATGTTGTAAAATACTGCATCCGAGATGTTAGCCTGCCTTAGGTTAGGATATATATCGCTGTAGACGTATATAACATCCCAACCGAGATGTACGGGACGACACAAACGGGATTCTGTAAAACATTACCAGCGAGGGGCTAGATGGGTTAGGCTAGGTTATGTTACGTTATAGACGTGTATAATGTTCCCACCGAGAAGTAGAGCCGATACGCCAGGAATGTTGTAAAATACTGCATCCGAGATGTTAGCATGCCTTAGGTTAAGATATATATCGCTGTAGACGTATATAACATCCCAACCGAGATGTACGGGACGACAGGAACGGGATTCTGTAAAACATTACCAGCGAGGGGCTAGATGGGTTAGGTTAGGTTATGTTACGTTATAGACGTGTATAATGTTCCCACCGAGAAGTATGGGCCGATACTCCAAGAATGTTGTATAATACTACATCCGAGATGTTAGCCTGCCTTACGTTAGGAAATATAACGCTGTAGACGTATATAACATCCCAACCGAGATGTACGGGACGACAGGAACGGGATTCTGTAAAACATTACCAGTGAGGGGCTAGATGGGTTAGGTTAGGTTATGTTACGTTATAGACGTGTATAATGGTCCCACCGAGAAGTAGAGCCGATACGCCAGGAATGTTGTAAAATACTGCATCCGAGAGGTTAGCCTGCCTTCGTTTAAGATATATAACGCTATAGACGTATATAATATCCCAACCGAGATGTACGGGACGACATAAACGGGATTCTGGAAAATATTACCAGCGAGGGGCTAGATGGGTTAGGTTAGGTTATGTTACGTTACAGACGTATATAATGTTCCCACCGAGAAGTAGGGGCCGATACTCCAAGAATGTTGTAAAATACTACATCCGAGATATTAGCCTGCCTTACGTTAGGATATATATCGCTGTAGACGTATATAACATCCCAACCGAGATGTACGGGACGACAGGAACGGGATTCTGTAAAACATTACCAGCGAGGGGCTAGATGGTTTAGGTTAGCTTATGTTACGTTATAGACGTGTATAATGTTCCCACCGAGAAGTAGAGCCGATACGCCAGGAATGTTGTAAAATACTACATCCGAGATGTTAGCCTGCCTTAGGTTAGGATATATAACGCTATAGACGTATATAATATCCCAACCGAGATGTACGGGACGACACAAACGGGATTCTGTAAAACATTACCAGCGAGGGGCTAGATGGGTTAGGTTAGATTATATTACGTTATAGACGTATATAATGTTCCCACCGAGAAGTATGGGCCGATACGCCAGGAATGTTGTAAAATACTGCATCCGAGATGTTAGCCTGCCTTAGGTTAGGATATATATCGCTGTAGACGTATATAACATCCCAACCGAGATGTACGGGACGACACAAACGGGATTCTGTAAAACATTACCAGCGAGGGGCTAGATGGGTTAGGTTAGGTTATGTTACGTTATAGACGTGTATAATGTTCCCACCGAGAAGTAGAGCCGATACGCCAGGAATGTTGTAAAATACTGCATCCGAGATGTTAGCATGCCTTAGGTTAAGATATATATCGCTGTAGACGTATATAACATCCCAACCGAGATGAACGGGACGACAAGAACGGGATTCTGTAAAACATTGCCAACGAGGGGCTAGATGGGTTAGGTTAGGTTATGTTACGTTACAGACGTATATAATGTTCCCACCGAGAAGTAGGGGCCGATACTCCAAGAATGTTGTAAAATACTGCATCCGGGATGTTAGCCTGCCTTAGGTTAAGATATATAACGCTATAGACGTATATAACATCCCAACCGAGATGTACGGGACGACACGAACGGGATTCTGTAAAACATTGCCAGCGAGGGGCTAGATGTGTTAGGTTAGGTTATATTACGTTATAGACCTATATAATGTTCCCACCGAGAAGTAGAGGCCGATGCGCCAGGAATGTTGTAAAATACTCCATCCGAGGTGATAGCCTGCCTTAGGTTAGGATATATATCGCTGTAGACGTATATAACATCCCAACCGAGATATACGGGACGACACAAACGGGATTCTGTAAAACATTACCAGCGAGGGGCTAGATGGGTTAGGTTAGGTTATGTTACGTTATAGACGTGTATAATGTTCCCACCGAGAAGTAGAGCCGATACGCCAGGAATGTTGTAAAATACTGCATCCGAGATGTTAGCATGCCTTAGGTTAAGATATATATCGCTGTAGACGTATATAACATCCCAACCGAGATGTACGGGACGACAGGAACGGGATTCTGTAAAACATTACCAGCGAGGGGCTAGAGGGGTTAGGTTAGGTTATGTTACGTTATAGACGTGTATAATGTTCCCACCGAGAAGTATGGGCCGATACTCCAAGAATGTTGTACAATACTACATCCGAGATGTTAGCCTGCCTTACGTTAGGAAATATAACGCTGTAGACGCATATAACATCCCAACCGAGATGTACGGGACGACAGGAACGGGATTCTGTAAAACATTACCAGTGAGGGGCTAGATGGGTTAGGTTAGGTTATGTTACGTTATAGACGTGTATAATGGTCCCACCGAGAAGTAGGGGCCGATACTCCAAGAATGTTGTAAGATACTCCATCCGACATGTTAGCCTGCCTTACGTTAGGATATATATCGCTGGAGACGTATATAACATCCCAACCGAGATGTACGGGACGATATAAACGGGATTCTGTAAAATATTACCAGCGAGGGGCTAGATGGGTTAGGTTAGGTTATGTTACGTTACAGACGTATATAATGTTCCCACCGAGAAGTAGGGGCCGATACTCGAAGAATGTTGTAAAATACTACATCCGAGATGTTAGCCTGCCTTACGTTAGGATATATATCGCTGTAGACGTATATAACATCCCAACCGAGATGTACGGGACGACAGGAACGGGATTCTGTAAAACATTACCAGCGAGGGGCTAATTGGGTTAGGTTAGGTTATGTTACGTTATAGACGTGTATAATGTTCCCACCGAGAAGTATGGGCCGATACTCCAAGAATGTTGTAAAATACTACATCCGAGATGTTAGCCTGCCTTACGTTAGGAAATATAACGCTGTAGACGTATATAACATCCCAACCGAGATGTACGGGACGACAGGAACGGGATTCTGTAAAACATTACCAGCGAGGGGCTAGATGGGTTAGGTTAGGTTATGTTACGTTATAGACGTGTATAATGGTCCCACCGAGAAGTAGAGCCGATACGCCAGGAATGTTGTAAAATACCACATCCGAGATGTTAGCCTGCCTTACGTTAGGATATATATCGCTGTAGACGTATATAACATCCCAACCGAGATGTACGGGACGACAGGAACGGGATTCTGTAAAACATTACCAGCGAGGGGCTAGATGGTTTATGTTAGGTTATGTTACGTTATAGACGTGTATAATGTTCCCACCGAGAAGTAGAGCCGATACGCCAGGAATGTTGTAAAATACTGCATCCGAGATGTTAGCCTGCCTTAGGTTAGGATATATAACGCTATAGACGTACATAATATCCCAACCGAGATGTACGGGACGACACGAACGGGATTCTGTAAAATATTACCAGCGAGGGGCTAGATGGGTTAGATTAGGTTATGTTACGATATAGACGTATATAATGTTCCCACCGAGAAGTAGGGGCCGATACTCCAAGAATGTTGTAAGATACTCCATCCGACATGTTAGCCTGCCTTACGTTAGGATATATATCGCTGGAGACGTATATAACATCCCAACCGAGATGTACGGGACGATATAAACGGGAATCTGTAAAATATTACCAGCGAGGGGCTAGATGGGTTAGGTTAGGTTATGTTACGTTACAGACGTATATAATGTTCCCACCGAGAAGTAGGGGCCGATACTCCAAGAATGTTGTAAAATACTACATCCGAGATGTTAGCCTGCCTTACGTTAGGATATATATCGCTGTAGACGTATATAACATCCCAACCGAGATGTACGGGACGACAGGAACGGGATTCTGTAAAACATTACCAGCGAGGGGCTAGATGGGTTAGGTTAGGTTATGTTACGTTATAGACGTGTATAATGTTCCCACCGAGAAGTAGAGCCGATACGCCAGGAATGTTGTAAAATACTGGATCCGAGATGTTAGCATGCCTTAGGTTAAGATATATAACGCTATAGACGTATATAATATCCCAACCGAGATGTACGGGACGACACGAACGGGATTCTGTAAAACATTGCCAACGAGGGGCTAGATGGGATAGGTTAGGTTATGTTACGTTATAGACGTATATAATGTTCCCACCGAGAAGTATGGGCCGATACGCCAGGAATGTTGTAAAATACTGCAACCGAGATGTTAGCCTGCCTTAGGTTAGGATATATAACGCTGTAGACGTATATAATGTCCCAACCGAGACGTACGGGACGACACGAACGAGATTCTGTAAAATATTACCAGCGAGGGGCTATATGGGTTAGGTTAGGTTATGTTACGTTACAGACGTATATAATGTTCCCACCGAGAAGTAGGGGCCGATACTCCAAGAATGTTGTAAAATACTACATCCGAGATGTTAGCCTGCCTTACGTTAGGATATATATCGCTGTAGACGTATATAACATCCCAAACGAGATGTACGGGACGACAGGAACGGGATTCTGTAAAACATTACCAGCGAGGGGCTAGATGGTTTATGTTAGGTTATGTTACGTTATAGACGTGTATAATGTTCCCACCGAGAAGTAGAGCCGATACGCCAGGAATGTTGTAAAATACTGCATCCGAGATGTTAGCCTGCCTTAGGTTAGGATATTTAACGCTATAGACGTACATAATATCCCAACCGAGATGTACGGGACGACACGAACGGGATTCTGTAAAATATTACCAGCGAGGGGCTAGATGTGTTAGGTTAGATTATATTACGTTATAGACGTATATAATGTTCCCACCCAGAAGTAGAGGCTGATCCTACAGGAATGTTGTAAAATTCTATATCCGAGAAGTTAGCCTGCCTTAGGTTAGGATATGTATCGCTGTGGACGTATATAATATCCCAACCGAGATGCACGGGACGACACGAACGGGATTCTGTAAAACATTGCCAACGAGGGGCTAGATGGGATAGGTTAGGTTATGTTACGTTATAGACGTATATAATGTTCCCACCGAGAAGTAGGGGCCGATATGCCAGGAATGTTGTAAAATACTTCATCCGAGATGATAGCCTGGCTTAGGTTAGGATATATAACGCTGTAGACGTATATAATGTCCCAACCGAGACGTACGGGACGACACGAACGGGATTCTGTAAAATATTACCAGCGAGGGGCTAGATGGGTTAGGTTAGGTTATGTTACGTTACAGACGTATATAATGTTCCCACCGAGAAGTAGGGGCCGATACTCCAAGAATGTTGTAAAATACTACATCCGAGATGTTAGCCTGCCTTACGTTAGGATATATATCGCTGTAGACGTATATAACATCCCAACCGAGATGTACGGGACGACAGGAACGGGATTCTGTAAAACATTACCAGCGAGGGGCTAGATGGTTTAGGTTAGGTTATGTTACGTTATAGACGTGTATAATGTTCCCACCGAGAAGTATGGGCCGATACGCCAGGAATGTTGTAAAATATTGCATCCGAGATGTTAGCCTGCCTTAGGTTAGGATATATATCGCTGTAGACGTATATATGATCTCAACCGAGATGTACGGAACGACACGAACGGGATTCTGTAAAACATTGCCAACGAGGGGCTAGATGGGTTAGGTTAGGTTATGTTACGTTACAGACGTATATAATGTTCCCACCGAGAAGTAGGGGCCGATACTCCAAGAATGTTGTAAAATACTACATCCGAGATGTTAGCCTGCCTTCCGTTAGGATATATATCGCTGTAGACGTATATAACATCCCAACCGAGATGTACGGGACGACAGGAACGGGATTCTGTAAAACATTACCAGCGAGGGGCTAGATGGGTTAGATTAGGTTATGTTACGTTATAGACGTATATAATGTTCCCACCGAGAAGTAGGGGCCGATACTCCAAGAATGTTGTAAAATACTACATCCGACATGTTAGCCTGCCTTACGTTAGGATATATATCGCTGTAGACGTATATAACATCCCAACCGAGATGTACGGGACGACATAAACGGGATTCTGTAAAACATTACCAGCGAGGGGCTAGATGTGTTAAGTTAGATTATATTACGTTATAGACGTATATAATGTTCCCACCGAGAAGTAGGGGCCGATACTCCAAGAATGTTGTAAAATACTACATCCGAGATGTTAGCCTGCCTTACGTTAGGATATATATCGCTGTAGACGTAAATAACATCCCAACCGAGATGTACGGAACGAAACGAACGGGATTCTGTAAAACATTGCCAACGAGGGGCTAGATGGGATAGGTTAGGTTATGTTACGTTATAGACGTATATAATGTTCCCACCGAGAAGTAGGGTCCGATATGCCAGGAATGTTGTAAAATACTGCATCCGAGATGATAGCCTGGCTTAGGTTAGGATATATAACGCTGTAGACGTATATAATGTCCCAACCGAGAAGTACGGGACGACACGAACGGGATTCTGTAAAACATTACGAGCGAGGGGCTAGATGTGTTAGGTTAGGTTATATTACGTTACAGACCTATATAATGTTCCCACCGAGAAGTAGAGCCCGATGCGCCAGGAATGTTGTAAAATATTGCAACCGAGATGTTAGCCTGCCTTAGGTTAGGATATATAACGCTGTAGACGTATATAATGTCCCAACCGAGACGTACGGGACGACACGAACGGGATTCTGTAAAATATTACCAGCGAGGGGCTAGATGGGTTAGGTTAGGTTATGTTACGTTACAGACGTATATAATGTTCCCACCGAGAAGTAGGGGCCGATACTCCAAGAATGTTGTAAAATACTACATCCGAGATGTTAGCCTGCCTTACGTTAGGATATATATCGCTGTAGACGTATGTAACATCCCAACCGAGATGTACGGGACGACATAAACGGGATTCTGTAAAACATTACCAGCGAGGGGCTAGATGTGTTAGGTTAGATTATATTACGTTATAGACGTATATAATGTTCCCACCGAGAAGTAAGGGCCGATACGCCAGGAATGTTGTAAAATACTGCTTCCGAGATGTTAGCCTGCCTTAGGTTAGGATATATATCGCTGTAGACGTATATAACATCCCAACCGAGATGTACGGGACGACACAAACGGGATTCTGTAAAACATTACCAGCGAGGGGCTAGATGGGTTAGGTTAGGTTATGTTACGTTATAGACGTGTATAACGTTCCCACCGAGAAGTAGAGCCGATACGCCAGGAATGTTGTAAAATACTGCATCCGAGATGGTAGCATGCCTTAGGTTAAGATATATAACGCTATAGACGTATATAATATCCCAACCGAGATGTACGGGACGACACGAACGGGATTCTGTAAAACATTGCCAACGAGGGGCTAGATGGGATAGGTTAGGTTATGTTACGTTATAGACGTATATAATGTTCCCACCGAGAAGTATGCGCCGATACGCCAGGAATGTTGTAAAATACTGCAACCGAGATGTTAGCCTGCCTTAGGTTAGGATATATAACGCTGTAGACGTATATAACATCCCAACCGAGATGTACGGGACGATATAAACGGGATTCTGTAAAATATTACCAGCGAGGGGCTAGATGGGTTAGGTTAGGTTATGTTACGTTACAGACGTATATAATGTTCCCACCGAGAAGTAGGGGCCGATACTCCAAGAATGTTGTAAAATACTGCATCCGAGATGTTAGCCTGCCTTAGGTTAGGATATATAACGCTATAGACGTATATAATATCCCAACCGAGATGTACGGGACGACACGAACGGGATTCTGTAAAATATTACCAGCGAGGGGCTAGATGTGTTAGGTTAGATTATATTACGTTATAGACGTATATAATGTTCCCACCCAGAAGTAGAGGCTGATCCTACAGGAATGTTGTAAAATTCTATATCCGAGAAGTTAGCCTGCCTTAGGTTAGGATATGTATCGCTGTGGACGTATATAATATCCCAACCGAGATGCACGGGACGACACGAACGGGATTCTGTAAAACATTGCCAACGAGGGGCTAGATGGGATAGGTTAGGTTATGTTACGTTATAGACGTATATAATGTTCCCACCGAGAAGTAGGGGCCGATATGCCAGGAATGTTGTAAAATACTGCATCCGAGATGATAGCCTGGCTTAGGTTAGGATATATAACGCTGTAGACGTATATAATGTCCCAACCGAGACGTACGGGACGACACGAACGGGATTCTGTAAAATATTACCAGCGAGGGGCTAGATGGGTTAGGTTAGGTTATGTTACGTTACAGACGTATATAATGTTCCCACCGAGAAGTAGGGGCCGATACTCCAAGAATGTTGTAAAATACTACATCCGAGATGTTAGCCTGCCTTACGTTAGGATATATATCGCTGTAGACGTATATAACATCCCAACCGAGATGTACGGGACGACAGGAACGGGATTCTGTAAAACATTACCAGCGAGGGGCTAGATGGTATAGGTTAGGTTATGTTACGTTATAGACGTGTATAATGTTCCCACCGAGAAGTAGAGCCGATACGCCAGGAATGTTGTAAAATACTGCATCCGAGATGTTAGCCTGCCTTAGGTTAGGATATATAACGCTATAGACGTATATAATATCCCAACTGAGTTGAACGGGACGACACGAACGGGATTCTGTAAAATATTACCAGCGAGGGGCTAGATGGGTTAGATTAGGTTATGTTACGTTATAGACGTATATAATGTTCCCACCGAGAAGTATGGGCCGATACGCCAGGAATGTTGTAAAATATTGCATCCGAGATGTTAGCCTGCCTTAGGTTAGGATATATATCGCTGTAGACGTATATATGATCTCAACCGAGATGTACGGAACGACACGAACGGGATTCTGTAAAACATTGCCAACGAGGGGCTAGATGGGATAGGTTAGGTTATGTTACGTTATAGACGTATATAATGTTCCCACCGAGAAGTAGGGGCCGATATGCCAGGAATGTTGTAAAATACTGCATCCGAGATGATAGCCTGGCTTAGGTTAGGATATATAACGCTGTAGACGTATATAATGTCCCAACCGAGACGTACGGGACGACACATACGGGATTCTGTAAAACATTACGAGCGAGGGGCTAGATGTGTTAGGTTAGGTTATATTACGTTATAGACCTATATAATGTTCCCACCGAGAAGTAGAGGCCGATGCGCCAGGAATGTTGTAAAATATTGCAACCGAGATGTTAGCCTGCCTTAGGTTAGGATATATAACGCTGTAGACGTATATAATGTCCCAACCGAGACGTACGGGACGACACGAACGGGATTCTGTAAAATATTACCAGCGAGGGGCTAGATGGGTTAGGTTAGGTTATGTTACGTTACAGACGTATATAATGTTCCCACCGAGAAGTAGGGGCCGATACTCCAAGAATGTTGTAAAATACTACATCCGAGATGTTAGCCTGCCTTACGTTAGGATATATATCGCTGTAGACGTATATAACATCCTAACCGAGATGTACGGGACGACAGGAACGGGATTCTGTAAAACATTACCAGCGAGGGGCTAGATGGTTAAGGTTAGGTTATGTTACGTTATAGACGTGTATAATGTTCCCACCGAGAAGTAGAGCCGATACGCCAGGAATGTTGTAAAATACTGCATCCGAGATGTTAGCCTGCCTTAGGTTAGGATATATAACGCTATATACGTATATAATATCCCAACCGAGATGTACGGGACGACACGAACGGGATTCTGTAAAATATTACCAGCGAGGGGCTAGATGTGTTAGGTTAGATTATATTACGTTATAGACGTATATAATGTTCCCACCGAGAAGTAGAGGCTGATCCTACAGGAATGTTGTAAAATTCTATATCCGAGAAGTTAGCCTGCCTTAGGTTAGGATATGTATCGCTGTGGACGTATATAATATCCCAACCGAGATGCACGGGACGACACGAACGGGATTCTGTAAAACATTGCCAGCGAGGGGCTAGATGGGTTAGGTTAGGTTATGTTACGTTATAGACGTGTATAATGTATCCACCGAGAAGTAGAGCCGATACGCCAGGAATGTTGTAAAATACTGCATCCGAGATGTTAGCCTGCCTTAGGTTAGGATATATAACGCTGTAGACGTATATAATGTCCCAACCGAGACGTACGGGACGACACGAACGGGATTCTGTAAAATATTACCAGCGAGGGGCTAGATGGGTTAGGTTAGGTTATGTTACGTTACAGACGTATATAATGTTCCCACCGAGAAGTAGGGGCCGATACTCCAAGAATGTTGTAAAATACTACATCCGAGATGTTAGCCTGCCTTACGTTAGGATATATATCGCTGTAGACGTATATAACATCCCAACCGAGATGTACGGGACGACACAAACGGGATTCTGTAAAACATTACCAGCGAGGGGCTAGATGGGTTAGGTTAGGTTATGTTACGTTATAGACGTGTATAACGTTCCCACCGAGAAGTAGAGCCGATACGCCAGGAATGTTGTAAAATACTGCATCCGAGATGGTAGCATGCCTTAGGTTAAGATATATAACGCTATAGACGTATATAATATCCCAACCGAGATGTACGGGACGACACGAACGGGATTCTGTAAAACATTGCCAACGAGGGGCTAGATGGGATAGGTTAGGTTATATTACGTTATGGACGTATATAATGTTCCCACCCAGAAGTAGAGGCTGATCCTACAGGAATGTTGTAAAATTCTATATCCGAGAAGTTAGCCTGCCTTAGGTTAGGATATGTATC
Source organism: Xylocopa violacea (assembly GCA_963969225.1). Lineage (NCBI taxonomy): Eukaryota > Metazoa > Arthropoda > Insecta > Hymenoptera > Apidae > Xylocopa > Xylocopa violacea. The sequence goes on from CAXAJV010000013.1 coordinate 5,182,545, forward strand.
GCTGTGGACGTATATAATATCCCAACCGAGATGCACGGGACAACACGAACGGGATTCTGTAAAACATTGCCAACGAGGGGCTAGATGGGATAGGTTAGGTTATGTTACGTTATAGACGTATATAATGTTCCCACCGAGAAGTAGGGGCCGATATGCCAGGAATGTTGTAAAATACTGCATCCGAGATGATAGCCTGGCTTAGGTTAGGATATATAACGCTGTAGACGTATATAATGTCCCAACCGAGACGTACGGGACGACACGAACGGGATTCTGTAAAATATTACCAGCGAGGGGCTAGATGGGTTAGGTTAGGTTATGTTACGTTACAGACGTATATAATGTTCCCACCGAGAAGTAGGGGCCGATACTCCAAGAATGTTGTAAAATACTACATCCGAGATGTTAGCCTGCCTTACGTTAGGATATATATCGCTGTAGACGTATATAACATCCCAACCGAGATGTACGGGACGACAGGAACGGGATTCTGTAAAACATTACCAGCGAGGGGCTAGATGGTTTAGGTTAGGTTATGTTACGTTATAGACGTGTATAATGTTCCCACCGAGAAGTAGAGCCGATACGCCAGGAATGTTGTAAAATACTGCATCCGAGATGTTAGCCTGCCTTAGGTTAGGATATATAACGCTATAGACGTATATAATATCCCAACTGAGTTGAACGGGACGACACGAACGGGATTCTGTAAAATATTACCAGCGAGGGGCTAGATGGGTTAGATTAGGTTATGTTACGTTATAGACGTATATAATGTTCCCACCGAGAAGTATGGGCCGATACGCCAGGAATGTTGTAAAATATTGCATCCGAGATGTTAGCCTGCCTTAGGTTAGGATATATATCGCTGTAGACGTATATATGATCTCAACCGAGATGTACGGAACGACACGAACGGGATTCTGTAAAACATTGCCAACGAGGGGCTAGATGGGATAGGTTAGGTTATGTTACGTTATAGACGTATATAATGTTCCCACCGAGAAGTAGGGGCCGATATGCCAGGAATGTTGTAAAATACTGCATCCGAGATGATAGCCTGGCTTAGGTTAGGATATATAACGCTGTAGACGTATATAATGTCCCAACCGAGACGTACGGGACGACACGAACGGGATTCTGTAAAACATTACGAGCGAGGGGCTAGATGTGTTAGGTTAGGTTATATTACGTTATAGACCTATATAATGTTCCCACCGAGAAGTAGAGGCCGATGCGCCAGGAATGTTGTAAAATATTGCAACCGAGATGTTAGCCTGCCTTAGGTTAGGATATATAACGCTGTAGACGTATATAATGTCCCAACCGAGACGTACGGGACGACACGAACGGGATTCTGTAAAATATTACCAGCGAGGGGCTAGATGGGTTAGGTTAGGTTATGTTACGTTACAGACGTATATAATGTTCCCACCGAGAAGTAGGGGCCGATACTCCAAGAATGTTGTAAAATACTACATCCGAGATGTTAGCCTGCCTTACGTTAGGATATATATCGCTGTAGACGTATATAACATCCTAACCGAGATGTACGGGACGACAGGAACGGGATTCTGTAAAACATTACCAGCGAGTGGCAAGATGGTTAAGGTTAGGTTATGTTACGTTATAGACGTGTATAATGTTCCCACCGAGAAGTAGAGCCGATACGCCAGGAATGTTGTAAAATACTGCATCCGAGATGTTAGCCTGCCTTAGGTTAGGATATATAACGCTATAGACGTATATAATATCCCAACCGAGATGTACGGGACGACACGAACGGGATTCTGTAAAATATTACCAGCGAGGGGCTAGATGTGTTAGGTTAGATTATATTACGTTATAGACGTATATAATGTTCCCACCGAGAAGTAGAGGCTGATCCTACAGGAATGTTGTAAAATTCTATATCCGAGAAGTTAGCCTGCCTTAGGTTAGGATATGTATCGCTGTGGACGTATATAATATCCCAACCGAGATGCACGGGACGACACGAACGGGATTCTGTAAAACATTGCCAGCGAGGGGCTAGATGGGTTAGGTTAGGTTATGTTACGTTATAGACGTGTATAATGTACCCACCGAGAAGTAGAGCCGATACGCCAGGAATGTTGTAAAATACTGCATCCGAGATGTTAGCCTGCCTTAGGTTAGGATATATAACGCTATAGACGTATATAATATACCAACCGAGTTGAACGGGACGACACGAACGGGATTCTGTAAAATATTACCAGCGAGGGGCTAGATGGGTTAGATTAGGTTATGTTACGTTATAGACGTATATAATGTTCCCACCGAGAAGTATGGGCCGATACTCCAAGAATGTTGTAAAATACTACATCCGAGATGTTAGCCTGCCTTACGTTAGGAAATATAACGCTGTAGACGTATATAATGTCCCATTCGAGACGTACGGGACGACACGAACGGGATTCTGTAAAACATTACCAGCGAGGGGCTAGATGTGTTAGGTTAGGTTATATTACGTTATAGACCTATATAATGTTCCCACCGAGAAGTAGTGGACGATACGCCAGGAATGTTGTAAAATACTGCATCCGAGATGTTAGCCTGCCTTAGGTTAGGATATATAACGCTATAGACGTATATAATATCCCAACCGAGATGTACGGGACGACACAAACGGGATTCTGTAAAACATTACCAGCGAGGGGCTAGATGGGTTAGGTTAGATTATATTACGTTATAGACGTATATAATGTTCCCACCGAGAAGTATGGGCCGATACTCCAAGAATGTTGTATAATACTACATCCGAGATGTTAGCCTGCCTTACGTTAGGAAATATAACGCTGTAGACGTATATAACATCCCAACCGAGATGTACGGGACGACAGGAACGGGATTCTGTAAAACATTACCAGTGAGGGGCTAGATGGGTTAGGTTAGGTTATGTTACGTTATAGACCTGTATAATGTACCCACCGAGAAGTAGAGCCGATACGCCAGGAATGTTGTAAAATACTGCATCCGAGATGTTAGCCTGCCTTAGGTTAGGATATATAACGCTATAGACGTATATAATATACCAACCGAGTTGAACGGGACGACACGAACGGGATTCTGTAAAATATTACCAGCGAGGGGCTAGATGGGTTAGATTAGGTTATGTTACGTTATAGACGTATATAATGTTCCCACCGAGAAGTATGGGCCGATACTCCAAGAATGTTGTAAAATACTACATCCGAGATGTTAGCCTGCCTTACGTTAGGAAATATAACGCTGTAGACGTATATAATGTCCCATTCGAGACGTACGGGACGACACGAACGGGATTCTGTAAAACATTACCAGCGAGGGGCTAGATGTGTTAGGTTAGGTTATATTACGTTATAGACCTATATAATGTTCCCACCGAGAAGTAGAGGCCGATGCGCCAGGAATGTTGTAAAATATTGCAACCGAGATGTTAGCCTGCCTTAGGTTAGGATATATAACGCTGTAGACGTATATAATGTCCCAACCGAGACGTACGGGACGACACGAACGGGATTCTGTAAAATATTACCAGCGAGGGGCTAGATGGGTTAGGTTAGGTTATGTTACGTTACAGACGTATATAATGTTCCCACCGAGAAGTAGGGGCCGATACTCCAAGAATGTTGTAAAATACTACATCCGAGATGTTAGCCTGCCTTACGTTAGGATATATATCGCTGTAGACGTATATAACATCCTAACCGAGATGTACGGGACGACAGGAACGGGATTCTGTAAAACATTACCAGCGAGGGGCTAGATGGTTAAGGTTAGGTTATGTTACGTTATAGACGTGTATAATGTTCCCACCGAGAAGTAGAGCCGATACGCCAGGAATGTTGTAAAATACTGCATCCGAGATGTTAGCCTGCCTTAGGTTAGGATATATAACGCTATAGACGTATATAATATCCCAACCGAGATGTACGGGACGACACGAACGGGATTCTGTAAAATATTACCAGCGAGGGGCTAGATGTGTTAGGTTAGATTATATTACGTTATAGACGTATATAATGTTCCCACCGAGAAGTAGAGGCTGATCCTACAGGAATGTTGTAAAATTCTATATCCGAGAAGTTAGCCTGCCTTAGGTTAGGATATGTATCGCTGTGGACGTATATAATATCCCAACCGAGATGCACGGGACGACACGAACGGGATTCTGTAAAACATTGCCAGCGAGGGGCTAGATGGGTTAGGTTAGGTTATGTTACGTTATAGACGTGTATAATGTACCCACCGAGAAGTAGAGCCGATACGCCAGGAATGTTGTAAAATACTGCATCCGAGATGTTAGCCTGCCTTAGGTTAGGATATATAACGCTATAGACGTATATAATATACCAACCGAGTTGAACGGGACGACACGAACGGGATTCTGTAAAATATTACCAGCGAGGGGCTAGATGGGTTAGATTAGGTTATGTTACGTTATAGACGTATATAATGTTCCCACCGAGAAGTATGGGCCGATACTCCAAGAATGTTGTAAAATACTACATCCGAGATGTTAGCCTGCCTTACGTTAGGAAATATAACGCTGTAGACGTATATAATGTCCCATTCGAGACGTACGGGACGACACGAACGGGATTCTGTAAAACATTACCAGCGAGGGGCTAGATGTGTTAGGTTAGGTTATATTACGTTATAGACCTATATAATGTTCCCACCGAGAAGTAGTGGACGATACGCCAGGAATGTTGTAAAATACTGCATCCGAGATGTTAGCCTGCCTTAGGTTAGGATATATAACGCTATAGACGTATATAATATCCCAACCGAGATGTACGGGACGACACAAACGGGATTCTGTAAAACATTACCAGCGAGGGGCTAGATGGGTTAGGTTAGATTATATTACGTTATAGACGTATATAATGTTCCCACCGAGAAGTATGGGCCGATACTCCAAGAATGTTGTATAATACTACATCCGAGATGTTAGCCTGCCTTACGTTAGGAAATATAACGCTGTAGACGTATATAACATCCCAACCGAGATGTACGGGACGACAGGAACGGGATTCTGTAAAACGTTACCAGTGAGGGGCTAGATGGGTTAGGTTAGGTTATGTTACGTTATAGACCTGTATAATGTACCCACCGAGAAGTAGAGCCGATACGCCAGGAATGTTGTAAAATACTGCATCCGAGATGTTAGCCTGCCTTAGGTTAGGATATATAACGCTATAGACGTATATAATATACCAACCGAGTTGAACGGGACGACACGAACGGGATTCTGTAAAATATTACCAGCGAGGGGCTAGATGGGTTAGATTAGGTTATGTTACGTTATAGACGTATATAATGTTCCCACCGAGAAGTATGGGCCGATACTCCAAGAATGTTGTAAAATACTACATCCGAGATGTTAGCCTGCCTTACGTTAGGAAATATAACGCTGTAGACGTATATAATGTCCCATTCGAGACGTACGGGACGACACGAACGGGATTCTGTAAAACATTACCAGCGAGGGGCTAGATGTGTTAGGTTAGGTTATATTACGTTATAGACCTATATAATGTTCCCACCGAGAAGTAGGGGCCGATACTCCAAGAATGTTGTAAAATACTGCATCCGGGATGTTAGCCTGCCTTAGGTTAAGATATATAACGCTATAGACGTATATAACATCCCAACCGAGATGTACGGGACGACACGAACGGGATTCTGTAAAACATTGCCAGCGAGGGGCTAGATGTGTTAGGTTAGGTTATATTACGTTATAGACCTATATAATGTTCCCACCGAGAAGTAGAGGCCGATGCGCCAGGAATGTTGTAAAATACTCCATCCGAGATGATAGCCTGCCTTAGGTTACGATATATAACGCTATAGACGTATATAACATCCCCACCGAGATGTACGGGACGACATAAACGGGATTCTGTAAAATATTACCAGCGAGGGGCTAGATGGGTTAGGTTAGGTTATGTTACGTTACAGACGTATATAATGTTCCCACCGAGAAGTGGGGGCCGATACTCCAAGAATGTTGTAAAATACTACATCCGAGATATTAGCCTGCCTTACGTTAGGATATATATCGCTGTAGACGTATATAACATCCCAACCGAGATGTACGGGATGACAGGAACGGGATTCTGTAAAACATTACCAGCGAGGGGCTAGATGGGTTAGGTTAGGTTATGTTACGTTACAGACGTATATAATGTTCCCACCGAGAAGTAGGGGCCGATACTCCAAGAATGTTGTAAAATACTGCATCCGGGATGTTAGCCTGCCTTAGGTTAAGATATATAACGCTATAGACGTATATAACATCCCAACCGAGATGTACGGGACGACACAAACGGGATTCTGTAAAACATTACCAGCGAGGGGCTAGATGGGTTAGGTTAGGTTATGTTACGTTATAGACGTGTATAATGTTCCCACCCAGAAGTAGAGCCGATACGCCAGGAATGTTGTAAAATACTGCATCCGAGATGTTAGCCTGCCTTAGGTTAGGATATATAACGCTATAGACGTATATAATATCCCAACCGAGATGTACGGGACGACACGAACGGGATTCTGTAAAATATTACCAGCGAGGGGCTAGATGTGTTAGGTTAGATTATATTACGTTATAGACGTATATAATGTTCCCACCGAGAAGTAGAGGCTGATCCTACAGGAATGTTGTAAAATTCTATATCCGAGAAGTTAGCCTGCCTTAGGTTAGGATATGTATCGCTGTGGACGTATATAATATCCCAACCGAGATGCACGGGACGACACGAACGGGATTCTGTAAAACATTGCCAGCGAGGGGCTAGATGGGTTAGGTTAGGTTATGTTACGTTATAGACGTGTATAATGTACCCACCGAGAAGTAGAGCCGATACGCCAGGAATGTTGTAAAATACTGCATCCGAGATGTTAGCCTGCCTTAGGTTAGGATATATAACGCTATAGACGTATATAATATACCAACCGAGTTGAACGGGACGAGACGAACGGGATTCTGTAAAATATTACCAGCGAGGGGCTAGATGGGTTAGATTAGGTTATGTTACGTTATAGACGTATATAATGTTCCCACCGAGAAGTATGGGCCGATACTCCAAGAATGTTGTAAAATACGACATCCGAGATGTTAGCCTGCCTTACGTTAGGAAATATAACGCTGTAGACGTATATAATGTCCCATTCGAGACGTACGGGACGACACGAACGGGATTCTGTAAAACATTACCAGCGAGGGGCTAGATGTGTTAGGTTAGGTTATATTACGTTATAGACCTATATAATGTTCCCACCGAGAAGTAGTGGACGATACGCCAGGAATGTTGTAAAATACTGCATCCGAGATGTTAGCCTGCCTTAGGTTAGGATATATAACGCTATAGACGTATATAATATCCCAACCGAGATGTACGGGACGACACAAACGGGATTCTGTAAAACATTACCAGCGAGGGGCTAGATGGGTTAGGTTAGATTATATTACGTTATAGACGTATATAATGTTCCCACCGAGAAGTATGGGCCGATACTCCAAGAATGTTGTATAATACTACATCCGAGATGTTAGCCTGCCTTACGTTAGGAAATATAACGCTGTAGACGTATATAACATCCCAACCGAGATGTACGGGACGACAGGAACGGGATTCTGTAAAACATTACCAGTGAGGGGCTAGATGGGTTAGGTTAGGTTATGTTACGTTATAGACGTGTATAATGGTCCCACCGAGAAGTAGAGCCGATACGCCAGGAATGTTGTAAAATACTGCATCCGAGAGGTTAGCCTGCCTTCGTTTAAGATATATAACGCTATAGACGTATATAATATCCCAACCGAGATGAACGGGACGACAAGAACGGGATTCTGTAAAACATTGCCAACGAGGGGCTAGATGGGTTAGGTTAGGTTATGTTACGTTACAGACGTATATAATGTTCCCACCGAGAAGTAGGGGCCGATACTCCAAGAATGTTGTAAAATACTGCATCCGGGATGTTAGCCTGCCTTAGGTTAAGATATATAACGCTATAGACGTATATAACATCCCAACCGAGATGTACGGGACGACACGAACGGGATTCTGTAAAACATTGCCAGCGAGGGGCTAGATGGGTTAGGTTAGGTTATGTTACGTTACAGACGTATATAATGTTCCCACCGAGAAGTAGGGGCCGATACTCCAAGAATGTTGTAAAATACTACATCCGAGATATTAGCCTGCCTTACGTTAGGATATATATCGCTGTAGACGTATATAACATCCCAACCGAGATGTACGGGACGACAGGAACGGGATTCTGTAAAACATTACCAGCGAGGGGCTAGATGGTTTAGGTTAGCTTATGTTACGTTATAGACGTGTATAATGTTCCCACCGAGAAGTAGAGCCGATACGCCAGGAATGTTGTCAAATACTGCATCCGAGATGTTAGCCTGCCTTAGGTTAGGATATATAACGCTATAGACGTATATAATATCCCAACCGAGATGTACGGGACGACACAAGCGGGATTCTGTAAAACATTACCAGCGAGGGGCTAGATGGGTTAGGTTAGATTATATTACGTTATAGACGTATATAATGTTCCCACCGAGAAGTATGGGCCGATACGCCAGGAATGTTGTAAAATACTGCATCCGAGATGTTAGCCTGCCTTAGGTTAGGATATATATCGCTGTAGACGTATATAACATCCCAACCGAGATGTACGGGACGACACAAACGGGATTCTGTAAAACATTACCAGCGAGGGGCTAGATGGGTTAGGTTAGGTTATGTTACGTTATAGACGTGTATAATGTTCCCACCGAGAAGTAGAGCCGATACGCCAGGAATGTTGTAAAATACTGCATCCGAGATGTTAGCATGCCTTAGGTTAAGATATATATCGCTGTAGACGTATATAACATCCCAACCGAGATGTACGGGACGACAGGAACGGGATTCTGTAAAACATTACCAGCGAGGGGCTAGAGGGGTTAGGTTAGGTTATGTTACGTTATAGACGTGTATAATGTTCCCACCGAGAAGTATGGGCCGATACTCCAAGAATGTTGTATAATACTACATCCGAGATGTTAGCCTGCCTTACGTTAGGAAATATAACGCTGTAGACGTATATAACATCCCAACCGAGATGTACGGGACGACAGGAACGGGATTCTGTAAAACATTACCAGTGAGGGGCTAGATGGGTTAGGTTAGGTTATGTTACGTTATAGACGTGTATAATGGTCCCACCGAGAAGTAGAGCCGATACGCCAGGAATGTTGTAAAATACTGCATCCGAGAGGTTAGCCTGCCTTCGGTTAAGATATATAACGCTATAGACGTATATAATATCCCAACCGAGATGAACGGGACGACAAGAACGGGATTCTGTAAAACATTGCCAACGAGGGGCTAGATGTGATAGGTTATGTTATGTTACGTTACAGACGTATATAATGTTCCCACCGAGAAGTAGGGGCCGATACTCCAAGAATGTTGTAAAATACTGCATCCGGGATGTTAGCCTGCCTTAGGTTAAGATATATAACGCTATAGACGTATATAACATCCCAACCGAGATGTACGGGACGACACAAACGGGATTCTGTAAAACATTACCAGCGAGGGGCTAGATGGGTTAGGTTAGGTTATGTTACGTTATAGACGTGTATAATGTTCCCACCCAGAAGTAGAGCCGATACGCCAGGAATGTTGTAAAATACTGCATCCGAGATGTTAGCATGCCTTAGGTTAAGATATATATCGCTGTAGACGTATATAACATCCTAACCGAGATGTACGGGACGACAGGAACGGGATTCTGTAAAACATTACCAGCGAGGGGCTAGATGGGTTAGGTTAGGTTATGTTACGTTATAGACGTGTATAATGTTCCCACCGAGAAGTATGGGCCGATACTCCAAGAATGTTGTAAAATACTACATCCGAGATGTTAGCCTGCCTTACGTTAGGAAATATAACGCTGTAGACGTATATAACATCCCAACCGAGATGTACGGGACGACAGGAACGGGATTCTGTAAAACATTACCAGCGAGGGGCTAGATGGGTTAGGTTAGGTTATGTTACGTTATAGACGTGTATAATGGTCCCACCGAGAAGTAGAGCCGATACGCCAGGAATGTTGTAAAATACTACATCCGAGATGTTAGCCTGCCTTACGTTAGGATATATATCGCTGTAGACGTATATAACGTCCCAACCGAGATGTACGGGACGACAGGAACGGGATTCTGTAAAACATTACCAGCGAGGGGCTAGATGGTTTATGTTAGGTTATGTTACGTTATAGACGTGTATAATGTTCCCACCGAGAAGTAGAGCCGATACGCCAGGAATGTTGTAAAATACTGCATCCGAGATGTTAGCCTGCCTTAGGTTAAGATATATAACGCTATAGACGTATATAACATCCCAACCGAGATGTACGGGACGACACGAACGGGATTCTGTAAAACATTGCCAGCGAGGGGCTAGATGTGTTAGGTTAGGTTATATTACGTTATAGACCTATATAATGTTCCCACCGAGAAGTAGAGGCCGATGCGCCAGGAATGTTGTAAAATACTCCATCCGAGATGATAGCCTGCCTTAGGTTACGATATATAACGCTATAGACGTATATAACATCCCCACCGAGATGTACGGGACGACATAAACGGGATTCTGTAAAATATTACCAGCGAGGGGCTAGATGGGTTAGGTTAGGTTATGTTACGTTACAGACGTATATAATGTTCCCACCGAGAAGTGGGGGCCGATACTCCAAGAATGTTGTAAAATACTACATCCGAGATATTAGCCTGCCTTACGTTAGGATATATATCGCTGTAGACGTATATAACATCCCAACCGAGATGTACGGGACGACAGGAACGGGATTCTGTAAAACATTACCAGCGAGGGGCTAGATGGGTTAGGTTAGGTTATGTTACGTTACAGACGTATATAATGTTCCCACCGAGAAGTAGGGGCCGATACTCCAAGAATGTTGTAAAATACTACATCCGAGATATTAGCCTGCCTTACGTTAGGATATATATCGCTGTAGACGTATATAACATCCCAACCGAGATGTACGGGACGACAGGAACGGGATTCTGTAAAACATTACCAGCGAGGGGCTAGATGGTTTAGGTTAGCTTATGTTACGTTATAGACGTGTATAATGTTCCCACCGAGAAGTAGAGCCGATACGCCAGGAATGTTGTCAAATACTGCATCCGAGATGTTAGCCTGCCTTAGGTTAGGATATATAACGCTATAGACGTATATAATATCCCAACCGAGATGTACGGGACGACACAAACGGGATTCTGTAAAACATTACCAGCGAGGGGCTAGATGGGTTAGGTTAGATTATATTACGTTATAGACGTATATAATGTTCCCACCGAGAAGTATGGGCCGATACGCCAGGAATGTTGTAAAATACTGCATCCGAGATGTTAGCCTGCCTTAGGTTAGGATATATATCGCTGTAGACGTATATAACATCCCAACCGAGATGTACGGGACGACACAAACGGGATTCTGCAAAAACATTACCAGCGAGGGGCTAGATGGGTTAGGTTAGGTTATGTTACGTTATAGACGTGTATAATGTTCCTACCGAGAAGTAGAGCCGATACGCCAGGAATGTTGTAAAATACTGCATCCGAGATGTTAGCATGCCTTAGGTTATGATATATATCGCTGTAGACGTATATAACATCCCAAGCGAGATGTACGGGACGACAGGAACGGGATTCTGTAAAACATTACCAGCGAGGGGCTAGAGGGGTTAGGTTAGGTTATGTTACGTTATAGACGTGTATAATGTTCCCACCGAGAAGTATGGGCCGATACTCCAAGAATGTTGTATAATACTACATCCGAGATGTTAGCCTGCCTTACGTTAGGAAATATAACGCTGTAGACGTATATAACATCCCAACCGAGATGTACGGGACGACAGGAACGGGATTCTGTAAAACATTACCAGTGAGGGGCTAGATGGGTTAGGTTAGGTTATGTTACGTTATAGACGTGTATAATGGTCCCACCGAGAAGTAGAGCCGATACGCCAGGAATGTTGTAAAATACTGCATCCGAGAGGTTAGCCTGCCTTCGGTTAAGATATATAACGCTATAGACGTATATAATATCTCAACCGAGATGAACGGGACGACAAGAACGGGATTCTGTAAAACATTGCCAACGAGGGGCTAGATGTGGTAGGTTATGTTATGTTACGTTACAGACGTATATAATGTTCCCACCGAGAAGTAGGGGCCGATACTCCAAGAATGTTGTAAAATACTGCATCCGGGATGTTAGCCTGCCTTAGGTTAAGATATATAACGCTATAGACGTATATAACATCCCAACCGAGATGTACGGGACGACACAAACGGGATTCTGTAAAACATTACCAGCGAGGGGCTAGATGGGTTAGGTTAGGTTATGTTACGTTATAGACGTGTATAATGTTCCCACCCAGAAGTAGAGCCGATACGCCAGGAATGTTGTAAAATACTGCATCCGAGATGTTAGCATGCCTTAGGTTAAGATATATATCGCTGTAGACGTATATAACATCCTAACCGAGATGTACGGGACGACAGGAACGGGATTCTGTAAAACATTACCAGCGAGGGGCTAGATGGGTTAGGTTAGGTTATGTTACGTTATAGAGGTGTATAATATTCCCACCGAGAAGTATGGGCCGATACTCCAAGAATGTTGTAAAATACAACATCCGAGATGTTAGCCTGCCTTACGTTAGGAAATATAACGCTGTAGACGTATATAACATCCCAACCGAGATGTACGGGACGACAGGAACGGGATTCTGTAAAACATTACCAGCGAGGGGCTAGATGGGTTAGGTTAGGTTATGTTACGTTATAGACGTGTATAATGGTCCCACCGAGAAGTAGAGCCGATACGCCAGGAATGTTGTAAAATACTACATCCGAGATGTTAGCCTGCCTTACGTTAGGATATATATCGCTGTAGACGTATATAACATCCCAACCGAGATGTACGGGACGACAGGAACGGGATTCTGTAAAACATTACCAGCGAGGGGCTAGATGGTTTATGTTAGGTTATGTTACGTTATAGACGTGTATAATGTTCCCACCGAGAAGTAGAGCCGATACGCCAGGAATGTTGTAAAATACTGCATCCGAGATGTTAGCCTGCCTTAGGTTAAGATATATAACGCTATAGACGTATATAACATCCCAACCGAGATGTACGGGACGACACGAACGGGATTCTGTAAAACATTGCCAGCGAGGGGCTAGATGTGTTAGGTTAGGTTATATTACGTTATAGACCTATATAATGTTCCCACCGAGAAGTAGAGGCCGATGCGCCAGGAATGTTGTAAAATACTCCATCCGAGATGATAGCCTGCCTTAGGTTACGATATATAACGCTATAGACGTATATAACATCCCCACCGAGATGTACGGGACGACATAAACGGGATTCTGTAAAATATTACCAGCGAGGGGCTAGATGGGTTAGGTTAGGTTATGTTACGTTACAGACGTATATAATGTTCCCACCGAGAAGTGGGGGCCGATACTCCAAGAATGTTGTAAAATACTACATCCGAGATATTAGCCTGCCTTACGTTAGGATATATATCGCTGTAGACGTATATAACATCCCAACCGAGATGTACGGGACGACAGGAACGGGATTCTGTAAAACATTACCAGCGAGGGGCTAGATGGGTTAGGTTAGGTTATGTTACGTTACAGACGTATATAATGTTCCCACCGAGAAGTAGGGGCCGATACTCCAAGAATGTTGTAAAATACTACATCCGAGATATTAGCCTGCCTTACGTTAGGATATATATCGCTGTAGACGTATATAACATCCCAACCGAGATGTACGGGACGACAGGAACGGGATTCTGTAAAACATTACCAGCGAGGGGCTAGATGGTTTAGGTTAGCTTATGTTACGTTATAGACGTGTATAATGTTCCCACCGAGAAGTAGAGCCGATACGCCAGGAATGTTGTCAAATACTGCATCCGAGATGTTAGCCTGCCTTAGGTTAGGATATATAACGTTATAGACGTATATAATATCCCAACCGAGATGTACGGGACGACACAAACGGGATTCTGTAAAACATTACCAGCGAGGGGCTAGATGGGTTAGGTTAGATTATATTACGTTATAGACGTATATAATGTTCCCACCGAGAAGTATGGGCCGATACTCCAAGAATGTTGTATAATACTACATCCGAGATGTTAGCCTGCCTTACGTTAGGAAATATAACGCTGTAGACGTATATAACACCCCAACCGAGATGTACGGGACGACAGGAACGGGATTCTGTAAAACATTACCAGTGAGGGGCTAGATGGGTTAGGTTAGGTTATGTTACGTTGTAGACGTGTATAATGGTCCCACCGAGAAGTAGAGCCGATACGCCAGGAATGTTGTAAAATACTGCATCCGAGAGGTTAGCCTGCCTTCGGTTAAGATATATAACGCTATAGACGTTTATAATATCCCAACCGAGATGAACGGGACGACAAGAACGGGATTCTGTAAAACATTGCCAACGAGGGGCTAGATGTGATAGGTTATGTTATGTTACGTTACAGACGTATATAATGTTCCCACCGAGAAGTAGGGGCCGATACTCCAAGAATGTTGTAAAATACTGCATCCGGGATGTTAGCCTGCCTTAGGTTAAGATATATAACGCTATAGACGTATATAACATCCCAACCGAGATGTACGGGACGACACAAACGGGATTCTGTAAAACATTACCAGCGAGGGGCTAGATGGGTTAGGTTAGGTTATGTTACGTTATAGACGTGTATAATGTTCCCACCCAGAAGTAGAGCCGATACGCCAGGAATGTTGTAAAATACTGCATCCGAGATGTTAGCATGCCTTAGGTTAAGATATATATCGCTGTAGACGTATATAACATCCTAACCGAGATGTACGGGACGACAGGAACGGGATTCTGTAAAACATTACCAGCGAGGGGCTAGATGGGTTAGGTTAGGTTATGTTACGTTATAGACGAGTATAATGTTCCCACCGAGAAGTATGGGCCGATACTCCAAGAATGTTGTAAAATACTACATCCGAGATGTTAGCCTGCCTTACGTTAGGAAATATAACGCTGTAGACGTATATAACATCCCAACCGAGATGTACGGGACGACAGGAACGGGATTCTGTAAAACATTACCAGCGAGGGGCTAGATGGGTTAGGTTAGGTTATGTTACGTTATAGACGTGTATAATGGTCCCACCGAGAAGTAGAGCCGATACGCCAGGAATGTTGTAAAATACTACATCCGAGATGTTAGCCTGCCTTACGTTAGGATATATATCGCTGTAGACGTATATAACATCCCAACCGAGATGTACGGGACGACAGGAACGGGATTCTGTAAAACATTACCAGCGAGGGGCTAGATGGGTTAGGTTAGGTTATGTTACGTTATAGACGTGTATAATGTTCCCACCGAGAAGTATGGGCCGATACTCCAGGAATGTTGTAAAATACTACATCCGAGATGTTAGCCTGCCTTACGTTAGGATATATATCGCTGTAGACGTATATAACATCCCAACCGAGATGTACGGGACGACAGGAACGGGATTCTGTAAAACATTACCAGCGAGGGGCTAGATGGTTTATGTTAGGCTATGTTACGTTATAGACGTGTATAATGTTCCCACCGAGAAGTAGAGCCGATACGCCAGGAATGTTGTAAAATACTGCATCCGAGATGTTAGCCTGCCTTAGGTTAGGATATATAACGCTATAGACGTACATAATATCCCAACCGAGATGTACGGGACGACACGAACGGGATTCTGTAAAACATTGCCAACGAGGGGCTAGATGGGATAGGTTAGGTTATGTTACGATATAGACGTATATAATGTTCCCACCGAGAAGTAGGGGCGATACTCCAAGAATGTTGTAAGATACTCCATCCGACATGTTAGCCTGCCTTACGTTAGGATATATATCGCTGGAGACGTATATAACATCCCAACCGAGATGTACGGGACGATATAAACGGGATTCTGTAAAATATTACCAGCGAGGGGCTAGATGGGTTAGGTTAGGTTATGTTACGTTACAGACGTATATAATGTTCCCACCGAGAAGTAGGGGCCGATACTCCAAGAATGTTGTAAAATACTACATCCGAGATGTTAGCCTGCCTTACGTTAGGATATATATCGCTGTAGACGTATATAACATCCCAACCGAGATGTACGGCACGACAGGAACGGGATTCTGTAAAACATTACCAGCGAGGGGATAGATGGGTTAGGTTAGGTTATGTTACGTTATAGACGTGTATAATGTTCCCACCGAGAAGTAGAGCCGATACGCCAGGAATGTTGTAAAATACTGCATCCGAGATGTTAGCATGCCTTAGGTTAAGATATATAACGCTATAGACGTATATAATATCCCAACCGAGATGTACGGGACGACACGAACGGGATTCTGTAAAACATTGCCAACGAGGGGCTAGATGGGATAGGTTAGGTTATGTTACGTTATAGACGTATATAATGTTCCCACCGAGAAGTATGGGCCGATACGCCAGGAATGTTGTAAAATACTGCAACCGAGATGTTAGCCTGCCTTAGGTTAGGATATATAACGCTGTAGACGTATATAATGTCCCAACCGAGACGTACGGGACGACACGAACGGGATTCTGTAAAATATTACCAGCGAGGGGCTAGATGGGTTAGGTTAGGTTATGTTACGTTACAGACGTATATAATGTTCCCACCGAGAAGTAGGGGCCGATACTCCAAGAATGTTGTAAAATACTACATCCGAGATGTTAGCCTGCCTTACGTTAGGATATATATCGCTGTAGACGTAAATAACATCCCAACCGAGATGTACGGAACGAAACGAACGGGATTCTGTAAAACATTGCCAACGAGGGGCTAGATGGGGTCTAGGTTAGGTTATGTTACGTTATAGACGTATATAATGTTCCCACCGAGAAGTAGGGGCCGATATGCCAGGAATGTTGTAAAATACTGCATCCGAGATGATAGCCTGGCTTAGGTTAGGATATATAACGCTGTAGACGTATATAATGTCCCAACCGAGAAGTACGGGACGACACGAACGGGATTCTGTAAAACATTACGAGCGAGGGGCTAGATGTGTTAGGTTAGGTTATATTACGTTACAGACCTATATAATGTTCCCACCGAGAAGTAGAGCCCGATGCGCCAGGAATGTTGTAAAATATTGCAACCGAGATGTTAGCCTGCCTTAGGTTAGGATATATAACGCTGTAGACGTATATAATGTCCCAACCGAGACGTACGGGACGACACGAACGGGATTCTGTAAAATATTACCAGCGAGGGGCTAGATGGGTTAGGTTAGGTTATGTTACGTTACAGACGTATATAATGTTCCCACCGAGAAGTAGGGGCCGATACTCCAAGAATGTTGTAAAATACTACATCCGAGATGTTAGCCTGCCTTACGTTAGGATATATATCGCTGTAGACGTATGTAACATCCCAACCGAGATGTACGGGACGACATAAACGGGATTCTGTAAAACATTACCAGCGAGGGGCTAGATGTGTTAGGTTAGATTATATTACGTTATAGACGTATATAATGTTCCCACCGAGAAGTAAGGGCCGATACGCCAGGAATGTTGTAAAATACTGCTTCCGAGATGTTAGCCTGCCTTAGGTTAGGATATATATCGCTGTAGACGTATATAACATCCCAACCGAGATGTACGGGACGACACAAACGGGATTCTGTAAAACATTACCAGCGAGGGGCTAGATGGGTTAGGTTAGGTTATGTTACGTTATAGACGTGTATAACGTTCCCACCGAGAAGTAGAGCCGATACGCCAGGAATGTTGTAAAATACTGCATCCGAGATGGTAGCATGCCTTAGGTTAAGATATATAACGCTATAGACGTATATAATATCCCAACCGAGATGTACGGGACGACACGAACGGGATTCTGTAAAACATTGCCAACGAGGGGCTAGATGGGATAGGTTAGGTTATGTTACGTTATAGACGTATATAATGTTCCCACCGAGAAGTATGGGCCGATACGCCAGGAATGTTGTAAAATACTGCAACCGAGATGTTAGCCTGCCTTAGGTTAGGATATATAACGCTGTAGACGTATATAACATCCCAACCGAGATGTACGGGACGATATAAACGGGATTCTGTAAAATATTACCAGCGAGGGGCTAGATGGGTTAGGTTAGGTTATGTTACGTTACAGACGTATATAATGTTCCCACCGAAAAGTAATGGCCGATACTCCAAGAATGTTGTAAAATACTGCATCCGAGATGTTAGCCTGCCTTAGGTTAGGATATATAACGCTATAGACGTATATAATATCCCACCCGAGATGTACGGGACGACACGAACGGGATTCTGTAAAATATTACCAGCGAGGGGCTAGATGTGTTAGGTTAGATTATATTACGTTATAGACGTATATAATGTTCCCACCGAGAAGTAGAGGCTGATCCTACAGGAATTTTGTAAAATTCTATATCCGAGAAGTTAGCCTGCCTTAGGTTAGGATATGTATCGCTGTGGACGTATATAATATCCCAACCGAGATGCACGGGACGACACGAACGGGATTCTGTAAAACATTGCCAACGAGGGGCTAGATGGGATAGGTTAGGTTATGTTACGTTATAGACGTATATAATGTTCCCACCGAGAAGTAGGGGCCGATATGCCAGGAATGTTGTAAAATACTGCATCCGAGATGATAGCCTGGCTTAGGTTAGGATATATAACGCTGTAGACGTATATAATGTCCCAACCGAGAAGTACGGGACGACACGAACGGGATTCTGTAAAACATTACGAGCGAGGGGCTAGATGTGTTAGGTTAGGTTAAATTACGTTACAGACCTATATAATGTTCCCACCGAGAAGTAGAGCCCGATGCGCCAGGAATGTTGTAAAATATTGCAACCGAGATGTTAGCCTGCCTTAGGTTAGGATATATAACGCTGTAGAAGTATATAATGTCCCAACCGAGACGTACGGGACGACACGAACGGGATTCTGTAAAATATTACCAGCGAGGGGCTAGATGGGTTAGGTTAGGTTATGTTACGTTACAGACGTATATAATGTTCCCACCGAGAAGTAGGGGCCGATACTCCAAGAATGTTGTAAAATACTACATCCGAGATGTTAGCCTGCCTTACGTTAGGATATATATCGCTGTAGACGTATATAACATCCCAACCGAGATGTACGGGACGACAGGAACGGGATTCTGTAAAACATTACCAGCGAGGGGCTAGATGGTTTAGGTTAGGTTATGTTACGTTATAGACGTGTATAATGTTCCCACCGAGAAGTAGAGCCGATACGCCAGGAATGTTGTAAAATACTGCATCCGAGATGTTAGCCTGCCTTAGGTTAGGATATATAACGCTATAGACGTATATAATATCCCAACTGAGTTGAACGGGACGACACGAACGGGATTCTGTAAAATATTACCAGCGAGGGGCTAGATGGGTTAGATTAGGTTATGTTACGTTATAGACGTATATAATGTTCCCACCGAGAAGTATGGGCCGATACGCCAGGAATGTTGTAAAATATTGCATCCGAGATGTTAGCCTGCCTTAGGTTAGGATATATATCGCTGTAGACGTATATATGATCTCAACCGAGATGTACGGAACGACACGAACGGGATTCTGTAAAACATTGCCAACGAGGGGCTAGATGGGATAGGTTAGGTTATGTTACGTTATAGACGTATATAATGTTCCCACCGAGAAGTAGGGGCCGATATGCCAGGAATGTTGTAAAATACTGCATCCGAGATGATAGCCTGGCTTAGGTTAGGATATATAACGCTGTAGACGTATATAATGTCCCAACCGAGACGTACGGGACGACACGAACGGGATTCTGTAAAACATTACGAGCGAGGGGCTAGATGTGTTAGGTTAGGTTATATTACGTTATAGACCTATATAATGTTCCCACCGAGAAGTAGAGGCCGATGCGCCAGGAATGTTGTAAAATATTGCAACCGAGATGTTAGCCTGCCTTAGGTTAGGATATATAACGCTGTAGACGTATACAATGTCCCAACCGAGACGTACGGGACGACACGAACGGGATTCTGTAAAATATTACCAGCGAGGGGCTAGATGGGTTAGGTTAGGTTATGTTACGTTACAGACGTATATAATGTTCCCACCGAGAAGTAGGGGCCGATACTCCAAGAATGTTGTAAAATACTACATCCGAGATGTTAGCCTGCCTTACGTTAGGATATATATCGCTGTAGACGTATATAACATCCTAACCGAGATGTACGGGACGACAGGAACGGGATTCTGTAAAACATTACCAGCGAGGGGCTAGATGGTTTAGGTTAGGTTATGTTACGTTATAGACGTGTATAATGTTCCCACCGAGAAGTAGAGCCGATACGCCAGGAATGTTGTAAAATACTGCATCCGAGATGTTAGCCTGCCTTAGGTTAGGATATATAACGCTATAGACGTATATAATATCCCAACCGAGATGTACGGGACGACACGAACGGGATTCTGTAAAATATTACCAGCGAGGGGCTAGATGTGTTAGGTTAGATTATATTACGTTATAGACGTATATAATGTTCCCACCGAGAAGTAGAGGCTGATCCTACAGGAATGTTGTAAAATTCTATATCCGAGAAGTTAGCCTGCCTTAGGTTAGGATATGTATCGCTGTGGACGTATATAATATCCCAACCGAGATGCACGGGACGACACGAACGGGATTCTGTAAAACATTGCCAGCGAGGGGCTAGATGGGTTAGGTTAGGTTATGTTACGTTATAGACGTGTATAATGTACCCACCGAGAAGTAGAGCCGATACGCCAGGAATGTTGTAAAATACTGCATCCGAGATGTTAGCCTGCCTTAGGTTAGGATATATAACGCTATAGACGTATATAATATACCAACCGAGTTGAACGGGACGACACGAACGGGATTCTGTAAAATATTACCAGCGAGGGGCTAGATGGGTTAGATTAGGTTATGTTACGTTATAGACGTATATAATGTTCCCACCGAGAAGTATGTGCCGATACTCCAAGAATGTTGTGAAATACTACATCCGAGATGTTAGCCTGCCTTACGTTAGGAAATATAACGCTGTAGACGTATATAATGTCCCATTCGAGACGTACGGGACGACACGAACGGGATTCTGTAAAACATTACCAGCGAGGGGCTAGATGTGTTAGGTTAGGTTATATTACGTTATAGACCTATATAATGTTCCCACCGAGAAGTAGTGGACGATACGCCAGGAATGTTGTAAAATACTGCATCCGAGATGTTAGCCTGCCTTAGGTTAGGATATATAACGCTATAGACGTATATAATATCCCAACCGAGTTGAACGGGACGACACGAACGGGATTCTGTAAAATATTACCAGCGAGGGGCTAGATGGGTTAGATTAGGTTATGTTACGTTATAGACGTATATACTGTTCCCACCGAGAAGTAGGGGCCGATACTCCAAGAATGTTGTAAAATACTACATCCGACATGTTAGCCTGCCTTACGTTAGGATATATATCGCTGTAGACGTATATAACATCCCAACCGAGATGTACGGGACGACATAAACGGGATTCTGTAAAACATTAACAGCGAGGGGCTAGATGTGTTAGGTTAGGTTATATTACGTTATAGACGTATATAATGTTCCCACCGAGAAGTATGGGCCGATACGCCAGGAATGTTGTAAAATATTGCATCCGAGATGTTAGCCTGCCTTAGGTTAGGATATATATCGCTGTAGACGTATATAATATCTCAACCGAGATGTACGGAACGACACGAACGGGATTCTGTAAAACATTGCCAACGAGGGGCTAGATGGGATAGGTTAGGTTATGTTACGTTATAGACGTATATAATGTTCCCACCGAGAAGTAGGGGCCGATATGCCAGGAATGTTGTAAAATACTGCATCCGAAATGATAGCCTGGCTTAGGTTAGGATATATAACGCTGTAGACGTATATAATGTCCCAACCGAGACGTACGGGACGACACGAACGGGATTCTGTAAAACATTACGAGCGAGGGGCTAGATGTGTTAGGTTAGGTTATATTACGTTATAGACCTATATAATGTTCCCACCGAGAAGTAGAGGCCGATGCGCCAGGAATGTTATAAAATATTGCAACCGAGATGTTAGCCTGCCTTAGGTTAGGATATATAACGCTGTAGACGTATATAATGTCCCAACCGAGACGTACGGGACGACACGAACGGGATTCTGTAAAATATTACCAGCGAGGGGCTAGATGGGTTAGGTTAGGTTATGTTACGTTACAGACGTATATAATGTTCCACCGAGAAGTAGGGGCCGATACTCCAAGAATGTTGTAAAATACTACATCCGAGATGTTAGCCTGCCTTACGTTAGGATATATATGGCTGTAGACGTATATAACATCCCAACCGAGATGTACGGGACGACAGGAACGGGATTCTGTAAAACATTACCAGCGAGGGGCTAGATGGTTTAGGTTAGGTTATGTTACGTTATAGACGTGTATAATGCTCCCACCGAGAAGTAGAGCCGATACGCCAGGAACGTTGTAAAATACTGCATCCGAGATGTTAGCCTGCCTTAGGTTAGGATATATAACGCTATAGACGTATATAATATCCCAACCGAGATGTACGGGACGACACGAACGGGATTCTGTAAAATATTACCAGCGAGGGGCTAGATGTGTTAGGTTAGGTTATATTACGTTATAGACCTATATAATGTTCCCACCGAGAAGTAGTGGACGATACGCCAGGAATGTTGTAAAATACTGCATCCGAGATGTTAGCCTGCCTTAGGTTAGGATATATAACGCTATAGACGTATATAATATCCCAACCGAGTTGAACGGGACGACACGAACGGGATTCTGTAAAATATTACCAGCGAGGGGCTAGATGGGTTAGATTAGGTTATGTTACGTTATAGACGTATATAATGTTCCCCCCGAGAAGTCGGGGCCGATACTCCAAGAATGTCGTAAAATACTACATCCGACATGTTAGCCTGCCTTACGTTAGGATATATATCGCTGTAGACGTATATAACATCCCAACCGAGATGTACGTGACGACATAAACGGGATTCTGTAAAACATTACCAGCGAGGGGCTAGATGTGTTAGGTTAGATTATATTACGTTATAGACGTATATAATGTTCCCACCGAGAAGTATGGGCCGATACGCCAGGAATGTTGTAAAATATTGCATCCGAGATGTTAGCCTGCCTTAGGTTAGGATATATATCGCTGTAGACGTATATAATATCTCAACCGAGATGTACGGAACGACACGAACGGGATTCTGTAAAACATTGCCAACGAGGGGCTAGATGGGATAGGTTAGGTTATGTTACGTTATAGACGTATATAATGTTCCCACCGAGAAGTAGGGGCCGATATGCCAGGAATGTTGTAAAATACTGCATCCGAGATGATAGCCTGGCTTAGGTTAGGATATATAACGCTGTAGACGTATATAATGTCCCAACCGAGACGTACGGGACGACACGAACGGGATTCTGTAAAACATTACGAGCGAGGGGCTAGATGTGTTAGGTTAGGTTATATTACGTTATAGACCTATATAATGTTCCCACCGAGAAGTAGAGGCCGATGCGCCAGGAATGTTGTAAAATATTGCAACCGAGATGTTAGCCTGCCTTAGGTTAGGATATATAACGCTGTAGACGTATATAATGTCCCAACCGAGACGTACGGGACGACACGAACGGGATTCTGTAAAATATTACCAGCGAGGGGCTAGATGGGTTAGGTTAGGTTATGTTAGGTTACAGACGTATATAATGTTCCACCGAGAAGTAGGGGCCGATACTCCAAGAATGTTGTAAAATACTACATCCGAGATGTTAGCCTGCCTTACGTTAGGATATATATCGCTGTAGACGTATATAACATCCCAACCGAGATGTACGGGACGACAGGAACGGGATTCTGTAAAACATTACCAGCGAGGGGCTAGATGGTTTAGGTTAGGTTATGTTACGTTATAGACCTATATAATGTTCCCACCGAGAAGTATGGGCCGATACGCCAGGAATGTTGTAAAATACTGCAACCGAGATGTTAGCCTGCCTTAGGTTAGGATATATAACGCTGTAGACGTTTATAATGTCCCAACAGAGACGTACGGGACGACAGGAACGGGATTCTGTAAAACATTACCAGCGAGGGGCTAGATGGGTTGGGTTAGGTTGTGATACGTTATAAACGTATATGATGTTCCCACCGAGAAGTAGAGCCGATACGCCAGGAATGGCGTAAAATACTGCATCCGAGATGTTAGACTGCCTTAGGTTAGGATATATAACGCTGTAGACGTATATGACGTCTCAACCGAGACGTACGGGACGACACGAACGGCATTCTGTAAAACATTACCAGCGAGGGGCTAGATGTGTTAGGTTAGGTTATATTACGTTATAGACCTATATAATGTTCCCACCGAGAAGTAGTGGACGATACGCCAGGAATGTTGTAAAATACTGCATCCGAGATGTTAGCCTGCCTTAGGTTAGGATATATAACGCTATAGACGTATATAATATCCCAACCGAGTTGAACGGGACGACACGAACGGGATTCTGTAAAATATTACCAGCGAGGGGCTAGATGGGTTAGATTAGGTTATGTTACGTTATAGACGTATATAATGTTCCCACCGAGAAGTAGGGGCCGATACTCCAAGAATGTTGTAAAATACTACATCCGACATGTTAGCCTGCCTTACGTTAGGATATATATCGCTGTAGACGTATATAAAACCCCAACCGAGATGTACGGGACGACATAAACGGGATTCTGTAAAACATTACCAGCGAGGGGCTAGATGTGTTAAGTTAGATTATATTACGTTATAGACGTATATAATGTTCCCACCGAGAAGTAGGGGCCGATACTCCAAGAATGTTGTAAAATACTACATCCGAGATGTTAGCCTGCCTTACGTTAGGATATATATCGCTGTAGACGTATATAACATCCCAACCGAGATGTACGGGACGACAGGAACGGGATTCTGTAAAATATTACCAGCGAGGGGCTAGATAGGTTAGATTAGGTTATGTTACGTTATAGACGTATATAATGTTCCCACCGAGAAGTAGGGGCCGATACTCCAAGAATGTTGTAAAATACTACATCCGACATGTTAGCCTGCCTTACGTTAGGATATATATCGCTGTAGACGTATATAACATCCCTACCGAGATGTACGGGACGACATAAACGGGATTCTGTAAAACATTACCAGCGAGGGGCTAGATGTGTTAAGTTAGATTATATTACGTTATAGACGTATATAATGTTCCCACGAGAAGTAGGGGCCGATACTCCAAGAATGTTGTAAAATACTACATCCGAGATGTTAGCCTGCCTTACGTTAGGATATATATCGCTGTAGACGTATATAACATCCCAACCGAGATGTACGGGACGACATAAACGGGATTCTGTAAAACATTACCAGCGAGGGGCTAGATGTGTCAGGTTAGGTTATATTACGTTATAGACGTATATAATGTTCCCACCGAGAAGTATGGGCCGATACGCCAGGAATGTTGTAAAATATTGCATCCGAGATATTAGCCTGCCTTAGGTTAGGATATATATCGCTGTAGACGTATATAATATCTCAACCGAGATGTACGGAACGACACGAACGGGATTCTGTAAAACATTGCCAACGAGGGGCTAGATGGGATAGGTTAGGTTATGTTACGTTATAGACGTATATAATGTTCCCACCGAGAAGTAGGGGCCGATATGCCAGGAATGTTGTAAAATACTGCATCCGAGATGATAGCCTGGCTTAGGTTAGGATATATAACGCTGTAGACGTATATAATGTCCCAACCGAGATGTACGGAACGACACGAACGGGATTCTGTTAAACATTACGAGCGAGGGGCTAGATGTGTTAGGTTAGGTTATATTACGTTATAGACCTATATAATGTTCCCACCGAGAAGTAGAGGCCGATGCGCCAGGAATGTTGTAAAATATTGCAACCGAGATGTTAGCCTGCCTTGGGTTAGGATATATATCGCTGTAGACGTATATAATATCTCAACCGAGATGTACGGAACGACACGAACGGGATTCTGTAAAACATTGCCAACGAGGGGCTAGATGGGATAGGTTAGGTTATGTTACGTTATAGACGTATATAATGTTCCCACCGAGAAGTAGGGGCCGATATGCCAGGAATGTTGTAAAATACTGCATCCGGGATGATAGCCTGGCTTAGGTTAGGATATATAACGCTGTAGACGTATATAATGTCCCAACCGAGATGTACGGAACGACACGAACGGGATTCTGTTAAACATTACGAGCGAGGGGCTAGATGTGTTAGGTTAGGTTATATTACGTTATAGACCTATATAATGTTCCCACCGAGAAGTAGAGGCCGATGCGCCAGGAATGTTGTAAAATATTGCAACCGAGATGTTAGCCTGCCTTAGGTTAGGATATATAACGCTGTAGACGTATATAATGTCCCAACCGAGACGTACGGGACGACACGAACGGGATTCTGTAAAATATTACCAGCGAGGGGCTAGATGGGTTAGGTTAGGTTATGTTACGTTACAGACGTATATAATGTTCCACCGAGAAGTAGGGGCCGATACTCCAAGAATGTTGTAAAATACTACATCCGAGATGTTAGCCTGCCTTACGTTAGGATATATATGGCTGTAGACGTATATAACATCCCAACCGAGATGTACGGGACGACAGGAACGGGATTCTGTAAAACATTACCAGCGAGGGGCTAGATGGTTTAGGTTAGGTTATGTTACGTTATAGACGTGTATAATGTTCCCACCGAGAAGTAGAGCCGATACGCCAGGAACGTTGTAAAATACTGCATCCGAGATGTTAGCCTGCCTTAGGTTAGGATATATATCGCTGTAGACGTATATAACATCCCAACCGAGATGTACGGGACGACAGGAACGGGATTCTGTAAAACATTACCAGCGAGGGGCTAGATGTGTTAAGTTAGATTATATTACGTTATAGACGTATATAATGTTCCCACGAGAAGTAGGGGCCGATACTCCAAGAATGTTGTAAAATACTATATCCGAGATGTTAGCCTGCCTTACGTTAGGATATATATCGCTGTAGACGTATATAACATCCCAACCGAGATGTACGGGACGACATAAACGGGATTCTGTAAAACATTAACAGCGAGGGGCTAGATGTGTTAGGTTAGGTTATATTACGTTATAGACGTATATAATGTTCCCACCGAGAAGTATGGGCCGATACGCCAGGAATGTTGTAAAATATTGCATCCGAGATGTTAGCCTGCCTTAGGTTAGAATATATATCGCTGTAGACGTATATAATATCTCAACCGAGATGTACGGAACGACACGAACGGGATTCTGTAAAACATTGCCAACGAGGGGCTAGATGGGATAGGTTAGGTTATATTACGTTATAGACCTATATAATGTTCCCACCGAGAAGTAGTGGACGATACGCCAGGAATGTTGTAAAATACTGCATCCGAGATGTTAGCCTGCCTTAGGTTAGGATATATAACGCTATAGACGTATATAATATCCCAACCGAGTTGAACGGGACGACACGAACGGGATTCTGTAAAATATTACCAGCGAGGAGCTAGATGGGTTAGATTAGGTTATGTTACGTTATAGACGTATATAATGTTCCCACCGAGAAGTCGGGGCCGATACTCCAAGAATGTTGTAAAATACTACATCCGACATGATAGCCTGCCTTACGTTAGGATATATATCGCTGTAGACGTATATAACAACCCAACCGAGATGTACGTGACGACATAAACGGGATTCTGTAAAACATTACCAGCGAGGGGATAGATGTGTTAAGTTACATTATATTACGTTATAGACGTATATAATGTTCCCACCGAGAAGTATGGGCCGATACTCCAAGAATGTTGTAAAATACTACATCCAAGATGTTAGCCTGCCTTACGTTAGGAAATATAACGCTGTAGACGTATATAATGTCCCATTCGAAGAGTACGGGACGACACGAACGGGATTCTGTAAAACATTACCAGCGAGGGGCTAGATGTGTTAGGTTAGGTTATGTTACGTTATAGACCTATATAATGTTCCCACCGAGAAGTAGGGGCCGATACTCCAAGAATGTTGTAAAATACTACATCCGAGATGTTAGCCTGCCTTACGTTAGGATATATATCGCTGTAGACGTATATAACATCCCAACCGAGATGTACGGGACGACACAAACGGGATTCTGTAAAACATTACCAGCGAGGGGCTAGATGGGTTGGGTTAGGTTGTGATACGTTATAAACGTATATGATGTTCCCACCGAGAAGTAGAGCCGATACGCCAGGAATGGCGTAAAATACTGCATCCGAGATGTTAGACTGCCTTAGGTTAGGATATATAACGCTGTAGACGTATATGACGTCCCAACCGAGACGTACGTGACGACACGAACGGCATTCTGTAAAACATTACCAGCGAGGGGCTAGATGTGTTAGGTTAGGTTATATTACGTTATAGACCTATATAATGTTCCCACCGAGAAGTAGTGGACGATACGCCAGGAATGTTGTAAAATACTGCATCCGAGATGTTAGCCTGCCTTAGGTT
This sequence comes from Xylocopa violacea, assembly GCA_963969225.1. Taxonomy (NCBI): domain Eukaryota; kingdom Metazoa; phylum Arthropoda; class Insecta; order Hymenoptera; family Apidae; genus Xylocopa; species Xylocopa violacea. The sequence goes on from CAXAJV010000013.1 coordinate 5,211,355, forward strand.
AGGATATATAACGCTATAGACGTATATAATATCCCAACCGAGTTGAACGGGACGACACGAACGGGATTCTGTAAAATATTACCAGCGAGGGGCTAGATGGGTTAGATTAGGTTATGTTACGTTATAGACGTATATAATGTTCCCACCGAGAAGTAGGGGCCGATACTCCAAGAATGTTGTAAAATACTACATCCGAGATGTTAGCCTGCCTTACGTTAGGATATATATCGCTGTAGACGTATATAACATCCCAACCGAGATGTACGGGACGACATAAACGGGATTCTGTAAAACATTACCAGCGAGGGGCTAGATGTCTTAAGTTAGATTATATTACGTTATAGACGTATATAATGTTCCCACCGAGAAGTAGGGGCCGATATGCCAGGAATGTTGTAAAATTCTATATCCGAGAAGTTAGCCTGCCTTAGGTTAGGATATGTATCGCTGTGGACGTATATAATATCCCAACCGAGATGCACGAGACGACACGAACGGGATTCTGTAAAACATTGCCAGCGAGGGGCTAGATGGGTTAGGTTAGGTTATGTTACGTTATAGACGTGTATAATGTACCCACCGAGAAGTAGAGCCGATACGCCAGGAATGTTGTAAAATACTGCATCCGAGATGTTAGCCTGCCTTAGGTTAGTATACATAACGCTATAGACGTATATAATATCCCAACCGAGTTGAACGGGACGACACGAACGGGATTCTGTAAAATATTACCAGCGAGGGGCTAGATGTGTTAGGTTAGATTATATTACGTTATAGACGTATATTATGTTCCCACCGAGAAGTAGAGGTTGATCCTACAGGAATGTTGCAAAATACTATATCCGAGAAGTTAGCCTGCCTTAGGTTAGGATATATATCGCTGTAGACGTATATAATATCTCAGCCGAGATGTACGGAACGACACAAACGGGATTCTGTAAAACATTGCCAACGAGGGGCTAGATGGGATAGGGTAGGTTATATTACGTTATAGACGTATATAATGTTCCCACCGAGAAGTAGGGGCCGATACTCCAAGAATGTTGCAAAATACTACATCCGAGATGTTAGCCTGCCTTACGTTAGGACATATATCGCTGTAGACGTATATAACATCCCAACCGAGATGTACGGGACGACAGGAACGGGATTCTGTAAAACATTACCAGCGAGGGGCTAGATGTGTTAGGTTAGATTATATTACGTTATAGACGTATATAATGTTCCCACCGAGAAGTATGGGCCGATACGCCAGGAATGTTGTAAAATATTGCATCCGAGATGTTAGCCTGCCTTAGGTTAGGATATATATCGCTGTAGACGTATATAACATCCCAACCGAGATGTACGGGACGACACAAACGGGATTCTGTAAAACATTACCAGCGAGGGGCTAGATGGGTTAGGTTAGGTTATGTTACGTTATAGACCTATATAATGTTCCCACCGAGGAGTATGGGCCGATACGCCAGGAATGTTGTAAAATACTACATCCGAGATGTTAGCCTGACTTACATTAGGAAATATAACGCTGTAGACGTATATAATGTCCCATTCGAGACGTACGGGACGACACAAACGGGATTCTGTAAAACATTACCAGCGAGGGGCTAGATGGGTTAGGTTAGGTTATGTTACGTTATAGACGTGTATAATGTACCCACCGAGAAGTAGAGCCGATACGACAGGAATGTTGTAAAATATTGCATCCGAGATGTTAGCCTGCCTTAGGTTAGGATATATATCGCTGTAGACGTTTATAACGTCCCAACAGAGACGTACGGGACGACACAAACGGGATTCTGTAAAACATTACCAGCGAGGGGCTAGATGGGTTAGGTTAGGTTATGTTACGTTATAGACGTGTATAATGTTCCCACCGAGAAGTAGAGCCGATACGCCATGAATGTTGTAAAATACTGCATCCGAGATGTTAGCATGCCTTAGGTTAAGATATATAACGCTATAGACGTATATAATATCCCAACCGAGATGCACGGGACGACACGAACGGGATTCTGTAAAACATTGCCAGCGAGGGGCTAGATGGGTTAGGTTAGGTTATGTTACGTTATAGACGTGTATAATGTACCCACCGAGAAGTAGAGCCGATACGCCAGGAATGTTGTAAAATACTGCATCCGAGATGTTAGCCTGCCTTAGGTTAGGATATATAACGCTATAGACGTATATAATATCCCAACCGAGTTGAACGGGACGACACGAACGGGATTCTGTAAAATAGTACCAGCGAGGGGCTAGATGGGTTAGATTAGGTTATGTTACGTTATAGACGTATATAATGTTCCCACCGTGAAGTAGGGGCCGATACGCCAGGAATGGCGTAAAATACTGCATCCGAGATGTTAGCCTGCCTTAGGTTAGGATATATAACGCTATAGACGTATATAATATCCCAACCGAGTTGAACGGGACGACACGAACGGGATTCTGTAAAATATTACCAGCGAGGGGCTAGATGGGTTAGATTAGGTTATGTTACGTTATAGACGTATATAATGTTCCCACCGAGAAGTAGGGGCCGATACTCCAAGAATGTTGTAAAATACTGCAACCGAGATGTTAGCCTGCCTTAGGTTAGGATATATAACGCTGTAGACGTTTATAATGTCCCATTCGAGACGTACGGGACGACACGAACGGGATTCTGTAAAACATTACCAGCGAGGGGCTAGATGTGTTAGGTTAGGTTATGTTACGTTATAGCCCTATATAATGTTCCCGCCGAGAAGTATGGGCCGATACGCCAGGAATGTTGTAAAATACTGCAACCGAGATGTTAGCCTGCCTTAAGTTAGGATATATAACGCTGTAGACGTTTATAATGTCCCAACAGAGACGTACGGGACGACAGGAACGGGATTCTGTAAAACATTACCAGCGAGGGGCTAGATGGGTTAGGTTAGGTTGTGATACGTTATAAACGTATATGATGTTCCCACCGAGAAGTAGGGGCCGATATGCCAGGAATGTTGTAAAAAACTGCATCCGAGATGTTAGCCTGCCTTACGTTAGGATATATATCGCTGTAGACGTATATAACATCCCAATCGAGATGTACGGTACAACATAAACGGGATTCTGTAAAACATTACCAGCGAGGGGTTGGATGTGTTAGGTTAGATTATATTACGTTATAGACGTATATTATGTTCCCACCGAGAAGTAGAGGCTGATCCTACAGGAATGTTGTAAAATACTATATCCGAGAAGTTAGCCTGCCTTAGGTTAGGATATATATCGCTGTAGACGTATATAATATCTCAACCGAGATGTACGGAACGACACGAACGGGATTCTGTAAAACATTGCCAACGAGGGGCTAGATGGGATAGGTTAGGTTATATTACGTTATAGACGTAAATAATGTTCCCACCGAGAAGTAGCGGCCGATATGCCAGGAATGTTGTAAAATTCTATATCCGAGAAGTTAGCCTCCCTTAGGTTAGGATATGTATCGCTGTGGACGTATATAATATCCCAACCGAGATGCACGGGACGACATGAACGGGATTCTGTAAAACATTGCCAGCGAGGGGTTGGATGTGTTAGGTTAGATTATATTACGTTATAGACGTATATTATGTTCCCACCGAGAAGTAGAGGCTGATCCTACAGGAATGTTGTAAAATACTATATCCGAGAAGTTAGCCTGCCTTAGGTTAGGATATATATCGCTGTAGACGTATATAATATCTCAACCGAGATGTACGGAACGACACGAACGGGATTCTGTAAAACATTGCCAACGAGGGGCTAGATGGGATAGGTTAGGTTATATTACGTTATAGACGTAAATAATGTTCCCACCGAGAAGTAGCGGCCGATATGCCAGGAATGTTGTAAAATTCTATATCCGAGAAGTTAGCCTGCCTTAGGTTAGGATATGTATCGCTGTGGACGTATATAATATCCCAACCGAGATGCACGGGACGACATGAACGGGATTCTGTAAAACATTGCCAGCGAGGGGCTAGATGGGTTAGGTTAGGTTATGTTACGTTATAGACGTGTATAATGTACCCACCGAGAAGTAGAGCCGATACGCCAGGAATGTTGTAAAATACTGCATGCGAGATGTTAGCCTGCCTTAGGTTAGGATATATAACGCTATAGACGTATATAATATCCCAACCGAGTTGAACGGGACGACACGAACGGGATTCTGTAAAATATTACCAGCGAGGGGCTAGATGGGTTAGATTAGGTTATGTTACGTTATAGACGTATATAATGTTCCCACCGAGAAGTAGGGGCCGATACTCCAAGAATGTTGTAAAATACTACATCCGACATGTTAGCCTGCCTTACGTTAGGATGTATATCGCTGTAGACGTATATAACATCCCAATCGAGATGTACGGTACGACATAAACGGGATTCTGTAAAACATTACCAGCGAGGGGTTGGATGTGTTAGGTTAGATTATATTACGTTATAGACGTATATTATGTTCCCACCGAGAAGTAGAGGCTGATCCTACAGGAATGTTGTAAAATACTATATCCGAGAAGTTAGCCTGCCTTAGGTTAGGATATATATCGCTGTAGACGTATATAATATCTCAACCGAGATGTACGGAACGACACGAACGGGATTCTGTAAAACATTGCCAACGAGGGGCTAGATGGGATAGGTTAGGTTATATTACGTTATAGACGTAAATAATGTTCCCACCGAGAAGTAGCGGCCGATATGCCAGGAATGTTGTAAAATTCTATATCCGAGAAGTTAGCCTGCCTTAGGTTAGGATATGTATCGCTGTGGACGTATATAATATCCCAACCGAGATGCACGGGACGACATGAACGGGATTCTGTAAAACATTGCCAGCGAGGGGCTAGATGGGTTAGGTTAGGTTATGTTACGTTATAGACGTGTATAATGTACCCACCGAGAAGTAGAGCCGATACGCCAGGAATGTTGTAAAATACTGCATGCGAGATGTTAGCCTGCCTTAGGTTAGGATATATAACGCTATAGACGTATATAATATCCCAACCGAGTTGAACGGGACGACACGAACGGGATTCTGTAAAATATTACCAGCGAGGGGCTAGATGGGTTAGATTAGGTTATGTTACGTTATAGACGTATATAATGATCCCACCGAGAAGTAGGGGCCGATACTCCAAGAATGTTGTAAAATACTACATCCGACATGTTAGCCTGCCTTACGTTACGATATATATCGCTGTAGACGTATATAACATCCCAACCGAGATGTACGGGACGACATAAACGGGATTCTGTAAAACATTACCAGCGAGGGGCTAGATGTGTTAAGTTAGATTATATTACGTTATAGACGTATATAATGTTCCCACCGAGAAGTAGGGGCCGATACTCCAAGAATGTTGTAAAATACTACATCCGAGATGTTAGCCTGCCTTACGTTAGGATATATATCGCTGTAGACGTATATAACATCCCAACCGAGATGTACGGGACGACATAAACGGGATTCTGTAAAACATTACCAGCGAGGGGCTAGATGTGTTAGGTTAGATTATATTACGTTATAGACGTATATAATGTTCCCACCGAGAAGTATGGGCCGATACGCCAGGAATGTTGTAAAATATTGCATCCGAGATGTTAGCCTGCCTTAGGTTAGGATATATATCGCTGTAGACGTTTATAATGTCCCAACAGAGACGTACGGGACGACACAAACGGGATTCTCTAAAACATTACCAGCGAGGGGCTAGATGGGTTAGGTTAGGGTATGTTACGTTATAGACGTGTATAATGTTCCCACAGAGAAGTAGAGGCTGATCCTACAGGAATGTTGTAAAATACTATATCCGAGAAGTTAGCCTGCCTTAGGTTAGGATATATATCGCTGTAGACGTATATAATATCTCAACCGAGATATACGGAACGACACGAACGGGATTCTGTAAAACATTGCCACCGAGGGGCTAGATGGGATAGGTTAGGTTATATTACGTTATAGACGTATATAATGTTCCCACCGAGAAGTAGGGGCCGATATGCCAGGAATGTTGTAAAATACTGCATCCGAGATGATAGCCTGGCTTAGGTTAGGATATATATCGCTGTAGACGTATATAACATCCCAACCGAGATGTACGGGACGACACAAACGGGATTCTGTAAAACATTACCAGCGAGGGGCTAGATGTGTTAAGTTAGATTATATTACGTTATAGACGTATATAATGTTCCCACCGAGAAGTAGGGGCCGATGCGCCAGGAATGTTGTAAAATATTGCAACCGAGATGTTAGCCTGCCTTAGGTTAGGATATATAACGCTGTAGACGTATATAATGTCCTAACCGAGACGTACGGGACGACACGAACGGGATTCTGTAAAATATTACCAGCGAGGGGCTAGATGGGTTAGGTTAGGTTATGTTACGTTACAGACGTATATAATGTTCCCACCGAGAAGTAGGGGCCGATACTCCAAGAATGTTGTAAAATACTACATCCGAGATGTTAGCCTGCCTTACGTTAGGATATATATCGCTGTAGACGTATATAACATCCCAACCGAGATGTACGGGACGACAGGAACGGGATTCTGTAAAACATTGCCAACGAGGGGCTAGATGGGATAGGTTAGGTTATGTTACGTTATAGACGTATATAATGTTCCCACCGAGAAGTATGGGCCGATACTCCAAGAATGTTGTAAAATACTACATCCGAGATGTTAGCCTGCCTTACGTTAGGAAATATAACGCTATAGACGTATATAATATCCCAACCGAGATGTACGGGACGACACAAACGGGATTCTGTAAAACATTGCCAACGAGGGGCTAGATGGGATAGGTTAGGTTATGTTACGTTATAGACGTATATAATGTTCCCACCGAGAAGTATGGGCCGATACTCCAAGAATGTTGTAAAATACTACATCCGAGATGTTAGCCTGCCTTACGTTAGGAAATATAACGCTGTAGACGTATATAATGTCCCATTCGAGACGTACGGGACGACACGAACGGGATTCTGTAAAACATTACCAGCGAGGGGCTAGATGTGTTAGGTTACGTTATGTTACGTTATAGACCTATATAATGTTCCCGCCGAGAAGTATGGGCCGATACGCCAGGAATGTTGTAAAATACTGCAACCGAGATGTCAGCCTGCCTTAGGTTAGGATATATAACGCTGTAGACGTTTATAATGTCCCAACAGAGACGTACGGGACGACAGGAACGGGATTCTGTAAAACATTACCAGCGAGGGGCTAGATGGGTTAGGTTAGGTTGTGATACGTTATAAACGTATATGATGTTCCCACCGAGAAGTAGGGGCCGATATGCCAGGAATGTTGTAAAAAACTGCATCCGAGATGTTAGCCTGCCTTACGTTAGGATATATATCGCTGTAGACGTATATAACATCCCAATCGAGATGTACGGTACGACATAAACAGGATTCTGTAAAACATTACCAGCGAGGGGTTGGATGTGTTAGGTTAGATTATATTACGTTATAGACGTATATTATGTTCCCACCGAGAAGTAGAGGCTGATCCTACAGGAATGTTGTAAAATACTATATCCGAGAAGTTAGCCTGCCTTAGGTTAGGATATATATCGCTGTAGACGTATATAATATCTCAACCGAGATGTACGGAACGACACGAACGGGATTCTGTAAAACATTGCCAATGAGGGGCTAGATGGGATAGGTTAGGTTATATTACGTTATAGACGTATATAATGTTCCCACCGAGAAGTAGCGGCCGATATGCCAGGAATGTTGTAAAATTCTATATCCGAGAAGTTAGCCTGCCTTAGGTTAGGATATGTATCGCTGTGGACGTATATAATATCCCAACCGAGATGCACGGGACGACACGAACGGGATTCTGTAAAACATTGCCAGCGAGAGGCTAGATGGGTTAGGTTAGGTTATGTTACGTTATAGACGTGTATAATGTACTCACCGAGAAGTAGAGCCGATACGCCAGGAATGTTGTAAAATACTGCATCCGAGATGTTAGCCTGCCTTACGTTAGGATATATATCGCTGTAGACGTATATAACATCCCAACCGAGATGTACGGGACGACACAAACGGGATTCTGTAAAACATTACCAGCGAGGGGCTAGATGGGTTGGGTTAGGTTGTGATACGTTATAAACGTATATGATGTTCCCACCGAGAAGTAGAGCCGATACGCCAGGAATGGCGTAAAATACTGCATCCGAGATGTTAGACTGCCTTAGGTTAGGATATATAACGCTGTAGACGTATATGACGTCCCAACCGAGACGTACGTGACGACACGAACGGCATTCTGTAAAACATTACCAGCGAGGGGCTAGATGTGTTAGGTTAGGTTATATTACGTTATAGACCTATATAATGTTCCCACCGAGAAGTAGTGGACGATACGCCAGGAATGTTGTAAAATACTGCATCCGAGATGTTAGCCTGCCTTAGGTTAGGATATATAACGCTATAGACGTATATAATATCCCAACCGAGTTGAACGGGACGACACGAACGGGATTCTGTAAAATATTACCAGCGAGGGGCTAGATGGGTTAGATTAGGTTATGTTACGTTATAGACGTATATAATGTTCCCACCGAGAAGTAGGGGCCGATACTCCAAGAATGTTGTAAAATACTACATCCGAGATGTTAGCCTGCCTTACGTTAGGATATATATCGCTGTAGACGTATATAACATCCCAACCGAGATGTACGGGACGACATAAACGGGATTCTGTAAAACATTACCAGCGAGGGGCTAGATGTCTTAAGTTAGATTATATTACGTTATAGACGTATATAATGTTCCCACCGAGAAGTAGGGGCCGATATGCCAGGAATGTTGTAAAATTCTATATCCGAGAAGTTAGCCTGCCTTAGGTTAGGATATGTATCGCTGTGGACGTATATAATATCCCAACCGAGATGCACGAGACGACACGAACGGGATTCTGTAAAACATTGCCAGCGAGGGGCTAGATGGGTTAGGTTAGGTTATGTTACGTTATAGACGTGTATAATGTACCCACCGAGAAGTAGAGCCGATACGCCAGGAATGTTGTAAAATACTGCATCCGAGATGTTAGCCTGCCTTAGGTTAGTATACATAACGCTATAGACGTATATAATATCCCAACCGAGTTGAACGGGACGACACGAACGGGATTCTGTAAAATATTACCAGCGAGGGGCTAGATGTGTTAGGTTAGATTATATTACGTTATAGACGTATATTATGTTCCCACCGAGAAGTAGAGGTTGATCCTACAGGAATGTTGCAAAATACTATATCCGAGAAGTTAGCCTGCCTTAGGTTAGGATATATATCGCTGTAGACGTATATAATATCTCAGCCGAGATGTACGGAACGACACAAACGGGATTCTGTAAAACATTGCCAACGAGGGGCTAGATGGGATAGGGTAGGTTATATTACGTTATAGACGTATATAATGTTCCCACCGAGAAGTAGGGGCCGATACTCCAAGAATGTTGCAAAATACTACATCCGAGATGTTAGCCTGCCTTACGTTAGGACATATATCGCTGTAGACGTATATAACATCCCAACCGAGATGTACGGGACGACAGGAACGGGATTCTGTAAAACATTACCAGCGAGGGGCTAGATGTGTTAGGTTAGATTATATTACGTTATAGACGTATATAATGTTCCCACCGAGAAGTATGGGCCGATACGCCAGGAATGTTGTAAAATATTGCATCCGAGATGTTAGCCTGCCTTAGGTTAGGATATATATCGCTGTAGACGTATATAACATCCCAACCGAGATGTACGGGACGACACAAACGGGATTCTGTAAAACATTACCAGCGAGGGGCTAGATGGGTTAGGTTAGGTTATGTTACGTTATAGACCTATATAATGTTCCCACCGAGGAGTATGGGCCGATACGCCAACTCTGAGATAGCGCGTTACATCCGAGATGTTAGCCTGACTTACATTAGGAAATATAACGCTGTAGACGTATATAATGTCCCATTCGAGACGTACGGGACGACACAAACGGGATTCTGTAAAACATTACCAGCGAGGGGCTAGATGGGTTAGGTTAGGTTATGTTACGTTATAGACGTGTATAATGTACCCACCGAGAAGTAGAGCCGATACGACAGGAATGTTGTAAAATATTGCATCCGAGATGTTAGCCTGCCTTAGGTTAGGATATATATCGCTGTAGACGTTTATAACGTCCCAACAGAGACGTACGGGACGACACAAACGGGATTCTGTAAAACATTACCAGCGAGGGGCTAGATGGGTTAGGTTAGGTTATGTTACGTTATAGACGTGTATAATGTTCCCACCGAGAAGTAGAGCCGATACGCCATGAATGTTGTAAAATACTGCATCCGAGATGTTAGCATGCCTTAGGTTAAGATATATAACGCTATAGACGTATATAATATCCCAACCGAGATGCACGGGACGACACGAACGGGATTCTGTAAAACATTGCCAGCGAGGGGCTAGATGGGTTAGGTTAGGTTATGTTACGTTATAGACGTGTATAATGTACCCACCGAGAAGTAGAGCCGATACGCCAGGAATGTTGTAAAATACTGCATCCGAGATGTTAGCCTGCCTTAGGTTAGGATATATAACGCTATAGACGTATATAATATCCCAACCGAGTTGAACGGGACGACACGAACGGGATTCTGTAAAATAGTACCAGCGAGGGGCTAGATGGGTTAGATTAGGTTATGTTACGTTATAGACGTATATAATGTTCCCACCGTGAAGTAGGGGCCGATACGCCAGGAATGGCGTAAAATACTGCATCCGAGATGTTAGCCTGCCTTAGGTTAGGATATATAACGCTATAGACGTATATAATATCCCAACCGAGTTGAACGGGACGACACGAACGGGATTCTGTAAAATATTACCAGCGAGGGGCTAGATGGGTTAGATTAGGTTATGTTACGTTATAGACGTATATAATGTTCCCACCGAGAAGTAGGGGCCGATACTCCAAGAATGTTGTAAAATACTGCAACCGAGATGTTAGCCTGCCTTAGGTTAGGATATATAACGCTGTAGACGTTTATAATGTCCCATTCGAGACGTACGGGACGACACGAACGGGATTCTGTAAAACATTACCAGCGAGGGGCTAGATGTGTTAGGTTAGGTTATGTTACGTTATAGCCCTATATAATGTTCCCGCCGAGAAGTATGGGCCGATACGCCAGGAATGTTGTAAAATACTGCAACCGAGATGTTAGCCTGCCTTAAGTTAGGATATATAACGCTGTAGACGTTTATAATGTCCCAACAGAGACGTACGGGACGACAGGAACGGGATTCTGTAAAACATTACCAGCGAGGGGCTAGATGGGTTAGGTTAGGTTGTGATACGTTATAAACGTATATGATGTTCCCACCGAGAAGTAGGGGCCGATATGCCAGGAATGTTGTAAAAAACTGCATCCGAGATGTTAGCCTGCCTTACGTTAGGATATATATCGCTGTAGACGTATATAACATCCCAATCGAGATGTACGGTACAACATAAACGGTATTCTGTAAAACATTACCAGCGAGGGGTTGGATGTGTTAGGTTAGATTATATTACGTTATAGACGTATATTATGTTCCCACCGAGAAGTAGAGGCTGATCCTACAGGAATGTTGTAAAATACTATATCCGAGAAGTTAGCCTGCCTTAGGTTAGGATATATATCGCTGTAGACGTATATAATATCTCAACCGAGATGTACGGAACGACACGAACGGGATTCTGTAAAACATTGCCAACGAGGGGCTAGATGGGATAGGTTAGGTTATATTACGTTATAGACGTAAATAATGTTCCCACCGAGAAGTAGCGGCCGATATGCCAGGAATGTTGTAAAATTCTATATCCGAGAAGTTAGCCTCCCTTAGGTTAGGATATGTATCGCTGTGGACGTATATAATATCCCAACCGAGATGCACGGGACGACATGAACGGGATTCTGTAAAACATTGCCAGCGAGGGGTTGGATGTGTTAGGTTAGATTATATTACGTTATAGACGTATATTATGTTCCCACCGAGAAGTAGAGGCTGATCCTACAGGAATGTTGTAAAATACTATATCCGAGAAGTTAGCCTGCCTTAGGTTAGGATATATATCGCTGTAGACGTATATAATATCTCAACCGAGATGTACGGAACGACACGAACGGGATTCTGTAAAACATTGCCAACGAGGGGCTAGATGGGATAGGTTAGGTTATATTACGTTATAGACGTAAATAATGTTCCCACCGAGAAGTAGCGGCCGATATGCCAGGAATGTTGTAAAATTCTATATCCGAGAAGTTAGCCTGCCTTAGGTTAGGATATGTATCGCTGTGGACGTATATAATATCCCAACCGAGATGCACGGGACGACATGAACGGGATTCTGTAAAACATTGCCAGCGAGGGGCTAGATGGGTTAGGTTAGGTTATGTTACGTTATAGACGTGTATAATGTACCCACCGAGAAGTAGAGCCGATACGCCAGGAATGTTGTAAAATACTGCATGCGAGATGTTAGCCTGCCTTAGGTTAGGATATATAACGCTATAGACGTATATAATATCCCAACCGAGTTGAACGGGACGACACGAACGGGATTCTGTAAAATATTACCAGCGAGGGGCTAGATGGGTTAGATTAGGTTATGTTACGTTATAGACGTATATAATGTTCCCACCGAGAAGTAGGGGCCGATACTCCAAGAATGTTGTAAAATACTACATCCGACATGTTAGCCTGCCTTACGTTAGGATGTATATCGCTGTAGACGTATATAACATCCCAATCGAGATGTACGGTACGACATAAACGGGATTCTGTAAAACATTACCAGCGAGGGGTTGGATGTGTTAGGTTAGATTATATTACGTTATAGACGTATATTATGTTCCCACCGAGAAGTAGAGGCTGATCCTACAGGAATGTTGTAAAATACTATATCCGAGAAGTTAGCCTGCCTTAGGTTAGGATATATATCGCTGTAGACGTATATAATATCTCAACCGAGATGTACGGAACGACACGAACGGGATTCTGTAAAACATTGCCAACGAGGGGCTAGATGGGATAGGTTAGGTTATATTACGTTATAGACGTAAATAATGTTCCCACCGAGAAGTAGCGGCCGATATGCCAGGAATGTTGTAAAATTCTATATCCGAGAAGTTAGCCTGCCTTAGGTTAGGATATGTATCGCTGTGGACGTATATAATATCCCAACCGAGATGCACGGGACGACATGAACGGGATTCTGTAAAACATTGCCAGCGAGGGGCTAGATGGGTTAGGTTAGGTTATGTTACGTTATAGACGTGTATAATGTACCCACCGAGAAGTAGAGCCGATACGCCAGGAATGTTGTAAAATACTGCATGCGAGATGTTAGCCTGCCTTAGGTTAGGATATATAACGCTATAGACGTATATAATATCCCAACCGAGTTGAACGGGACGACACGAACGGGATTCTGTAAAATATTACCAGCGAGGGGCTAGATGGGTTAGATTAGGTTATGTTACGTTATAGACGTATATAATGATCCCACCGAGAAGTAGGGGCCGATACTCCAAGAATGTTGTAAAATACTACATCCGACATGTTAGCCTGCCTTACGTTACGATATATATCGCTGTAGACGTATATAACATCCCAACCGAGATGTACGGGACGACATAAACGGGATTCTGTAAAACATTACCAGCGAGGGGCTAGATGTGTTAAGTTAGATTATATTACGTTATAGACGTATATAATGTTCCCACCGAGAAGTAGGGGCCGATACTCCAAGAATGTTGTAAAATACTACATCCGAGATGTTAGCCTGCCTTACGTTAGGATATATATCGCTGTAGACGTATATAACATCCCAACCGAGATGTACGGGACGACATAAACGGGATTCTGTAAAACATTACCAGCGAGGGGCTAGATGTGTTAGGTTAGATTATATTACGTTATAGACGTATATAATGTTCCCACCGAGAAGTATGGGCCGATACGCCAGGAATGTTGTAAAATATTGCATCCGAGATGTTAGCCTGCCTTAGGTTAGGATATATATCGCTGTAGACGTTTATAATGTCCCAACAGAGACGTACGGGACGACACAAACGGGATTCTCTAAAACATTACCAGCGAGGGGCTAGATGGGTTAGGTTAGGTTATGTTACGTTATAGACGTGTATAATGTTCCCACAGAGAAGTAGAGGCTGATCCTACAGGAATGTTGTAAAATACTATATCCGAGAAGTTAGCCTGCCTTAGGTTAGGATATATATCGCTGTAGACGTATATAATATCTCAACCGAGATATACGGAACGACACGAACGGGATTCTGTAAAACATTGCCACCGAGGGGCTAGATGGGATAGGTTAGGTTATATTACGTTATAGACGTATATAATGTTCCCACCGAGAAGTAGGGGCCGATATGCCAGGAATGTTGTAAAATACTGCATCCGAGATGATAGCCTGGCTTAGGTTAGGATATATATCGCTGTAGACGTATATAACATCCCAACCGAGATGTACGGGACGACACAAACGGGATTCTGTAAAACATTACCAGCGAGGGGCTAGATGTGTTAAGTTAGATTATATTACGTTATAGACGTATATAATGTTCCCACCGAGAAGTAGGGGCCGATGCGCCAGGAATGTTGTAAAATATTGCAACCGAGATGTTAGCCTGCCTTAGGTTAGGATATATAACGCTGTAGACGTATATAATGTCCTAACCGAGACGTACGGGACGACACGAACGGGATTCTGTAAAATATTACCAGCGAGGGGCTAGATGGGTTAGGTTAGGTTATGTTACGTTACAGACGTATATAATGTTCCCACCGAGAAGTAGGGGCCGATACTCCAAGAATGTTGTAAAATACTACATCCGAGATGTTAGCCTGCCTTACGTTAGGATATATATCGCTGTAGACGTATATAACATCCCAACCGAGATGTACGGGACGACAGGAACGGGATTCTGTAAAACATTGCCAACGAGGGGCTAGATGGGATAGGTTAGGTTATGTTACGTTATAGACGTATATAATGTTCCCACCGAGAAGTATGGGCCGATACTCCAAGAATGTTGTAAAATACTACATCCGAGATGTTAGCCTGCCTTACGTTAGGAAATATAACGCTATAGACGTATATAATATCCCAACCGAGATGTACGGGACGACACAAACGGGATTCTGTAAAACATTGCCAACGAGGGGCTAGATGGGATAGGTTAGGTTATGTTACGTTATAGACGTATATAATGTTCCCACCGAGAAGTATGGGCCGATACTCCAAGAATGTTGTAAAATACTACATCCGAGATGTTAGCCTGCCTTACGTTAGGAAATATAACGCTGTAGACGTATATAATGTCCCATTCGAGACGTACGGGACGACACGAACGGGATTCTGTAAAACATTACCAGCGAGGGGCTAGATGTGTTAGGTTACGTTATGTTACGTTATAGACCTATATAATGTTCCCGCCGAGAAGTATGGGCCGATACGCCAGGAATGTTGTAAAATACTGCAACCGAGATGTCAGCCTGCCTTAGGTTAGGATATATAACGCTGTAGACGTTTATAATGTCCCAACAGAGACGTACGGGACGACAGGAACGGGATTCTGTAAAACATTACCAGCGAGGGGCTAGATGGGTTAGGTTAGGTTGTGATACGTTATAAACGTATATGATGTTCCCACCGAGAAGTAGGGGCCGATATGCCAGGAATGTTGTAAAAAACTGCATCCGAGATGTTAGCCTGCCTTACGTTAGGATATATATCGCTGTAGACGTATATAACATCCCAATCGAGATGTACGGTACGACATAAACAGGATTCTGTAAAACATTACCAGCGAGGGGTTGGATGTGTTAGGTTAGATTATATTACGTTATAGACGTATATTATGTTCCCACCGAGAAGTAGAGGCTGATCCTACAGGAATGTTGTAAAATACTATATCCGAGAAGTTAGCCTGCCTTAGGTTAGGATATATATCGCTGTAGACGTATATAATATCTCAACCGAGATGTACGGAACGACACGAACGGGATTCTGTAAAACATTGCCAATGAGGGGCTAGATGGGATAGGTTAGGTTATATTACGTTATAGACGTATATAATGTTCCCACCGAGAAGTAGCGGCCGATATGCCAGGAATGTTGTAAAATTCTATATCCGAGAAGTTAGCCTGCCTTAGGTTAGGATATGTATCGCTGTGGACGTATATAATATCCCAACCGAGATGCACGGGACGACACGAACGGGATTCTGTAAAACATTGCCAGCGAGAGGCTAGATGGGTTAGGTTAGGTTATGTTACGTTATAGACGTGTATAATGTACTCACCGAGAAGTAGAGCCGATACGCCAGGAATGTTGTAAAATACTGCATCCGAGATGTTAGCCTGCCTTAGGTTAGGATATATAACGCTATAGACGTATATAATATCCCAACCGAGTTGAACGGGACGACACGAACGGGATTCTGTAAAATATTACCAGCGAGGGGCTAGATGGGTTAGATTAGGTTATGTTACGTTATAGACGTATATAATGTTCCCACCGAGAAGTAGGGGCCGATACTCCAAGAATGTTGTAAAATACTACATCCGACATGTTAGCCTGCCTTACGTTAGGATATATATCGCTGTAGACGTATATAACATCCCAATCGAGATGTACGGTACGACATAAACGGGATTCTGTAAAACATTACCAGCGAGGGGTTGGATGTGTTAGGTTAGATTATATTACGTTATAGACGTATATTATGTTCCCACCGAGAAGTAGAGGCTGATCCTACAGGAATGTTGTAAAATACTATATCCGAGAAGTTAGCCTGCCTTAGGTTAGGATATATATCGCTGTAGACGTATATAATATCTCAACCGAGATGTACGGAACGACACGAACGGGATTCTGTAAAACATTGCCAACGAGGGGCTAGATGGGATAGGTTAGGTTATATTACGTTATAGACGTAAATAATGTTCCCACCGAGAAGTAGCGGCCGATATGCCAGGAATGTTGTAAAATTCTATATCCGAGAAGTTAGCCTGCCTTAGGTTAGGATATGTATCGCTGTGGACGTATATAATATCCCAACCGAGATGCACGGGACGACATGAACGGGATTCTGTAAAACATTGCCAGCGAGGGGCTAGATGGGTTAGGTTAGGTTATGTTACGTTATAGACGTGTATAATGTACCCACCGAGAAGTAGAGCCGATACGCCAGGAATGTTGTAAAATACTGCATGCGAGATGTTAGCCTGCCTTAGGTTAGGATATATAACGCTGTAGACGTATATAACATCCCAATCGAGATGTACGGTACGACATAAACGGGATTCTGTAAAACATTACCAGCGAGGGGTTGGATGTGTTAGGTTAGATTATATTACGTTATAGACGTATATTATGTTCCCACCGAGAAGTAGAGGCTGATCCTACAGGAATGTTGTAAAATACTATATCCGAGAAGTTAGCCTGCCTTACGTTAGGATATATATCGCTGTAGACGTATATAATATCTCAACCGAGATGTACGGAACGACACGAACGGGATTCTGTAAAACATTGCCAACGAGGGGCTAGATGGGATAGGTTAGGTTATATTACGTTATAGACGTAAATAATGTTCCCACCGAGAAGTAGCGGCCGATATGCCAGGAATGTTGTAAAATTCTATATCCGAGAAGTTAGCCTGCCTTAGGTTAGGATATGTATCGCTGTGGACGTATATAATATCCCAACCGAGATGCACGGGACGACATGAACGGGATTCTGTAAAACATTGCCAGCGAGGGGCTAGATGGGTTAGGTTAGGTTATGTTACGTTATAGACGTGTATAATGTACCCACCGAGAAGTAGAGCCGATACGCCAGGAATGTTGTAAAATACTGCATGCGAGATGTTAGCCTGCCTTAGGTTAGGATATATAACGCTATAGACGTATATAATATCCCAACCGAGTTGAACGGGACGACACGAACGGGATTCTGTAAAATATTACCAGCGAGGGGCTAGATGGGTTAGATTAGGTTATGTTACGTTATAGACGTATATAATGTTCCCACCGAGAAGTAGGGGCCGATACTCCAAGAATGTTGTAAAATACTACATCCGACATGTTAGCCTGCCTTACGTTAGGATATATATCGCTGTAGACGTATATAACATCCCAACCGAGATGTACGGGACGACATAAACGGGATTCTGTAAAACATTACCAGCGAGGGGCTAGATGTGTTAAGTTAGATTATATTACGTTATAGACGTATATAATGTTCCCACCGAGAAGTAGGGGCCGATACTCCAAGAATGTTGTAAAATACTACATCCGAGATGTTAGCCTGCCTTACGTTAGGATATATATCGCTGTAGACGTATATAACATCCCAACCGAGATGTACGGGACGACATAAACGGGATTCTGTAAAACATTACCAGCGAGGGGCTAGATGTGTTAGGTTAGATTATATTACGTTATAGACGTATATAATGTTCCCACCGAGAAGTATGGGCCGATACGCCAGGAATGTTGTAAAATATTGCATTCGAGATGTTAGCCTGCCTTAGGTTAGGATATATATCGCTGTAGACGTTTATAATGTCCCAACAGAGACGTACGGGACGACACAAACGGGATTCTCTAAAACATTACCAGCGAGGGGCTAGATGGGTTAGGTTAGGTTATGTTACGTTATAGACGTGTATAATGTTCCCACAGAGAAGTAGAGGCTGATCCTACAGGAATGTTGTAAAATACTATATCCGAGAAGTTAGCCTGCCTTAGGTTAGGATATATATCGCTGTAGACGTATATAATATCTCAACCGAGATATACGGAACGACACGAACGGGATTCTGTAAAACATTGCCACCGAGGGGCTAGATGTGATAGGTTAGGTTATATTACGTTATAGACGTATATAATGTTCCCACCGAGAAGTAGGGGCCGATATGCCAGGAATGTTGTAAAATACTGCATCCGAGATGATAGCCTGGCTTAGGTTAGGATATATATCGCTGTAGACGTATATAACATCCCAACCGAGATGTACGGGACGACACAAACGGGATTCTGTAAAACATTACCAGCGAGGGGCTAGATGTGTTAAGTTAGATTATATTACGTTATAGACGTATATAATGTTCCCACCGAGAAGTAGGGGCCGATGCGCCAGGAATGTTGTAAAATATTGCAACCGAGATGTTAGCCTGCCTTAGGTTAGGATATATAACGCTGTAGACGTATATAATGTCCTAACCGAGACGTACGGGACGACACGAACGGGATTCTGTAAAATATTACCAGCGAGGGGCTAGATGGGTTAGGTTAGGTTATGTTACGTTACAGACGTATATAATGTTCCCACCGAGAAGTAGGGGCCGATACTCCAAGAATGTTGTAAAATACTACATCCGAGATGTTAGCCTGCCTTACGTTAGGATATATATCCCTGTAGACGTATATAACATCCCAACCGAGATGTACGGGACGACAGGAACGGGATTCTGTAAAACATTGCCAACGAGGGGCTAGATGGGATAGGTTAGGTTATGTTACGTTATAGACGTATATAATGTTCCCACCGAGAAGTATGGGCCGATACTCCAAGAATGTTGTAAAATACTACATCCGAGATGTTAGCCTGCCTTACGTTAGGAAATATAACGCTATAGACGTATATAATATCCCAACCGAGATGTACGGGACGACACGAACGGGATTCTGTAAAACATTGCCAACGAGGGGCTAGATGGGATAGGTTAGGTTATGTTACGTTATAGACGTATATAATGTTCCCACCGAGAAGTATGGGCCGATACTCCAAGAATGTTGTAAAATACTACATCCGAGATGTTAGCCTGCCTTACGTTAGGAAATATAACGCTGTAGACGTATATAATGTCCCATTCGAGACGTACGGGACGACACGAACGGGATTCTGTAAAACATTACCAGCGAGGGGCTAGATGTGTTAGGTTAGGTTATGTTACGTTATAGACCTATATAATGTTCCCGCCGAGAAGTATGGGCCGATACGCCAGGAATGTTGTAAAATACTGCAACCGAGATGTCAGCCTGCCTTAGGTTAGGATATATAACGCTGTAGACGTTTATAATGTCCCAACAGAGACGTACGGGACGACAGGAACGGGATTCTGTAAAACATTACCAGCGAGGGGCTAGATGGGTTAGGTTAGGTTGTGATACGTTATAAACGTATATGATGTTCCCACCGAGAAGTAGGGGCCGATATGCCAGGAATGTTGTAAAAAACTGCATCCGAGATGTTAGCCTGCCTTACGTTAGGATATATATCGCTGTAGACGTATATAACATCCCAATCGAGATGTACGGTACGACATAAACAGGATTCTGTAAAACATTACCAGCGAGGGGTTGGATGTGTTAGGTTAGATTATATTACGTTATAGACGTATATTATGTTCCCACCGAGAAGTAGAGGCTGATCCTACAGGAATGTTGTAAAATACTATATCCGAGAAGTTAGCCTGCCTTAGGTTAGGATATATATCGCTGTAGACGTATATAATATCTCAACCGAGATGTACGGAACGACACGAACGGGATTCTGTAAAACATTGCCAACGAGGGGCTAGATGGGATAGGTTAGGTTATATTACGTTATAGACGTATATAATGTTCCCACCGAGAAGTAGCGGCCGATATGCCAGGAATGTTGTAAAATTCTATATCCGAGAAGTTAGCCTGCCTTAGGTTAGGATATGTATCGCTGTGGACGTATATAATATCCCAACCGAGATGCACGGGACGACACGAACGGGATTCTGTAAAACATTGCCAGCGAGAGGCTAGATGGGTTAGGTTAGGTTATGTTACGTTATAGACGTGTATAATGTACTCACCGAGAAGTAGAGCCGATACGCCAGGAATGTTGTAAAATACTGCATCCGAGATGTTAGCCTGCCTTAGGTTAGGATATATAACGCTATAGACGTATATAATATCCCAACCGAGTTGAACGGGACGACACGAACGGGATTCTGTAAAATATTACCAGCGAGGGGCTAGATGGGTTAGATTAGGTTATGTTACGTTATAGACGTATATAATGTTCCCACCAGAAGTAGGGGCCGATACTCCAAGAATGTTGTAAAATACTACATCCGACATGTTAGCCTGCCTTACGTTAGGATATATATCGCTGTAGACGTATATAACATCCCAACCGAGATGTACGGGACGACAGGAACGGGATTCTGTAAAACATTGCCAACGAGGGGCTAGATGGGATAGGTTAGGTTATGTTACGTTATAGACGTATATAATGTTCCCACCGAGAAGTATGGGCCGATACTCCAAGAATGTTGTAAAATACTACATCCGAGATGTTAGCCTGCCTTACGTTAGGAAATATAACGCTATAGACGTATATAATATCCCAACCGAGATGTACGGGACGACACGAACGGGATTCTGTAAAACATTGCCAACGAGGGGCTAGATGGGATAGGTTTGGTTATGTTACGTTATAGACGTATATAATGTTCCCACCGAGAAGTATGGGCCGATACTCCAAGAATGTTGTAAAATACTACATCCGAGATGTTAGCCTGCCTTACGTTAGGAAATATAACGCTGTAGACGTATATAATGTCCCATTCGAGACGTACGGGACGACACGAACGGGATTCTGTAAAACATTACCAGCGAGGGGCTAGATGTGTTAGGTTAGGTTATGTTACGTTATAGACCTATATAATGTTCCCGCCGAGAAGTATGGGCCGATACGCCAGGAATGTTGTAAAATACTGCAACCGAGATGTCAGCCTGCCTTAGGTTAGGATATATAACGCTGTAGACGTTTATAATGTCCCAACAGAGACGTACGGGACGACAGGAACGGGATTCTGTAAAACATTACCAGCGAGGGGCTAGATGGGTTAGGTTAGGTTGTGATACGTTATAAACGTATATGATGTTCCCACCGAGAAGTAGGGGCCGATATGCCAGGAATGTTGTAAAAAACTGCATCCGAGATGTTAGCCTGCCTTACGTTAGGATATATATCGCTGTAGACGTATATAACATCCCAATCGAGATGTACGGTACGACATAAACAGGATTCTGTAAAACATTACCAGCGAGGGGTTGGATGTGTTAGGTTAGATTATATTACGTTATAGACGTATATTATGTTCCCACCGAGAAGTAGAGGCTGATCCTACAGGAATGTTGTAAAATACTATATCCGAGAAGTTAGCCTGCCTTAGGTTAGGATATATATCGCTGTAGACGTATATAATATCTCAACCGAGATGTACGGAACGACACGAACGGGATTCTGTAAAACATTGCCAACGAGGGGCTAGATGGGATAGGTTAGGTTATATTACGTTATAGACGTAAATAATGTTCCCACCGAGAAGTAGCGGCCGATATGCCAGGAATGTTGTAAAATTCTATATCCGAGAAGTTAGCCTGCCTTAGGTTAGGATATGTATCGCTGTGGACGTATATAATATCCCAACCGAGATGCACGGGACGACATGAACGGGATTCTGTAAAACATTGCCAGCGAGGGGCTAGATGGGTTAGGTTAGGTTATGTTACGTTATAGACGTGTATAATGTACCCACCGAGAAGTAGAGCCGATACGCCAGGAATGTTGTAAAATACTGCATGCGAGATGTTAGCCTGCCTTAGGTTAGGATATATAACGCTATAGACGTATATAATATCCCAACCGAGTTGAACGGGACGACACGAACGGGATTCTGTAAAATATTACCAGCGAGGGGCTAGATGGGTTAGATTAGGTTATGTTACGTTATAGACGTATATAATGTTCCCACCGAGAAGTAGGGGCCGATACTCCAAGAATGTTGTAAAATACTACATCCGACATGTTAGCCTGCCTTACGTTAGGATGTATATCGCTGTAGACGTATATAACATCCCAATCGAGATGTACGGTACGACATAAACGGGATTCTGTAAAACATTACCAGCGAGGGGTTGGATGTGTTAGGTTAGATTATATTACGTTATAGACGTATATTATGTTCCCACCGAGAAGTAGAGGCTGATCCTACAGGAATGTTGTAAAATACTATATCCGAGAAGTTAGCCTGCCTTAGGTTAGGATATATATCGCTGTAGACGTATATAATATCTCAACCGAGATGTACGGAACGACACGAACGGGATTCTGTAAAACATTGCCAACGAGGGGCTAGATGGGATAGGTTAGGTTATATTACGTTATAGACGTAAATAATGTTCCCACCGAGAAGTAGCGGCCGATATGCCAGGAATGTTGTAAAATTCTATATCCGAGAAGTTAGCCTGCCTTAGGTTAGGATATGTATCGCTGTGGACGTATATAATATCCCAACCGAGATGCACGGGACGACATGAACGGGATTCTGTAAAACATTGCCAGCGAGGGGCTAGATGGGTTAGGTTAGGTTATGTTACGTTATAGACGTGTATAATGTACCCACCGAGAAGTAGAGCCGATACGCCAGGAATGTTGTAAAATACTGCATGCGAGATGTTAGCCTGCCTTAGGTTAGGATATATAACGCTATAGACGTATATAATATCCCAACCGAGTTGAACGGGACGACACGAACGGGATTCTGTAAAATATTACCAGCGAGGGGCTAGATGGGTTAGATTAGGTTATGTTACGTTATAGACGTATATAATGTTCCCACCGAGAAGTAGGGGCCGATACTCCAAGAATGTTGTAAAATACTACATCCGACATGTTAGCCTGCCTTACGTTACGATATATATCGCTGTAGACGTATATAACATCCCAACCGAGATGTACGGGACGACATAAACGGGATTCTGTAAAACATTACCAGCGAGGGGCTAGATGTGTTAAGTTAGATTATATTACGTTATAGACGTATATAATGTTCCCACCGAGAAGTAGGGGCCGATACTCCAAGAATGTTGTAAAATACTACATCCGAGATGTTAGCCTGCCTTACGTTAGGATATATATCGCTGTAGACGTATATAACATCCCAACCGAGATGTACGGGACGACATAAACGGGATTCTGTAAAACATTACCAGCGAGGGGCTAGATGTGTTAGGTTAGATTATATTACGTTATAGACGTATATAATGTTCCCACCGAGAAGTATGGGCCGATACGCCAGGAATGTTGTAAAATATTGCATCCGAGATGTTAGCCTGCCTTAGGTTAGGATATATATCGCTGTAGACGTTTATAATGTCCCAACAGAGACGTACGGGACGACACAAACGGGATTCTCTAAAACATTACCAGCGAGGGGCTAGATGGGTTAGGTTAGGTTATGTTACGTTATAGACGTGTATAATGTTCCCACAGAGAAGTAGAGGCTGATCCTACAGGAATGTTGTAAAATACTATATCCGAGAAGTTAGCCTGCCTTAGGTTAGGATATATATCGCTGTAGACGTATATAATATCTCAACCGAGATATACGGAACGACAAGAACGGGATTCTGTAAAACATTGCCACCGAGGGGCTAGATGGGATAGGTTAGGTTATATTACGTTATAGACGTATATAATGTTCCCACCGAGAAGTAGGGGCCGATGCGCCAGGAATGTTGTAAAATATTGCAACCGAGATGTTAGCCTGCCTTAGGTTAGGATATATAACGCTGTAGACGTATATAATGTCCTAACCGAGACGTACGGGACGACACGAACGGGATTCTGTAAAATATTACCAGCGAGGGGCTAGATGGGTTAGGTTAGGTTATGTTACGTTACAGACGTATATAATGTTCCCACCGAGAAGTAGGGGCCGATACTCCAAGAATGTTGTAAAATACTACATCCGAGATGTTAGCCTGCCTTACGTTAGGATATATATCGCTGTAGACGTATATAACATCCCAACCGAGATGTACGGGACGACAGGAACGCGATTCTGTAAAACATTGCCAACGAGGGGCTAGATGGGATAGGTTAGGTTATGTTACGTTATAGACGTATATAATGTTCCCACCGAGAAGTATGGGCCGATACTCCAAGAATGTTGTAAAATACTACATCCGAGATGTTAGCCTGCCTTACGTTAGGAAATATAACGCTATAGACGTATATAATATCCCAACCGAGATGTACGGGACGACACAAACGGGATTCTGTAAAACATTGCCAACGAGGGGCTAGATGGGATAGGTTAGGTTATGTTACGTTATAGACGTATATAATGTTCCCACCGAGAAGTATGGGCCGATACTCCAAGAATGTTGTAAAATACTACATCCGAGATGTTAGCCTGCCTTACGTTAGGAAATATAACGCTGTAGACGTATATAATGTCCCATTCGAGACGTACGGGACGACACGAACGGGATTCTGTAAAACATTACCAGCGAGGGGCTAGATGTGTTAGGTTACGTTATGTTACGTTATAGACCTATATAATGTTCCCGCCGAGAAGTATGGGCCGATACGCCAGGAATGTTGTAAAATACTGCAACCGAGATGTCAGCCTGCCTTAGGTTAGGATATATAACGCTGTAGACGTTTATAATGTCCCAACAGAGACGTACGGGACGACAGGAACGGGATTCTGTAAAACATTACCAGCGAGGGGCTAGATGGGTTAGGTTAGGTTGTGATACGTTATAAACGTATATGATGTTCCCACCGAGAAGTAGGGGCCGATATGCCAGGAATGTTGTAAAAAACTGCATCCGAGATGTTAGCCTGCCTTACGTTAGGATATATATCGCTGTAGACGTATATAACATCCCAATCGAGATGTACGGTACGACATAAACAGGATTCTGTAAAACATTACCAGCGAGGGGTTGGATGTGTTAGGTTAGATTATATTACGTTATAGACGTATATTATGTTCCCACCGAGAAGTAGAGGCTGATCCTACAGGAATGTTGTAAAATACTATATCCGAGAAGTTAGCCTGCCTTAGGTTAGGATATATATCGCTGTAGACGTATATAATATCTCAACCGAGATGTACGGAACGACACGAACGGGATTCTGTAAAACATTGCCAACGAGGGGCTAGATGGGATAGGTTAGGTTATATTACGTTATAGACGTATATAATGTTCCCACCGAGAAGTAGCGGCCGATATGCCAGGAATGTTGTAAAATTCTATATCCGAGAAGTTAGCCTGCCTTAGGTTAGGATATGTATCGCTGTGGACTTATATAATATCCCAACCGAGATGCACGGGACGACACGAACGGGATTCTGTAAAACATTGCCAGCGAGAGGCTAGATGGGTTAGGTTAGGTTATGTTACGTTATAGACGTGTATAATGTACTCACCGAGAAGTAGAGCCGATACGCCAGGAATGTTGTAAAATACTGCATCCGAGATGTTAGCCTGCCTTAGGTTAGGATATATAACGCTATAGACGTATATAATATCCCAACCGAGTTGAACGGGACGACACGAACGGGATTCTGTAAAATATTACCAGCGAGGGGCTAGATGGGTTAGATTAGGTTATGTTACGTTATAGACGTATATAATGTTCCCACCGAGAAGTAGGGGCCGATACTCCAAGAATGTTGTAAAATACTACATCCGACATGTTAGCCTGCCTTACGTTAGGATATATATCGCTGTAGACGTATATAACATCCCAATCGAGATGTACGGTACGACATAAACGGGATTCTGTAAAACATTACCAGCGAGGGGTTGGATGTGTTAGGTTAGATTATATTACGTTATAGACGTATATTATGTTCCCACCGAGAAGTAGAGGCTGATCCTACAGGAATGTTGTAAAATACTATATCCGAGAAGTTAGCCTGCCTTAGGTTAGGATATATATCGCTGTAGACGTATATAATATCTCAACCGAGATGTACGGAACGACACGAACGGGATTCTGTAAAACATTGCCAACGAGGGGCTAGATGGGATAGGTTAGGTTATATTACGTTATAGACGTAAATAATGTTCCCACCGAGAAGTAGCGGCCGATATGCCAGGAATGTTGTAAAATTCTATATCCGAGAAGTTAGCCTGCCTTAGGTTAGGATATGTATCGCTGTGGACGTATATAATATCCCAACCGAGATGCACGGGACGACATGAACGGGATTCTGTAAAACATTGCCAGCGAGGGGCTAGATGGGTTAGGTTAGGTTATGTTACGTTATAGACGTGTATAATGTACCCACCGAGAAGTAGAGCCGATACGCCAGGAATGTTGTAAAATACTGCATGCGAGATGTTAGCCTGCCTTAGGTTAGGATATATAACGCTGTAGACGTATATAACATCCCAATCGAGATGTACGGTACGACATAAACGGGATTCTGTAAAACATTACCAGCGAGGGGTTGGATGTGTTAGGTTAGATTATATTACGTTATAGACGTATATTATGTTCCCACCGAGAAGTAGAGGCTGATCCTACAGGAATGTTGTAAAATACTATATCCGAGAAGTTAGCCTGCCTTACGTTAGGATATATATCGCTGTAGACGTATATAATATCTCAACCGAGATGTACGGAACGACACGAACGGGATTCTGTAAAACATTGCCAACGAGGGGCTAGATGGGATAGGTTAGGTTATATTACGTTATAGACGTAAATAATGTTCCCACCGAGAAGTAGCGGCCGATATGCCAGGAATGTTGTAAAATTCTATATCCGAGAAGTTAGCCTGCCTTAGGTTAGGATATGTATCGCTGTGGACGTATATAATATCCCAACCGAGATGCACGGGACGACATGAACGGGATTCTGTAAAACATTGCCAGCGAGGGGCTAGATGGGTTAGGTTAGGTTATGTTACGTTATAGACGTGTATAATGTACCCACCGAGAAGTAGAGCCGATACGCCAGGAATGTTGTAAAATACTGCATGCGAGATGTTAGCCTGCCTTAGGTTAGGATATATAACGCTATAGACGTATATAATATCCCAACCGAGTTGAACGGGACGACACGAACGGGATTCTGTAAAATATTACCAGCGAGGGGCTAGATGGGTTAGATTAGGTTATGTTACGTTATAGACGTATATAATGTTCCCACCGAGAAGTAGGGGCCGATACTCCAAGAATGTTGTAAAATACTACATCCGACATGTTAGCCTGCCTTACGTTAGGATATATATCGCTGTAGACGTATATAACATCCCAACCGAGATGTACGGGACGACATAAACGGGATTCTGTAAAACATTACCAGCGAGGGGCTAGATGTGTTAAGTTAGATTATATTACGTTATAGACGTATATAATGTTCCCACCGAGAAGTAGGGGCCGATACTCCAAGAATGTTGTAAAATACTACATCCGAGATGTTAGCCTGCCTTACGTTAGGATATATATCGCTGTAGACGTATATAACATCCCAACCGAGATGTACGGGACGACATAAACGGGATTCTGTAAAACATTACCAGCGAGGGGCTAGATGTGTTAGGTTAGATTATATTACGTTATAGACGTATATAATGTTCCCACCGAGAAGTATGGGCCGATACGCCAGGAATGTTGTAAAATATTGCATCCGAGATGTTAGCCTGCCTTAGGTTAGGATATATATCGCTGTAGACGTTTATAATGTCCCAACAGAGACGTACGGGACGACACAAACGGGATTCTCTAAAACATTACCAGCGAGGGGCTAGATGGGTTAGGTTAGGTTATGTTACGTTATAGACGTGTATAATGTTCCCACAGAGAAGTAGAGGCTGATCCTACAGGAATGTTGTAAAATACTATATCCGAGAAGTTAGCCTGCCTTAGGTTAGGATATATATCGCTGTAGACGTATATAATATCTCAACCGAGATATACGGAACGACACGAACGGGATTCTGTAAAACATTGCCACCGAGGGGCTAGATGGGATAGGTTAGGTTATATTACGTTATAGACGTATATAATGTTCCCACCGAGAAGTAGGGGCCGATATGCCAGGAATGTTGTAAAATACTGCATCCGAGATGATAGCCTGGCTTAGGTTAGGATATATATCGCTGTAGACGTATATAACATCCCAACCGAGATGTACGGGACGACACAAACGGGATTCTGTAAAACATTACCAGCGAGGGGCTAGATGTGTTAAGTTAGATTATATTACGTTATAGACGTATATAATGTTCCCACCGAGAAGTAGGGGCCGATGCGCCAGGAATGTTGTAAAATATTGCAACCGAGATGTTAGCCTGCCTTAGGTTAGGATATATAACGCTGTAGACGTATATAATGTCCTAACCGAGACGTACGGGACGACACGAACGGGATTCTGTAAAATATTACCAGCGAGGGGCTAGATGGGTTAGGTTAGGTTATGTTACGTTACAGACGTATATAATGTTCCCACCGAGAAGTAGGGGCCGATACTCCAAGAATGTTGTAAAATACTACATCCGAGATGTTAGCCTGCCTTACGTTAGGATATATATCGCTGTAGACGTATATAACATCCCAACCGAGATGTACGGGACGACAGGAACGGGATTCTGTAAAACATTGCCAACGAGGGGCTAGATGGGATAGGTTAGGTTATGTTACGTTATAGACGTATATAATGTTCCCACCGAGAAGTATGGGCCGATACTCCAAGAATGTTGTAAAATACTATATCCGAGAAGTTAGCCTGCCTTAGGTTAGGATATATATCGCTGTAGACGTATATAATATCTCAACCGAGATGTACGGAACGACACGAACGGGATTCTGTAAAACATTGCCAACGAGGGGCTAGATGGGATAGGTTAGGTTATATTACGTTATAGACGTATATAATGTTCCCACCGAGAAGTAGCGGCCGATATGCCAGGAATGTTGTAAAATTCTATATCCGAGAAGTTAGCCTGCCTTAGGTTAGGATATGTATCGCTGTGGACGTATATAATATCCCAACCGAGATGCACGGGACGACACGAACGGGATTCTGTAAAACATTGCCAGCGAGAGGCTAGATGGGTTAGGTTAGGTTATGTTACGTTATAGACGTGTATAATGTACTCACCGAGAAGTAGAGCCGATACGCCAGGAATGTTGTAAAATACTGCATCCGAGATGTTAGCCTGCCTTAGGTTAGGATATATAACGCTATAGACGTATATAATATCCCAACCGAGTTGAACGGGACGACACGAACGGGATTCTGTAAAATATTACCAGCGAGGGGCTAGATGGGTTAGATTAGGTTATGTTACGTTATAGACGTATATAATGTTCCCACCAGAAGTAGGGGCCGATACTCCAAGAATGTTGTAAAATACTACATCCGACATGTTAGCCTGCCTTACGTTAGGATATATATCGCTGTAGACGTATATAACATCCCAACCGAGATGTACGGGACGACATAAACGGGATTCTGTAAAACATTACCAGCGAGGGGCTAGATGTGTTAGGTTAGATTATATTACGTTATAGACGTATATAATGTTCCCACCGAGAAGTATGGGCCGATACGCCAGGAATGTTGTAAAATATTGCATCCGAGGTGTTAGCCTGCCTTAGGTTAGGATATATATCGCTGTAGACGTTTATAATGTCCCAACAGAGACGTACGGGACGACACAAACGGGATTCTGTAAAACATTACCAGCGAGGGGCTATATGGGTTAGGTTAGGTTATGTTACGGTATAGACGTGTATAATGTTCCCACCGAGAAGTATGGGCCGATACTCCAAGAATGTTGTAAAATACTGCATCCGAGATGTTAGCGTGCCTTACGTTAAGATATATAACGCTATAGACGTATATAATATCCCAACCGAGATGTACGGGACGACACGAACGGGATTCTGTAAAACATTGCCAACGAGGGGCTAGATGGGATAGGTTAGGTTATGTTACGTTATAGACGTATATAATGTTCCCACCGAGAAGTATGGGCCGATACTCCAAGAATGTTGTAAAATACTACATCCGAGATGTTAGCCTGCCTTACGTTAGGAAATATAACGCTGTAGACGTATATAATGTCCCATTCGAGACGTACGGGACGACACGAACGGGATTCTGTAAAACATTACCAGCGAGGGGCTAGATGTGTTAGGTTAGGTTATGTTACGTTATAGACCTATATAATGTTCCCGCCGAGAAGTATGGGCCGATACGCCAGGAATGTTGTAAAATACTGCAACCGTGATGGTAGCCTGCCTTAGGTTAGGATATATAACGCTGTAGACGTTTATAATGTCCCAACAGAGACGTACGGGACGACAGGAACGGGATTCTGTAAAACATTACCAGCGAGGGGCTAGATGGGTTAGGTTAGGTTGTGATACGTTATAAACGTATATGATGTTCCCACCGAGAAGTAGGGGCCGATATGCCAGGAATGTTGTAAAAAACTGCATCCGAGATGTTAGCCTGCCTTACGTTAGGATATATATCGCTGTAGACGTATATAACATCCCAATCGAGATGTACGGTACGACATAAACGGGATTCTGTAAAACATTACCAGCGAGGGGTTGGATGTGTTAGGTTAGATTATATTACGTTATAGACGTATATTATGTTCCCACCGAGAAGTAGAGGCTGATCCTACAGGAATGTTGTAAAATACTATATCCGAGAAGTTAGCCTGCCTTAGGTTAGGATATATATCGCTGTAGACGTATATAATATCTCAACCGAGATGTACGGAACGACACGAACGGGATTCTGTAAAACATTGCCAACGAGGGGCTAGATGGGATAGGTTAGGTTATATTACGTTATAGACGTATATAATGTTCCCACCGAGAAGTAGCGGCCGATATGCCAGGAATGTTGTAAAATTCTATATCCGAGAAGTTAGCCTGCCTTAGGTTAGGATATGTATCGCTGTGGACGTATATAATATCCCAACCGAGATGCACGGGACGACACGAACGGGATTCTGTAAAACATTGCCAGCGAGGGGCTAGATGGGTTAGGTTAGGTTATGTTACGTTATAGACGTGTATAATGTACTCACCGAGAAGTAGAGCCGATACGCCAGGAATGTTGTAAAATACTGCATCCGAGATGTTAGCCTGCCTTAGGTTAGGATATATAACGCTATAGACGTATATAATATCCCAACCGAGTTGAACGGGACGACACGAACGGGATTCTGTAAAATATTACCAGCGAGGGGCTAGATGGGTTAGATTAGGTTATGTTACGTTATAGACGTATATAATGTTCCCACCAGAAGTAGGGGCCGATACTCCAAGAATGTTGTAAAATACTACATCCGACATGTTAGCCTGCCTTACGTTAGGATATATATCGCTGTAGACGTATATAACATCCCAACCGAGATGTACGGGACGACATAAACGGGATTCTGTAAAACATTACCAGCGAGGGGCTAGATGTGTTAAGCTAGATTATATTACGTTATAGACGTATATAATGTTCCCACCGAGAAGAAGGGGCCGATACTCCAAGAATGTTGTAAAATACTACATCCGAGATGTTAGCCTGCCTTACGTTAGGATATATATCGCTGTAGACGTATATAACATCCCAACCGAGATGTACGGGACGACACAAACGGGATTCTGTAAAACATTACCAGCGAGGGGCTAGATGTGTTAAGTGAGATTATATTACGTTATAGACGTATATAATGTTCCCACCGAGAAGTAGGGGCCGATGCGCCAGGAATGTTGTAAAATATTGCAACCGAGATGTTAGCCTGCCTTAGGTTAGGATATATAACGCTGTAGACGTATATAATGTCCTAACCGAGACGTACGGGACGACACGAACGGGATTCTGTAAAATATTACCAGCGAGGGGCTTGATGGGTTAGGTTAGGTTATGTTACGTTACAGACGTATGTAATGTTCCCACCGAGAAGTAGGGGCCGATACTCCAAGAATGTTGTAAAATACTACATCCGAGATGTTAGCCTGCCTTACGTTAGGATATATATCGCTGTAGACGTATATAACATCCCAACCGAGATGTACGGGACGACAGGAACGGGATTCTGTAAAACATTGCCAACGAGGGGCTAGATGGGATAGGTTAGGTTATGTTACGTTATAGACGTATATAATGTTCCCACCGAGAAGTATGGGCCGATACTCCAAGAATGTTGTAAAATACTACATCCGAGATGTTAGCCTGCCTTACGTTAGGAAATATAACGCTATAGACGTATATAATATCCCAACCGAGATGTACGGGACGACACGAACGGGATTCTGTAAAACATTGCCAACGAGGGGCTAGATGGGATAGGTTAGGTTATGTTACGTTATAGACGTATATAATGTTCCCACCGAGAAGTATGGGCCGATACTCCAAGAATGTTGTAAAATACTACATCCGAGATGTTAGCCTGCCTTACGTTAGGAAATATAACGCTGTAGACGTATATAATGTCCCATTCGAGACGTACGGGACGACACGAACGGGATTCTGTAAAACATTACCAGCGAGGGGCTAGATGTGTTAGGTTAGGTTATGTTACGTTATAGACCTATATAATGTTCCCGCCGAGAAGTATGGGCCGATACGCCAGGAATGTTGTAAAATACTGCAACCGAGATGTTAGCCTGCCTTAGGTTAGGATATATAACGCTGTAGACGTTTATAATGTCCCAACAGAGACGTACGGGACGACAGGAACGGGATTCTGTAAAACATTACCAGCGAGGGGCTAGATGGGTTAGGTTAGGTTGTGATACGTTATAAACGTATATGATGTTCCCACCGAGAAGTAGGGGCCGATATGCCAGGAATGTTGTAAAAAACTGCATCCGAGATGTTAGCCTGCCTTAGGTTAGGATATATAACGCTATAGACGTATATAATATCCCAACCGAGTTGAACGGGACGACACGAACGGGATTCTGTAAAATATTACCAGCGAGGGGCTAGATGGGTTAGATTAGGTTATGTTACGTTATAGACGTATATAATGTTCCCACCAGAAGTAGGGGCCGATACTCCAAGAATGTTGTAAAATACTACATCCGACATGTTAGCCTGCCTTACGTTAGGATATATATCGCTGTAGACGTATATAACATCCCAACCGAGATGTACGGGACGACATAAACGGGATTCTGTAAAACATTACCAGCGAGGGGCTAGATGTGTTAAGCTAGATTATATTACGTTATAGACGTATATAATGTTCCCACCGAGAAGTAGGGGCCGATACTCCAAGAATGTTGTAAAATACTACATCCGAGATGTTAGCCTGCCTTACGTTAGGATATATATCGCTGTAGACGTATATAACATCCCAACCGAGATGTACGGGACGACATAAACGGGATTCTGTAAAACATTACCAGCGAGGGGCTAGATGTGTTAGGTTAGATTATATTACGTTATAGACGTATATAATGTTCCCACCGAGAAGTATGGGCCGATACGCCAGGAATGTTGTAAAATATTGCATCCGAGGTGTTAGCCTGCCTTAGGTTAGGATATATATCGCTGTAGACGTTTATAATGTCCCAACAGAGACGTACGGGACGACACAAACGGGATTCTCTAAAACATTACCAGCGAGGGGCTAGATGGGTTAGGTTAGGTTATGTTACGTTATAGACGTGTATAATGTTCCCACCGAGAAGTAGAGGCTGATCCTACAGGAATGTTGTAAAATACTATATCCGAGAAGTTAGCCTGCCTTAGGTTAGGATATATATCGCTGTAGACGTATATAATATCTCAACCGAGATGTACGGAACGACACGAACGGGATTCTGTAAAACATTGCCAACGAGGGGCTAGATGGGATAGGTTAGGTTATATTACGTTATAGACGTATATAATGTTCCCACCGAGAAGTAGGGGCCGATATGCCAGGAATGTTGTAAAATACTGCATCCGAGATGATAGCCTGGCTTAGGTTACGATATATATCGCTACAGACGTATATAACATCCCAATCGAGGTGTACGGTACGACATAAACGGGATTCTGTAAAACATTACCAGCGAGGGGTTAGATGTGTTAGGTTAGATTATATTACGTTATTGACGTATATTATGTTCCCACCGAGAAGTAGAGGCTGATCCTACAGGAATGTTGTAAAATACTATATCCGAGAAGTTAGCCTGCCTTAG
Organism: Xylocopa violacea; assembly: GCA_963969225.1. Lineage (NCBI taxonomy): Eukaryota > Metazoa > Arthropoda > Insecta > Hymenoptera > Apidae > Xylocopa > Xylocopa violacea. The sequence continues at coordinate 5,246,477 of CAXAJV010000013.1, forward strand.
GTTAGGATATATATCGCTGTAGACGTATATAACATCCCAACCGAGATGTACGGGACGACATAAACGGGATTCTGTAAAACATTACCAGCGAGGGGCTAGATGTGTTAGGTTAGATTATATTACGTTATAGACGTATATAATGTTCCCACCGAGAAGTATGGGCCGATACGCCAGGAATGTTGTAAAATATTGCATCCGAGGTGTTAGCCTGCCTTAGGTTAGGATATATATCGCTGTAGACGTTTATAATGTCCCAACAGAGACGTACGGGACGACACAAACGGGATTCTGTAAAACATTACCAGCGAGGGGCTATATGGGTTAGGTTAGGTTATGTTACGGTATAGACGTGTATAATGTTCCCACCGAGAAGTATGGGCCGATACTCCAAGAATGTTGTAAAATACTGCATCCGAGATGTTAGAATGCCTTACGTTAAGATATATAACGCTATAGACGTATATAATATCCCAACCGAGATGTACGGGACGACACGAACGGGATTCTGTAAAACATTGCCAACGAGGGGCTAGATGGGATAGGTTAGGTTATGTTACGTTATAGACGTATATAATGTTCCCACCGAGAAGTATGGGCCGATACTCCAAGAATGTTGTAAAATACTACATCCGAGATGTTAGCCTGCCTTACGTTAGGAAATATAACGCTGTAGACGTATATAATGTCCCATTCGAGACGTACGGGACGACACGAACGGGATTCTGTAAAACATTACCAGCGAGGGGCTAGATGTGTTAGGTTAGGTTATGTTACGTTATAGACCTATATAATGTTCCCGCCGAGAAGTATGGGCCGATACGCCAGGAATGTTGTAAAATACTGCAACCGTGATGGTAGCCTGCCTTAGGTTAGGATATATAACGCTGTAGACGTTTATAATGTCCCAACAGAGACGTACGGGACGACAGGAACGGGATTCTGTAAAACATTACCAGCGAGGGGCTAGATGGGTTAGGTTAGGTTGTGATACGTTATAAACGTATATGATGTTCCCACCGAGAAGTAGGGGCCGATATGCCAGGAATGTTGTAAAAAACTGCATCCGAGATGTTAGCCTGCCTTACGTTAGGATATATATCGCTGTAGACGTATATAACATCCCAATCGAGATGTACGGTACGACATAAACGGGATTCTGTAAAACATTACCAGCGAGGGGTTGGATGTGTTAGGTTAGATTATATTACGTTATAGACGTATATTATGTTCCCACCGAGAAGTAGAGGCTGATCCTACAGGAATGTTGTAAAATACTATATCCGAGAAGTTAGCCTGCCTTAGGTTAGGACATATATCGCTGTAGACGTATATAATATCTCAACCGAGATGTACGGAACGACACGAACGGGATTCTGTAAAACATTGCCAACGAGGGGCTAGATGGGATAGGTTAGGTTATATTACGTTATAGACGTATATAATGTTCCCACCGAGAAGTAGCGGCCGATATGCCAGGAATGTTGTAAAATTCTATATCCGAGAAGTTAGCCTGCCTTAGGTTAGGATATGTATCGCTGTGGACGTATATAATATCCCAACCGAGATGCACGGGACGACACGAACGGGATTCTGTAAAACATTGCCAGCGAGGGGCTAGATGGGTTAGGTTAGGTTATGTTACGTTATAGACGTGTATAATGTACTCACCGAGAAGTAGAGCCGATACGCCAGGAATGTTGTAAAATACTGCATCCGAGATGTTAGCCTGCCTTAGGTTAGGATATATAACGCTATAGACGTATATAATATCCCAACCGAGTTGAACGGGACGACACGAACGGGATTCTGTAAAATATTACCAGCGAGGGGCTAGATGGGTTAGATTAGGTTATGTTACGTTATAGACGTATATAATGTTCCCACCAGAAGTAGGGGCCGATACTCCAAGAATGTTGTAAAATACTACATCCGACATGTTAGCCTGCCTTACGTTAGGATATATATCGCTGTAGACGTATATAACATCCCAACCGAGATGTACGGGACGACATAAACGGGATTCTGTAAAACATTACCAGCGAGGGGCTAGATGTGTTAAGCTAGATTATATTACGTTATAGACGTATATAATGTTCCCACCGAGAAGAAGGGGCCGATACTCCAAGAATGTTGTAAAATACTACATCCGAGATGTTAGCCTGCCTTACGTTAGGATATATATCGCTGTAGACGTATATAACATCCCAACCGAGATGTACGGGACGACACAAACGGGATTCTGTAAAACATTACCAGCGAGGGGCTAGATGTGTTAAGTTAGATTATATTACGTTATAGACGTATATAATGTTCCCACCGAGAAGTAGGGGCCGATGCGCCAGGAATGTTGTAAAATATTGCAACCGAGATGTTAGCCTGCCTTAGGTTAGGATATATAACGCTGTAGACGTATATAATGTCCTAACCGAGACGTACGGGACGACACGAACGGGATTCTGTAAAATATTACCAGCGAGGGGCTTGATGGGTTAGGTTAGGTTATGTTACGTTACAGACGTATGTAATGTTCCCACCGAGAAGTAGGGGCCGATACTCCAAGAATGTTGTAAAATACTACATCCGAGATGTTAGCCTGCCTTACGTTAGGATATATATCGCTGTAGACGTATATAACATCCCAACCGAGATGTACGGGACGACAGGAACGGGATTCTGTAAAACATTGCCAACGAGGGGCTAGATGGGATAGGTTAGGTTATGTTACGTTATAGACGTATATAATGTTCCCACCGAGAAGTATGGGCCGATACTCCAAGAATGTTGTAAAATACTACATCCGAGATGTTAGCCTGCCTTACGTTAGGAAATATAACGCTATAGACGTATATAATATCCCAACCGAGATGTACGGGACGACACGAACGGGATTCTGTAAAACATTGCCAACGAGGGGCTAGATGGGATAGGTTAGGTTATGTTACGTTATAGACGTATATAATGTTCCCACCGAGAAGTATGGGCCGATACTCCAAGAATGTTGTAAAATACTACATCCGAGATGTTAGCCTGCCTTACGTTAGGAAATATAACGCTGTAGACGTATATAATGTCCCATTCGAGACGTGCGGGACGACACGAACGGGATTCTGTAAAACATTACCAGCGAGGGGCTAGATGTGTTAGGTTAGGTTATGTTACGTTATAGACCTATATAATGTTCCCGCCGAGAAGTATGGGCCGATACGCCAGGAATGTTGTAAAATACTGCAACCGAGATGTTAGCCTGCCTTAGGTTAGGATATATAACGCTGTAGACGTTTATAATGTCCCAACAGAGACGTACGGGACGACAGGAACGGGATTCTGTAAAACATTACCAGCGAGGGGCTAGATGGGTTAGGTTAGGTTGTGATACGTTATAAACGTATATGATGTTCCCACCGAGAAGTAGGGGCCGATATGCCAGGAATGTTGTAAAAAACTGCATCCGAGATGTTAGCCTGCCTTAGGTTAGGATATATAACGCTATAGACGTATATAATATCCCAACCGAGTTGAACGGGACGACACGAACGGGATTCTGTAAAATATTACCAGCGAGGGGCTAGATGGGTTAGATTAGGTTATGTTACGTTATAGACGTATATAATGTTCCCACCAGAAGTAGGGGCCGATACTCCAAGAATGTTGTAAAATACTACATCCGACATGTTAGCCTGCCTTACGTTAGGATATATATCGCTGTAGACGTATATAACATCCCAACCGAGATGTACGGGACGACATAAACGGGATTCTGTAAAACATTACCAGCGAGGGGCTAGATGTGTTAAGCTAGATTATATTACGTTATAGACGTATATAATGTTCCCACCGAGAAGTAGGGGCCGATACTCCAAGAATGTTGTAAAATACTACATCCGAGATGTTAGCCTGCCTTACGTTAGGATATATATCGCTGTAGACGTATATAACATCCCAACCGAGATGTACGGGACGACATAAACGGGATTCTGTAAAACATTACCAGCGAGGGGCTAGATGTGTTAGGTTAGATTATATTACGTTATAGACGTATATAATGTTCCCACCGAGAAGTATGGGCCGATACGCCAGGAATGTTGTAAAATATTGCATCCGAGGTGTTAGCCTGCCTTAGGTTAGGATATATATCGCTGTAGACGTTTATAATGTCCCAACAGAGACGTACGGGACGACACAAACGGGATTCTCTAAAACATTACCAGCGAGGGGCTAGATGGGTTAGGTTAGGTTATGTTACGTTATAGACGTGTATAATGTTCCCACCGAGAAGTAGAGGCTGATCCTACAGGAATGTTGTAAAATACTATATCCGAGAAGTTAGCCTGCCTTAGGTTAGGATATATATCGCTGTAGACGTATATAATATCTCAACCGAGATGTACGGAACGACACGAACGGGATTCTGTAAAACATTGCCAACGAGGGGCTAGATGGGATAGGTTAGGTTATATTACGTTATAGACGTATATAATGTTCCCACCGAGAAGTATGGGCCGATACTCCAAGAATGTTGTAAAAAACTGCATCCGAGATGTTAGCCTGCCTTACGTTAGGATATATATCGCTGTAGACGTATATAACATCCCAATCGAGATGTACGGTACGACATAAACGGGATTCTGTAAAACATTACCAGCGAGGGGTTGGATGTGTTAGGTTAGATTATATTACGTTATAGACGTATATTATGTTCCCACCGAGAAGTAGAGGCTGATCCTACAGGAATGTTGTAAAATACTATATCCGAGAAGTTAGCCTGCCTTAGGTTAGGATATATATCGCTGTAGACGTATATAATATCTCAACCGAGATGTACGGAACGACACGAACGGGATTCTGTAAAACATTGCCACCGAGGGGCTAGATGGGATAGGTTAGGTTATATTACGTTATAGACGTATATAATGTTCCCACCGAGAAGTAGGGGCCGATATGCCAGGAATGTTGTAAAATACTGCATCCGAGATGATAGCCTGGCTTAGGTTAGGATATATATCGCTGTAGACGTATATAACATCCCAACCGAGATGTACGGGACGACACAAACGGGATTCTGTAAAACATTACCAGCGAGGGGCTAGATGTGTTAAGTTAGATTATATTACGTTATAGACGTATATAATGTTCCCACCGAGAAGCAGGGGCCGATGCGCCAGGAATGTTGTAAAATATTGCAACCGAGATGTTAGCCTGCCTTAGGTTAGGATATATAACGCTGTAGACGTATATAATGTCCCAACCGAGACGTACGGGACGACACGAACGGGATTCTGTAAAATATTACCAGCGAGGGGCTAGATGGGTTAGGTTAGGTTATGTTACGTTACAGACGTATATAATGTTCCCACCGAGAAGTAGGGGCCGATACACCAAGAATGTTGTAAAATACTACATCCGAGATGTTAGCCTGCCTTACGTTAGGATATATATCGCTGTAGACGTATATAACATCCCAACCGAGATGTACGGGACGACAGGAACGGGATTCTGTAAAACATTGCCAACGAGGGGCTAGATGGGATAGGTTAGGTTATGTTACGTTATAGACGTATATTATGTTCCCACCGAGAAGTAGAGGCTGATCCTACAGGAATGTTGTAAAATACTATATCCGAGAAGTTAGCCTGCCTTAGGTTAGGATATATATCGCTGTAGACGTATATAATATCTCAACCGAGATGTACGGAACGACACGAACGGGATTCTGTAAAACATTGCCACCGAGGGGCTAGATGGGATAGGTTAGGTTATATTACGTTATAGACGTATATAATGTTCCCACCGAGAAGTATGGGCCGATACTCCAAGAATGTTGTAAAATACTACATCCGAGATGTTAGCCTGCCTTACGTTAGGAAATATAACGCTGTAGACGTATATAATGTCCCATTCGAGACGTACGGGACGACACGAACGGGATTCTGTAAAACATTACCAGCGAGGGGTTGGATGTGTTAGGTTAGATTATATTACGTTATAGACGTATATTATGTTCCCACCGAGAAGTATGGGCCGATACTCCAAGAATGTTGTAAAATACTACATCCGAGATGTTAGCCTGCCTTACGTTAGGAAATATAACGCTATAGACGTATATAATATCCCAACCGAGATGTACGGGACGACACGAACGGGATTCTGTAAAACATTGCCAACGAGGGGCTAGATGGGATAGGTTAGGTTATGTTACGTTATAGACGTATATAATGTTCCCACCGAGAAGTATGGGCCGATACTCCAAGAATGTTGTAAAATACTACATCCGAGATGTTAGCCTGCCTTACGTTAGGAAACATAACGCTGTAGACGTATATAATGTCCCATTCGAGACGTACGGGACGACACGAACGGGATTCTGTAAAACATTACCAGCGAGGGGCTAGATGTGTTAGGTTAGGTTATGTTACGTTATAGACCTATATAATGTTCCCGCCGAGAAGTATGGGCCGATACGCCAGGAATGTTGTAAAATACTGCAACCGAGATGTTAGCCTGCCTTAGGTTAGGATATATAACGCTGTAGACGTTTATAATGTCCCAACAGAGACGTACGGGACGACAGGAACGGGATTCTGTAAAACATTACCAGCGAGGGGCTGGATGGGTTAGGTTAGGTTGTGATACGATATAAACGTATATGATGTTCCCACCGAGAAGTAGGGGCCGATATGCCAGGAATGTTGTAAAAAACTGCATCCGAGATGTTAGGATGCCTTACGTTAGAATATATATCGCTGTAGACGTATATAACATCCCAATCGAGGTGTACGGTACGACATAAACGGGATTCTGTAAAACATTACCAGCGAGGGGTTAGATGTGTTAGGTTAGATTATATTACGTTATTGACGTATATTATGTTCCCACCGAGAAGTAGAGGCTGATCCTACAGGAATGTTGTAAAATACTATATCCGAGAAGTTAGCCTGCCTTAGGTTAGGATATATATCGCTGTAGACGTATATAATATCTCAACCGAGATATACGGAACGACACGAACGGGATTCTGTAAAACATTGCCACCGAGGGGCTAGATGGGATAGGTTAGGTTATATTACGTTATAGACGTATATAATGTTCCCACCGAGAAGTAGGGGCCGATATGCCAGGAATGTTGTAAAATACTGCATCCGAGATGATAGCCTGGCTCAGGTTAGGATATATATCGCTGTAGACGTATATAACATCCCAACCGAGATGTACGGGACGACACAAACGGGATTCTGTAAAACATTACCAGCGAGGGGCTAGATGTGTTAAGTTAGATTATATTACGTTATAGACGTATATAATGTTCCCACCGAGAAGTAGGGGCCGATGCGCCAGGAATGTTGTAAAATATTGCAACCGAGATGTTAGCCTGCCTTAGGTTAGGATATATAACGCTGTAGACGTATATAATGTCCCAACCGAGACGTACGGGACGACACGAACGGGATTCTGTAAAATATTACCAGCGAGGGGCTAGATGGGTTAGGTTAGGTTATGTTACGTTACAGACGTATATAATGTTCCCACCGAGAAGTAGGGGCCGATACACCAAGAATGTTGTAAAATACTACATCCGAGATGTTAGCCTGCCTTACGTTAGGATATATATCGCTGTAGACGTATATAACATCCCAACCGAGATGTACGGGACGACAGGAACGGGATTCTGTAAAACATTGCCAACGAGGGGCTAGATGGGATAGGTTAGGTTATGTTACGTTATAGACGTATATAATGTTCCCACCGAGAAGTATGGGCCGATACTCCAAGAATGTTGTAAAAAACTGCATCCGAGATGTTAGCCTGCCTTACGTTAGGAAATATAACGCTATAGACGTATATAATATCCCAACCGAGATGTACGGGACGACACGAACGGGATTCTGTAAAACATTGCCAACGAGGGGCTAGATGGGATAGGTTAGGTTATGTTACGTTATAGACGTATATAATGTTCCCACCGAGAAGTATGGGCCGATACTCCACGAATGTTGTAAAATACTACATCCGAGATGTTAGCCTGCCTTACGTTAGGAAATATAACGCTGTAGACGTATATAATGTCCCATTCGAGACGTACGGGACGACACGAACGGGATTCTGTAAAACATTACCAGCGAGGGGCTAGATGTGTTAGGTTAGGTTATGTTACGTTATAGACCTATATAATGTTCCCGCCGAGAAGTATGGGCCGATACGCCAGGAATGTTGTAAAATACTGCAACCGAGATGTTAGCCTGCCTTAGGTTAGGATATATAACGCTGTAGACGTTTATAATGTCCCAACAGAGACGTACGGGACGACAGGAACGGAATTCTGTAAAACATTACCAGCGAGGGGCTAGATGGGTTAGGTTAGGTTGTGATACGTTATAAACGTATATGATGTTCCCACCGAGAAGTAGGGGCCGATATGCCAGGAATGTTGTAAAAAACTGCATCCGAGATGTTAGCCTGCCTTACGTTAGGATATATATCGCTGTAGACGTATATAACATCCCAATCGAGATGTACGGTACGACATAAACGGGATTCTGTAAAACATTACCAGCGAGGGTTTGGATGTGTTAGGTTAGATTATATTACGTTATAGACGTATATTATGTTCCCACCGAGAAGTAGAGACTGATCCTACAGGAATGTTGTAAAATACTATATCCGAGAAGTTAGCCTGCCTTAGGTTAGGATATATATCGCTGTAGACGTATATAATATCTCAACCGAGATGTACGGAACGACACGAACGGGATTCTGTAAAACATTGCCAACGAGGGGCTAGATGGGATAGGTTAGGTTATATTACGTTATAGACGTATATAATGTTCCCACCGAGAAGTAGCGGCCGATATGCCAGGAATGTTGTAAAATTCTATATCCGAGAAGTTAGCCTGCCTTAGGTTAGGATATGTATCGCTGTGGACGTATATAATATCCCAACCGAGATGCACGGGACGACACGAACGGGATTCTGTAAAACATTGCCAGCGAGGGGCTAGATGGGTTAGGTTAGGTTATGTTACGTTATAGACGTGTATAATGTACTCACCGAGAAGTAGAGCCGATACGCCAGGAATGTTGTAAAATACTGCATCCGAGATGTTAGCCTGCCTTAGGTTAGGATATATAACGCTATAGACGTATATAATATCCCAACCGAGTTGAATGGGACGACACGAACGGGATTCTGTAAAATATTACCAGCGAGGGGCTAGATGGGTTAGATTAGGTTATGTTACGTTATAGACGTATATAATGTTCCCACCAGAAGTAGGGGCCGATACTCCAAGAATGTTGTAAAATACTACATCCGAGATGTTAGCCTGCCTTACGTTAGGATATATATCGCTGTAGACGTATATAACATCCCAACCGAGATGTACGGGACGACATAAACGGGATTCTGTAAAACATTACCAGCGAGGGGCTAGATGTGTTAGGTTAGATTATATTACGTTATAGACGTATATAATGTTCCCACCGAGAAGTATGGGCCGATACGCCAGGAATGTTGTAAAATATTGCATCCGAGGTGTTAGCCTGCCTTAGGTTAGGATATATATCGCTGTAGACGTTTATAATGTCCCAACAGAGACGTACGGGACGACACAAACGGGATTCTCTAAAACATTACCAGCGAGGGGCTAGATGGGTTAGGTTAGGTTATGTTACGTTATAGACGTGTATAATGTTCCCACCGAGAAGTAGAGGCTGATCCTACAGGAATGTTGTAAAATACTATATCCGAGAAGTTAGCCTGCCTTAGGTTAGGATATATATCGCTGTAGACGTATATAATATCTCAACCGAGATGTACGGAACGACACGAACGGGATTCTGTAAAACATTGCCAACGAGGGGCTAGATGGGATAGGTTAGGTTATATTACGTTATAGACGTATATAATGTTCCCACCGAGAAGTAGGGGCCGATATGCCAGGAATGTTGTAAAATACTGCATCCGAGATGATAGCCTGGCTTAGGTTAGGATATATATCGCTGTAGACGTATATAACATCCCAACCGAGATGTACGGGACGACACAAACGGGATTCTGTAAAACATTACCAGCGAGGGGCTATATGGGTTAGGTTAGGTTATGTTACGGTATAGACGTGTATAATGTTCCCACCGAGAAGTATGGGCCGATACTCCAAGAATGTTGTAAAATACTGCATCCGAGATGTTAGCATGCCTTAGGTTAAGATATATAACGCTATAGACGTATATAATATCCCAACCGAGATGTACGGGACGACACGAACGGGATTCTGTAAAACATTGCCAACGAGGGGCTAGATGGGATAGGTTAGGTTATGTTACGTTATAGACGTATATAATGTTCCCACCGAGAAGTATGGGCCGATACTCCAAGAATGTTGTAAAATACTACATCCGAGATGTTAGCCTGCCTTACGTTAGGAAATATAACGCTGTAGACGTATATAATGTCCCATTCGAGACGTACGGGACGACACGAACGGGATTCTGTAAAACATTACCAGCGAGGGGCTAGATGTGTTAGGTTAGGTTATGTTACGTTATAGACCTATATAATGTTCCCACCGAGAAGTACGGGCCGATACGCCAGGAATGTTGTAAAATACTGCAACCGAGATGTTAGCCTGCCTTAGGTTAGGATATATAACGCTGTAGACGTTTATAATGTCCCAACAGAGACGTACGGGACGACAGGAACGGGATTCTGTAAAACATTGCCAACGAGGGGCTAGATGGGATAGGTTAGGTTATGTTACGTTACGTTATAGACGTATATAATGTTCCCACCGAGAAGTATGGGCCGATACTCCAAGAATGTTGTAAAAAACTGCATCCGAGATGTTAGCCTGCCTTACGTTAGGATATATATCGCTGTAGACGTATATAACATCCCAATCGAGATGTACGGTACGACATAAACGGGATTCTGTAAAACATTACCAGCGAGGGGTTGGATGTGTTAGGTTAGATTATATTACGTTATAGACGTATATTATGTTCCCACCGAGAAGTAGAGGCTCATCCTACAGGAATGTTGTAAAATACTATATCCGAGAAGTTAGCCTGCCTTAGGTTAGGATATATATCGCTGTAGACGTATATAATATCTCAACCGAGATGTACGGAACGACACGAACGGGATTCTGTAAAACATTGCCACCGAGGGGCTAGATGGGATAGGTTAGGTTATATTACGTTATAGACGTATATAATGTTCCCACCGAGAAGTAGGGGCCGATATGCCAGGAATGTTGTAAAATACTGCATCCGAGATGATAGCCTGGCTTAGGTTAGGATATATATCGCTGTAGACGTATATGACATCCCAACCGAGATGTACGGGACGACACAAACGGGATTCTGTAAAACATTACCAGCGAGGGGCTAGATGTGTTAAGTTAGATTATATTACGTTATAGACGTATATAATATTCCCACCGAGAAGTAGGGGCCGATGCGCCAGGAATGTTGTAAAATATTGCAACCGAGATGTTAGCCTGCCTTAGGTTAGGATATATAACGCTGTAGACGTATATAATGTCCCAACCGAGACGTACGGGACGACACGAACGGGATTCTGTAAAATATTACCAGCGAGGGGCTAGATGGGTTAGGTTAGGTTATGTTACGTTACAGACGTATATAATGTTCCCACCGAGAAGTAGGGGCCGATACACCAAGAATGTTGTAAAATACTACATCCGAGATGTTAGCCTGCCTTACGTTAGGATATGTATCGCTGTAGATGTATATAACATCCCAACCGAGATGTACGGGACGACAGGAACGGGATTCTGTAAAACATTGCCAACGAGGGGCTAGATGGGATAGGTTAGGTTATGTTACGTTATAGACGTATATAATGTTCCCACCGAGAAGTATGGGCCGATACTCCAAGAATGTTGTAAAATACTACATCCGAGTTGTTAGCCTGCCTTACGTTAGGAAATATAACGCTATAGACGTATATAATATCCCAACCGAGATGTACGGGACGACACGAACGGGATTCTGTAAAACATTGCCAACGAGGGGCTAGATGGGATAGGTTAGGTTATGTTACGTTATAGACGTATATAATGTTCCCACCGAGAAGTATGGGCCGATACTCCACGAATGTTGTAAAATACTACATCCGAGATGTTAGCCTGCCTTACGTTAGGAAATATAACGCTGTAGACGTATATAATGTCCCATTCGAGACGTACGGGACGACACGAACGGGATTCTGTAAAACATTACCAGCGAGGGGCTAGATGTGTTAGGTTAGGTTATGTTACGTTATAGACCTATATAATGTTCCCGCCGAGAAGTATGGGCCGATACGCCAGGAATGTTGTAAAATACTGCAACCGAGATGTTAGCCTGCCTTAGGTAAGGATATATAACGCTGTAGACGTTTATAATGTCCCAACAGAGACGTACGGGACGACAGGAACGGAATTCTGTAAAACATTACCAGCGAGGGGCTAGATGGGTTAGGTTAGGTTGTGATACGTTATAAACGTATATGATGTTCCCACCGAGAAGTAGGGGCCGATATGCCAGGAATGTTGTAAAAAACTGCATCCGAGATGTTAGCCTGCCTTACGTTAGGATATATATCGCTGTAGACGTATATAACATCCCAATCGAGATGTACGGTACGACATAAACGGGATTCTGTAAAACATTACCAGCGAGGGGTTGGATGTGTTAGGTTAGATTATATTACGTTATAGACGTATATTATGTTCCCACCGAGAAGTAGAGGCTGATCCTACAGGAATGTTGTAAAATACTATATCCGAGAAGTTAGCCTGCCTTAGGTTAGGATATATATCGCTGTAGACGTATATAATATCTCAACCGAGATGTACGGAACGACACGAACGGGATTCTGTAAAACATTGCCAACGAGGGGCTAGATGGGATAGGTTAGGTTATATTACGTTATAGACGTATATAATGTTCCCACCGAGAAGTAGCGGCCGATATGCCAGGAATGTTGTAAAATTCTATATCCGAGAAGTTAGCCTGCCTTAGGTTAGGATATGTATCGCTGTGGACGTATATAATATCCCAACCGAGATGCACGGGACGACACGAACGGGATTCTGTAAAACATTGCCAGCGAGGGGCTAGATGGGTTAGGTTAGGTTATGTTACGTTATAGACGTGTATAATGTACTCACCGAGAAGTAGAGCCGATACGCCAGGAATGTTGTAAAATACTGCATCCGAGATGTTAGCCTGCCTTAGGTTAGGATATATAACGCTATAGACGTATATAATATCCCAACCGAGTTGAATGGGACGACACGAACGGGATTCTGTAAAATATTACCAGCGAGGGGCTAGATGGGTTAGATTAGGTTATGTTACGTTATAGACGTATATAATGTTCCCACCAGAAGTAGGGGCCGATACTCCAAGAATGTTGTAAAATACTACATCCGAGATGTTAGCCTGCCTTACGTTAGGATATATATCGCTGTAGACGTATATAACATCCCAACCGAGATGTACGGGACGACATAAACGGGATTCTGTAAAACATTACCAGCGAGGGGCTAGATGTGTTAGGTTAGATTATATTACGTTATAGACGTATATAATGTTCCCACCGAGAAGTATGGGCCGATACGCCAGGAATGTTGTAAAATATTGCATCCGAGGTGTTAGCCTGCCTTAGGTTAGGATATATATCGCTGTAGACGTTTATAATGTCCCAACAGAGACGTACGGGACGACACAAACGGGATTCTCTAAAACATTACCAGCGAGGGGCTAGATGGGTTAGGTTAGGTTATGTTACGTTATAGACGTGTATAATGTTCCCACCGAGAAGTAGAGGCTGATCCTACAGGAATGTTGTAAAATACTATATCCGAGAAGTTAGCCTGCCTTAGGTTAGGATATATATCGCTGTAGACGTATATAATATCTCAACCGAGATGTACGGAACGACACGAACGGGATTCTGTAAAACATTGCCAACGAGGGGCTAGATGGGATAGGTTAGGTTATATTACGTTATAGACGTATATAATGTTCCCACCGAGAAGTAGGGGCCGATATGCCAGGAATGTTGTAAAATACTGCATCCGAGATGATAGCCTGGCTTAGGTTAGGATATATATCGCTGTAGACGTATATAACATCCCAACCGAGATGTACGGGACGACACAAACGGGATTCTGTAAAACATTACCAGCGAGGGGCTATATGGGTTAGGTTAGGTTATGTTACGGTATAGACGTGTATAATGTTCCCACCGAGAAGTATGGGCCGATACTCCAAGAATGTTGTAAAATACTGCATCCGAGATGTTAGCATGCCTTAGGTTAAGATATATAACGCTATAGACGTATATAATATCCCAACCGAGATGTACGGGACGACACGAACGGGATTCTGTAAAACATTGCCAACGAGGGGCTAGATGGGATAGGTTAGGTTATGTTACGTTATAGACGTATATAATGTTCCCACCGAGAAGTATGGGCCGATACTCCAAGAATGTTGTAAAATACTACATCTGAGATGTTAGCCTGCCTTACGTTAGGAAATATAACGCTGTAGACGTATATAATGTCCCATTCGAGACGTACGGGACGACACGAACGGGATTCTGTAAAACATTACCAGCGAGGGGCTAGATGTGTTAGGTTAGGTTATGTTACGTTATAGACCTATATAATGTTCCCACCGAGAAGTACGGGCCGATACGCCAGGAATGTTGTAAAATACTGCAACCGAGATGTTAGCCTGCCTTAGGTTAGGATATATAACGCTGTAGACGTTTATAATGTCCCAACAGAGACGTACGGGACGACAGGAACGGGATTCTGTAAAACATTACCAGCGAGGGGCTAGATGGGTTAGGTTAGGTTGTGATACGTTATAAACGTATATGATGTTCCCACCGAGAAGTAGGGGCCGATATGCCAGGAATGTTGTAAAAAACTGCATCCGAGATGTTAGGATGCCTTACGTTAGGATATATATCGCTGTAGACGTATATAACATCCCAATCGAGGTGTACGGTACGACATAAACGGGATTCTGTAAAACATTACCAGCGAGGGGCTAGATGTGTTAGGTTAGGTTATGTTACGTTATAGACGTATATAATGTTCCCACCGAGAAGTATGGGCCGATACTCCAAGAATGTTGTAAAATACTACATCCGAGATGTTAGCCTGCCTTACGTTAGGAAATATAACGCTGTAGACGTATATAATGTCCCATTCGAGACGTACGGGACGACACGAACGGGATTCTGTAAAACATTACCAGCGAGGGGCTAGATGTGTTAGGTTAGATTATATTACGTTATAGACGTATATAATGTTCCCACCGAGAAGTAGTGCCGATACGCCAGGAATGTTGTAAAATACTGCATCCGAGATGTTAGCCTGCCTTAGGTTAGGATATATAACGCTACAGACATATATAATATCCCAACAGAGATGTACGGGACGACACGAACGGGATTCTGTAAAATATTACCAGCGAGGGGCTAGATGGGTTAGATTAGGTTATGTTACGTCATAGACGTATATAATGTTCCCACCGAGAAGTAGGGGCCGATACTCCAAGAATGTTGTAAAATACTACATCCGACATGTTAGCCTGCCTTACGTTAGGATATATATCGCTGTAGACGTATATAACATCCCAACCGAGATGTACGGGACCACATAAACGGGATTCTCTAAAACATTACCAGCGAGTGGCTAGATGTGTTAAGTTAGATTATATTACGTTATAGACGTATATAATGTTCCCACCGAGAAGTAGGGGCCGATACTCCAAGAATGTTGTAAAATACTACATCCGAGATGTTAGCCTGCCTTACGTTACGATATATATCGCTGTAGACGTATATAACATCCCAACCGAGATGTACGGGACGACATAAGCGGGATTCTGTAAAACATTACCAGCGAGGGGCTAGATGTGTTAGGTTAGATTATATTACGTTATAGACGTATATAATTTTCCCACCGAAAAGTATGGGCCGATACGCCAGGAATGTTGTAAAATACTGCAACCGAGATGTTAGCCTGCCTTAGGTTAGGATATATAACGCTGTAGACGTTTATAATGTCCCAACAGAGACGTACGGGACGACAGGAACGGGATTCTGTAAAACATTACCAGCGAGGGGCTAGATGGGTTAGGTTAGGTTATGTTACGTTATAGACCTATATAATGTTCCCACCGAGAAGTAGAGGCCGATGCGCCAGGAATGTTGTAAAATATTGCATCCGAGATGTTAGCCTGCCTTAGGTTAGGATATATAACGCTATAAACGTATATAATATCCCAACCGAGATGTACGGGACGACACGAACGGGATTCTGTAAAATATTACCAGCGAGGGGCTAGGTGGGTTAGATTAGGTTATGTTACGATATAGACGTATATAATGTTCCCACCGAGAAGTAGGGGCCGATACTCCAAGAATGTTGTAAAATACTACATCCCAAATGTTAGCCTGCCTTACGTTAGGATATATATCGCTGTAGACGTATATAAAATCCCAACCGAGATGTACGGGACGACATAAACGGGATTCTGTAAAACATTACCAGCGAGTGCCTAGATGTGTTAAGTTAGATTATATTACGTTATAGACGTATATAATGTTCCCACCGAGGAGTAGGGGCCGATACTCCAAGAATGTTGTAAAATACTACATCCGAGATGTTAGCCTGCCTTACGTTAGGATATATATCGCTGTAGACGTATATAACATCCCAACCGAGATGTACGGGACGACATAAGCGGGATTCTGTAAAACATTACCAGCGAGGCGCTAGATGTGTTAGGTTAGATTATATGACGTTATAGACGTATATAATTTTCCCACCGAGAAGTATGGGCCGATACGCCAGGAATGTTGTAAAATACTGCAACCGAGATGTTAGCCTGCCTTAGGTTAGGATATATAACGCTGTAGACGTTTATAATGTCCCAACAGAGACGTACGGGACGACAGGAACGGGATTCTGTAAAACATTACCAGCGAGGGGCTAGATGGGTTAGGTTAGGTTATGTTACGTTATAGACCTATATAATGTTCCCACCGAGAAGTAGAGGCCGATGCGCCAGGAATGTTGTAAAATATTGCATCCGAGATGTTAGCCTGCCTTAGGTTAGGATATATAACGCTATAAACGTATATAATATCCCAACCGAGATGTACGGGACGACAGGAACGGGATTCTGTAAAATACTACCAGCGAGGGGCTAGGTGGGTTAGATTAGGTTATGTTACGATATAGACGTATATAATGTTCCCACCGAGAAGTAGGGCCCGATACTCCAAGAATGTTGTAAAATACTACATTCGAGATGTTAGCCTGCCTTACGTTAGGATATGTATCGCTGTAGACGTATATAACATCCCAACCGAGATGTACGGGACGACATAAACGGGATTCTGTAAAACATCACCAGCGAGGGGCTAGATGTGTTAGGTTAGATTATATTACGTTATAGACGTATATAATGTTCCCACCGAGAAGTAGTGCCGATACGCGAGGAATGTTGTAAAATACTGCATCCGAGATGTTAGCCTGCCTTAGGTTAGGATATATAACGCTACAGACATATATAATATCCCAACAGAGATGTACGGGACGACACGAACGGGATTCTGTAAAATATTACCAGCGAGGGGCTAGATGGGTTAGATTAGGTTATGTTACGTCATAGACGTATATAATGTTCCCACCGAGAAGTAGGGGCCGATACTCCAAGAATGTTGTAAAATACTACATCCGACATGTTAGCCTGCCTTACGTTAGGATATATATCGCTGTAGACGTATATAACATCCCAACCGAGATGTACGGGACGACATAAACGGGATTCTGTAAAACATTACCAGCGAGTGCCTAGATGTGTTAAGTTAGATTATATTACGTTATAGACGTATATAATGTTCCCACCGAGAAGTAGGGGCCGATACTCCAAGAATGTTGTAAAATACTACATCCCAGATGTTAGCCTGCCTTACGTTAGGATATATATCGCTGTAGACGTATATAACATCCCAACCGAGATGTACGGGACGACAGGAACGGGATTCTGTAAAACATTACCAGCGAGGGGCTAGATGGTTTAGGTTAGGTTATGTTACGTTATAGACGTGTATAATGTTCCCACCGAGAAGTAGAGCCGATACGCCAGGAATGTTGTAAAATACTGCATCCGAGATGTTAGCCTGCCTTAGGTTAGGATATATAACGCTATAGACGTATATAATATCCCAACCGAGATGTACGGGACGACACGAACGGGATTCTGTAAAATATTACCAGCGAGGGGCTAGGTGGGTCAGATTAGGTTATGTTACGATATAGACGTATATAATGTTCCCACCGAGAAGTAGGGGCCGATACTCCAAGAATGTTGTAAAATACTACATCCGAGATGTTAGCCTGCCTTACTTTAGGATATGTATCGCTGTAGACGTATATAACATCCCAACCGAGATGTACGGGACGACATAAACGGGATTCTGTAAAACATTACCAGCGAGGGGTTAGATGTGTTAGGTTAGATTATATTACGTTATAGACGTATATTATGTTCCCACCGAGAAGTAGAGGCTGATCCTACAGGAATGTTGTAAAATACTACATCCGAGATGTTAGCCTGCCTTACGTTAGGATATATATCGCTGTAGACGTATATAGCATCCCAACCGAGATGTACGGGACGACATAAACGGGATTCTGTAAAACATTACCAGCGAGGGGCTAGATGTGTTAGGTTAGATTATATTACGTTATAGACGTATATAATATTCCCACCGAGAAGTATGGGCCGATACGCCAGGAATGTTGTAAAATACTGCATCCGAGATGTTAGCCTGCCTTAGGTTAGGATATATATCGCTGTAGACGTATATAACATCCCAACCGAGACGTACGGGACGACACGAACGGGATTCTGTAAAATATTACCAGCGAGGGGCTAGATGGGTTAGGTTAGGTTATGTTACGTTACAGACGTATATAATGTTCCCACCGAGAAGTAGGGGCCGATACTCCAAGAATGTTGTAAAATACTACATCCGAGATGTTAGCCTGCCTTACGTTAGGATATATATCGCTGTAGACGTATATAACATGCCAACCGAGATGTACGGGACGACAGGAACGGGATTCTGTAAAACATTACCAGCGAGGGGCTAGATGGTTTAGGTTAGCTTATGTTACGTTATAGACGTGTATAATGTTCCCACCGAGAAGTAGAGCCGATACGCCAGGAATGTTGTAAAATACTGCATCCGAGATGTTAGCCTGCCTTAGATTAGTATATATAACGCTATAGACGTATATAATATCCCAACCGGGATGTACGGGACGACACGAACGGGATTCTGTAAAATATTACCAGCGAGGGGCTAGATGTGTTAGGTTAGATTATATTACGTTATAGACGTATTTAATGTTCCCACCGAGAAGTAGAGGCCGATGCGCCAGGAGTGTTGTAAAATATTGCAACCGAGATGTTAGCCTGCCTTAGGTTAGGATATATAACGCTGTAGACGTATATAATGTCCCAACCGAGACGTACGGGACGACACGAACGGGATTCTGTAAAATATTACCAGCGAGGGGCTAGATGGGTTAGGTTAGGTTATGTTACGTTACAGAAGTATATAATGTTCCCACCGAGAAGTAGGGGCCGATACTCCAAGAATGTTGTAAAATACTACATCCCAGATGTTAGCCTGCCTTACGTTAGGATATATATCGCTGTAGACGTATATAACATCCCAACCGAGATGTACGGGACGACAGGAACGGGATTCTGTAAAACATTACCAGCGAGGGGCTAGATGGTTTAGGTTAGGTTATGTTACGTTATAGACGTGTATAATGTTCCCACCGAGAAGTAGAGCCGATACGCCAGGAATGTTGTAAAATACTGCATCCGAGATGTTAGCCTGCCTTAGGTTAGGATATATAACGCTATAGACGTATATAATATCCCAACCGAGATGTACGGGACGACACGAACGGGATTCCGTAAAATATTACCAGCGAGGGGCTAGGTGGGTCAGATTAGGTTATGTTACGATATAGACGTGTATAATGTTCCCACCGAGAAGTAGAGCCGATACGCCAGGAATGTTGTAAAATACTGCATCCGAGATGTTAGCCTGCCTTAGGTTAGTATATATAACGCTATAGACGTATATAATATCCCAACCGGGATGTACGGGACGACACGAACGGGATTCTGTAAAATATTACCAGCGAGGTGCTAGATGTGTTAGGTTAGATTATATTACGTTATAGACGTATTTAATGTTCCCACCGAGAAGTAGAGGCCGATGCGCCAGGAGTGTTGTAAAATATTGCAACCGAGATGTTAGCCTGCCTTAGGTTAGGATATATAACGCTGTAGACGTATATAATGTCCCAACCGAGACGTACGGGACGACACGAACGGGATTCTGTAAAATATTACCAGCGAGGGGCTAGATGGGTTAGGTTAGGTTATGTTACGTTACAGACGTATATAATGTTCCCACCGAGAAGTAGGGGCCGATACTCCAAGAATGTTGTAAAATACTACATCAGAGATGTTAGCCTGCCTTACGTTAGGATATATATCGCTGTAGACGTATATAACATCCCAACCGAGATGTACGGGACGACAGGAACGGGATTCTGTAAAACATTACCAGCGAGGGGCTAGATGGTTTAGGTTAGCTTATGTTACGTTATAGACGTGTATAATGTTCCCACCGAGAAGTAGAGCCGATACGCCAGGAATGTTGTAAAATACTGCATCCGAGATGTTAGCCTGCCTTAGGTTAGTATATATAACGCTATAGACGTATATAATATCCCAACCGGGATGTACGGGACGACACGAACGGGATTCTGTAAAATATTACCAGCGAGGGGCTAGATGTGTTAGGTTAGATTATATTACGTTATAGACGTATTTAATGTTCCCACCGAGAAGTAGAGGCCGATGCGCCAGGAGTGTTGTAAAATATTGCAACCGAGATGTTAGCCTGCCTTAGGTTAGGATATATAACGCTGTAGACGTATATAATGTCCCAACCGAGACGTACGGGACGACACGAACGGGATTCTGTAAAATATTACCAGCGAGGGGCTAGATGGGTTAGGTTAGGTTATGTTACGTTACAGAAGTATATAATGTTCCCACCGAGAAGTAGGGGCCGATACTCCAAGAATGTTGTAAAATACTACATCCCAGATGTTAGCCTGCCTTACGTTAGGATATATATCGCTGTAGACATATATAACATCCCAACCGAGATGTACGGGACGACAGGAACGGGATTCTGTAAAACATTACCAGCGAGGGGCTAGATGGTTTAGGTTAGGTTATGTTACGTTATAGACGTGTATAATGTTCCCACCGAGAAGTAGAGCCGATACGCCAGGAATGTTGTAAAATACTGCATCCGAGATGTTAGCCTGCCTTAGGTTAGGATATATAACGCTATAGACGTATATAATATCCCAACCGAGATGTACGGGACGACACGAACGGGATTCCGTAAAATATTACCAGCGAGGGGCTAGGTGGGTCAGATTAGGTTATGTTACGATATAGACGTATATAATGTTCCCACCGAGAAGTAGGGGCCGATACTCCAAGAATGTTGTAAAATACTACATCCGAGATGTTAGCCTGCCTTACTTTAGGATATGTATCGCTGTAGACGTATATAACATCCCAACCGAGATGTACGGGACGACATAAACGGGATTCTGTAAAACATTACCAGCGAGGGGTTAGATGTGTTAGGTTAGATTATATTACGTTATAGACGTATATTATGTTCCCACCGAGAAGTAGAGGCTGATCCTACAGGAATGTTGTAAAATACTACATCCGAGATGTTAGCCTGCCTTACGTTAGGATATATATCGCTGTAGACGTATATAACATCCCAACCGAGACGTACGGGACGACACGAACGGGATTCTGTAAAATATTACCAGCGAGGGGCTAGATGGGTTAGGTTAGGTTATGTTACGTTACAGACGTATATAATGTTCCCACCGAGAAGTAGGGGCCGATACTCCAAGAATGTTGTAAAATACTACATCCGAGATGTTAGCCTGCCTTACGTTAGGATATATATCGCTGTAGACGTATATAACATCCCAACCGAGATGTACGGGACGACAGGAACGGGATTCTGTAAAACATTACCAGCGAGGGGCTAGATGGTTTAGGTTAGCTTATGTTACGTTATAGACGTGTATAATGTTCCCACCGAGAAGTAGAGCCGATACGCCAGGAATGTTGTAAAATACTGCATCCGAGATGTTAGCCTGCCTTAGGTTAGTATATATAACGCTATAGACGTATATAATATCCCAACCGGGATGTACGGGACGACACGAACGAGATTCTGTAAAATATTACCAGCGAGGGGCTAGATGTGTTAGGTTAGATTATATTACGTTATAGACGTATATAATGTTCCCACCGAGAAGTAGAGGCCGATGCGCCAGGAATGTTGTAAAATATTGCAACCGAGATGTTAGCCTGCCTTAGGTTAGGATATATAACGCTGTAGACGTATATAATGTCCCAACCGAGACGTACGGGACGACACGAACGGGATTCTGTAAAATATTACCAGCGAGGGGCTAGATGGGTTAGGTTAGGTTATGTTACGTTACAGAAGTATATAATGTTCCCACCGAGAAGTAGGGGCCGATACTCCAAGAATGTTGTAAAATACTACATACGAGATGTTAGCCTGCCTTACGTTAGGATATATATCGCTGTAGACGTATATAACATCCCAACCGAGATGTACGGGACGACATAAGCGGGATTCTGTAAAACATTACCAGCGAGGGGCTAGATGTGTTAGGCTAGATTATATTACGTTATAGACGTATATAATTTTCCCACCGAGAAGTATGGGCCGATACGCCAGAAATGTTGTAAAATACTGCATCCGAGATGTTAGCCTGCCTTAGGTTAGGATATATAACGCTATAGACGTATATAATATCCCAACCGAGATGTACGGGACGACACGAACGGGATTCTGTAAAATATTACCAGCGAGGGGCTAGGTGGGTCAGATTAGGTTATGTTACGATATAGACGTATATAATGTTCCCACCGAGAAGTAGGGGCCGATACTCCAAGAATGTTGTAAAATACTACATCCGAGATGTTAGCCTGCCTTAGGTTAGGATATATAACGCTATAGACGTGTATAATATCCCAACCGAGTTGAGCGGGACGACACGAACGGGATTCTGTAAAATATTACCAGCGAGGGGCTAGATGGGTTAGATTAGGTTATGTTACGTTATAGACGTATATAACGTTCCCACCGAGAAGTAGGGGCCGATACTCCAAGAATGTTGTAAAATACTGCATCCGAAATGATAGCCTGGCTTAGGTTAGGATATATAACGCTGTAGACGTATATAATGTCCCAACCGAGACGTACGGGACGACACGAACGGGATTCTGTAACACATTACGAGCGAGGGGCTAGATGTGTTAGGTTAGGTTATATTACGTTATAGACCTATATAATGTTCCCACCGAGAAGTAGAGGCCGATGTGCCAGGAATGTTGTAAAATATTGCAACCGAGATGTTAGCCTGCCTTAGGTTAGGATATATAACGCTGTAGACGTATATAATGTCCCAACCGAGACGTACGGGACGACACGAACGGGATTCTGTAAAATATTACCAGCGAGGGGCTAGATGGGTTAGGTTAGGTTATGTTACGTTACAGAAGTATATAATGTTCCCACCGAGAAGTAGGGGCCGATACTCCAAGAATGTTGTAAAATACTACATCCGAGATGTTAGCCTGCCTTACGTTAGGATATATATCGCTGTAGACGTATATAACATCCCAACCGAGATGTACGGGACGACATAAGCGGGATTCTGTAAAACATTACCAGCGAGGGGCTAGATGTGTTAGGCTAGATTATATTACGTTATAGACGTATATAATTTTCCCACCGAGAAGTATGGGCCGATACGCCAGGAATGTTGTAAAATACTGCATCCGAGATGTTAGCCTGCCTTAGGTTAGGATATATAACGCTATAGACGTATATAATATCCCAACCGAGATGTACGGGACGACACGAACGGGATTCTGTAAAATATTACCAGCGAGGGTCTAGGTGGGTCAGATTAGGTTATGTTACGATATAGACGTATATAATGTTCCCACCGAGAAGTAGGGGCCGATACTCCAAGAATGTTGTAAAATACTACATCCGAGATGTTAGCCTGCCTTACTTTAGGATATGTATCGCTGTAGACGTATATAACATCCCAACCGAGATGTACGGGACGACATAAACGGGATTCTGTAAAACATTACCAGCGAGGGGTTAGATGTGTTAGGTTAGATTATATTACGTTATAGACGTAAATTATGTTCCCACCGAGAAGTAGAGGCTGATCCTACAGGAATGTTGTAAAATACTACATCCGAGATGTTAGCCTGCCTTACGTTAGGATATATATCGCTGTAGACGTATATAACATCCCAACCGAGATGTACGGGACGACATAAACGGGATTCTGTAAAACATTACCAGCGAGGGGCTAGATGTGTTAGGTTAGATTATATTACGTTATAGACGTATATAATATTCCCACCGAGAAGTATGGGCCGATACGCCAGGAATGTTGTAAAATACTGCATCCGAGATGTTAGCCTGCCTTAGGTTAGGATATATATCGCTGTAGACGTATATAACATCCCAACCGAGACGTACGGGACGACACGAACGGGATTCTGTAAAATATTACCAGCGAGGGGCTAGATGGGTTAGGTTAGGTTATGTTACGTTACAGACGTATATAATGTTCCCACCGAGAAGTAGGGGCCGATACTCCAAGAATGTTGTAAAATACTACATCCGAGATGTTAGCCTGCCTTACGTTAGGATATATATCGCTGTAGACGTATATAACATCCCAACCGAGATGTACGGGACGACAGGAACGGGATTCTGTAAAACATTACCAGCGAGGGGCTAGATGGTTTAGGTTAGCTTATGTTACGTTATAGACGTGTATAATGTTCCCACCGAGAAGTAGAGCCGATACGCCAGGAATGTTGTAAAATACTGCATCCGAGATGTTAGCCTGCCTTAGGTTAGTATATATAACGCTATAGACGTATATAATATCCCAACCGGGATGTACGGGACGACACGAACGGGAATCTGTAAAATATTACCAGCGAGGGGCTAGATGTGTTAGGTTAGATTATATTACGTTATAGACGTATTTAATGTTCCCACCGAGAAGTAGAGGCCGATGCGCCAGGAGTGTTGTAAAATATTGCAACCGAGATGTTAGCCTGCCTTAGGTTAGGATATATAACGCTGTAGACGTATATAATGTCCCAACCGAGACGTACGGGACGACACGAACGGGATTCTGTAAAATATTACCAGCGAGGGGCTAGATGGGTTAGGTTAGGTTATGTTACGTTACAGAAGTATATAATGTTCCCACCGAGAAGTAGGGGCCGATACTCCAAGAATGTTGTAAAATACTACATCCCAGATGTTAGCCTGCCTTACGTTAGGATATATATCGCTGTAGACGTATATAACATCCCAACCGAGATGTACGGGACGACAGGAACGGGATTCTGTAAAACATTACCAGCGAGGGGCTAGATGGTTTAGGTTAGGTTATGTTACGTTATAGACGTGTATAATGTTCCCACCGAGAAGTAGAGCCGATACGCCAGGAATGTTGTAAAATACTGCATCCGAGATGTTAGCCTGCCTTAGGTTAGGATATATAACGCTATAGACGTATATAATATCCCAACCGAGATGTACGGGACGACACGAACGGGATTCCGTAAAATATTACCAGCGAGGGGCTAGGTGGGTCAGATTAGGTTATGTTACGATATAGACGTATATAATGTTCCCACCGAGAAGTAGGGGCCGATACTCCAAGAATGTTGTAAAATACTACATCCGAGATGTTAGCCTGCCTTACTTTAGGATATGTATCGCTGTAGACGTATATAACATCCCAACCGAGATGTACGGGACGACATAAACGGGATTCTGTAAAACATTACCAGCGAGGGGTTAGATGTGTTAGGTTAGATTATATTACGTTATAGACGTATATTATGTTCCCACCGAGAAGTAGAGGCTGATCCTACAGGAATGTTGTAAAATACTACATCCGAGATGTTAGCCTGCCTTACGTTAGGATATATATCGCTGTAGACGTATATAACATCCCAACCGAGATGTACGGGACGACATAAACGGGATTCTGTAAAACATTACCAGCGAGGGGCTAGATGTGTTAGGTTAGATTATATTACGTTATAGACGTATATAATATTCCCACCGAGAAGTATGGGCCGATACGCCAGGAATGTTGTAAAATACTGCATCCGAGATGTTAGCCTGCCTTAGGTTAGGATATATATCGCTGTAGACGTATATAACATCCCAACCGAGATGTACGGGACGACAGGAACGGGATTCTGTAAAACATTACCAGCGAGGGGCTAGATGGTTTAGGTTAGCTTATGTTACGTTATAGACGTGTATAATGTTCCCACCGAGAAGTAGAGCCGATACGCCAGGAATGTTGTAAAATACTGCATCCGAGATGTTAGCCTGCCTTAGGTTAGTATATATAACGCTATAGACGTATATAATATCCCAACCGCGATGTACGGGACGACACGAACGGGATTCTGTAAAATATTACCAGCGAGGGGCTAGATGTGTTAGGTTAGGTTATATTACGTTATAGACCTATATAATGTTCCCACCGAGAAGTAGAGGCCGATGTGCCAGGAATGTTGTAAAATATTGCAACCGAGATGTTAGCCTGCCTTAGGTTAGGATATATAACGCTGTAGACGTATATAATGTCCCAACCGAGACGTACGGGACGACACGAACGGGATTCTGTAAAATATTACCAGCGAGGGGCTAGATGGGTTAGGTTAGGTTATGTTACGTTACAGAAGTATATAATGTTCCCACCGAGAAGTAGGGGCCGATACTCCAAGAATGTTGTAAAATACTACATTCGAGATGTTAGCCTGCCTTACGTTAGGATATATATCGCTGTAGACGTATATAACATCCCAACCGAGATGTACGGGACGACATAAGCGGGATTCTGTAAAACATTACCAGCGAGGGGCTAGATGTGTTAGGCTAGATTATATTACGTTATAGACGTATATAATTTTCCCACCGAGAAGTATGGGCCGATACGCCAGGAATGTTGTAAAATACTGCATCCGAGATGTTAGCCTGCCTTAGGTTAGGATATATAACGCTATAGACGTATATAATATCCCAACCGAGATGTACGGGACGACACGAACGGGATTCTGTAAAATATTACCAGCGAGGGTCTAGGTGGGTCAGATTAGGTTATGTTACGATATAGACGTATATAATGTTCCCACCGAGAAGTAGGGGCCGATACTCCAAGAATGTTGTAAAATACTACATCCGAGATGTTAGCCTGCCTTACGTTAGGATATATATCGCTGTAGACGTATATAACATCCCAACCGAGATGTACGGGACGACATAAACGGGATTCTGTAAAACATTACCAGCGAGGGGCTAGATGTGTTAGGTTAGATTATATTACGTTATAGACGTATATAATATTCCCACCGAGAAGTATGGGCCGATACGCCAGGAATGTTGTAAAATACTGCA
The DNA here is from genome assembly GCA_963969225.1 of Xylocopa violacea. NCBI lineage: Eukaryota > Metazoa > Arthropoda > Insecta > Hymenoptera > Apidae > Xylocopa > Xylocopa violacea. The sequence goes on from CAXAJV010000013.1 coordinate 5,274,216, forward strand.
TCCGAGATGTTAGCCTGCCTTAGGTTAGGATATATATCGCTGTAGACGTATATAACATCCCAACCGAGACGTACGGGACGACACGAACGGGATTCTGTAAAATATTAGCAGCGAGGGGCTAGATGGGTTAGGTTAGGTTATGTTACGTTACAGACGTATATAATGTTCCCACCGAGAAGTAGGGGCCGATACTCCAAGAATGTTGTAAAATACTACATCCGAGATGTTAGCCTGCCTTAGGTTAGGATATATAACGCTATAGACGTGTATAATATCCCAACCGAGTTGAGCGGGACGACACGAACGGGATTCTGTAAAATATTACCAGCGAGGGGCTAGATGGGTTAGATTAGGTTATGTTACGTTATAGACGTATATAATGTTCCCACCGAGAAGTAGAGGCCGATGTGCCAGGAATGTTGCAAAATATTGCAACCGAGATGTTAGCCTGCCTTAGGTTAGGATATATAACGCTGTAGACGTATATAATGTCCCAACCGAGACGTACGGGACGACACGAACGGGATTCTGTAAAATATTACCAGCGAGGGGCTAGATGGGTTAGGTTAGGTTATGTTACGTTACAGAAGTATATAATGTTCCCACCGAGAAGTAGGGGCCGATACTCCAAGAATGTTGTAAAATACTACATCCGAGATGTTAGCCTGCCTTACGTTAGGATATATATCGCTGTAGACGTATATAACATCCCAACCGAGATGTACGGGACGACATAAGCGGGATTCTGTAAAACATTACCAGCGAGGGGCTAGATGTGTTAGGCTAGATTATATTACGTTATAGACGTATATAATTTTCCCACCGAGAAGTATGGGCCGATACGCCAGGAATGTTGTAAAATACTGCATCCGAGATGATAGCCTGGCTTAGGTTAGGATATATAACGCTGTAGACGTATATAATGTCCCAACCGAGACGTACGGGACGACACGAACGGGATTCTGTAAAACATTACGAGCGAGGGGCTAGATGGGTTAGGTTAGGTTGTGATACGTTATAGACGTATATAATGTTCCCACCGAGAAGTAGGGGCCGATACGCCAGGAATGGCGTAAAATACTGCATCCGAGATGTTAGCCTGCCTTAGGTTAGGATATATAACGCTGTAGACGTATATAATGTCCCAACCGAGATGTACGGGACGACACGAACGGGATTCTGTAAAACATTACCAGCGAGGGGCTAGATGCGATAGGTTAGGTTATGTTACGTTTTAGACGTATATAATGTTCCCACCGAGAAGTAGAGGCCGATACGCCAGGTATGTTGTAAAATACTGCATCCGAGATGATAGCCTGCCTCAGGTTAGGATATATAACGCTATAGACGTATATAATATCCCAACCGAGACGTACGGGACGACACGAACGGGATTCTTTAAAACATTACCAGCGAGGGGCTAGATGTGATAGGTTAGGTTATATTACGTTATAGACGTATATAATGTTCCCACCGAGAAGTAGAGGCCGATGCAACAGGATTGTTGTAAAATACTACATCCGAGATGATAGCCTGCCTTAGGTTAGGATATATAACGCTATAGACGTATATATTATCCCAACCGAGACGTACAGGACGACACGAACGGGATTCTGTAAAACATTTACAGCGAGGGGCTAGATGTGTTAGGTTAGGTTATATTACGTTATAGACCTATATAATGTTCCCACCGAGAAGTAGGGGCCGATACGCCAGGAATGTTGTAAAATACTACATCCGAGATGTTAGCCTGCCTTAGGTTAGGATACATAACGCTATAGACGTATATAATATTCCAACCGAGATGTACGGGACGTTACGAACGGGATTCTGTAAAATATTACCTGCGAGGGGCTAGATGTGTTAGGTTAGGTTATATTACGTTACAGACGAATATTATGTTCCCACCGAGAAGTAGAGGCCGATACGCCAGGAATGTTGTAAAATACTACATCCGCGATGTTAGCCTGCCTTACGTTAGGATATGTATCGCTGTAGACGTATATAATATCCCAACCGAGATGTACGGGACGACAGGAACGGGATTCTGTAAAACATTACCTGCGAGTGGCTAGATGGGTTAGGTTAGGTTATGTTACGTTATAGACGTATATAATGTTCCCACCGAGAAGTAGAGGCCGATGCGCCAGGAATGTTGTAAAATATTGCAACCGAGATGTTAGCCTGCCTTAGGTTAGGATATATAACGCTGTAGACGTATATAATGTCCCAACCGAGACGTACGGGACGACACGAACGGGATTCTGTAAAATATTACCAGCGAGGGGCTAGATGGGTTAGGTTAGGTTATGTTACGTTACAGAAGTATATAATGTTCCCACCGAGAAGTAGGGGCCGATACTCCAAGAATGTTGTAAAATACTACATCCGAGATGTTAGCCTGCCTTACGTTAGGATATATATCGCTGTAGACGTATATAACATCCCAACCGAGATGTACGGGACGACATAAGCGGGATTCTGTAAAACATTACCAGCGAGGGGCTAGATGAGTTAGGCTAGATTATATTACGTTATAGACGTATATAATTTTCCCACCGAGAAGTATGGGCCGATACGCCAGGAATGTTGTAAAATACTGCATCCGAGATGTTAGCCTGCCTTAGGTTAGGATATATAACGCTATAGACGTATATAATATCCCAACCGAGATGTACGGGACGACACGAACGGGATTCTGTAAAATATTACCAGCGAGGGTCTAGGTGGGTCAGATTAGGTTATGTTACGATATAGACGTATATAATGTTCCCACCGAGAAGTAGGGGCCGATACTCCAAGAATGTTGTAAAATACTACATCCGAGATGTTAGCCTGCCTTACTTTAGGATATGTATCGCTGTAGACGTATATAACATCCCAACCGAGATGTACGGGACGACATAAACGGGATTCTGTAAAACATTACCAGCGAGGGGTTAGATGTGTTAGGTTAGGTTATATTACGTTATAGACGTAAATTATGTTCCCACCGAGAAGTAGAGGCTGATCCTACAGGAATGTTGTAAAATACTACATCCGAGATGTTAGCCTGCCTTACGTTAGGATATATATCGCTGTAGACGTATATAACATCCCAACCGAGATGTACGGGACGACATAAACGGGATTCTGTAAAACATTACCAGCGAGGGGCTAGATGTGTTAGGTTAGATTATATTACGTTATAGACGTATATAATATTCCCACCGAGAAGTATGGGCCGATACGCCAGGAATGTTGTAAAATACTGCATCCGAGATGTTAGCCTGCCTTAGGTTAGGATATATATCGCTGTAGACGTATATAACATCCCAACCGAGACGTACGGGACGACACGAACGGGATTCTGTAAAATATTACCAGCGAGGGGCTAGATGGGTTAGGTTAGGTTATGTTACGTTACAGACGTATATAATGTTCCCACCGAGAAGTAGGGGCCGATACTCCAAGAATGTTGTAAAATACTACATCCGAGATGTTAGCCTGCCTAACGTTAGGATATATATCGCTGTAGACGTATATAACATCCCAACCGAGATGTACGGGACGACAGGAACGGGATTCTGTAAAACATTACCAGCGAGGGGCTAGATGGTTTAGGTTAGCTTATGTTACGTTATAGACGTGTATAATGTTCCCACCGAGAAGTAGAGCCGATACGCCAGGAATGTTGTAAAATACTGCATCCGAGATGTTAGCCTGCCTTAGGTTAGTATATATAACGCTATAGACGTATATAATATCCCAACCGGGATGTACGGGACGACACGAACGGGATTCTGTAAAATATTACCAGCGAGGGGCTAGATGTGTTAGGTTAGATTATATTACGTTATAGACGTATTTAATGTTCCCACCGAGAAGTAGAGGCCGATGCGCCAGGAGTGTTGTAAAATATTGCAACCGAGATGTTAGCCTGCCTTAGGTTAGGATATATAACGCTGTAGACGTATATAATGTCCCAACCGAGACGTACGGGACGACACGAACGGGATTCTGTAAAATATTACCAGCGAGGGGCTAGATGGGTTAGGTTAGGTTATGTTACGTTACAGAAGTATATAATGTTCCCACCGAGAAGTAGGGGCCGATACTCCAAGAATGTTGTAAAATACTACATCCCAGATGTTAGCCTGCCTTACGTTAGGATATATATCGCTGTAGACGTATATAACATCCCAACCGAGATGTACGGGACGACAGGAACGGGATTCTGTAAAACATTACCAGCGAGGGGCTAGATGGTTTAGGTTAGGTTATGTTACGTTATAGACGTGTATAATGTTCCCACCGAGAAGTAGAGCCGATACGCCAGGAATGTTGTAAAATACTGCATCCGAGATGTTAGCCTGCCTTAGGTTAGGATATATAACGCTATAGACGTATATAATATCCCAACCGAGATGTACGGGACGACACGAACGGGATTCCGTAAAATATTACCAGCGAGGGGCTAGGTGGGTCAGATTAGGTTATGTTACGATATAGACGTATATAATGTTCCCACCGAGAAGTAGGGGCCGATACTCCAAGAATGTTGTAAAATACTACATCCGAGATGTTAGCCTGCCTTACTTTAGGATATGTATCGCTGTAGACGTATATAACATCCCAACCGAGATGTACGGGACGACATAAACGGGATTCTGTAAAACATTACCAGCGAGGGGTTAGATGTGTTAGGTTAGATTATATTACGTTATAGACGTATATTATGTTCCCACCGAGAAGTAGAGGCTGATCCTACAGGAATGTTGTAAAATACTACATCCGAGATGTTAGCCTGCCTTACGTTAGGATATATATCGCTGTAGACGTATATAACATCCCAACCGAGATGTACGGGACGACATAAACGGGATTCTGTAAAACATTACCAGCGAGGGGCTAGATGTGTTAGGTTAGATTATATTACGTTATAGACGTATATAATATTCCCACCGAGAAGTATGGGCCGATACGCCAGGAATGTTGTAAAATACTGCATCCGAGATGTTAGCCTGCCTTAGGTTAGGATATATATCGCTGTAGACGTATATAACATCCCAACCGAGATGTACGGGACGACAGGAACGGGATTCTGTAAAACATTACCAGCGAGGGGCTAGATGGTTTAGGTTAGCTTATGTTACGTTATAGACGTGTATAATGTTCCCACCGAGAAGTAGAGCCGATACGCCAGGAATGTTGTAAAATACTGCATCCGAGATGTTAGCCTGCCTTAGGTTAGTATATATAACGCTATAGACGTATATAATATCCCAACCGCGATGTACGGGACGACACGAACGGGATTCTGTAAAATATTACCAGCGAGGGGCTAGATGTGTTAGGTTAGGTTATATTACGTTATAGACCTATATAATGTTCCCACCGAGAAGTAGAGGCCGATGTGCCAGGAATGTTGTAAAATATTGCAACCGAGATGTTAGCCTGCCTTAGGTTAGGATATATAACGCTGTAGACGTATATAATGTCCCAACCGAGACGTACGGGACGACACGAACGGGATTCTGTAAAATATTACCAGCGAGGGGCTAGATGGGTTAGGTTAGGTTATGTTACGTTACAGAAGTATATAATGTTCCCACCGAGAAGTAGGGGCCGATACTCCAAGAATGTTGTAAAATACTACATCCGAGATGTTAGCCTGCCTTAGGTTAGGATATATAACGCTATAGACGTGTATAATATCCCAACCGAGTTGAGCGGGACGACACGAACGGGATTCTGTAAAATATTACCAGCGAGGGGCTAGATGGGTTAGATTAGGTTATGTTACGTTATAGACGTATATAATGTTCCCACCGAGAAGTAGGGGCCGATGCGCCAGGAATGTTGCAAAATATTGCAACCGAGATGTTAGCCTGCCTTAGGTTAGGATATATAACGCTGTAGACGTATATAATGTCCCAACCGAGACGTACGGGACGATACGAACGTGATTCTGTAAAACATTACCAGCGAGGGGCTAGATGTGTTAGGTTAGATTATATTACGTTATAGACGTATATAATGTTCCCACCGAGAAGTAGAGGCCGATGCGCCAGGAATGTTGCAAAATATTGCAACCGAGATGTTAGCCTGCCTTAGGTTAGGATATATATCGCTGTAGACGTATATAATGTCCCAACCGAGACGTACGGGACGACACGAACGGGATTCTGTAAAATATTGCCAACGAGGGGCTAGATGGGCTAGGTTAGGTTATGTTACGTTATAGACGTGTATAATGTTCCCGCCGAGAAGTAGAGCCGATACTCCAAGAATGTTGTAAAATACTGCATCCGAGATGATAGCCTGGCTTAGGTTAGGATATATAACGCTGTAGACGTATATAATGTCCCAACCGAGACGTACGGGACGACACGAACGGGATTCTGTAAAACATTACGAGCGAGGGGCTAGATGTGTTAGGTTAGGTTATATTACGTTATAGACCTATATAATGTTCCCACCGAGAAGTAGAGGCCGATGCGCCAGGAATGTTGTAAAATATTGCAACCGAGATGTTAGCCTGCCTTAGGTTAGGATATATATCGCTGTAGACGTATATAACATCCCAAACGAGATGTACGGGACGACACAAACGGGATTCTGTAAAACATTACCAGCGAGGGGCTAGATGGGCTAGGTTAGGTTATGTTACGTTATAGACGTGTATAATGTTCCCACCGAGAAGTAGAGCCGATACGCCAGGAATGTTGTAAAATAATGCATCCGAGATGTTATCATGCCTTAGGTTAAAATATATAACGCTATAGACGTATATAATATCCCAACCGAGATGTACGGGACGACACGAACGGGATTCTGTAAAACATTGCCAACGAGGGGCTAGATGGGATAGGTTAGGTTATGTTACGTTATAGATGTATATAATGTTCCCACCGAGAAGTATGGGCCGATACTCCAAGAATGTTGTAAAATACTACATCCGAGATGTTAGCCTGCCTTACGTTAGGAAATATAACGCTGTAGACGTATATAATGTCCCATCCGAGACGTACGGGACGACACGAACGGGATTCTGTAAAACATTACCAGCGAGGGGCTAGATGTGTTAGGTTAGGTTATGTTACGTTATAGACCTATATAATGTTCCCACCGAGAAGTATGGGCCGATACGCCAGGAATGGCGTAAAATACTGCATCCGAGATGTTAGCCTGCCTTAGGTTAGGATATATAACGCTGTAGACGTATATATTGTCCCAACAGAGACGTACGGGACGACAGGAACGGGATTCTGTAAAACATTACCAGCGAGGGGCTAGATGGGTTAGGTTAGGTTGTGATACGTTATAGACGTATATAATGTTCCCACCGAGAAGTAGGGGCCGATACGCCAGGAATGGCGTAAAATACTGCATCCGAGATGTTAGCCTGCCTTAGGTTAGGATATATAACGCTGTAGACGTATATAATGTCCCAACCGAGATGTACGGGACGACACGAACGGGATTCTGTAAAACATTACCAGCGAGGGGCTAGATGCGATAGGTTAGGTTATGTTACGTTTTAGACGTATATAATGTTCCCACCGAGAAGTAGAGGCCGATACGCCAGGTATGTTGTAAAATACTGCATCCGAGATGATAGCCTGCCTCAGGTTAGGATATATAACGCTATAGACGTATATAATATCCCAACCGAGACGTACGGGACGACACGAACGGGATTCTTTAAAACATTACCAGCGAGGGGCTAGATGTGATAGGTTAGGTTATATTACGTTATAGACGAATATAATGTTCCCACCGAGAAGTAGAGGCCGATGCAACAGGATTGTTGTAAAATACTACATCCGAGATGATAGCCTGCCTTAGGTTAGGATATATAACGCTATAGACGTATATATTATCCCAACCGAGACGTACAGGACGACACGAACGGGATTCTGTAAAACATTTACAGCGAGGGGCTAGATGTGTTAGGTTAGGTTATATTACGTTATAGACCTATATAATGTTCCCACCGAGAAGTAGGGGCCGATACGCCAGGAATGTTGTAAAATACTACATCCGAGATGTTAGCCTGCCTTAGGTTAGGATACATAACGCTATAGACGTATATAATATTCCAACCGAGATGTACGGGACGTTACGAACGGGATTCTGTAAAATATTACCTGCGAGGGGCTAGATGTGTTAGGTTAGGTTATATTACGTTACAGACGAATATAATGTTCCCACCGAGAAGTAGAGGCCGATACGCCAGGAATGTTGTAAAATACTACATCCGCGATGTTAGCCTGCCTTACGTTAGGATATGTATCGCTGTAGACGTATATAATATCCCAACCGAGATGTACGGGACGACAGGAACGGGATTCTGTAAAACATTACCTGCGAGTGGCTAGATGGGTTAGGTTAGGTTATGTTACGTTATAGACGTATATAATGTTCCCACCGAGAAGTAGAGGCCGATGCGCCAGGAATGTTGTAAAATATTGCAACCGAGATGTTAGCCTGCCTTAGGTTAGGATATATAACGCTGTAGACGTATATAATGTCCCAACCGAGACGTACGGGACGACACGAACGGGATTCTGTAAAATATTACCAGCGAGAGGCTAGATGGGTTAGGTTAAGTTAAGTTACGTTATAGACGTATATAATGTTCCCACCGAGAAGTAGGGGCCGATACTCCAAGAATGTTGTAAAATACTACATCCGAGATGTTAGCATGCCTCACGTTAGGATATATAACGCTAGAGACGTATATAATATCCCAACAGAGATGTACGGGACGACACGAACGGGATTCTGTGAAATATTACCAGCGAGGGGCTAGATGGGTTAGGTTAGGTTGTGATACGTTATAGACGTATATAATGTTCCCACCGAGAAGTAGGGGCCGATATGCCAGGAATGTTGTAAAATACTGCATCCGAGATGTTAGCCTGCCTTAGGTTAGGATATATAACGCTGTAGACGTATATATTGTCCCAACCGAGATGTACGGGACGACTCGAACGGGATTCTGTAAAACATTACCAGCGAGGCGCTAGATGGGTTAGGTTAGGTTATGTTACGTTATAGACGTATATAATGTTCCCACCGTGAAGTAGGGGCCGATACGCCAGGAATGGCGTAAAATACTGCATCCGAGATGTTAGCCTGCCTTAGGTTAGGATATATAACGATGTAGACGTATATAATGTCCCAACCGAGACGTAAGGGACGACAAGAACGGGATTCTGTAAAATATTACCAGCGAGAGGCTAGATGGGTTAGGTTAAGTTATGTTACGTTATAGACGTATATAATGTTCCCACCGAGAAGTAGGGGCCGATACTCCAAGAATGTTGTAAAATACTACATCCGAGATGTTAGCATGCCTCACGATAGGATATATAACGCTAGAGACGTATATAATATCCCAACCGAGACGTACGGGACGACACGAACGGGATTCTGTGAAATATTACCAGCGAGGGGCTAGATGGGTTAGGTTAGGTTGTGATACGTTATAGACGTATATAATGTTCCCACCGAGAAGTAGGGGCCGATATGCCAGGAATGTTGTAAACTACTGCATCCGAGATGATAGCCTGGCTTAGGTTAGGATATATAACGCTGTAGACGTATATAACGTCCCAACCGAGACGTACGGAACGACACGAACGGGATTCTGTAAAACATTACGAGCGAGGGGCTAGATGTGTTAGGTTAGATTATATTACGTTATAGACCTATATAATGTTCCCACCGAGAAGTAGGGGCCGATACGCCAGGAATGGCGTAAAATACTGCATCCGAGATGTTAGCCTGCCTTAGGTTAGGATATATAACGCTGTAGACGTATATAATGTCCCAACCGAAACGTACGGTACGACACGAACGGGATTCTGTAAAACATTACGAGCGAGGGGCTAGATGTGTTAGGTTAGGTTATATTACGTTATAGACCTATATAATGTTCCCACCGAGAAGTAGGGGCCGATACGCCAGGAATGGCGTAAAATACTGCATCCGAGATGTTAGCCTGCCTTAGGTTAGTATATATAACGCTGTAGACGTATATATTGTCCCAACCGAGATGTACGGGACGACACGAACGGGATTCTGTAAAACATTACCAGCGAGAGGCTAGATGGGTTAGGTTAAGTTATGTTACGTTATAGACGTATATAATGTTCCCACCGAGAAGTAGGGGCCGATACTCCAAGAATGTTGTAAAATACTACATCCGAGATGTTAGCATGCCTCACGTTAGGATATATAACGCTGTAGACGTATATAATATTCCAACCGAGATGTACGGGACGTCACGAACGGGATTTTGTAAAATATTACCTGCGAGGGGCTAGATGTGTTAGGTTAGGTTATATTACGTTACAGACGAATATAATGTTCCCACCGAGAAGTAGAGGCCGATACGCCAGGAATGTTGTAAAATACTACATCCGAGATGTTAGCCTGCCTTACGTTAGGATATGTATCGCTGTAGACGTATATAATATCCCAACCGAGATGTACGGGACGACAGGAACGGGATTCTGTAAAATATTACCAGCGAGGGGCTAGATGGGTTAGGTTAGGTTGTGATACGATATAGAAGTATATAATGTTCCCACCGAGAAGTAGAGGCCGATTCAGCAGGTATGATGTAAAATACTGCATCCGAGATGATAGCCTGCCTTAGGTTACGATATATAACGCTATAGACGTATATAATATCCCAACAGAGACGTACGGGACGACACGAACGGGATTCTGTGAAATATTACCAGCGAGGCGCTAGATGGGTTAGGTTAGGTTATGTTACGTTATAGACGTATATAATGTTCCCACCGTGAAGTAGGGGCCGATACGCCAGGAATGGCGTAAAATACTGCATCCGAGATGTTAGCCTGCCTTAGGTTAGGGTATATAACGCTGTAGACGTATATAGTGCCCCAACCGAGACGTACGGGACGACAGGAACGGGATTCTGCAAAACATTACCAGCGATGGGCTAGATGGCTTAGGTTAGGTTATGTTACGTTATAGACGTGTATAATGTTCCCACCGAGAAGTAGAGCCGATACGCCAGGAATGTTGTAAAATACTGCATCCGAAATGTTAGCCTGCCTTAGGTTAGGATATATAACGCTATAGACGTATATAATATCCCAACAGAGATGTACGGGACGACACGAACGGGATTCTGTAAAATATTACCAGCGAGGGGCTAGATGGGTTAGATTAGGTTATGTTACGTTATAGACGTATATAATGTTCCCACCGAGAAGTAGGGGCCGATACTCCAAGAATGTTGTAAAATACTACATCCGACATGTTAGCCTGCCTTACGTTAGGATATATATCGCTGTAGACGTATATAACATCCCAACCGAGATGTACGGGACGACACAAACGGGATTCTGTAAAACATTACCAGCGAGGGGCTAGATGGGTTAGGTTAGGTTATGTTACGTTATAGACGTGTATAATGTTCCCACCGAGAAGTAGAGCCGATACGCCAGGAATGTTGTAAAATACTGCATCCGAGATGTTAGCATGCCTTAGGTTAAGATATATAACGCTATAGACGTATATAATATCCCAACCGAGATGTACGGGACGACACGAACGGGATTCTGTAAAACATTGCCAACGAGGGGCTAGATGGGATAGGTTAGGTTATGTTACGTTATAGACGTATATAATGTTCCCACCGAGAAGTATGGGCCGATACTCCAAGAATGGTGTAAAATACTACATCCGAGATGTTAGCCTGCCTTACGTTAGGAAATATAACGCTGTAGACGTATATAATGTCCCATCCGAGACGTACGGCAGGACACGAACGGGATTCTGTAAAACATTACCAGCGAGGGGCTAGATGTGTTAGGTTAGGTTATGTTACGTTATAAACCTATATAATGTTCCCACCGAGAAGTATGGGCCGATACGCCAGGAATGTTGTAAAATACTGCAACCGAGATGTTAGCCTGCCTTAGGTTAGGATATATAACGCTGTAGACGTTTATAATGTCCCAACAGAGACGTACGGGACGACAGGAACGGGATTCTGTAAAACATTACGAGCGAGGGGCTAGATGTGTTAGGTTAGGTTATATTACGTTATAGACCTATATAATGTTCCCACTGAGAAGTAGAGGCCGATGCGCCAGGAATGTTTTAAAATATTGCATCCGAGATGATAGCCTGCCTTAGGTTACGATATATAACGCTATAGACGCATACAATAACCCAACCGAGTCGTACGGGACGACAGGAACGGGGTTCTGTAAAACATTACCAGCGAGGGGATAGATGGGTTAGGTTAGGTTGTGATACGTTATAAACGTATATAATGTTTCCACCGAGAAGTAGGGGCCGATATGCCAGGAATGTTGTAAAATACTGCATCCGAGATGTTAGCCTGCCTTAGGTTAGGTATATAACACTAGAGACGTATATAATATCCCTACCGCGATGTACCGGACGACACGAACGGGATTCTGTAAAATATTACCAGCGAGGGGCTAGATGGGTTAGGTTAGGTTATGTTAAGTTATAGACGTGTATAATGTTCCCACCGAGAAGTAGGGGCCGATACGCCAGGAATGGCGTAAAATACTGCATCCGAGATATTAGCCTGCCTTAGGTTAGGGTATATAACGCTGTAGACGTATATAGTGCCCCAACCGAGACGTACGGGACGACAGGAACGGGATTCTGCAAAACATTACCAGCGATGGGCTAGATGGCTTAGGTTCGGTTATGTTACGTTATAGACGTGTATAATGTTCCAACCGAGAAGTAGGGGCCGACCCACCAGGAATGTTGGAAAATACTACATCCGAAGTGTTAGATTGCCTTACCTTAGGAAATATATCGCTGTAGACGTTTGTAATGTCTGAAACGAGATGTACGGGACGACACGAACAGGATTCTGTAAAACATTACCAGGGATTAGCTAGATGTGTTACGTTAGGTTATATTACGTTACAGACGTATATAAAGTTTCCACCGAGATGTAGAGACCGATACGCCAGGAGTGATGAAAAATTCTACATCCGAGTTGTTAGCCTCCCTTAGGATAGGATATATAACGCTATAGTCGTATATAATACCCCAACCGAGACGTACGGGACGACACGAACGGGATTTTGTAAAACATTATCAGGGATTACCTAGATGTGTTAGGTTAGGTTATATTACGTTATAGACCTATATATTGTTCCCTGCGAGAAGTAGGGGCCAATACGCCAAGAATGTTGTAAAATACTACATCCGAGTTGTTAGCCTCCCTTAGGTTAGGATATATAACGCTATAGACGTATATAATATCCCAACCGAGACGTACGGGACGACACGAACGGGATTTTGTAAAACATTACCAGGGATTAGCTAGCTGTGTTAGGTTAGGTTATATTACGTTATAGACCTATATAATGTTCCCAGCGAGAAGTAGGGGCCAATACGCCAGGAATATTGTAAAATACTACATCCGAGACGATAGCCTGCCTTAGGTTAGGATATATAACGCTATAGACGTATATAATATCCGAACCGAGATGTACGGGACGTCACGAACGGGATTCTGTAAAACAATACCAGCGAGAGGCTAAATGGGTTAGGTTAGGTTATGTTACGATATAGACGTATATAATGTTCCCACCGAGAAGTAGGGGCCGATACGTCAGGAATGTTGTAAAATACTACATCCGAGATGATGGCCTGCCTTAGGTTAGGATACATAACGCTATAGACGTATATAATATTCCAACCGAGATGTACGGGACGTCACGAACGGGATTCTGTGAAATATTACCAGCGAGGCGCTAGATGGGTTAGGTTAGGTTATGTTATGTTATAGACGTATATAATGTTCCCACCGTGAAGTAGGGGCCGATACGCCAGGAATGTTGTAAAATACTGCATCCGAGATGTTAGCATGCCTTAGGTTAAGATATATAACGCTATAGACGTATATAATATCCCAACCGAGATGTACGGGACGACACGAACGGGATTCTGTAAAACATTGCCAACGAGGGGCTAGATGGGATAGGTTAGGTTATGCTACGTTATAGACGTATATAATGTTCCCACCGAGAAGTATGGGCCGATACTCCAAGAATGTTGTAAAATACTACATCCGAGATGTTAGCCTGCCTTACGTTAGGAAATATAACGCTGTAGACGTATATAATGTCCCATCCGAGACGTACGGGACGACACGAACGGGAATCTGTAAAACATTACCAGCGAGGGGCTAGATGTGTTAGGTTAGGTTATGTTACGTTATAGACCTATATAATGTTCCCACCGAGAAGTAGAGGCCGATACGCCAGGCATGATTTAAAATACTACATCCGAGATGTTAGTCTGCCTTAGGTTAGGGTATATAACGCTATAGACGTATATAATATCCCAACTGAGACGTACGGGACGACACAAACGGGATTCTGTAAAATATTACCAGCGAGGGGTAGGTGGGTTAGGTTAGGCTATATTACGATATAGACGTATATAATGTTCCCACCGAGATGTAGGGGCCGACCCACTAGGAATGTTGGAAAATACTACATCCGAAGGGTTAGATTGCATTACCTTAGGACACATATCGCTGTAGACGTTTGTAGTGTCTGAAACGAGATGTACGGGACGACAGGAACGGGATTCTGTAAAACATTACCACGGGATTAGCTAGATGTGTTAGGTTAGGTTATATTACGTTATAGACGTATATAATGTTTCCACCGAGATGTAGAGGCCGATACGCCAGGAGTGATGAAAAATACTACATCCGAGTTGTTAGCCTCCCTTAGGTTAGGATATATAACGCTATAGTCGTTTATAATATCCCAACCGAGACGTACGGGACGACACGAACGGGATTTTGTAAAACATTACCAGGGATTAGCTAGATGGGTTAGGTCAGGTTATGTTACGTTATAGACGTGTATAATGTTCCCACCGAGAAGTAGAGCCGATACGCCAGGAATGTTGTAAAATACTGCATCCGAGATGTTAGCATGCCTTAGGTTAAGATATATAACGCTATAGACGTATATAATATCCCAACCGAGATGTACGGGACGACACGAACGGGATTCTGTAAAACATTGCCAACGAGGGGCTAGATGGGTTAGGTTAGGTTGTGATACGTTATAGACGTATATAATGTTCCCACCGAGAAGTAGGGGCCGACATGCCAGGAATGTTGTAAAATACTGCATCCGAGATGATAGCCTGCCTTAGGTTAGGATATATAACGCTATAGACGTATATAATATCCCAACCGAGACTTACGGGACGATACGAACGGGATTCTGTAAAACATTACCAGCGAGGGGCTAGCTGTGTTACGTTAGGCTATATTACGTTATAGACCTATATAATGTTCCCACCGCGAAGTAGGGGCCGATACGCCAGGAATGTTGTAAAATACTACATCCGAGATGATAGCCTGCCTTAGGTTAGGATATATAACGCTGTAGACGTATATAATATCCCAACCGAGATGTGCGGGACGTCACGAACGTTATTCTGTAAAACATTACCAGCGAGGTTCTAGATGTGTTAGGTTAGGTTATATTACATTATAGAGGGATATAATGTTCCCACCGAGAAGTAGAGGCCGATACGCCAGGCATGATGTAAAATACTACATCCGAGATGTTAGTCTGTTTAGGTTAGGATATATAACGCTATAGTCGTATATAATGTCTCAACCGAGACGTACGGGGCGACACGAACGTGATTCTGCAAAACATTACCAGCGAGGGGCTAGATGTGTTAGTTTAGGTTGTGATACGTTATAGACGTATATAATGTTCCCACCGAGAAGTAGGGGCCGATATGCCAGAAATGTTGTAAAATACTGCATCCGAGATGATAGCCTGCCTTTGGTTAGGATATATAACACTGTAAACGTACATAATGTCCCAACCGAGACATACGGGACGACACGAACGGGATTCTGTAAAACATTACCAGCGAGGGGCTAGATGTGTTAGTTTAGGTTGTGATACGTTATAGACGTATATAATGTTCCCACCGAGAAGTAGGGGCCGATATTCCAGGAATGTTGTAAAATACTGCATCCGAGATGATAGCCTGCCTTAGGTTAGGATATATAACGCTATAGACGTATATAATATCCCAACTGGGACGTACGGGACGACACAAACGGGGTTCTGTAAAATATTACCAGCGAGGGGCTAGATGTGTTAGTTTAGGTTGTGATACGTTATAGACGTATATAATGTTCCCACCGAGAAGTAGGGGCCGATATTCCAGGAATGTTGTAAAATACTGCATCCGAGATGATAGCCTGCCTTAGGTTAGGATATATAACGCTATAGACGTATATAATATCCCAACTGAGACGTACGGGACGACACAAACGGGGTTCTGTAAAATATTACCAGCGAGGGGCTAGATGGGTTAGGTTAGGTTGTGATACGTTATAGACGTATATAATGTTCCCACCGAGAAGTAGGGGCCGACATGCCAGGAATGTTGTAAAATACTGCATCCGAGATGATAGCCTGCCTTAGGTTAGGATATATAACGCTATAGACGTATATAATATCCCAACCGAGACGTACGGGACGATACGAACGGGATTCTGTGAAATATTACCAGCGAGGGGCTAGATCGGCTAGGTTAGGTTATGTGACGTTATAGACGTATATAATGTTCCCACCGAGAAGTAGGGGCCGATACGCCAGGAATGGCGTAAAATACTGCATCCGAGATGTCAGCCTGCCTTTGGTTAGGATATATAACACTGTAAACGTATATAATGTCCCAACCGAGACATACGGGACGACACGAACGGGATTCTGTAAAACATTACCAGCGAGGGGCTAGATGTGTTAGTTTAGGTTGTGATACGTTATAGACGTATATAATGTTCCCAGCGAGAAGTGGGGGCCGATACGCCAGGAATGTTGTAAAATACTACATCCGAGATGATAGCCTGCCTTAGGTTAGGATATATAACGCTGTAGACGTATATAATATCCCAACCGAGATGTGCGGGACGTCACGAACGTTATTCTGTAAAACATTACCAGCGAGGTTCTAGATGTGTTAGGTTAGGTTATATTACATTATAGAGGGATATAATGTTCCCACGGAGAAGTAGAGGCCGATACGCCAGGCATGATGTAAAATACTACATCCGAGATGTTAGTCTGTTTAGGTTAGGATATATAACGCTATAGTCGTATATAATGTCTCAACCGAGACGTACGGGGCGACACGAACGTGATTCTGCAAAACATTACCAGCGAGGGGCTAGATGTGTTAGTTTAGGTTGTGATACGTTATAGACGTATATAATGTTCCCACCGAGAAGTAGGGGCCGATATGCCAGGAATGTTGTAAAATACTGCATCCGAGATAATAGCCTGCCTTAGGTTAGGATATATAACGCTATAGACGTATATAATATCCCAACTGAGACGTACGGGACGACACAAACGGGATTCTGTAAAATATTACCAGCGAGGGGCTAGATGGGTTAGGTTAGGTTGTGATACGTTATAGACGTATATAATGTTCCCACCGAGAAGTAGGGGCCGATATGCCAGGAATGTTGTAAAATACTGCATCCGAGATAATAACCTGCCTTAGGTTAGGATATATAACGCTATAGACGTATATAATATCCCAACTGAGACGTACGGGACGACACAAACGGGATTCTGTAAAATATTACCAGCGAGGGGCTAGATGGGTTAGGTTAGGTTGTGATACGTTATAGACGTATATAATGTTCCCACCGAGAAGTAGGGGCCGATATGCCAGAAATGTTGTAAAATACTGCATCCGAGATGATAGCCTGCCTTTGGTTAGGATATATAACACTGTAAACGTACATAATGTCCCAACCGAGACATACGGGACGACACGAACGGGATTCTGTAAAACATTACCAGCGAGGGGCTAGATGTGTTAGTTTAGGTTGTGATACGTTATAGACGTATATAATGTTCCCACCGAGAAGTAGGGGCCGATATTCCAGGAATGTTGTGAAATACTGCATCCGAGATGATAGCCTGCCTTAGGTTAGGATATATAACGCTATAGACGTATATAATATCCCAACTGAGACGTACGGGACGACACAAACGGCGTTCTGTAAAATATTACCAGCGAGGGGCTAGATGGGTTAGGTTAGGTTGTGATACGTTATAGACGTATATAATGTTCCCACCGAGAAGTAGGGGCCGATATGCCAGAAATGTTGTAAAATACTGCATCCGAGATGATAGCCTGCCTTTGGTTAGGATATATAACACTGTAAACGTACATAATGTCCCAACCGAGACATACGGGACGACACGAACGGGATTCTGTAAAACATTACCAGCGAGGGGCTAGATGTGTTAGTTTAGGTTGTGATACGTTATAGACGTATATAATGTTCCCACCGAGAAGTAGGGGCCGATATTCCAGGAATGTTGTAAAATACTGCATCCGAGATGATAGCCTGCCTTAGGTTAGGATATATAACGCTATAGACGTATATAATATCCCAACTGAGACGTACGGGACGACACAAACGGCGTTCTGTAAAATATTACCAGCGAGGGGCTAGATGGGTTAGGTTAGGTTGTGATACGTTATAGACGTATATAATGTTCCCACCGAGAAGTAGGGGCCGACATGCCAGGAATGTTTTAAAATACTGCATCCGAGATGATAGCCTGCCTTAGGTTAGGATATATAACGCTATAGACGTATATAATATCCCAACCGAGACGTACGGGACGATACGAACGGGATTCTGTGAAATATTACCAGCGAGGGGCTAGATCGGCTAGGTTAGGTTATGTGACGTTATAGACGTATATAATGTTCCCACCGAGAAGTAGGGGCCGATACGCCAGGAATGGCGTAAAATACTGCATCCGAGATGTCAGCCTGCCTTTGGTTAGGATATATAACACTGTAAACGTATATAATGTCCCAACCGAGACATACGGGACGACACGAACGGGATTCTGTAAAACATTACCAGCGAGGGGCTAGATGTGTTAGTTTAGGTTGTGATACGTTATAGACGTATATAATGTTCCCAGCGAGAAGTGGGGGCCGATACGCCAGGAATGTTGTAAAATACTACATCCGAGATGATAGCCTGCCTTAGGTTAGGATATATAACGCTGTAGACGTATATAATATCCCAACCGAGATGTGCGGGACGTCACGAACGTTATTCTGTAAAACATTACCAGCGAGGTTCTAGATGTGTTAGGTTAGGTTATATTACATTATAGAGGGATATAATGTTCCCACGGAGAAGTAGAGGCCGATACGCCAGGCATGATGTAAAATACTACATCCGAGATGTTAGTCTGTTTAGGTTAGGATATATAACGCTATAGTCGTATATAATGTCTCAACCGAGACGTACGGGGCGACACGAACGTGATTCTGCAAAACATTACCAGCGAGGGGCTAGATGTGTTAGTTTAGGTTGTGATACGTTATAGACGTATATAATGTTCCCACCGAGAAGTAGGGGCCGATATGCCAGGAATGTTGTAAAATACTGCATCCGAGATAATAGCCTGCCTTAGGTTAGGATATATAACGCTATAGACGTATATAATATCCCAACTGAGACGTACGGGACGACACAAACGGGATTCTGTAAAATATTACCAGCGAGGGGCTAGATGGGTTAGGTTAGGTTGTGATACGTTATAGACGTATATAATGTTCCCACCGAGAAGTAGGGGCCGATATGCCAGGAATGTTGTAAAATACTGCATCCGAGATAATAACCTGCCTTAGGTTAGGATATATAACGCTATAGACGTATATAATATCCCAACTGAGACGTACGGGACGACACAAACGGGATTCTGTAAAATATTACCAGCGAGGGGCTAGATGGGTTAGGTTAGGTTGTGATACGTTATAGACGTATATAATGTTCCCACCGAGAAGTAGGGGCCGATATGCCAGAAATGTTGTAAAATACTGCATCCGAGATGATAGCCTGCCTTTGGTTAGGATATATAACACTGTAAACGTACATAATGTCCCAACCGAGACATACGGGACGACACGAACGGGATTCTGTAAAACATTACCAGCGAGGGGCTAGATGTGTTAGTTTAGGTTGTGATACGTTATAGACGTATATAATGTTCCCACCGAGAAGTAGGGGCCGATATTCCAGGAATGTTGTGAAATACTGCATCCGAGATGATAGCCTGCCTTAGGTTAGGATATATAACGCTATAGACGTATATAATATCCCAACTGAGACGTACGGGACGACACAAACGGCGTTCTGTAAAATATTACCAGCGAGGGGCTAGATGGGTTAGGTTAGGTTGTGATACGTTATAGACGTATATAATGTTCCCACCGAGAAGTAGGGGCCGATATGCCAGAAATGTTGTAAAATACTGCATCCGAGATGATAGCCTGCCTTTGGTTAGGATATATAACACTGTAAACGTACATAATGTCCCAACCGAGACATACGGGACGACACGAACGGGATTCTGTAAAACATTACCAGCGAGGGGCTAGATGTGTTAGTTTAGGTTGTGATACGTTATAGACGTATATAATGTTCCCACCGAGAAGTAGGGGCCGATATTCCAGGAATGTTGTAAAATACTGCATCCGAGATGATAGCCTGCCTTAGGTTAGGATATATAACGCTATAGACGTATATAATATCCCAACTGAGACGTACGGGACGACACAAACGGCGTTCTGTAAAATATTACCAGCGAGGGGCTAGATGGGTTAGGTTAGGTTGTGATACGTTATAGACGTATATAATGTTCCCACCGAGAAGTAGGGGCCGACATGCCAGGAATGTTTTAAAATACTGCATCCGAGATGATAGCCTGCCTTAGGTTAGGATATATAACGCTATAGACGTATATAATATCCCAACCGAGACGTACGGGACGATACGAACGGGATTCTGTGAAATATTACCAGCGAGGGGCTAGATCGGCTAGGTTAGGTTATGTTACGTTATAGACGTATATAATGTTCCCACCGAGAAGTAGGGGCCGATACGCCAGGAATGGCGTAAAATACTGCATCCGAGATGTCAGCCTGCCTTTGGTTAGGATATATAACACTGTAAACGTATATAATGTCCCAACCGAGACATACGGGACGACACGAACGGGATTCTGTAAAACATTACCAGCGAGGGGCTAGATGTGTTAGTTTAGGTTGTGATACGTTATAGACGTATATAATGTTCCCACCGAGAAGTGGGGGCCGATATTCCAGGAATGTTGTAAAATACTGCATCCGAGATGATAGCCTGCCTTAGGTTAGGATATATAACGCTATAGACGTATATAATATCCCAACTGGGACGTACGGGACGACACAAACGGGGTTCTGTAAAATATTACCAGCGAGGGGCTAGATGTGTTAGTTTAGGTTGTGATACGTTATAGACGTATATAATGTTCCCACCGAGAAGTAGGGGCCGATATTCCAGGAATGTTGTAAAATACTGCATCCGAGATGATAGCCTGCCTTAGGTTAGGATATATAACGCTATAGACGTATATAATATCCCAACTGAGACGTACGGGACGACACAAACGGGGTTCTGTAAAATATTACCAGCGAGGGGCTAGATGGGTTAGGTTAGGTTGTGATACGTTATAGACGTATATAATGTTCCCACCGAGAAGTAGGGGCCGACATGCCAGGAATGTTGTAAAATACTGCATCCGAGATGATAGCCTGCCTTAGGTTAGGATATATAACGCTATAGACGTATATAATATCCCAACCGAGACGTACGGGACGATACGAACGGGATTCTGTGAAATATTACCAGCGAGGGGCTAGATCGGCTAGGTTAGGTTATGTGACGTTATAGACGTATATAATGTTCCCACCGAGAAGTAGGGGCTGATACGCCAGGAATGGCGTAAAATACTGCATCCGAGATGTCAGCCTGCCTTTGGTTAGGATATATAACACTGTAAACGTATATAATGTCCCAACCGAGACATACGGGACGACACGAACGGGATTCTGTAAAACATTACCAGCGAGGGGCTAGATGTGTTAGTTTAGGTTGTGATACGTTATAGACGTATATAATGTTCCCACCGAGAAGTGGGGGCCGATATTCCAGGAATGTTGTAAAATACTGCATCCGAGATGATAGCCTGCCTTAGGTTAGGATATATAACGCTATAGACGTATATAATATCCCAACTGGGACGTACGGGACGACACAAACGGGGTTCTGCAAAATATTACCAGCGAGGGGCTAGATGGGTTAGGTTAGGTTGTGATACGTTATAGACGTATATAATGTTCCCACCGAGAAGTAGGGGCCGACATGCCAGGAATGTTGTAAAATACTGCATCCGAGATGATAGCCTGCGTTAGGTTAGGATATATAACGCTATAGACGTATATAATATCCCAACCGAGACGTACGGGACGATACGAACGGGATTCTGTGAAATATTACCAGCGAGGGGCTAGATGGGCTAGGTTAGGTTATGTTACGTTATAGACGTATATAATGTTCCCACCGAGAAGTAGGGGCCGATACGCCAGGAATGGCGTAAAATATTGCATCCGAGATGTTAGCCTGCCTTAGGTTAGGATATATAACACTGTAAACGTATATAATGTCCCAACCGAGACATACGGGACGACACGAACGGGATTCTGTAAAACATTACCAGCGAGGGGCTAGATGTGTTAGTTTAGGTTGTGATACGTTATAGACGTATATAATGTTCCCACCGAGAAGTGGGGGCCGATATTCCAGGAATGTTGTAAAATACTGCATCCGAGATGATAGCCTGCCTTAGGTTAGGATATATAACGCTATAGACGTATATAATATCCCAACTGGGACGTACGGGACGACACAAACGGGGTTCTGCAAAATATTACCAGCGAGGGGCTAGATGGGTTAGGTTAGGTTGTGATACGTTATAGACGTATATAATGTTCCCACCGAGAAGTAGGGGCCGACATGCCAGGAATGTTGTAAAATACTGCATCCGAGATGATAGCCTGCGTTAGGTTAGGATATATAACGCTATAGACGTATATAATATCCCAACCGAGACGTACGGGACGATACGAACGGGATTCTGTGAAATATTACCAGCGAGGGGCTAGATGGGCTAGGTTAGGTTATGTTACGTTATAGACGTATATAATGTTCCCACCGAGAAGTAGGGGCCGATACGCCAGGAATGGCGTAAAATATTGCATCCGAGATGTTAGCCTGCCTTAGGTTAGGATATATAACACTGTAAACGTATATAATGTCCCAACCGAGACATACGGGATGACACGAACGGGATTCTGTAAAACATTACCAGCGAGGGGCTAGATGTGTTAGTTTAGGTTGTGATACGTTATAGACGTATATAATGTTCCCACCGAGAAGTGGGGGCCGATATTCCAGGAATGTTGTAAAATACTGCATCCGAGATGATAGCCTGCCTTAGGTTAGGATATATAACGCTATAGACGTATATAATATCCCAACTGGGACGTACGGGACGACACAAACGGGGTTCTGCAAAATATTACCAGCGAGGGGCTAGATGGGTTAGGTTAGGTTGTGATACGTTATAGACGTATATAATGTTCCCACCGAGAAGTAGGGGCCGACATGCCAGGAATGTTGTAAAATACTGCATCCGAGATGATAGCCTGCGTTAGGTTAGGATATATAACGCTATAGACGTATATAATATCCCAACCGAGACGTACGGGACGATACGAACGGGATTCTGTGAAATATTACCAGCGAGGGGCTAGATGGGCTAGGTTAGGTTATGTTACGTTATAGACGTATATAATGTTCCCACCGAGAAGTAGGGGCCGATACGCCAGGAATGGCGTAAAATATTGCATCCGAGATGATAGCCTGCCTTAGGTTAGGATATATAACACTGTAAACGTATATAATGTCCCAACCGAGACATACGGGACGACACGAACGGGATTCTGTAAAACATTACCAGCGAGGGGCTAGATGTGTTAGTTTAGGTTGTGATACGTTATAGACGTATATAATGTTCCCACCGAGAAGTGGGGGCCGATATTCCAGGAATGTTGTAAAATACTGCATCCGAGATGATAGCCTGCCTTAGGTTAGGATATATAACGCTATAGACGTATATAATATCCCAACTGGGACGTACGGGACGACACAAACGGGGTTCTGCAAAATATTACCAGCGAGGGGCTAGATGGGTTAGGTTAGGTTGTGATACGTTATAGACGTATATAATGTTCCCACCGAGAAGTAGGGGCCGACATGCCAGGAATGTTGTAAAATACTGCATCCGAGATGATAGCCTGCGTTAGGTTAGGATATATAACGCTATAGACGTATATAATATCCCAACCGAGACGTACGGGACGATACGAACGGGATTCTGTGAAATATTACCAGCGAGGGGCTAGATGGGCTAGGTTAGGTTATGTTACGTTATAGACGTATATAATGTTCCCACCGAGAAGTAGGGGCCGATACGCCAGGAATGGCGTAAAATATTGCATCCGAGATGTTAGCCTGCCTTAGGTTAGGATATATAACACTGTAAACGTATATAATGTCCCAACCGAGACATACGGGACGACACGAACGGGATTCTGCAAAACATTACCAGCGAGGGGCTAGATGTGTTAGTTTATGTTGTGTAACGCTATAGACGTATATAATGTTCCCACCGAGAAGTAGGGGCCGATATTCCAGGAATGTTGTAAAATACTGCATCCGAGATGATAGCCTGCCTTAGGTTAGGATATATAACGCTATAGACGTATATAATATCCCAACTGGGACGTACGGGACGACACAAACGGGGTTCTGTAAAATATTACCAGCGAGGGGCTAGATGGGTTAGGTTAGGTTGTGATACGTTATAGACGTATATAATGTTCCCACCGAGAAGTAGGGGCCGACATGCCAGGAATGTTGTAAAATACAGCATCCGAGATGATAGCCTGCCTTAGGTTAGGATATATAACGCTATAGACGTATATAATATCCCAACCGAGGCTTACGGGACGATACGAACGTGATTCTGTAAAACATTACCAGCGAGGGGCTAGATGTGTTTGGTTAGGTTATATTACGTTATAGACCTATATAATGTTCCCACCGAGAAGTAGGGTCGGATACGGCAGGAATGTTGTAAAATACTACATCCGAGATGATAGCCTGCCATAGGTTAGGATATATAACGCTATAGACGTATATAATATCCCAACCGAGACTTACGGTACGATACGAACGGGAGTCTGTAAAACATTAACAGCGAGGGGCTAGCTGTGTTACGTTAGGCTATATTACGTTATAGACCTATATAATGTTCCCACCGCGAAGTAGGGGCCGATACGCCAGGAATGGCGTAAAATACTGCATCCGAGATGTCAGCCTGCCTTTGGTTAGGATATATAACACTGTAAACGTATATAATGTCCCAACCGAGACATACGGGACGACACGAACGGGATTCTGTAAAACATTACCAGCGAGGGGCTAGATGGGTTAGGTTAGGTTGTGATACGTTATAAACGTATATAATGTTTCCACCGAGAAGTAGGGGCCGATATGCCAGGAATGTTGTAAAATACTACATCCGAGATGTTAGCCTGCCTTAGGTTAGGATATATAACGATGTAGACGTATATAATGTCCCAACCGAGACGTACGGGACGACACGAACGGGATTCTGTAAAACATTACCAGCGAGGGGCTAAATGCGATAGGTTAGGTTATGTTACGTTTTAGACGTATATAATGTTCCCACCGAGAAGTAGAGGCCGATACGCCAGGAATGGACTAAAATACTGCATCCGAGATGTTAGCCTGCCTTAGGTTAGGATATATAACGCTGTAGACGTGTAACGTGTCCCAACCGAGACGTACGGGACGACACGAACGGGATTCTGTAAAACATTACCAGCGAGGGGCTAGATGTGATAGGTTAGGTTATATTACGTTATAGACGTGTATAATGTTCCCGGCGTGAAGTAGAGGCCGATACGCCAGGAATGGACTGAAATACTGCATCCGAGATGTTAGCCTGCCTTAGGTTAGGATATATAACGCTGTAGACGTATAATGTGTCCCAACCGAGACGTACGGGACGACACGAACGGGATTCTGTAAAACATTACCAGCGAGGGGCTAGATGTGATAGGTTAGGTTATATTACGTTATAGACGTGTATAATGTTCCCACCGTGAAGTAGAGGCCGATGCAACAGGATTGTTGTAAAATACTACATCCGAGATGATAGCCTGCCTTAGGTTAGGATATATAACGCTATAGACGTATATAATATTCCAACCGAGATGTACGGGACGTCACGAACGGGATTCTGTAAAACAATACCAGCGAGGGGCTAAATGCGATAGGTTAGGTTATGTTACGTTTTAGACGTATATAATGTTCCCACCGAGAAGTAGAGGACGATACGCCAGGAATGGACTAAAATACTGCATCCGAGATGTTAGCCTGCCTTAGGTTAGGATATATAACGCTGTAGACGTATAACGTGTCCCAACCGAGACGTACGGGACGACACGAACGGGATTCTGTAAAACATTACCAGCGAGGGGCTAGATGTGATAGTTTAGGTTGTGAACGTTATAGACGTATATAATGTTCCCACCGAGAAGTAGGGGCCGATATGCCAGGAATGTTGTAAAATACAGCATCCGAGATAATAGCCTGCCTTAGGTTAGGATATATAACGCTATAGACGTATATAATATCCCAAATGGGACGTACGGGACGACACAAACGGGGTTCTGTAAAATATTACCAGCGAGGGGCTAGATGGGTTAGGTTAGGTTGTGATACGTTATAGACGTATATAATGTTCCCACCGAGAAGTAGGGGCCGACATGCCAGGAATGTTGTAAAATACTGCATCCGAGATGATAGCCTGCCTTAGGTTAGGATATATAACGCTATAGACGTATATAATATCCCAACCGAGACTTACGGGACGATACGAACGGGATTCTGTAAAACATTACCAGCGAGGGGCTAGCTGTGTTACGTTAGGCTATATTGCGTTATAGACCTATATAATGTTCCCACCGCGAAGTAGGGGCCGATACGCCAGGAATGTTGTAAAATACTACATCCGAGATGATAGCCTGCCTTAGGTTAGGATATATAACGCTGTAGACGTATATAATATCCCAACCGAGATGTGCGGGACGTCACGAACGTTATTCTGTAAAACATTACCAGCGAGGTTCTAGATGTGTTAGGTTAGGTTATATTACATTATAGAGGGATATAATGTTCCCACCGAGAAGTAGAGGCCGATACGCCAGGCATGATGTAAAATACTACATCCGAGATGTTAGTCTGTTTAGGTTAGGATATATAACGCTATAGTCGTATATAATGTCTCAACCGAGACGTACGGGGCGACACGAACGTGATTCTGCAAAACATTACCAGCGAGGGGCTAGATGTGTTAGTTTAGGTTGTGATACGTTATAGACGTATATAATGTTCCCACCGAGAAGTAGGGGCCGATATGCCAGGAATGTTGTAAAATACTGCATCCGAGATAATAGCCTGCCTTAGGTTAGGATATATAACGCTATAGACGTATATAATATCCCAACTGAGACGTACGGGACGACACAAACGGGATTCTGTAAAATATTACCAGCGAGAGGCTAGATGGGTTAGGTTAGGTTGTGATACGTTATAGACGTATATAATGTTCCCACCGAGAAGTAGGGGCCGATATGCCAGGAATGTTGTAAAATACTGCATCCGAGATAATAGCCTGCCTTAGGTTAGGATATATAACGCTATAGACGTATATAATATCCCAACTGAGACGTACGGGACGACACAAACGGGATTCTGTAAAATATTACCAGCGAGGGGCTAGATGGGTTAGGTTAGGTTGTGATACGTTATAGACGTATATAATGTTCCCACCGAGAAGTAGGGGCCGATATTCCAGGAATGTTGTAAAATACTGCATCCGAGATGATAGCCTGCCTTAGGTTAGGATATATAACGCTATAGACGTATATAATATCCCAACTGAGACGTACGGGACGACACAAACGGCGTTCTGTAAAATATTACCAGCGAGGGGCTAGATGGGTTAGGTTAGGTTGTGATACGTTATAGACGTATATAATGTTCCCACCGAGAAGTAGGGGCCGACATGCCAGGAATGTTTTAAAATACTGCATCCGAGATGATAGCCTGCCTTAGGTTAGGATATATAACGCTATAGACGTATATAATATCCCAACCGAGACGTACGGGACGATACGAACGGGATTCTGTGAAATATTACCAGCGAGGGGCTAGATCGGCTAGGTTAGGTTATGTTACGTTATAGACGTATATAATGTTCCCACCGAGAAGTAGGGGCCGATACGCCAGGAATGGCGTAAAATACTGCATCCGAGATGTCAGCCTGCCTTTGGTTAGGATATATAACACTGTAAACGTATATAATGTCCCAACCGAGACATACGGGACGACACGAACGGGATTCTGTAAAACATTACCAGCGAGGGGCTAGATGTGTTAGTTTAGGTTGTGATACGTTATAGACGTATATAATGTTCCCACCGAGAAGTGGGGGCCGATACGCCAGGAATGGCGTAAAATACTGCATCCGAGATGTCAGCCTGCCTTTGGTTAGGATATATAACACTGTAAACGTATATAATGTCCCAACCGAGACATACGGGACGACACGAACGGGATTCTGTAAAACATTACCAGCGAGGGGCTAGATGTGTTAGTTTAGGTTGTGATACGTTATAGACGTATATAATGTTCCCAGCGAGAAGTGGGGGCCGATATTCCAGGAATGTTGTAAAATACTGCATCCGAGATGATAGCCTGCCTTAGGTTAGGATATATAACGCTATAGACGTATATAATATCCCAACTGGGACGTACGGGACGACACAAACGGGGTTCTGCAAAATATTACCAGCGAGGGGCTAGATGGGTTAGGTTAGGTTGTGATACGTTATAGACGTATATAATGTTCCCACCGAGAAGTAGGGGCCGACATGCCAGGAATGTTGTAAAATACTGCATCCGAGATGATAGCCTGCCTCAGGTTAGGATATATAACGCTATAGACGTATATAATATCCCAACCGAGACGTACGGGACGATACGAACGGGATTCTGTGAAATATTACCAGCGAGGGGCTAGATGGGCTAGGTTAGGTTATGTTACGTTATAGACGTATATAATGTTCCCACCGAGAAGTAGGGGCCGATACGCCAGGAATGGCGTAAAATATTGCATCCGAGATGTTAGCCTGCCTTAGGTTAGGATATATAACACTGTAAACGTATATAATGTCCCAACCGAGACATACGGGACGACACGAACGGGATTCTGTAAAACATTACCAGCGAGGGGCTAGATGTGTTAGTTTAGGTTGTGATACGTTATAGACGTATATAATGTTCCCACCGAGAAGTGGGGGCCGATATTCCAGGAATGTTGTAAAATACTGCATCCGAGATGATAGCCTGCCTTAGGTTAGGATATATAACGCTATAGACGTATATAATATCCCAACTGGGACGTACGGGACGACACAAACGGGGTTCTGCAAAATATTACCAGCGAGGGGCTAGATGGGTTAGGTTAGGTTGTGATACGTTATAGACGTATATAATGTTCCCACCGAGAAGTAGGGGCCGACATGCCAGGAATGTTGTAAAATACTGCATCCGAGATGATAGCCTGCGTTAGGTTAGGATATATAACGCTATAGACGTATATAATATCCCAACCGAGACGTACGGGACGATACGAACGGGATTCTGTGAAATATTACCAGCGAGGGGCTAGATGGGCTAGGTTAGGTTATGTTACGTTATAGACGTATATAATGTTCTCACCGAGAAGTAGGGGCCGATACGCCAGGAATGGCGTAAAATATTGCATCCGAGATGTTAGCCTGCCTTAGGTTAGGATATATAACACTGTAAACGTATATAATGTCCCAACCGAGACATACGGGACGACACGAACGGGATTCTGTAAAACATTACCAGCGAGGGGCTAGATGTGTTAGTTTATGTTGTGTAACGTTATAGACGTATATAATGTTCCCACCGAGAAGTAGGGGCCGATATTCCAGGAATGTTGTAAAATACTGCATCCGAGATGATAGCCTGCCTTAGGTTAGGATATATAACGCTATAGACGTATATAATATCCCAACTGGGACGTACGGGACGACACAAACGGGGTTCTGTAAAATATTACCAGCGAGGGGCTAGATGGGTTAGGTTAGGTTGTGATACGTTATAGACGTATATAATGTTCCCACCGAGAAGTAGGGGCCGACATGCCAGGAATGTTGTAAAATACTGCATCCGAGATGATAGCCTGCCTTAGGTTAGGATATATAACGCTATAGACGTATATAATATCCCAACCGAGACGTACGGGACGATACGAACGGGATTCTGTGAAATATTACCAGCGAGGGGCTAGATGGGCTAGGTTAGGTTATGTTACGTTATAGACGTATATAATGTTCCCACCGAGAAGTAGGGGCCGATACGCCAGGAATGGCGTAAAATATTGCATCCGAGATGTTAGCCTGCCTTAGGTTAGGATATATAACGCTATAGACGTATATAATATCCCAACCGAGACGTACGGGACGATACGAACGGGATTCTGTGAAATATTACCAGCAAGGGGCTAGATCGGCTAGGTTAGGTTATGTTACGTTATAGACGTATATAATGTTCCCACCGAGAAGTAGGGGCCGATACGCCAGGAATGGCGTAAAATACTGCATCCGAGATGTCAGCCTGCCTTTGGTTAGGATATATAACACTGTAAACGTATATAATGTCCCAACCGAGACATACGGGACGACACGAACGGGATTCTGTAAAACATTACCAGCGAGGGGCTAGATGTGTTAGTTTAGGTTGTGATACGTTATAGACGTATATAATGTTCCCACCGAGAAGTGGGGGCCGATATTCCAGGAATGTTGTAAAATACTGCATCCGAGATGATAGCCTGCCTTAGGTTAGGATATATAACGCTATAGACGTATATAATATCCCAACTGGGACGTACGGGACGACACAAACGGGGTTCTGCAAAATATTACCAGCGAGGGGCTAGATGGGTTAGGTTAGGTTGTGATACGTTATAGACGTATATAATGTTCCCACCGAGAAGTAGGGGCCGACATGCCAGGAATGTTGTAAAATACTGCATCCGAGATGATAGCCTGCGTTAGGTTAGGATATATAACGCTATAGACGTATATAATATCCCAACCGAGACGTACGGGACGATACGAACGGGATTCTGTGAAATATTACCAGCGAGGGGCTAGATGGGCTAGGTTAGGTTATGTTACGTTATAGACGTATATAATGTTCCCACCGAGAAGTAGGGGCCGATACGCCAGGAATGGCGTAAAATATTGCATCCGAGATGTTAGCCTGCCTTAGGTTAGGATATATAACACTGTAAACGTATATAATGTCCCAACCGAGACATACGGGACGACACGAACGGGATTCTGTAAAACATTACCAGCGAGGGGCTAGATGTGTTAGTTTAGGTTGTGATACGTTATAGACGTATATAATGTTCCCACCGAGAAGTGGGGGCCGATATTCCAGGAATGTTGTAAAATACTGCATCCGAGATGATAGCCTGCCTTAGGTTAGGATATATAACGCTATAGACGTATATAATATCCCAACTGGGACGTACGGGACGACACAAACGGGGTTCTGCAAAATATTACCAGCGAGGGGCTAGATGGGTTAGGTTAGGTTGTGATACGTTATAGACGTATATAATGTTCCCACCGAGAAGTAGGGGCCGACATGCCAGGAATGTTGTAAAATACTGCATCCGAGATGATAGCCTGCGTTAGGTTAGGATATATAACGCTATAGACGTATATAATATCCCAACCGAGACGTACGGGACGATACGAACGGGATTCTGTGAAATATTACCAGCGAGGGGCTAGATGGGCTAGGTTAGGTTATGTTACGTTATAGACGTATATAATGTTCCCACCGAGAAGTAGGGGCCGATACGCCAGGAATGGCGTAAAATATTGCATCCGAGATGTTAGCCTGCCTTAGGTTAGGATATATAACACTGTAAACGTATATAATGTCCCAACCGAGACATACGGGACGACACGAACGGGATTCTGTAAAACATTACCAGCGAGGGGCTAGATGTGTTAGTTTATGTTGTGTAACGTTATAGACGTATATAATGTTCCCACCGAGAAGTAGGGGCCGATATTCCAGGAATGTTGTAAAATACTGCATCCGAGATGATAGCCTGCCTTAGGTTAGGATATATAACGCTATAGACGTATATAATATCCCAACTGGGACGTACGGGACGACACAAACGGGGTTCTGCAAAATATTACCAGCGAGGGGCTAGATGGGTTAGGTTAGGTTGTGATACGTTATGGACGTATATAATGTTCCCACCGAGAAGTAGGGGCCGACATGCCAGGAATGTTGTAAAATACTGCATCCGAGATGATAGCCTGCCTTAGGTTAGGATATATAACGCTATAGACGTATATAATATCCCAACCGAGACGTACGGGACGATACGAACGGGATTCTGTGAAATATTACCAGCGAGGGGCTAGATGGGCTAGGTTAGGTTATGTTACGTTATAGACGTATATAATGTTCCCACCGAGAAGTAGGGGCCGATACGCCAGGAATGGCGTAAAATATTGCATCCGAGATGTTAGCCTGCCTTAGGTTAGGATATATAACACTGTAAACGTATATAATGTCCCAACCGAGACATACGGGACGACACGAACGGGATTCTGTAAAACATTACCAGCGAGGGGCTAGATGTGTTAGTTTATGTTGTGTAACGTTATAGACGTATATAATGTTCCCACCGAGAAGTAGGGGCCGATATTCCAGGAATGTTGTAAAATACTGCATCCGAGATGATAGCCTGCCTTAGGTTAGGATATATAACGCTATAGACGTATATAATATCCCAACTGGGACGTACGGGACGACACAAACGGGGTTCTGTAAAATATTACCAGCGAGGGGCTAGATGGGCTAGGTTAGGTTATGTTACGTTATAGACGTATATAATGTTCCCACCGAGAAGTAGGGGCCGATACGCCAGGAATGGCGTAAAATATTGCATCCGAGATGTTAGCCTGCCTTAGGTTAGGATATATAACACTGTAAACGTATATAATGTCCCAACCGAGACATACGGGACGACACGAACGGGATTCTGTAAAACATTACCAGCGAGGGGCTAGATGTGTTAGTTTATGTTGTGTAACGCTATAGACGTATATAATGTTCCCACCGAGAAGTGGGGGCCGATATTCCAGGAATGTTGTAAAATACTGCATCCGAGATGATAGCCTGCCTTAGGTTAGGATATATAACGCTATAGACGTATATAATATCCCAACTGGGACGTACGGGACGACACAAACGGGGTTCTGCAAAATATTACCAGCGAGGGGCTAGATGGGTTAGGTTAGGTTGTGATACGTTATAGACGTATATAATGTTCCCACCGAGAAGTAGGGGCCGATATTCCAGGAATGTTGTAAAATACTGCATCCGAGATGATAGCCTGCCTTAGGTTAGGATATATAACGCTATAGACGTATATAATATCCCAACTGGGACGTACGGGACGACACAAACGGGGTTCTGTAAAATATTACCAGCGAGGGGCTAGATGGGTTAGGTTAGGTTGTGATACGTTATAGACGTATATAATGTTCCCACCGAGAAGTAGGGGCCGACATGCCAGGAATGTTGTAAAATACAGCATCCGAGATGATAGCCTGCCTTAGGTTAGGATATATAACGCTATAGACGTATATAATATCCCAACCGAGGCTTACGGGACGATACGAACGTGATTCTGTAAAACATTACCAGCGAGGGGCTAGATGTGTTTGGTTAGGTTATATTACGTTATAGACCTATATAATGTTCCCACCGAGAAGTAGGGTCGGATACGGCAGGAATGTTGTAAAATACTACATCCGAGATGATAGCCTGCCATAGGTTAGGATATATAACGCTATAGACGTATATAATATCCCAACCGAGACTTACGGTACGATACGAACGGGAGTCTGTAAAACATTAACAGCGAGGGGCTAGCTGTGTTACGTTAGGCTATATTACGTTATAGACCTATATAATGTTCCCACCGCGAAGTAGGGGCCGATACGCCAGGAATGTTGTAAAATACTACATCCGAGATGATAGCCTGCCTTAGGTTAGGATATATAACGCTATAGACGTATATAATATCCCAACCGAGATGTGCGGGACGTCACGAACGTTATTCTGTAAAACATTACCAGCGAGGTTCTAGATGTGTTAGGTTAGGTTATATTACATTATAGACGGATATAATGTTCCCACCGAGAAGTAGAGGCCGATACGCCAGGCATGATGTAAAATAATACATCCGAGATGTTAGCCTGCCTTAGGTTTGGATATACAACGCTATAGTCGTATATAATGTCCCAACCGAGACGTACGGGGCGACACGAACGTGATTCTGCAAAACATTACCAGCGAGGGGCTAGATGTGTTAGTTTAGGTTGTGATACGTTATAGACGTATATAATGTTCCCACCGAGAAGTAGGGGCCGATATGCCAGGAATGTTGTAAAATACTGCATCCGAGATGATAGCCTGCCTTAGGTTAGGATATATAACGCTATAGACGTATATAATATCCCAGCTGAGACGTACGGGACGACACGAACGGGATTCTGTAAAACATTACCAGCGAGGGGCTAGATGGGTTAGGTTAGGTTGTGATACGTTATAGACGTATATAATGTTCCCACCGAGAAGTAGGGGCCGATACGCCAGGAATGGCGTAAAATACTGCATCCGAGGTGTTAGCCTGCCTTAGGTTAGGATATATAGCGCTGTAGACGTATATATTGTCCCATCCGAGATGTACGGGAC
The DNA here is from genome assembly GCA_963969225.1 of Xylocopa violacea. NCBI lineage: Eukaryota > Metazoa > Arthropoda > Insecta > Hymenoptera > Apidae > Xylocopa > Xylocopa violacea. Next base: position 5,309,218 of record CAXAJV010000013.1, read on the forward strand.
GACACGAACGGGATTCTGTAAAACATTACCAGCGAGGGGCTAAATGCGATAGGTTAGGTTATGTTACGTTTTAGACGTATATAATGTTCCCACCGAGAAGTAGAGGCCGATACGCCAGGAATGGACTAAAATACTGCATCCGAGATGTTAGCCTGCCTTAGGTTAGGATATATAACGCTGTAGACGTGTAACGTGTCCCAACCGAGACGTACGGGACGACACGAACGGAATTCTGTAAAACATTACCAGCGAGGGGTAGGTGGGTTAGGTTAGGCTATATTACGATATAGACGTATATAATGTTCCCACCGAGATGTAGGGGCCGACCCACCAGGAATGTTGGAAAATACTACATCCGAAGAGTTAGATTGCCTTACCTTAGGAAATATATCGCTGTAGACGTTTGTAATGTCTGAAACGAGATGTACGGGACGTCACGAACGGGATTCTGTAAAACAATACCAGCGAGAGGCTAAATGGGTTAGGTTAGGTTATGTTACGATATAGACGTATATAATGTTCCCACCGAGAAGTAGGGGCCGATACGTCAGGAATGTTGTAAAATACTACATCCGAGATGATGGCCTGCCTTAGGTTAGGATACATAACGCTATAGACGTATATAATATTCCAACCGAGATGTACGGGACGTCACGAACGGGATTCTGTAAAACAATACCAGCGAGGGGCTAGATGGGTTAGGTTAGGTTATGTTACGTTATAGACGTATATAATGTTCCCACCGAGAAGTAGGGGCCGATATGCCACGAATGTTGTAAAATACTGCATCCGAGATGATAGCCTGCCTTAGGTTAGGATATATAACGCTATAGACGTATATAATATCCCAACCGTCACGTACGGGACGACACGAACGGGATTCTGTAAAACATTACCAGCGAGGGGCTAGATGGGTTAGGTTAGGTTGTGATACGTTATAGACGTATATAATGTTCCCACCGAGAAGTAGGGGCCGATACGCCAGGAATGGCGTAAAATACTGCATCCGAGGTGTTAGCCTGCCTTAGGTTAGGATATATAGCGCTGTAGACGTATATATTGTCCCATCCGAGATGTACGGGACGACACGAACGGGATTCTGTAAAACATTACCAGCGAGGGGCTAAATGCGATAGGTTAGGTTATGTTACGTTTTAGACGTATATAATGTTCCCACCGAGAAGTAGAGGACGATACGCCAGGAATGGACTAAAATACTGCATCCGAGATGTTAGCCTGCCTTAGGTTAGGATATATAACGCTGTAGACGTATAACGTGTCCCAACCGAGACGTACGGGACGACACGAACGGGATTCTGTAAAACATTACCAGCGAGGGGCTAGATGTGATAGTTTATGTTGTGATACGTTATAGACGTATATAATGTTCCCACCGAGCAGTAGGGGCCGATATGCCAGGAATGTTGTAAAATACAGCATCCGAGATGATAGCCTGCCTTAGGTTAGGATATATAACGCTATAGACGTATATAATATCCCAACCGAGACGTACGGGACGATACGAACGGGATTCTGTGAAATATTACCAGCGAGGGGCTAGATGGGTTAGGTTAGGTTGTGATACGTTATAGACGTATATAATGTTCCCACCGAGAAGTAGGGGCCGACATGCCAGGAATGTTGTAAAATACTCCATCCGAGATGATAGCCTGCCTTAGGTTAGGATATATAACGCTATAGACGTATATAATATCCCAACTGGGACGTACGGGACGACACAAACGGGGTTCTGCAAAAAATTACCAGCGAGGGGCTAGATGGGTTAGGTTAGGTTGTGATACGTTATAGACGTATATAATGTTCCCACCGAGAAGTAGGGGCCGACATGCCAGGAATGTTGTAAAATACTGCATCCGAGATGATAGCCTGCCTTAGGTTAGGATATATAACGCTATAGACGTATATAATATCCCAACCGAGACGTACGGGACGATACGAACGGGATTCTGTGAAATATTACCAGCGAGGGGCTAGATGGGCTAGGTTAGGTTATGTTACGTTATAGACGTATATAATGTTCCCACCGAGAAGTAGGGGCCGATACGCCAGGAATGGCGTAAAATATTGCATCCGAGATGTTAGCCTGCCTTAGGTTAGGATATATAACACTGTAAACGTATATAATGTCCCAACCGAGACATACGGGACGACACGAACGGGATTCTGTAAAACATTACCAGCGAGGGGCTAGATGTGTTAGTTTAGGTTGTGATACGTTATAGACGTATATAATGTTCCCACCGAGAAGTGGGGGCCGATATTCCAGGAATGTTGTAAAATACTGCATCCGAGATGATAGCCTGCCTTAGGTTAGGATATATAACGCTATAGACGTATATAATATCCCAACTGGGACGTACGGGACGACACAAACGGGGTTCTGCAAAATATTACCAGCGAGGGGCTAGATGGGTTAGGTTAGGTTGTGATACGTTATAGACGTATATAATGTTCCCACCGAGAAGTAGGGGCCGACATGCCAGGAATGTTTTAAAATACTGCATCCGAGATGATAGCCTGCCTTAGGTTAGGATATATAACGCTATAGACGTATATAATATCCCAACCGAGACGTACGGGACGATACGAACGGGATTCTGTGAAATATTACCAGCGAGGGGCTAGATCGGCTAGGTTAGGTTATGTTACGTTATAGACGTATATAATGTTCCCACCGAGAAGTAGGGGCCGATACGCCAGGAATGGCGTAAAATACTGCATCCGAGATGTCAGCCTGCCTTTGGTTAGGATATATAACACTGTAAACGTATATAATGTCCCAACCGAGACATACGGGACGACACGAACGGGATTCTGTAAAACATTACCAGCGAGGGGCTAGATGTGTTAGTTTAGGTTGTGATACGTTATAGACGTATATAATGTTCCCACCGAGAAGTGGGGGCCGATACGCCAGGAATGGCGTAAAATACTGCATCCGAGATGTCAGCCTGCCTTTGGTTAGGATATATAACACTGTAAACGTATATAATGTCCCAACCGAGACATACGGGACGACACGAACGGGATTCTGTAAAACATTACCAGCGAGGGGCTAGATGTGTTAGTTTAGGTTGTGATACGTTATAGACGTATATAATGTTCCCAGCGAGAAGTGGGGGCCGATATTCCAGGAATGTTGTAAAATACTGCATCCGAGATGATAGCCTGCCTTAGGTTAGGATATATAACGCTATAGACGTATATAATATCCCAACTGGGACGTACGGGACGACACAAACGGGGTTCTGCAAAATATTACCAGCGAGGGGCTAGATGGGTTAGGTTAGGTTGTGATACGTTATAGACGTATATAATGTTCCCACCGAGAAGTAGGGGCCGACATGCCAGGAATGTTGTAAAATACTGCATCCGAGATGATAGCCTGCCTCAGGTTAGGATATATAACGCTATAGACGTATATAATATCCCAACCGAGACGTACGGGACGATACGAACGGGATTCTGTGAAATATTACCAGCGAGGGGCTAGATGGGCTAGGTTAGGTTATGTTACGTTATAGACGTATATAATGTTCCCACCGAGAAGTAGGGGCCGATACGCCAGGAATGGCGTAAAATATTGCATCCGAGATGTTAGCCTGCCTTAGGTTAGGATATATAACACTGTAAACGTATATAATGTCCCAACCGAGACATACGGGACGACACGAACGGGATTCTGTAAAACATTACCAGCGAGGGGCTAGATGTGTTAGTTTAGGTTGTGATACGTTATAGACGTATATAATGTTCCCACCGAGAAGTGGGGGCCGATATTCCAGGAATGTTGTAAAATACTGCATCCGAGATGATAGCCTGCCTTAGGTTAGGATATATAACGCTATAGACGTATATAATATCCCAACTGGGACGTACGGGACGACACAAACGGGGTTCTGCAAAATATTACCAGCGAGGGGCTAGATGGGTTAGGTTAGGTTGTGATACGTTATAGACGTATATAATGTTCCCACCGAGAAGTAGGGGCCGACATGCCAGGAATGTTGTAAAATACTGCATCCGAGATGATAGCCTGCGTTAGGTTAGGATATATAACGCTATAGACGTATATAATATCCCAACCGAGACGTACGGGACGATACGAACGGGATTCTGTGAAATATTACCAGCGAGGGGCTAGATGGGCTAGGTTAGGTTATGTTACGTTATAGACGTATATAATGTTCTCACCGAGAAGTAGGGGCCGATACGCCAGGAATGGCGTAAAATATTGCATCCGAGATGTTAGCCTGCCTTAGGTTAGGATATATAACACTGTAAACGTATATAATGTCCCAACCGAGACATACGGGACGACACGAACGGGATTCTGTAAAACATTACCAGCGAGGGGCTAGATGTGTTAGTTTATGTTGTGTAACGTTATAGACGTATATAATGTTCCCACCGAGAAGTAGGGGCCGATATTCCAGGAATGTTGTAAAATACTGCATCCGAGATGATAGCCTGCCTTAGGTTAGGATATATAACGCTATAGACGTATATAATATCCCAACTGGGACGTACGGGACGACACAAACGGGGTTCTGTAAAATATTACCAGCGAGGGGCTAGATGGGTTAGGTTAGGTTGTGATACGTTATAGACGTATATAATGTTCCCACCGAGAAGTAGGGGCCGACATGCCAGGAATGTTGTAAAATACTGCATCCGAGATGATAGCCTGCCTTAGGTTAGGATATATAACGCTATAGACGTATATAATATCCCAACCGAGACGTACGGGACGATACGAACGGGATTCTGTGAAATATTACCAGCGAGGGGCTAGATGGGCTAGGTTAGGTTATGTTACGTTATAGACGTATATAATGTTCCCACCGAGAAGTAGGGGCCGATACGCCAGGAATGGCGTAAAATATTGCATCCGAGATGTTAGCCTGCCTTAGGTTAGGATATATAACGCTATAGACGTATATAATATCCCAACCGAGACGTACGGGACGATACGAACGGGATTCTGTGAAATATTACCAGCAAGGGGCTAGATCGGCTAGGTTAGGTTATGTTACGTTATAGACGTATATAATGTTCCCACCGAGAAGTAGGGGCCGATACGCCAGGAATGGCGTAAAATACTGCATCCGAGATGTCAGCCTGCCTTTGGTTAGGATATATAACACTGTAAACGTATATAATGTCCCAACCGAGACATACGGGACGACACGAACGGGATTCTGTAAAACATTACCAGCGAGGGGCTAGATGTGTTAGTTTAGGTTGTGATACGTTATAGACGTATATAATGTTCCCACCGAGAAGTGGGGGCCGATATTCCAGGAATGTTGTAAAATACTGCATCCGAGATGATAGCCTGCCTTAGGTTAGGATATATAACGCTATAGACGTATATAATATCCCAACTGGGACGTACGGGACGACACAAACGGGGTTCTGCAAAATATTACCAGCGAGGGGCTAGATGGGTTAGGTTAGGTTGTGATACGTTATAGACGTATATAATGTTCCCACCGAGAAGTAGGGGCCGACATGCCAGGAATGTTGTAAAATACTGCATCCGAGATGATAGCCTGCGTTAGGTTAGGATATATAACGCTATAGACGTATATAATATCCCAACCGAGACGTACGGGACGATACGAACGGGATTCTGTGAAATATTACCAGCGAGGGGCTAGATGGGCTAGGTTAGGTTATGTTACGTTATAGACGTATATAATGTTCCCACCGAGAAGTAGGGGCCGATACGCCAGGAATGGCGTAAAATATTGCATCCGAGATGTTAGCCTGCCTTAGGTTAGGATATATAACACTGTAAACGTATATAATGTCCCAACCGAGACATACGGGACGACACGAACGGGATTCTGTAAAACATTACCAGCGAGGGGCTAGATGTGTTAGTTTAGGTTGTGATACGTTATAGACGTATATAATGTTCCCACCGAGAAGTGGGGGCCGATATTCCAGGAATGTTGTAAAATACTGCATCCGAGATGATAGCCTGCCTTAGGTTAGGATATATAACGCTATAGACGTATATAATATCCCAACTGGGACGTACGGGACGACACAAACGGGGTTCTGCAAAATATTACCAGCGAGGGGCTAGATGGGTTAGGTTAGGTTGTGATACGTTATAGACGTATATAATGTTCCCACCGAGAAGTAGGGGCCGACATGCCAGGAATGTTGTAAAATACTGCATCCGAGATGATAGCCTGCGTTAGGTTAGGATATATAACGCTATAGACGTATATAATATCCCAACCGAGACGTACGGGACGATACGAACGGGATTCTGTGAAATATTACCAGCGAGGGGCTAGATGGGCTAGGTTAGGTTATGTTACGTTATAGACGTATATAATGTTCCCACCGAGAAGTAGGGGCCGATACGCCAGGAATGGCGTAAAATATTGCATCCGAGATGTTAGCCTGCCTTAGGTTAGGATATATAACACTGTAAACGTATATAATGTCCCAACCGAGACATACGGGACGACACGAACGGGATTCTGTAAAACATTACCAGCGAGGGGCTAGATGTGTTAGTTTATGTTGTGTAACGTTATAGACGTATATAATGTTCCCACCGAGAAGTAGGGGCCGATATTCCAGGAATGTTGTAAAATACTGCATCCGAGATGATAGCCTGCCTTAGGTTAGGATATATAACGCTATAGACGTATATAATATCCCAACTGGGACGTACGGGACGACACAAACGGGGTTCTGCAAAATATTACCAGCGAGGGGCTAGATGGGTTAGGTTAGGTTGTGATACGTTATGGACGTATATAATGTTCCCACCGAGAAGTAGGGGCCGACATGCCAGGAATGTTGTAAAATACTGCATCCGAGATGATAGCCTGCCTTAGGTTAGGATATATAACGCTATAGACGTATATAATATCCCAACCGAGACGTACGGGACGATACGAACGGGATTCTGTGAAATATTACCAGCGAGGGGCTAGATGGGCTAGGTTAGGTTATGTTACGTTATAGACGTATATAATGTTCCCACCGAGAAGTAGGGGCCGATACGCCAGGAATGGCGTAAAATATTGCATCCGAGATGTTAGCCTGCCTTAGGTTAGGATATATAACACTGTAAACGTATATAATGTCCCAACCGAGACATACGGGACGACACGAACGGGATTCTGTAAAACATTACCAGCGAGGGGCTAGATGTGTTAGTTTATGTTGTGTAACGTTATAGACGTATATAATGTTCCCACCGAGAAGTAGGGGCCGATATTCCAGGAATGTTGTAAAATACTGCATCCGAGATGATAGCCTGCCTTAGGTTAGGATATATAACGCTATAGACGTATATAATATCCCAACTGGGACGTACGGGACGACACAAACGGGGTTCTGTAAAATATTACCAGCGAGGGGCTAGATGGGCTAGGTTAGGTTATGTTACGTTATAGACGTATATAATGTTCCCACCGAGAAGTAGGGGCCGATACGCCAGGAATGGCGTAAAATATTGCATCCGAGATGTTAGCCTGCCTTAGGTTAGGATATATAACACTGTAAACGTATATAATGTCCCAACCGAGACATACGGGACGACACGAACGGGATTCTGTAAAACATTACCAGCGAGGGGCTAGATGTGTTAGTTTATGTTGTGTAACGCTATAGACGTATATAATGTTCCCACCGAGAAGTGGGGGCCGATATTCCAGGAATGTTGTAAAATACTGCATCCGAGATGATAGCCTGCCTTAGGTTAGGATATATAACGCTATAGACGTATATAATATCCCAACTGGGACGTACGGGACGACACAAACGGGGTTCTGCAAAATATTACCAGCGAGGGGCTAGATGGGTTAGGTTAGGTTGTGATACGTTATAGACGTATATAATGTTCCCACCGAGAAGTAGGGGCCGATATTCCAGGAATGTTGTAAAATACTGCATCCGAGATGATAGCCTGCCTTAGGTTAGGATATATAACGCTATAGACGTATATAATATCCCAACTGGGACGTACGGGACGACACAAACGGGGTTCTGTAAAATATTACCAGCGAGGGGCTAGATGGGTTAGGTTAGGTTGTGATACGTTATAGACGTATATAATGTTCCCACCGAGAAGTAGGGGCCGACATGCCAGGAATGTTGTAAAACACAGCATCCGAGATGATAGCCTGCCTTAGGTTAGGATATATAACGCTATAGACGTATATAATATCCCAACCGAGGCTTACGGGACGATACGAACGTGATTCTGTAAAACATTACCAGCGAGGGGCTAGATGTGTTTGGTTAGGTTATATTACGTTATAGACCTATATAATGTTCCCACCGAGAAGTAGGGTCGGATACGGCAGGAATGTTGTAAAATACTACATCCGAGATGATAGCCTGCCATAGGTTAGGATATATAACGCTATAGACGTATATAATATCCCAACCGAGACTTACGGTACGATACGAACGGGAGTCTGTAAAACATTAACAGCGAGGGGCTAGCTGTGTTACGTTAGGCTATATTACGTTATAGACCTATATAATGTTCCCACCGCGAAGTAGGGGCCGATACGCCAGGAATGTTGTAAAATACTACATCCGAGATGATAGCCTGCCTTAGGTTAGGATATATAACGCTATAGACGTATATAATATCCCAACCGAGATGTGCGGGACGTCACGAACGTTATTCTGTAAAACATTACCAGCGAGGTTCTAGATGTGTTAGGTTAGGTTATATTACATTATAGACGGATATAATGTTCCCACCGAGAAGTAGAGGCCGATACGCCAGGCATGATGTAAAATAATACATCCGAGATGTTAGCCTGCCTTAGGTTTGGATATACAACGCTATAGTCGTATATAATGTCCCAACCGAGACGTACGGGGCGACACGAACGTGATTCTGCAAAACATTACCAGCGAGGGGCTAGATGTGTTAGTTTAGGTTGTGATACGTTATAGACGTATATAATGTTCCCACCGAGAAGTAGGGGCCGATATGCCAGGAATGTTGTAAAATACTGCATCCGAGATGATAGCCTGCCTTAGGTTAGGATATATAACGCTATAGACGTATATAATATCCCAGCTGAGACGTACGGGACGACACGAACGGGATTCTGTAAAACATTACCAGCGAGGGGCTAGATGGGTTAGGTTAGGTTGTGATACGTTATAGACGTATATAATGTTCCCACCGAGAAGTAGGGGCCGATACGCCAGGAATGGCGTAAAATACTGCATCCGAGGTGTTAGCCTGCCTTAGGTTAGGATATATAGCGCTGTAGACGTATATATTGTCCCATCCGAGATGTACGGGACGACACGAACGGGATTCTGTAAAACATTACCAGCGAGGGGCTAAATGCGATAGGTTAGGTTATGTTACGTTTTAGACGTATATAATGTTCCCACCGAGAAGTAGAGGCCGATACGCCAGGAATGGACTAAAATACTGCATCCGAGATGTTAGCCTGCCTTAGGTTAGGATATATAACGCTGTAGACGTGTAACGTGTCCCAACCGAGACGTACGGGACGACACGAACGGAATTCTGTAAAACATTACCAGCGAGGGGTAGGTGGGTTAGGTTAGGCTATATTACGATATAGACGTATATAATGTTCCCACCGAGATGTAGGGGCCGACCCACCAGGAATGTTGGAAAATACTACATCCGAAGAGTTAGATTGCCTTACCTTAGGAAATATATCGCTGTAGACGTTTGTAATGTCTGAAACGAGATGTACGGGACGTCACGAACGGGATTCTGTAAAACAATACCAGCGAGAGGCTAAATGGGTTAGGTTAGGTTATGTTACGATATAGACGTATATAATGTTCCCACCGAGAAGTAGGGGCCGATACGTCAGGAATGTTGTAAAATACTACATCCGAGATGATGGCCTGCCTTAGGTTAGGATACATAACGCTATAGACGTATATAATATTCCAACCGAGATGTACGGGACGTCACGAACGGGATTCTGTAAAACAATACCAGCGAGGGGCTAGATGGGTTAGGTTAGGTTATGTTACGTTATAGACGTATATAATGTTCCCACCGAGAAGTAGGGGCCGATATGCCACGAATGTTGTAAAATACTGCATCCGAGATGATAGCCTGCCTTAGGTTAGGATATATAACGCTATAGACGTATATAATATCCCAACCGTCACGTACGGGACGACACGAACGGGATTCTGTAAAACATTACCAGCGAGGGGCTAGATGGGTTAGGTTAGGTTGTGATACGTTATAGACGTATATAATGTTCCCACCGAGAAGTAGGGGCCGATACGCCAGGAATGGCGTAAAATACTGCATCCGAGGTGTTAGCCTGCCTTAGGTTAGGATATATAGCGCTGTAGACGTATATATTGTCCCATCCGAGATGTACGGGACGACACGAACGGGATTCTGTAAAACATTACCAGCGAGGGGCTAAATGCGATAGGTTAGGTTATGTTACGTTTTAGACGTATATAATGTTCCCACCGAGAAGTAGAGGACGATACGCCAGGAATGGACTAAAATACTGCATCCGAGATGTTAGCCTGCCTTAGGTTAGGATATATAACGCTGTAGACGTATAACGTGTCCCAACCGAGACGTACGGGACGACACGAACGGGATTCTGTAAAACATTACCAGCGAGGGGCTAGATGTGATAGTTTATGTTGTGATACGTTATAGACGTATATAATGTTCCCACCGAGCAGTAGGGGCCGATATGCCAGGAATGTTGTAAAATACAGCATCCGAGATGATAGCCTGCCTTAGGTTAGGATATATAACGCTATAGACGTATATAATATCCCAACCGAGACGTACGGGACGATACGAACGGGATTCTGTGAAATATTACCAGCGAGGGGCTAGATGGGTTAGGTTAGGTTGTGATACGTTATAGACGTATATAATGTTCCCACCGAGAAGTAGGGGCCGACATGCCAGGAATGTTGTAAAATACTCCATCCGAGATGATAGCCTGCCTTAGGTTAGGATATATAACGCTATAGACGTATATAATATCCCAACTGGGACGTACGGGACGACACAAACGGGGTTCTGCAAAAAATTACCAGCGAGGGGCTAGATGGGTTAGGTTAGGTTGTGATACGTTATAGACGTATATAATGTTCCCACCGAGAAGTAGGGGCCGACATGCCAGGAATGTTGTAAAATACTGCATCCGAGATGATAGCCTGCCTTAGGTTAGGATATATAACGCTATAGACGTATATAATATCCCAACCGAGACGTACGGGACGATACGAACGGGATTCTGTGAAATATTACCAGCGAGGGGCTAGATGGGCTAGGTTAGGTTATGTTACGTTATAGACGTATATAATGTTCCCACCGAGAAGTAGGGGCCGATACGCCAGGAATGGCGTAAAATATTGCATCCGAGATGTTAGCCTGCCTTAGGTTAGGATATATAACACTGTAAACGTATATAATGTCCCAACCGAGACATACGGGACGACACGAACGGGATTCTGTAAAACATTACCAGCGAGGGGCTAGATGTGTTAGTTTAGGTTGTGATACGTTATAGACGTATATAATGTTCCCACCGAGAAGTGGGGGCCGATATTCCAGGAATGTTGTAAAATACTGCATCCGAGATGATAGCCTGCCTTAGGTTAGGATATATAACGCTATAGACGTATATAATATCCCAACTGGGACGTACGGGACGACACAAACGGGGTTCTGCAAAATATTACCAGCGAGGGGCTAGATGGGTTAGGTTAGGTTGTGATACGTTATAGACGTATATAATGTTCCCACCGAGAAGTAGGGGCCGACATGCCAGGAATGTTGTAAAATACTGCATCCGAGATGTTAGCCTGCCTTAGGTTAGGATATATAACACTGTAAACGTATATAATGTCCCAACCGAGACATACGGGACGACACGAACGGGATTCTGTAAAACATTACCAGCGAGGGGCTAGATGTGTTAGTTTATGTTGTGTAACGTTATAGACGTATATAATGTTCCCACCGAGAAGTAGGGGCCGATATTCCAGGAATGTTGTAAAATACTGCATCCGAGATGATAGCCTGCCTTAGGTTAGGATATATAACGCTATAGACGTATATAATATCCCAACTGGGACGTACGGGACGACACAAACGGGGTTCTGTAAAATATTACCAGCGAGGGGCTAGATGGGTTAGGTTAGGTTGTGATACGTTATAGACGTATATAATGTTCCCACCGAGAAGTAGGGGCCGACATGCCAGGAATGTTGTAAAATACTGCATCCGAGATGATAGCCTGCCATAGGTTAGGATATATAACGCTATAGACGTATATAATATCCCAACCGAGACGTACGGGACGATACGAACGGGATTCTGTGAAATATTACCAGCGAGGGGCTAGATGGGCTAGGTTAGGTTATGTTACGTTATAGACGTATATAATGTTCCCACCGAGAAGTAGGGGCCGATACGCCAGGAATGGCGTAAAATATTGCATCCGAGATGTTAGCCTGCCATAGGTTAGGATATATAACACTGTAAACGTATATAATGTCCCAACCGAGACATACGGGACGACACGAACGGGATTCTGTAAAACATTACCAGCGAGGGGCTAGATGTGTTAGTTTATGTTGTGTAACGTTATAGACGTATATAATGTTCCCACCGAGAAGTAGGGGCCGATACGCCAGGCATGATGTAAAATACTACATCCGAGATGTTAGTCTGTTTAGGTTAGGATATATAACGCTATAGTCGTATATAATGTCTCAACCGAGACGTACGGGGCGACACGAACGTGATTCTGCAAAATATTACCAGCGAGGGGCTAGATGGGTTAGGTTAGGTTGTGATACGTTATAGACGTATATAATGTTCCCACCGAGAAGTAGGGGCCGATATGCCAGGAATGTTGTAAAATACTGCATCCGAGATAATAGCCTGCCTTAGGTTAGGATATATAACGCTATAGACGTATATAATATCCCAACTGAGACGTACGGGACGACACAAACGGGATTCTGTAAAATATTACCAGCGAGGGGCTAGATGGGTTAGGTTAGGTTGTGATACGTTATAGACGTATATAATGTTCCCACCGAGAAGTAGGGGCCGATATGCCAGAAATGTTGTAAAATACTGCATCCGAGATGATAGCCTGCCTTTGGTTAGGATATATAACACTGTAAACGTATATAATGTCCCAACCGAGACATACGGGACGACACGTACGGGATTCTGTAAAACATTACCAGCGAGGGGCTAGATGTGTTAGTTTAGGTTGTGATACGTTATAGACGTATATAATGTTCCCACCGAGAAGTAGGGGCCGATATTCCAGGAATGTTGTAAAATACTGCATCCGAGATGATAGCCTGCCTTAGGTTAGGATATATAACGCTATAGACGTATATAATATCCCAACTGAGACGTACGGGACGACACAAACAGGGTTCTGTAAAATATTACCAGCGAGGGGCTAGATGGGATAGGTTAGGTTGTGATACGTTATAGACGTATATAATGTTCCCACCGAGAAGTAGGGGCCGACATGCCAGGAATGTTGTAAAATACTGCATCCGAGATGATAGCCTGCCTTAGGTTAGGATATATAACGCTATAGACGTATATAATATCCCAACCGAGACGTACGGGACGATACGAACGGGATTCTGTGAAATATTACCAGCGAGGGGCTAGATGGGTTAGGTTAGGTTGTGATACGTTATAGACGTATATAATGTTCCCACCGAGAAGTAGGGGCCGACATGCCAGGAATGTTGTAAAATACTGCATCCGAGATGATAGCCTGCCTTAGGTTAGGATATATAACGCTATAGACGTATATAATATCCCAACTGGGACGTACGGGACGACACAAACGGGGTTCTGCAAAATATTACCAGCGAGGGGCTAGATGGGTTAGGTTAGGTTGTGATACGTTATAGACGTATATAATGTTCCCACCGAGAAGTAGGGGCCGACATGCCAGGAATGTTGTAAAATACTGCATCCGAGATGATAGCCTGCCTTAGGTTAGGATATATAACGCTATAGACGTATATAATATCCCAACCGAGACGTACGGGACGATACGAACGGGATTCTGTGAAATATTACCAGCGAGGGGCTAGATGGGCTAGGTTAGGTTATGTTACGTTATAGACGTATATAATGTTCCCACCGAGAAGTAGGGGCCGATACGCCAGGAATGGCGTAAAATATTGCATCCGAGATGTTAGCCTGCCTTAGGTTAGGATATATAACACTGTAAACGTATATAATGTCCCAACCGAGACATACGGGACGACACGAACGGGATTCTGTAAAACATTACCAGCGAGGGGCTAGATGTGTTAGTTTAGGTTGTGATACGTTATAGACGTATATAATGTTCCCACCGAGAAGTGGGGGCCGATATTCCAGGAATGTTGTAAAATACTGCATCCGAGATGATAGCCTGCCTTAGGTTAGGATATATAACGCTATAGACGTATATAATATCCCAACTGGGACGTACGGGACGACACAAACGGGGTTCTGCAAAATATTACCAGCGAGGGGCTAGATGGGTTAGGTTAGGTTGTGATACGTTATAGACGTATATAATGTTCCCACCGAGAAGTAGGGGCCGACATGCCAGGAATGTTGTAAAATACTGCATCCGAGATGATAGCCTGCCTTAGGTTAGGATATATAACGCTATAGACGTATATAATATCCCAACCGAGACGTACGGGACGATACGAACGGGATTCTGTGAAATATTACCAGCGAGGGGCTAGATGGGCTAGGTTAGGTTATGTTACGTTATAGACGTATATAATGTTCCCACCGAGAAGTAGGGGCCGATACGCCAGGAATGGCGTAAAATATTGCATCCGAGATGTTAGCCTGCCTTAGGTTAGGATATATAACACTGTAAACGTATATAATGTCCCAACCGAGACATACGGGACGACACGAACGGGATTCTGTAAAACATTACCAGCGAGGGGCTAGATGTGTTAGTTTATGTTGTGTAACGTTATAGACGTATATAATGTTCCCACCGAGAAGTAGGGGCCGATATTCCAGGAATGTTGTAAAATACTGCATCCGAGATGATAGCCTGCCTTAGGTTAGGATATATAACGCTATAGACGTATATAATATCCCAACTGGGACGTACGGGACGGCACAAACGGGGTTCTGTAAAATATTACCAGCGAGGGGCTAGATGGGTTAGGTTAGGTTGTGATACGTTATAGACGTATATAATGTTCCCACCGAGAAGTAGGGGCCGACATGCAAGGAATGTTGTAAAATACTGCATCCGAGATGATAGCCTGCCTTAGGTTAGGATATATAACGCTATAGACGTATATAATATCCCAACCGAGACGTACGGGACGATACGAACGGGATTCTGTGAAATATTACCAGCGAGGGGCTAGATGGGCTAGGTTAGGTTATGTTACGTTATAGACGTATATAATGTTCCCACCGAGAAGTAGGGGCCGATACGCCAGGAATGGCGTAAAATATTGCATCCGAGATGTTAGCCTGCCTTAGGTTAGGATATATAACACTGTAAACGTATATAATGTCCCAACCGAGACATACGGGACGACACGAACGGGATTCTGTAAAACATTACCAGCGAGGGGCTAGATGTGTTAGTTTATGTTGTGTAACGTTATAGACGTATATAATGTTCCCACCGAGAAGTAGGGGCCGATATTCCAGGAATGTTGTAAAATACTGCATCCGAGATGATAGCCTGCCTTAGGTTAGGATATATAACGCTATAGACGTATATAATATCCCAACTGGGACGTACGGGACGACACAAACGGGGTTCTGTAAAATATTACCAGCGAGGGGCTAGATGGGTTAGGTTAGGTTGTGATACGTTATAGACGTATATAATGTTCCCACCGAGAAGTAGGGGCCGACATGCCAGGAATGTTGTAAAATACAGCATCCGAGATGATAGCCTGCCTTAGGTTAGGATATATAACGCTATAGACGTATATAATATCCCAACCGAGGCTTACGGGACGATACGAACGTGATTCTGTAAAACATTACCAGCGAGGGGCTAGATGTGTTTGGTTAGGTTATATTACGTTATAGACCTATATAATGTTCCCACCGAGAAGTAGGGTCGGATACGGCAGGAATGTTGTAAAATACTACATCCGAGATGATAGCCTGCCATAGGTTAGGATATATAACGCTATAGACGTATATAATATCCCAACCGAGACTTACGGTACGATACGAACGGGAGTCTGTAAAACATTAACAGCGAGGGGCTAGCTGTGTTACGTTAGGCTATATTACGTTATAGACCTATATAATGTTCCCACCGCGAAGTAGGGGCCGATGCGCCAGGAATGTTGTAAAATACTACATCCGAGATGATAGCCTGCCTTAGGTTAGGATATATAACGCTATAGACGTATATAATATCCCAACCGAGATGTGCGGGACGTCACGAACGTTATTCTGTAAAACATTACCAGCGAGGTTCTAGATGTGTTAGGTTAGGTTATATTACATTATAGACGGATATAATGTTCCCACCGAGAAGTAGAGGCCGATACGCCAGGCATGATGTAAAATAATACATCCGAGATGTTAGCCTGCCTTAGGTTTGGATATACAACGCTATAGTCGTATATAATGTCCCAACCAAGACGTACGGGGCGACACGAACGTGATTCTGCAAAACATTACCAGCGAGGGGCTAGATGTGTTAGTTTAGGTTGTGATACGTTATAGACGTATATAATGTTCCCACCGAGAAGTAGGGGCCGATATGCCAGGAATGTTGTAAAATACTGCATCCGAGATGATAGCCTGCCTTAGGTTAGGATATATAACGCTATAGACGTATATAATATCCCAGCTGAGACGTACGGGACGACACGAACGGGATTCTGTAAAACATTACCAGCGAGGGGCTAGATGGGTTAGGTTAGGTTGTGATACGTTATAGACGTATATAATGTTCCCACCGAGAAGTAGGGGCCGACATGCCAGGAATGTTGTAAAATACAGCATCCGAGATGATAGCCTGCCTTAGGTTAGGATATATAACGCTATAGACGTATATAATATCCCAACCGAGGCTTACGGGACGATACGAACGTGATTCTGTAAAACATTACCAGCGAGGGGCTAGATGTGTTTGGTTAGGTTATATTACGTTATAGACCTATATAATGTTCCCACCGAGAAGTAGGGTCGGATACGGCAGGAATGTTGTAAAATACTACATCCGAGATGATAGCCTGCCATAGGTTAGGATATATAACGCTATAGACGTATATAATATCCCAACCGAGACTTACGGTACGATACGAACGGGAGTCTGTAAAACATTAACAGCGAGGGGCTAGCTGTGTTACGTTAGGCTATATTACGTTATAGACCTATATAATGTTCCCACCGCGAAGTAGGGGCCGATACGCCAGGAATGTTGTAAAATACTACATCCGAGATGATAGCCTGCCTTAGGTTAGGATATATAACGCTATAGACGTATATAATATCCCAACCGAGACGTACGGGACGACACAAACGGGGTTCTGTAAAATATTACCAGCGAGGGGCTAGATGGGATAGGTTAGGTTGTGATACGTTATAGACCTATATAATGTTCCCACCGCGAAGTAGGGGCCGATACGCCAGGAATGTTGTAAAATACTACATCCGAGATGATAGCCTGCCTTAGGTTAGGATATATAACGCTATAGACGTATATAATATCCCAACCGAGACGTACGGGACGACACAAACGGGGTTCTGTAAAATATTACCAGCGAGGGGCTAGATGGGATAGGTTAGGTTGTGATACGTTATAGACGTATATAATGTTCCCACCGAGAAGTAGGGGCCGACATGCCAGGAATGTTGTAAAATACTGCATCCGAGATGATAGCCTGCCTTAGGTTAGGATATATAACGCTATAGACGTATATAATATCCCAACCGAGACGTACGGGACGATACGAACGGGATTCTGTGAAATATTACCAGCGAGGGGCTAGATGGGTTAGGTTAGGTTGTGATACGTTATAGACGTATATAATGTTCCCACCGAGAAGTAGGGGCCGACATGCCAGGAATGTTGTAAAATACTGCATCCGAGATGATAGCCTGCCTTAGGTTAGGATATATAACGCTATAGACGTATATAATATCCCAACTGGGACGTACGGGACGACACAAACGGGGTTCTGCAAAATATTACCAGCGAGGGGCTAGATGGGTTAGGTTAGGTTGTGATACGTTATAGACGTATATAATGTTCCCACCGAGAAGTAGGGGCCGACATGCCAGGAATGTTGTAAAATACTGCATCCGAGATGATAGCCTGCCTTAGGTTAGGATATATAACGCTATAGACGTATATAATATCCCAACCGAGACGTACGGGACGATACGAACGGGATTCTGTGAAATATTACCAGCGAGGGGCTAGATGGGCTAGGTTAGGTTATGTTACGTTATAGACGTATATAATGTTCCCACCGAGAAGTAGGGGCCGATACGCCAGGAATGGCGTAAAATATTGCATCCGAGATGTTAGCCTGCCTTAGGTTAGGATATATAACACTGTAAACGTATATAATGTCCCAACCGAGACATACGGGACGACACGAACGGGATTCTGTAAAACATTACCAGCGAGGGGCTAGATGTGTTAGTTTAGGTTGTGATACGTTATAGACGTATATAATGTTCCCACCGAGAAGTGGGGGCCGATATTCCAGGAATGTTGTAAAATACTGCATCCGAGATGATAGCCTGCCTTAGGTTAGGATATATAACGCTATAGACGTATATAATATCCCAACTGGGACGTACGGGACGACACAAACGGGGTTCTGCAAAATATTACCAGCGAGGGGCTAGATGGGTTAGGTTAGGTTGTGATACGTTATAGACGTATATAATGTTCCCACCGAGAAGTAGGGGCCGACATGCCAGGAATGTTGTAAAATACTGCATCCGAGATGATAGCCTGCCTTAGGTTAGGATATATAACGCTATAGACGTATATAATATCCCAACCGAGACGTACGGGACGATACGAACGGGATTCTGTGAAATATTACCAGCGAGGGGCTAGATGGGCTAGGTTAGGTTATGTTACGTTATAGACGTATATAATGTTCCCACCGAGAAGTAGGGGCCGATACGCCAGGAATGGCGTAAAATATTGCATCCGAGATGTTAGCCTGCCTTAGGTTAGGATATATAACACTGTAAACGTATATAATGTCCCAACCGAGACATACGGGACGACACGAACGGGATTCTGTAAAACATTACCAGCGAGGGGCTAGATGTGTTAGTTTATGTTGTGTAACGTTATAGACGTATATAATGTTCCCACCGAGAAGTAGGGGCCGATATTCCAGGAATGTTGTAAAATACTGCATCCGAGATGATAGCCTGCCTTAGGTTAGGATATATAACGCTATAGACGTATATAATATCCCAACTGGGACGTACGGGACGACACAAACGGGGTTCTGTAAAATATTACCAGCGAGGGGCTAGATGGGTTAGGTTAGGTTGTGATACGTTATAGACGTATATAATGTTCCCACCGAGAAGTAGGGGCCGACATGCCAGGAATGTTGTAAAATACTGCATCCGAGATGATAGCCTGCCTTAGGTTAGGATATATAACGCTATAGACGTATATAATATCCCAACCGAGACGTACGGGACGATACGAACGGGATTCTGTGAAATATTACCAGCGAGGGGCTAGATGGGCTAGGTTAGGTTATGTTACGTTATAGACGTATATAATGTTCCCACCGAGAAGTAGGGGCCGATACGCCAGGAATGGCGTAAAATATTGCATCCGAGATGTTAGCCTGCCTTAGGTTAGGATATATAACACTGTAAACGTATATAATGTCCCAACCGAGACATACGGGACGACACGAACGGGATTCTGTAAAACATTACCAGCGAGGGGCTAGATGTGTTAGTTTATGTTGTGTAACGTTATAGACGTATATAATGTTCCCACCGAGAAGTAGGGGCCGATATTCCAGGAATGTTGTAAAATACTGCATCCGAGATGATAGCCTGCCTTAGGTTAGGATATATAACGCTATAGACGTATATAATATCCCAACTGGGACGTACGGGACGACACAAACGGGGTTCTGTAAAATATTACCAGCGAGGGGCTAGATGGGTTAGGTTAGGTTGTGATACGTTATAGACGTATATAATGTTCCCACCGAGAAGTAGGGGCCGACATGCCAGGAATGTTGTAAAATACTGCATCCGAGATGATAGCCTGCCTTAGGTTAGGATATATAACGCTATAGACGTATATAATATCCCAACCGAGACGTACGGGACGATACGAACGGGATTCTGTGAAATATTACCAGCGAGGGGCTAGATGGGCTAGGTTAGGTTATGTTACGTTATAGACGTATATAATGTTCCCACCGAGAAGTAGGGGCCGATACGCCAGGAATGGCGTAAAATATTGCATCCGAGATGTTAGCCTGCCTTAGGTTAGGATATATAACACTGTAAACGTATATAATGTCCCAACCGAGACATACGGGACGACACGAACGGGATTCTGTAAAACATTACCAGCGAGGGGCTAGATGTGTTAGTTTATGTTGTGTAACGTTATAGACGTATATAATGTTCCCACCGAGAAGTAGGGGCCGATATTCCAGGAATGTTGTAAAATACTGCATCCGAGATGATAGCCTGCCTTAGGTTAGGATATATAACGCTATAGACGTATATAATATCCCAACTGGGACGTACGGGACGACACAAACGGGGTTCTGTAAAATATTACCAGCGAGGGGCTAGATGGGTTAGGTTAGGTTGTGATACGTTATAGACGTATATAATGTTCCCACCGAGAAGTAGGGGCCGACATGCCAGGAATGTTGTAAAATACAGCATCCGAGATGATAGCCTGCCTTAGGTTAGGATATATAACGCTATAGACGTATATAATATCCCAACCGAGGCTTACGGGACGATACGAACGTGATTCTGTAAAACATTACCAGCGAGGGGCTAGATGTGTTTGGTTAGGTTATATTACGTTATAGACCTATATAATGTTCCCACCGAGAAGTAGGGTCGGATACGGCAGGAATGTTGTAAAATACTACATCCGAGATGATAGCCTGCCATAGGTTAGGATATATAACGCTATAGACGTATATAATATCCCAACCGAGACTTACGGTACGATACGAACGGGAGTCTGTAAAACATTAACAGCGAGGGGCTAGCTGTGTTACGTTAGGCTATATTACGTTATAGACCTATATAATGTTCCCACCGCGAAGTAGGGGCCGATGCGCCAGGAATGTTGTAAAATACTACATCCGAGATGATAGCCTGCCTTAGGTTAGGATATATAACGCTATAGACGTATATAATATCCCAACCGAGATGTGCGGGACGTCACGAACGTTATTCTGTAAAACATTACCAGCGAGGTTCTAGATGTGTTAGGTTAGGTTATATTACATTATAGACGGATATAATGTTCCCACCGAGAAGTAGAGGCCGATACGCCAGGCATGATGTAAAATAATACATCCGAGATGTTAGCCTGCCTTAGGTTTGGATATACAACGCTATAGTCGTATATAATGTCCCAACCAAGACGTACGGGGCGACACGAACGTGATTCTGCAAAACATTACCAGCGAGGGGCTAGATGTGTTAGTTTAGGTTGTGATACGTTATAGACGTATATAATGTTCCCACCGAGAAGTAGGGGCCGATATGCCAGGAATGTTGTAAAATACTGCATCCGAGATGATAGCCTGCCTTAGGTTAGGATATATAACGCTATAGACGTATATAATATCCCAGCTGAGACGTACGGGACGACACGAACGGGATTCTGTAAAACATTACCAGCGAGGGGCTAGATGGGTTAGGTTAGGTTGTGATACGTTATAGACGTATATAATGTTCCCACCGAGAAGTAGGGGCCGACATGCCAGGAATGTTGTAAAATACAGCATCCGAGATGATAGCCTGCCTTAGGTTAGGATATATAACGCTATAGACGTATATAATATCCCAACCGAGGCTTACGGGACGATACGAACGTGATTCTGTAAAACATTACCAGCGAGGGGCTAGATGTGTTTGGTTAGGTTATATTACGTTATAGACCTATATAATGTTCCCACCGAGAAGTAGGGTCGGATACGGCAGGAATGTTGTAAAATACTACATCCGAGATGATAGCCTGCCATAGGTTAGGATATATAACGCTATAGACGTATATAATATCCCAACCGAGACTTACGGTACGATACGAACGGGAGTCTGTAAAACATTAACAGCGAGGGGCTAGCTGTGTTACGTTAGGCTATATTACGTTATAGACCTATATAATGTTCCCACCGCGAAGTAGGGGCCGATACGCCAGGAATGTTGTAAAATACTACATCCGAGATGATAGCCTGCCTTAGGTTAGGATATATAACGCTATAGACGTATATAATATCCCAACCGAGACGTACGGGACGACACAAACGGGGTTCTGTAAAATATTACCAGCGAGGGGCTAGATGGGATAGGTTAGGTTGTGATACGTTATAGACCTATATAATGTTCCCACCGCGAAGTAGGGGCCGATACGCCAGGAATGTTGTAAAATACTACATCCGAGATGATAGCCTGCCTTAGGTTAGGATATATAACGCTATAGACGTATATAATATCCCAACCGAGACGTACGGGACGACACAAACGGGGTTCTGTAAAATATTACCAGCGAGGGGCTAGATGGGATAGGTTAGGTTGTGATACGTTATAGACGTATATAATGTTCCCACCGAGAAGTAGGGGCCGACATGCCAGGAATGTTGTAAAATACTGCATCCGAGATGATAGCCTGCCTTAGGTTAGGATATATAACGCTATAGACGTATATAATATCCCAACCGAGACGTACGGGACGATACGAACGGGATTCTGTGAAATATTACCAGCGAGGGGCTAGATGGGTTAGGTTAGGTTGTGATACGTTATAGACGTATATAATGTTCCCACCGAGAAGTAGGGGCCGACATGCCAGGAATGTTGTAAAATACTGCATCCGAGATGATAGCCTGCCTTAGGTTAGGATATATAACGCTATAGACGTATATAATATCCCAACTGGGACGTACGGGACGACACAAACGGGGTTCTGCAAAATATTACCAGCGAGGGGCTAGATGGGTTAGGTTAGGTTGTGATACGTTATAGACGTATATAATGTTCCCACCGAGAAGTAGGGGCCGACATGCCAGGAATGTTGTAAAATACTGCATCCGAGATGATAGCCTGCCTTAGGTTAGGATATATAACGCTATAGACGTATATAATATCCCAACCGAGACGTACGGGACGATACGAACGGGATTCTGTGAAATATTACCAGCGAGGGGCTAGATGGGCTAGGTTAGGTTATGTTACGTTATAGACGTATATAATGTTCCCACCGAGAAGTAGGGGCCGATACGCCAGGAATGGCGTAAAATATTGCATCCGAGATGTTAGCCTGCCTTAGGTTAGGATATATAACACTGTAAACGTATATAATGTCCCAACCGAGACATACGGGACGACACGAACGGGATTCTGTAAAACATTACCAGCGAGGGGCTAGATGTGTTAGTTTAGGTTGTGATACGTTATAGACGTATATAATGTTCCCACCGAGAAGTGGGGGCCGATATTCCAGGAATGTTGTAAAATACTGCATCCGAGATGATAGCCTGCCTTAGGTTAGGATATATAACGCTATAGACGTATATAATATCCCAACTGGGACGTACGGGACGACACAAACGGGGTTCTGCAAAATATTACCAGCGAGGAGCTAGATGGGTTAGGTTAGGTTGTGATACGTTATAGACGTATATAATGTTCCCACCGAGAAGTAGGGGCCGACATGCCAGGAATGTTGTAAAATACTGCATCCGAGATGATAGCCTGCCTTAGGTTAGGATATATAACGCTATAGACGTATATAATATCCCAACCGAGACGTACGGGACGATACGAACGGGATTCTGTGAAATATTACCAGCGAGGGGCTAGATGGGCTAGGTTAGGTTATGTTACGTTATAGACGTATATAATGTTCCCACCGAGAAGTAGGGGCCGATACGCCAGGAATGGCGTAAAATATTGCATCCGAGATGTTAGCCTGCCTTAGGTTAGGATATATAACACTGTAAACGTATATAATGTCCCAACCGAGACATACGGGACGACACGAACGGGATTCTGTAAAACATTACCAGCGAGGGGCTAGATGTGTTAGTTTATGTTGTGTAACGTTATAGACGTATATAATGTTCCCACCGAGAAGTAGGGGCCGATATTCCAGGAATGTTGTAAAATACTGCATCCGAGATGATAGCCTGCCTTAGGTTAGGATATATAACGCTATAGACGTATATAATTTCCCAACTGGGACGTACGGGACGACACAAACGGGGTTCTGTAAAATATTACCAGCGAGGGGCTAGATGGGTTAGGTTAGGTTGTGATACGTTATAGACGTATATAATGTTCCCACCGAGAAGTAGGGGCCGACATGCCAGGAATGTTGTAAAATACTGCATCCGAGATGATAGCCTGCCTTAGGTTAGGATATATAACGCTATAGACGTATATAATATCCCAACCGAGACGTACGGGACGATACGAACGGGATTCTGTGAAATATTACCAGCGAGGGGCTAGATGGGCTAGGTTAGGTTATGTTACGTTATAGACGTATATAATGTTCCCACCGAGAAGTAGGGGCCGATACGCCAGGAATGGCGTAAAATATTGCATCCGAGATGTTAGCCTGCCTTAGGTTAGGATATATAACACTGTAAACGTATATAATGTCCCAACCGAGACATACGGGACGACACGAACGGGATTCTGTAAAACATTACCAGCGAGGGGCTAGATGTGTTAGTTTATGTTGTGTAACGTTATAGACGTATATAATGTTCCCACCGAGAAGTAGGGGCCGATATTCCAGGAATGTTGTAAAATACTGCATCCGAGATGATAGCCTGCCTTAGGTTAGGATATATAACGCTATAGACGTATATAATATCCCAACTGGGACGTACGGGACGACACAAACGGGGTTCTGTAAAATATTACCAGCGAGGGGCTAGATGGGTTAGGTTAGGTTGTGATACGTTATAGACGTATATAATGTTCCCACCGAGAAGTAGGGGCCGACATGCCAGGAATGTTGTAAAATACTGCATCCGAGATGATAGCCTGCCTTAGGTTAGGATATATAACGCTATAGACGTATATAATATCCCAACCGAGACGTACGGGACGATACGAACGGGATTCTGTGAAATATTACCAGCGAGGGGCTAGATGGGCTAGGTTAGGTTATGTTACGTTATAGACGTATATAATGTTCCCACCGAGAAGTAGGGGCCGATACGCCAGGAATGGCGTAAAATATTGCATCCGAGATGTTAGCCTGCCTTAGGTTAGGATATATAACACTGTAAACGTATATAATGTCCCAACCGAGACATACGGGACGACACGAACGGGATTCTGTAAAACATTACCAGCGAGGGGCTAGATGTGTTAGTTTATGTTGTGTAACGTTATAGACGTATATAATGTTCCCACCGAGAAGTAGGGGCCGATATTCCAGGAATGTTGTAAAATACTGCATCCGAGATGATAGCCTGCCTTAGGTTAGGATATATAACGCTATAGACGTATATAATATCCCAACTGGGACGTACGGGACGACACAAACGGGGTTCTGTAAAATATTACCAGCGAGGGGCTAGATGGGTTAGGTTAGGTTGTGATACGTTATAGACGTATATAATGTTCCCACCGAGAAGTAGGGGCCGACATGCCAGGTATGTTGTAAAATACAGCATCCGAGATGATAGCCTGCCTTAGGTTAGGATATATAACGCTATAGACGTATATAATATCCCAACCGAGGCTTACGGGACGATACGAACGTGATTCTGTAAAACATTACCAGCGAGGGGCTAGATGTGTTTGGTTAGGTTATATTACGTTATAGACCTATATAATGTTCCCACCGAGAAGTAGGGTCGGATACGGCAGGAATGTTGTAAAATACTACATCCGAGATGATAGCCTGCCATAGGTTAGGATATATAACGCTATAGACGTATATAATATCCCAACCGAGACTTACGGTACGATACGAACGGGAGTCTGTAAAACATTAACAGCGAGGGGCTAGCTGTGTTACGTTAGGCTATATTACGTTATAGACCTATATAATGTTCCCACCGCGAAGTAGGGGCCGATACGCCAGGAATGTTGTAAAATACTACATCCGAGATGATAGCCTGCCTTAGGTTAGGATATATAACGCTATAGACGTATATAATATCCCAACCGAGATGTGCGGGACGTCACGAACGTTATTCTGTAAAACATTACCAGCGAGGTTCTAGATGTGTTAGGTTAGGTTATATTACATTATAGACGGATATAATGTTCCCACCGAGAAGTAGAGGCCGATACGCCAGGCATGATGTAAAATAATACATCCGAGATGTTAGCCTGCCTTAGGTTTGGATATACAACGCTATAGTCGTATATAATGTCCCAACCGAGACGTACGGGGCGACACGAACGTGATTCTGCAAAACATTACCAGCGAGGGGCTAGATGTGTTAGTTTAGGTTGTGATACGTTATAGACGTATATAATGTTCCCACCGAGAAGTAGGGGCCGATATGCCAGGAATGTTGTAAAATACTGCATCCGAGATGATAGCCTGCCTTAGGTTAGGATATATAACGCTATAGACGTATATAATATCCCAGCTGAGACGTACGGGACGACACGAACGGGATTCTGTAAAACATTACCAGCGAGGGGCTAGATGGGTTAGGTTATGTTGTGATACGTTATAGACGTATATAATGTTCCCACCGAGAAGTAGGGGCCGATACGCCAGGAATGGCGTAAAATACTGCATCCGAGGTGTTAGCCTGCCTTAGGTTAGGATATATAGCGCTGTAGACGTATATATTGTCCCATCCGAGATGTACGGGACGACACGAACGGGATTCTGTAAAACATTACCAGCGAGGGGCTAAATGCGATAGGTTAGGTTATGTTACGTTTTAGACGTATATAATGTTCCCACCGAGAAGTAGTGGCCGATACGCCAGGAATGGACTAAAATACTGCATCCGAGATTTTAGCCTGCCTTAGGTTAGGATATATAACGCTGTAGACGTGTAACGTGTCCCAACCGAGACGTACGGGACGACACGAACGGGATTCTGTAAAACATTACCAGCGAGGGGTAGGTGGGTTAGGTTAGGCTATATTACGATATAGACGTATATAATGTTCCCACCGAGATGTAGGGGCCGACCCACCAGGAATGTTGGAAAATACTACATCCGAAGAGTTAGATTGCCTTACCTTAGGAAATATATCGCTGTAGACGTTTGTAATGTCTGAAACGAGATGTACGGGACGTCACGAACGGGATTCTGTAAAACAATACCAGCGAGAGGCTAAATGGGTTAGGTTAGGTTATGTTACGATATAGACGTATATAATGTTCCCACCGAGAAGTAGGGGCCGATACGTCAGGAATGTTGTAAAATACTACATCCGAGATGATGGCCTGCCTTAGGTTAGGATACATAACGCTATAGACGTATATAATATCCCAACCGTCACGTACGGGACGACACGAACGGGATTCTGTAAAACATTACCAGCGAGGGGCTAGATGGGTTAGGTTAGGTTGTGATACGTTATAGACGTATATAATGTTCCCACCGAGAAGTAGGGGACGATATGCCAGGAATGTTGTAAAATACTGCATCCGAGATAATAGCCTGCCTTAGGTTAGGATATATAACGCTATAGACGTATATAATATCCCAACTGAGACGTACGGGACGACACAAACGGGATTCTGTAAAATATTACCAGCGAGGGGCTAGATGGGTTAGGTTAGGTTGTGATACGTTATAGACGTATATAATGTTCCCACCGAGAAGTAGGGGCCGATATGCCAGAAATGTTGTAAAATACTGCATCCGAGATGATAGCCTGCCTTACGTTAGGATATATAACGCTATAGACGTATATAATATCCCAACCGAGACGTACGGGACGATACGAACGGGATTCTGTGAAATATTTCCAGCGAGGGGCTAGATGGGTTAGGTTAGGTTGTGATACGTTATAGACGTATATAATGTTCCCACCGAGAAGTAGGGGCCGACATGCCAGGAATGTTGTAAAATACTGCATCCGAGATGATAGCCTGCCTTAGGTTAGGATATATAACGCTATAGACGTATATAATATCCCAACCGAGACTTACGGGACGATACGAACGGGATTCTGTAAAACATTACCAGCGAGGGGCTAGCTGTGTTACGTTAGGCTATATTACGTTATAGACCTATATAATGTTCCCACCGCGAAGTAGGGGCCGATACGCCAGGAATGTTGTAAAATACTACATCCGAGATGATAGCCTGCCTTAGGTTAGGATATATAACGCTGTAGACGTATATAATATCCCAACCGAGATGTGCGGGACGTCACGAACGTTATTCTGTAAAACATTACCAGCGAGGTTCTAGATGTGTTAGGTTAGGCTATATTACATTATAGAGGGATATAATGTTCCCACCGAGAAGTAGAGGCCGATACGCCAGGCATGATGTAAAATACTACATCCGAGATGTTAGTCTGTTTAGGTTAGGATATATAACGCTATAGTCGTGTATAATGTCTCAACCGAGACGTACGGGGCGACACGAACGTGATTCTGCAAAATATTACCAGCGAGGGGCTAGATGGGTTAGGTTAGGTTGTGATACGTTATAGACGTATATAATGTTCCCACCGAGAAGTAGGGGCCGATATGCCAGGAATGTTGTAAAATACTGCATCCGAGATAATAGCCTGCCTTAGGTTAGGATATATAACGCTATAGACGTATATAATATCCCAACTGAGACGTACGGGACGACACAAACGGGATTCTGTAAAATATTACCAGCGAGGGGCTAGATGGGTTAGGTTAGGTTGTGATACGTTATAGACGTATATAATGTTCCCACCGAGAAGTAGGGGCCGATATTCCAGGAATGTTGTAAAATACTGCATCCGAGATGATAGCCTGCCTTAGGTTAGGATATATAACGCTATAGACGTATATAATATCCCAACTGAGACGTACGGGACGACACAAACGGGGTTCTGTAAAATATTACCAGCGAGGGGCTAGATGGGATAGGTTAGGTTGTGATACGTTATAGACGTATATAATGTTCCCACCGAGAAGTAGGGGCCGACATGCCAGGAATGTTGTAAAATACTGCATCCGAGATGATAGCCTGCCTTAGGTTAGGATATATAACGCTATAGACGTATATAATATCCCAACCGAGACGTACGGGACGATACGAACGGGATTCTGTGAAATATTACCAGCGAGGGGCTAGATGGGTTAGGTTAGGTTGTGATACGTTATAGACGTATATAATGTTCCCACCGAGAAGTAGGGGCCGACATGCCAGGAATGTTGTAAAATACTGCATCCGAGATGATAGCCTGCCTTAGGTTAGGATATATAACGCTATAGACGTATATAATATCCCAACTGGGACGTACGGGACGACACAAACGGGGTTCTGCAAAATATTACCAGCGAGGGGTTAGATGGGTTAGGTTAGGTTGTGATACGTTATAGACGTATATAATGTTCCCACCGAGAAGTAGGGGCCGACATGCCAGGAATGTTGTAAAATACTGCATCCGAGATGATAGCCTGCCTTAGGTTAGGATATATAACGCTATAGACGTATATAATATCCCAACCGAGACGTACGGGACGATACGAACGGGATTCTGTGAAATATTACCAGCGAGGGGCTAGATGGGCTAGGTTAGGTTATGTTACGTTATAGACGTATATAATGTTCCCACCGAGAAGTAGGGGCCGATACGCCAGGAATGGCGTAAAATATTGCATCCGAGATGTTAGCCTGCCTTAGGTTAGGATATATAACACTGTAAACGTATATAATGTCCCAACCGAGACATACGGGACGACACGAACGGGATTCTGTAAAACATTACCAGCGAGGGGCTAGATGTGTTAGTTTAGGTTGTGATACGTTATAGACGTATATAATGTTCCCACCGAGAAGTGGGGGCCGATATTCCAGGAATGTTGTAAAATACTGCATCCGAGATGATAGCCTGCCTTAGGTTAGGATATATAACGCTATAGACGTATATAATATCCCAACTGGGACGTACGGGACGACACAAACGGGGTTCTGCAAAATATTACCAGCGAGGGGCTAGATGGGTTAGGTTAGGTTGTGATACGTTATAGACGTATATAATGTTCCCACCGAGAAGTAGGGGCCGACATGCCAGGAATGTTGTAAAATACTGCATCCGAGATGATAGCCTGCCTTAGGTTAGGATATATAACGCTATAGACGTATATAATATCCCAACCGAGACGTACGGGACGATACGAACGGGATTCTGTGAAATATTACCAGCGAGGGGCTAGATGGGCTAGGTTAGGTTATGTTACGTTATAGACGTATATAATGTTCCCACCGAGAAGTAGGGGCCGATACGCCAGGAATGGCGTAAAATATTGCATCCGAGATGTTAGCCTGCCTTAGGTTAGGATATATAACACTGTAAACGTATATAATGTCCCAACCGAGACATACGGTACGACACGAACGGGATTCTGTAAAACATTACCAGCGAGGGGCTAGATGTGTTAGTTTATGTTGTGTAACGTTATAGACGTATATAATGTTCTCACCGAGAAGTAGGGGCCGATATTCCAGGAATGTTGTAAAATACTGCATCCGAGATGATAGCCTGCCTTAGGTTAGGATATATAACGCTATAGACGTATATAATATCCCAACTGGGACGTACGGGACGACACAAACGGGGTTCTGTAAAATATTACCAGCGAGGGGCTAGATGGGTTAGGTTAGGTTGTGATACGTTATAGACGTATATAATGTTCCCACCGAGAAGTAGGGGCCGACATGCCAGGAATGTTGTAAAATACTGCATCCGAGATGATAGCCTGCCTTAGGTTAGGATATATAACGCTATAGACGTATATAATATCCCAACCGAGACGTACGGGACGATACGAACGGGATTCTGTGAAATATTACCAGCGAGGGGCTAGATGGGCTAGGTTAGGTTATGTTACGTTATAGACGTATATAATGTTCCCACCGAGAAGTAGGGGCCGATACGCCAGGAATGGCGTAAAATATTGCATCCGAGATGTTAGCCTGCCTTAGGTTAGGATATATAACACTGTAAACGTATATAATGTCCCAACCGAGACATACGGGACGACACGAACGGGATTCTGTAAAACATTACCAGCGAGGGGCTAGATGTGTTAGTTTATGTTGTGTAACGTTATAGACGTATATAATGTTCCCACCGAGAAGTAGGGGCCGATATTCCAGGAATGTTGTAAAATACTGCATCCGAGATGATAGCCTGCCTTAGGTTAGGATATATAACGCTATAGACGTATATAATATCCCAACTGGGACGTACGGGACGACACAAACGGGGTTCTGTAAAATATTACCAGCGAGGGGCTAGATGGGTTAGGTTAGGTTGTGATACGTTATAGACGTATATAATGTTCCCACCGAGAAGTAGGGGCCGACATGCCAGGAATGTTGTAAAATACAGCATCCGAGATGATAGCCTGCCTTAGGTTAGGATATATAACGCTATAGACGTATATAATATCCCAACCGAGGCTTACGGGACGATACGAACGTGATTCTGTAAAACATTACCAGCGAGGGGCTAGATGTGTTTGGTTAGGTTATATTACGTTATAGACCTATATAATGTTCCCACCGAGAAGTAGGGTCGGATACGGCAGGAATGTTGTAAAATACTACATCCGAGATGATAGCCTGCCATAGGTTAGGATATATAACGCTATAGACGTATATAATATCCCAACCGAGACTTACGGTACGATACGAACGGGAGTCTGTAAAACATTAACAGCGAGGGGCTAGCTGTGTTACGTTAGGCTATATTATGTTATAGACCTATATAATGTTCCCACCGCGAAGTAGGGGCCGATACGCCAGGAATGTTGTAAAATACTACATCCGAGATGATAGCCTGCCTTAGGTTAGGATATATAACGCTATAGACGTATATAATATCCCAACCGAGATGTGCGGGACGTCACGAACGTTATTCTGTAAAACATTACCAGCGAGGTTCTAGATGTGTTAGGTTAGGTTATATTACATTATAGACGGATAT
The DNA here is from genome assembly GCA_963969225.1 of Xylocopa violacea. Lineage (NCBI taxonomy): Eukaryota > Metazoa > Arthropoda > Insecta > Hymenoptera > Apidae > Xylocopa > Xylocopa violacea. The sequence goes on from CAXAJV010000013.1 coordinate 5,341,628, forward strand.
AATGTTCCCACCGAGAAGTAGAGGCCGATACGCCAGGCATGATGTAAAATAATACATCCGAGATGTTAGCCTGCCTTAGGTTTGGATATACAACGCTATAGTCGTATATAATGTCCCAACCGAGACGTACGGGGCGACACGAACGTGATTCTGCAAAACATTACCAGCGAGGGGCTAGATGTGTTAGTTTAGGTTGTGATACGTTATAGACGTATATAATGTTCCCACCGAGAAGTAGGGGCCGATATGCCAGGAATGTTGTAAAATACTGCATCCGAGATGATAGCCTGCCTTAGGTTAGGATATATAACGCTATAGACGTATATAATATCCCAGCTGAGACGTACGGGACGACACGAACGGGATTCTGTAAAACATTACCAGCGAGGGGCTAGATGGGTTAGGTTAGGTTGTGATACGTTATAGACGTATATAATGTTCCCACCGAGAAGTAGGGGCCGATACGCCAGGAATGGCGTAAAATACTGCATCCGAGGTGTTAGCCTGCCTTAGGTTAGGATATATAGCGCTGTAGACGTATATATTGTCCCATCCGAGATGTACGGGACGACACGAACGGGATTCTGTAAAACATTACCAGCGAGGGGCTAAATGCGATAGGTTAGGTTATGTTACGTTTTAGACGTATATAATGTTCCCACCGAGAAGTAGAGGCCGATACGCCAGGAATGGACTAAAATACTGCATCCGAGATGTTAGCCTGCCTTAGGTTAGGATATATAACGCTGTAGACGTGTAACGTGTCCCAACCGAGACGTACGGGACGACACGAACGGGATTCTGTAAAACATTACCAGCGAGGGGTAGGTGGGTTAGGTTAGGCTATATTACGATATAGACGTATATAATGTTCCCACCGAGATGTAGGGGCCGACCCACCAGGAATGTTGGAAAATACTACATCCGAAGAGTTAGATTGCCTTACCTTAGGAAATATATCGCTGTAGACGTTTGTAATGTCTGAAACGAGATGTACGGGACGTCACGAACGGGATTCTGTAAAACAATACCAGCGAGAGGCTAAATGGGTTAGGTTAGGTTATGTTACGATATAGACGTATATAATGTTCCCACCGAGAAGTAGGGGCCGATACGTCAGGAATGTTGTAAAATACTACATCCGAGATGATGGCCTGCCTTAGGTTAGGATACATAACGCTATAGACGTATATAATATTCCAACCGAGATGTACGGGACGTCACGAACGGGATTCTGTAAAACAATACCAGCGAGGGGCTAGATGGGTTAGGTTAGGTTATGTTACGTTATAGACGTATATAATGTTCCCACCGAGAAGTAGGGGCCGATATGCCACGAATGTTGTAAAATACTGCATCCGAGATGATAGCCTGCCTTAGGTTAGGATATATAACGCTATAGACGTATATAATATCCCAACCGTCACGTACGGGACGACACGAACGGGATTCTGTAAAACATTACCAGCGAGGGGCTAGATGGGTTAGGTTAGGTTGTGATACGTTATAGACGTATATAGTGTTCCCACCGAGAAGTAGGGGCCGATATGCCAGAAATGTTGTAAAATACTGCATCCCAGATGATAGCCTGCCTTACGTTACGATATATAACGCTATAGACGTATATAATATCCCAACCGAGACGTACGGGACGATACGAACGGGATTCTGTGAAATATTACCAGCGACGGGCTAGGTGGGCTAGGTTAGGTTATGTTACGTTATAGACGTATATAATGTTCCCACCGAGAAGTAGGGGCCGATACGCCAGGAATGGCGTAAAATACTGCATCCGAGATGTTAGCCTGCCTTAGGTTAGGATATATAACGCTGTAAACGTATATAATGTCCCAACCGAGACATACGGGACGACACGAACGGGATTCTGTAAAACATTACAAGCGAGGGGCTAAATGTGTTAGGTTAGGTTATATTACGTTATAGACCTATATAATGTTCCAACCGAGAAGTAGGGGCCGATACGGCAGGAATGTTGTAAAATACTACATCCGAGATGATAGCCTGCCTTAGGTTAGGATATATAACGCTATAGACGTATATAATATCCCAACCGAGATGTACGGGACGTCACGAACGTTATTCTGTAAAACATTACCAGCGAGGTTCTAGATGTGTTAGGTTAGGTTATATTACATTATAGACGAATATAATGTTCCCACCGAGAAGTAGAGGCCGATACGCCAGGCATGATGTAAAATAATACATCCGAGATGTTAGCCTGCCTTAGGTTTGGATATACAACGCTATAGTCGTATATAATGTCCCAACCGAGACGTACGGGACGACACGAACGTGATGCTGCAAAACATTACCAGCGAGGGGCTAGATGTGATAGTTTAGGTTGTGATACGTTATAGACGTATATAATGTTCCCACCGAGAAGTAGGGGACGATATGCCAGGAATGTTGTAAAATACTGCATCCGAGATAATAGCCTGCCTTAGGTTAGGATATATAACGCTATAGACGTATATAGTATCCCAACTGAGACGTACGGGACGACACAAACGGGATTCTGTAAAATATTACCAGCGAGGGGCTAGATGGGTTAGGTTAGGTTGTGATACGTTATAGACGTATATAATGTTCCCACCGAGAAGTAGGGGCCGATATGCCAGAAATGTTGTAAAATACTGCATCCGAGATGATAGCCTGCCTTACGTTAGGATATATAACGCTATAGACGTATATAATATCCCAACCGAGACGTACGGGACGATACGAACGGGATTCTGTGAAATATTTCCAGCGAGGGGCTAGATGGGTTAGGTTAGGTTGTGATACGTTATAGACGTATATAATGTTCCCACCGAGAAGTAGGGGCCGACATGCCAGGAATGTTGTAAAATACTGCATCCGAGATGATAGCCTGCCTTAGGTTAGGATATATAACGCTATAGACGTATATAATATCCCAACCGAGACTTACGGGACGATACGAACGGGATTCTGTAAAACATTACCAGCGAGGGGCTAGCTGTGTTACGTTAGGCTATATTACGTTATAGACCTATATAATGTTCCCACCGCGAAGTAGGGGCCGATACGCCAGGAATGTTGTAAAATACTACATCCGAGATGATAGCCTGCCTTAGGTTAAGATATATAACGCTGTAGACGTATATAATATCCCAACCGAGATGTGCGGGACGTCACGAACGTTATTCTGTAAAACATTACCAGCGAGGTTCTAGATGTGTTAGGTTAGGCTATAATACATTATAGAGGGATATAATGTTCCCACCGAGAAGTAGAGGCCGATACGCCAGGCATGATGTAAAATACTACATCCGAGATGTTAGTCTGTTTAGGTTAGGATATATAACGCTATAGTCGTATATAATATCTCAACCGAGACGTACGGGGCGACACGAACGTGATTCTGCAAAATATTACCAGCGAGGGGCTAGATGGGTTAGGTTAGGTTGTGATACGTTATAGACGTATATAATGTTCCCACCGAGAAGTAGGGGCCGATATGCCAGGAATGTTGTAAAATACTGCATCCGAGATAATAGCCTGCCTTAGGTTAGGATATATAACGCTATAGACGTATATAATATCCCAACTGAGACGTACGGGACGACACAAACGGGATTCTGTAAAATATTACCAGCGAGGGGCTAGATGGGTTAGGTTAGGTTGTGATACGTTATAGACGTATATAATGTTCCCACCGAGAAGTAGGGGCCGATATGCCAGAAATGTTGTAAAATACTGCATCCGAGATGATAGCCTGCCTTTGGTTAGGATATATAACACTGTAAACGTATATAATGTCCCAACCGAGACATACGGGACGACACGAACGGGATTCTGTAAAACATTACCAGCGAGGGGCTAGATGTGTTAGTTTAGGTTGTGATACGTTATAGACGTATATAATGTTCCCACCGAGAAGTAGGGGCCGATATTCCAGGAATGTTGTAAAATACTGCATCCGAGATGATAGCCTGCCTTAGGTTAGGATATATAACGCTATAGACGTATATAATATCCCAACTGAAACGTACGGGACGACACAAACGGGGTTCTGTAAAATATTACCAGCGAGGGGCTAGATGGGTTAGGTTAGGTTGTGATACGTTATAGACGTATATAATGTTCCCACCGAGAAGTAGGGGCCGACATGCCAGGAATGTTGTAAAATACTGCATCCGAGATGATAGCCTGCCGTAGGTTAGGATATATAACGCTATAGACGTATATAATATCCCAACCGAGACGTACGGGACGATACGAACGGGATTCTGTGAAATATTACCAGCGAGGGGCTAGATCGGCTAGGTTAGGTTATGTTACGTTATAGACGTATATAATGTTCCCACCGAGAAGTAGGGGCCGATACGCCAGGAATGGCGTAAAATACTGCATCCGAGATGTCAGCCTGCCTTTGGTTAGGATATATAACACTGTAAACGTATATAATGTCCCAACCGAGACATACGGGACGACACGAACGGGATTCTGTAAAACATTACCAGCGAGGGGCTAGATGTGTTAGTGTAGGTTGTGATACGTTATGGACGTATATAATGTTCCCACCGAGAAGTGGGGGCCGATATTCCAGGAATGTTGTAAAATACTGCATCCGAGATGATAGCCTGCCTTAGGTTAGGATATATAACGCTATAGACGTATATAATATCCCAACTGGGACGTACGGGACGACACAAACGGGGTTCTGTAAAATATTACCAGCGAGGGGCTAGATGTGTTAGTTTAGGTTGTGATACGTTATAGACGTATATAATGTTCCCACCGAGAAGTAGGGGCCGATATTCCAGGAATGTTGTAAAATACTGCATCCGAGATGATAGCCTGCCTTAGGTTAGGATATATAACGCTATAGACGTATATAATATCCCAACTGAGACGTACGGGACGACACAAACGGGGTTCTGTAAAATATTACCAGCGAGGGGCTAGATGGGTTAGGTTAGGTTGTGATACGTTATAGACGTATATAATGTTCCCACCGAGAAGTAGGGGCCGACATGCCAGGAATGTTGTAAAATACTGCATCCGAGATGATAGCCTGCCTTAGGTTAGGATATATAACGCTATAGACGTATATAATATCCCAACCGAGACGTACGGGACGATACGAACGGGATTCTGTGAAATATTACCAGCGAGGGGCTAGATCGGCTAGGTTAGGTTATGTTACGTTATAGACGTATATAATGTTCCCACCGAGAAGTAGGGGCCGATACGCCAGGAATGGCGTAAAATACTGCATCCGAGATGTCAGCCTGCCTTTGGTTAGGATATATAACACTGTAAACGTATATAATGTCCCAACCGAGACATACGGGACGACACGAACGGGATTCTGTAAAACATTACCAGCGAGGGGCTAGATGTGTTAGTTTAGGTTGTGATACGTTATAGACGTATATAATGTTCCCACCGAGAAGTGGGGGCCGATATTCCAGGAATGTTGTAAAATACTGCATCCGAGATGATAGCCTGCCTTAGGTTAGGATATATAACGCTATAGACGTATATAATATCCCAACTGGGACGTACGGGACGACACAAACGGGGTTCTGCAAAATATTACCAGCGAGGGGCTAGATGGGTTAGGTTAGGTTGTGATACGTTATAGACGTATATAATGTTCCCACCGAGAAGTAGGGGCCGACATGCCAGGAATGTTGTAAAATACTGCATCCGAGATGATAGCCTGCCTTAGGTTAGGATATATAACGCTATAGACGTATATAATATCCCAACCGAGACGTACGGGACGATACGAACGGGATTCTGTGAAAGATTACCAGCGAGGGGCTAGATGGGCTAGGTTAGGTTATGTTACGTTATAGACGTATATAATGTTCCCACCGAGAAGTAGGGGCCGATACGCCAGGAATGGCGTAAAATATTGCATCCGAGATGTTAGCCTGCCTTAGGTTAGGATATATAACACTGTAAACGTATATAATGTCCCAACCGAGACATACGGGACGACACGAACGGGATTCTGTAAAACATTACCAGCGAGGGGCTAGATGTGTTAGTTTATGTTGTGTAACGTTATAGACGTATATAATGTTCCCACCGAGAAGTAGGGGCCGATATTCCAGGAATGTTGTAAAATACTGCATCCGAGATGATAGCCTGCCTTAGGTTAGGATATATAACGCTATAGACGTATATAATATCCCAACTGGGACGTACGGGACGACACAAACGGGGTTCTGTAAAATATTACCAGCGAGGGGCTAGATGGGTTAGGTTAGGTTGTGATACGTTATAGACGTATATAATGTTCCCACCGAGAAGTAGGGGCCGACATGCCAGGAATGTTGTAAAATACTGCATCCGAGATGATAGCCTGCCTTAGGTTAGGATATATAACGCTATAGACGTATATAATATCCCAACCGAGACGTACGGGACGATACGAACGGGATTCTGTGAAATATTACCAGCGAGGGGCTAGATGGGCTAGGTTAGGTTATGTTACGTTATAGACGTATATAATGTTCCCACCGAGAAGTAGGGGCCGATACGCCAGGAATGGCGTAAAATATTGCATCCGAGATGTTAGCCTGCCTTAGGTTAGGATATATAACACTGTAAACGTATATAATGTCCCAACCGAGACATACGGGACGACACGAACGGGATTCTGTAAAACATTACCAGCGAGGGGCTAGATGTGTTAGTTTATGTTGTGTAACGTTATAGACGTATATAATGTTCCCACCGAGAAGTAGGGGCCGATATTCCAGGAATGTTGTAAAATACTGCATCCGAGATGATAGCCTGCCTTAGGTTAGGATATATAACGCTATAGACGTATATAATATCCCAACTGGGACGTACGGGACGACACAAACGGGGTTCTGTAAAATATTACCAGCGAGGGGCTAGATGGGTTAGGTTAGGTTGTGATACGTTATAGACGTATATAATGTTCCCACCGAGAAGTAGGGGCCGACATGCCAGGAATGTTGTAAAATACAGCATCCGAGATGATAGCCTGCCTTAGGTCAGGATATATAATGCTATAGACGTATATAATATCCCAACCGAGGCTTACGGGACGATACGAACGTGATTCTGTAAAACATTACCAGCGAGGGGCTAGATGTGTTTGGTTAGGTTATATTACGTTATAGACCTATATAATGTTCCCACCGAGAAGTAGGGTCGGATACGGCAGGAATGTTGTAAAATACTACATCCGAGATGATAGCCTGCCATAGGTTAGGATATATAACGCTATAGACGTATATAATATCCCAACCGAGACTTACGGTACGATACGAACGGGAGTCTGTAAAACATTAACAGCGAGGGGCTAGCTGTGTTACGTTAGGCTATATTACGTTATAGACCTATATAATGTTCCCACCGCGAAGTAGGGGCCGATACGCCAGGAATGTTGTAAAATACTACATCCGAGATGATAGCCTGCCTTAGGTTAGGATATATAACGCTATAGACGTATATAATATCCCAACCGAGATGTGCGGGACGTCACGAACGTTATTCTGTAAAACATTACCAGCGAGGTTCTAGATGTGTTAGGTTAGGTTATATTACATTATAGACGTATATAATGTTCCCACCGAGATGTAGGGGCTGATATGCCAGGAATGTTGTAAAATACTGCATCCGAGATGATAGCCTGCCTTAGGTTAGGATATATAACGCTATAGACGTATATAATATCCCAGCTGAGACGTACGGGTCGACACAAACGGGATTCTGTAAAATATTACCAGCGAGGGGCTAGATGGGTTAGGTTAGGTTACGTTACGTTATAGACGTATATAATGTTCCCACCGAGAAGTAGAAGCCGATACGCCAGGAATGTTGTAAAATACTGCATCCGAGATGATAGCCTGCCTTGCGTTAGGATATATATCGCTGTGGACGTATATAATATTCCAACCGAGATGTACAGGACGTCACGAACGGGATTCTGTAAAACATTACCAGCGAGGGGCTAGATGTGTTAGGTTAGGTTATATTACGTTACAGACGAATATAATGTTCCCACCGAGAAGTAGAGGCCGATACGCCAGGCATGATGTAAAATACTACATCCGAGATGTTAGTCTGTTTAGGTTAGGATATATAACGCTATAGTCGTATATAATGTCCCAACCGAGACGTACGGGGCGACACGAACGTGATTCTGCAAAACATTACCAGCGAGGGGCTAGATGTGTTAGTTTAGGTTGTGATACGTTATAGACGTATATAATGTTCCCACCGAGAAGTAGGGGCCGATATGCCAGGAATGTTGTAAAATACTGCATCCGAGATAATAGCCTGCCTTAGGTTAGGATATATAACGCTATAGACGTATATAATATCCCAGCTGAGACGTACGGGACGACACAAACGGGATTCTGTAAAATATTACCAGCGAGGGGCTAGATGGGTTAGGTTAGGTTGTGATACGTTATAGACGTATATAATGTTCCCACCGAGAAGTAGGGGCCGATATGCCAGAAATGTTGTAAAATACTGCATCCGAGATGATAGCCTGCCTTACGTTAGGACATATATCGCTATAGACGTATATAATATCCCAACCGTGACGTACGGGACGATACGAACGGGATTCTGTGAAATATTACCAGCGAGGGGCTAGATGGGCTAGGTTAGGTTATGTTACGTTATAGACGTATATAATGTTCCCACCGAGAAGTAGGGGCCGATACGCCAGGAATGGCGTAAAATACTGCATCCGAGATGTTAGCCTGCCTTTGGTTAGGATATATAACACTGTAAACGTATATAATGTCCCAACCGAGACATACGGGACGACACGAACGGGATTCTGTAAAACATTACCAGCGAGGGGCTAGATGTGTTAGTTTAGGTTGTGATACGTTATAGACGTATATAATGTTCCCACCGAGAAGTAGGGGCCGATATTCCAGGAATGTTGTAAAATACTGCATCCGAGATGAAAGCCTGCCTTAGGTTAGGATATATAACGCTATAGACGTATATAATATCCCAACTGAGACGTACGGGACGACACAAACGGGGTTCTGTAAAATATTACCAGCGAGGGGCTAGATGGGTTAGGTTAGGTTGTGATACGTTATAGACGTATATAATGTTCCCACCGAGAAGTAGGGGCCGACATGCGAGGAATGTTGTAAAATACTGCATCCGAGATGATAGCCTGCCTTAGGTTAGGATATATAACGCTATAGACGTATATAATATCCCAACCGAGACGTACGGGACGATACGAACGGGATTCTGTGAAATATTACCAGCGAGGGGCTAGATGGGCTAGATTAGGTTGTATTAAGTTATAGACCTATATAATGTTCCCACCGAGAAGTAGGGGCCGATACGCCAGGAATGTTGTAAAATACTACATCCGAGATGATAGCCTGCCTTAGGTTAGGATATATAACGCTATAGACGTATATAATATCCCAACCGAGATGTACGGGACGACAGGAACGGGATTCTGTAAAACATTACCTGCGAGGGGCTAGATGTGTTAGGTTAGGTTATATTAGGTTATAAACCTATATAATGTTCCCACCGAGAAGTAGGGGCCGATACACCGGGAAAGTTGTAAAATACTACATCCGAGATGATAGCCTGCCTTAGGTTAGGATATATAACGCTAGACGTATATAATATTCCAACCGAGATGTACGGGACGTCACGAACGGGATTCTGTAATACATTACCACAGAGGGGCTAGATGTGGTAGGTTAGGTTATATTACGTTATAGACCTATATAATGTTCCCACCGAGAAGTAGAGGCCGATACGCCAGGAATGTTGTAAAATACTACATCCGAGAGGTTAGCCTGCCTTACGTTAGGATATATAACGCTATAGACGTATATAATATCCCAACTGAGACGTACGGGACGACACAAACGGGGTTCTGTAAAATATTACCAGCGAGGGGCTAGATGGGTTAGGTTAGGTTGTGATACGTTATAGACGTATATAATGTTCCCACCGAGAAGTAGGGGCCGACATGCCAGGAATGTTGTAAAATACTGCATCCGAGATGATAGCCTGCCTTAGGTTAGGATATATAACGCTATAGACGTATATAATATCCCAACCGAGACGTACGGGACGATACGAACGGGATTCTGTGAAATATTACCAGCGAGGGGCTAGATCGGCTAGGTTAGGTTATGTTACGTTATAGACGTATATAATGTTCCCACCGAGAAGTAGGGGCCGATACGCCAGGAATGGCGTAAAATACTGCATCCGAGATGTCAGCCTGCCTTTGGTTAGGATATATAACACTGTAAACGTATATAATGTCCCAACCGAGACATACGGGACGACACCAACGGGATTCTGTAAAACATTACCAGCGAGGGGCTAGATGTGTTAGTGTAGGTTGTGATACGTTATGGACGTATATAATGTTCCCACCGAGAAGTGGGGGCCGATATTCCAGGAATGTTGTAAAATACTGCATCCGAGATGATAGCCTGCCTTAGGTTAGGATATATAACGCTATAGACGTATATAATATCCCAACTGGGACGTACGGGACGACACAAACGGGGTTCTGTAAAATATTACCAGCGAGGGGCTAGATGTGTTAGTTTAGGTTGTGATACGTTATAGACGTATATAATGTTCCCACCGAGAAGTAGGGGCCGATATTCCAGGAATGTTGTAAAATACTGCATCCGAGATGATAGCCTGCCTTAGGTTAGGATATATAACGCTATAGACGTATATAATATCCCAACTGAGACGTACGGGACGACACAAACGGGGTTCTGTAAAATATTACCAGCGAGGGGCTAGATGGGTTAGGTTAGGTTGCGATACGTTATAGACGTATATAATGTTCCCACCGAGAAGTAGGGGCCGACATGCCAGGAATGTTGTAAAATACTGCATCCGAGATGATAGCCTGCCTTAGGTTAGGATATATAACGCTATAGACGTATATAATATCCCAACCGAGACGTACGGGACGATACGAACGGGATTCTGTGAAATATTACCAGCGAGGGGCTAGATCGGCTAGGTTAGGTTATGTTACGTTATAGACGTATATAATGTTCCCACCGAGAAGTAGGGGCCGATACGCCAGGAATGGCGTAAAATACTGCATCCGAGATGTCAGCCTGCCTTTGGTTAGGATATATAACACTGTAAACGTATATAATGTCCCAACCGAGACATACGGGACGACACGAACGGGATTCTGTAAAACATTACCAGCGAGGGGCTAGATGTGTTAGTTTAGGTTGTGATACGTTATAGACGTATATAATGTTCCCACCGAGAAGTGGGGGCCGATATTCCAGGAATGTTGTAAAATACTGCATCCGAGATGATAGCCTGCCTTAGGTTAGGATATATAACGCTATAGACGTATATAATATCCCAACTGGGACGTACGGGACGACACAAACGGGGTTCTGCAAAATATTACCAGCGAGGGGCTAGATGGGTTAGGTTAGGTTGTGATACGTTATAGACGTATATAATGTTCCCACCGAGAAGTAGGGGCCGACATGCCAGGAATGTTGTAAAATACTGCATCCGAGATGATAGCCTGCCTTAGGTTAGGATATATAACGCTATAGACGTATATAATATCCCAACCGAGACGTACGGGACGATACGAACGGGATTCTGTGAAAGATTACCAGCGAGGGGCTAGATGGGCTAGGTTAGGTTATGTTACGTTATAGACGTATATAATGTTCCCACCGAGAAGTAGGGGCCGATACGCCAGGAATGGCGTAAAATATTGCATCCGAGATGTTAGCCTGCCTTAGGTTAGGATATATAACACGGTAAACGTATATAATGTCCCAACCGAGACATACGGGACGACACGAACGGGATTCTGTAAAACATTACCAGCGAGGGGCTAGATGTGTTAGTTTATGTTGTGTAACGTTATAGACGTATATAATGTTCCCACCGAGAAGTAGGGGCCGATATTCCAGGAATGTTGTAAAATACTGCATCCGAGATGATAGCCTGCCTTAGGTTAGGATATATAACGCTATAGACGTATATAATATCCCAACTGGGACGTACGGGACGACACAAACGGGGTTCTGTAAAATATTACCAGCGAGGGGCTAGATGGGTTAGGTTAGGTTGTGATACGTTATAGACGTATATAATGTTCCCACCGAGAAGTAGGGGCCGACATGCCAGGAATGTTGTAAAATACTGCATCCGAGATGATAGCCTGCCTTAGGTTAGGATATATAACGCTATAGACGTATATAATATCCCAACCGAGACGTACGGGACGATACGAACGGGATTCTGTGAAATATTACCAGCGAGGGGCTAGATGGGCTAGGTTAGGTTATGTTACGTTATAGACGTATATAATGTTCCCACCGAGAAGTAGGGGCCGATACGCCAGGAATGGCGTAAAATATTGCATCCGAGATGTTAGCCTGCCTTAGGTTAGGATATATAACACTGTAAACGTATATAATGTCCCAACCGAGACATACGGGACGACACGAACGGGATTCTGTAAAACATTACCAGCGAGGGGCTAGATGTGTTAGTTTATGTTGTGTAACGTTATAGACGTATATAATGTTCCCACCGAGAAGTAGGGGCCGATATTCCAGGAATGTTGTAAAATACTGCATCCGAGATGATAGCCTGCCTTAGGTTAGGATATATAACGCTATAGACGTATATAATATCCCAACTGGGACGTACGGGACGACACAAACGGGGTTCTGTAAAATATTACCAGCGAGGGGCTAGATGGGTTAGGTTAGGTTGTGATACGTTATAGACGTATATAATGTTCCCACCGAGAAGTAGGGGCCGACATGCCAGGAATGTTGTAAAATACAGCATCCGAGATGATAGCCTGCCTTAGGTCAGGATATATAATGCTATAGACGTATATAATATCCCAACCGAGGCTTACGGGACGATACGAACGTGATTCTGTAAAACATTACCAGCGAGGGGCTAGATGTGTTTGGTTAGGTTATATTACGTTATAGACCTATATAATGTTCCCACCGAGAAGTAGGGTCGGATACGGCAGGAATGTTGTAAAATACTACATCCGAGATGATAGCCTGCCATAGGTTAGGATATATAACGCTATAGACGTATATAATATCCCAACCGAGACTTACGGTACGATACGAACGGGAGTCTGTAAAACATTAACAGCGAGGGGCTAGCTGTGTTACGTTAGGCTATATTACGTTATAGACCTATATAATGTTCCCACCGCGAAGTAGGGGCCGATACGCCAGGAATGTTGTAAAATACTACATCCGAGATGATAGCCTGCCTTAGGTTAGGATATATAACGCTATAGACGTATATAATATCCCAGCTGAGACGTACGGGTCGACACAAACGGGATTCTGTAAAATATTACCAGCGAGGGGCTAGATGGGTTAGGTTAGGTTACGTTACGTTATAGACGTATATAATGTTCCCACCGAGAAGTAGAAGCCGATACGCCAGGAATGTTGTAAAATACTGCATCCGAGATGATAGCCTGCCTTGCGTTAGGATATATATCGCTGTGGACGTATATAATATTCCAACCGAGATGTACAGGACGTCACGAACGGGATTCTGTAAAACATTACCAGCGAGGGGCTAGATGTGTTAGGTTAGGTTATATTACGTTACAGACGAATATAATGTTCCCACCGAGAAGTAGAGGCCGATACGCCAGGCATGATGTAAAATACTACATCCGAGATGTTAGTCTGTTTAGGTTAGGATATATAACGCTATAGTCGTATATAATGTCCCAACCGAGACGTACGGGGCGACACGAACGTGATTCTGCAAAACATTACCAGCGAGGGGCTAGATGTGTTAGTTTAGGTTGTGATACGTTATAGACGTATATAATGTTCCCACCGAGAAGTAGGGGCCGATATGCCAGGAATGTTGTAAAATACTGCATCCGAGATAATAGCCTGCCTTAGGTTAGGATATATAACGCTATAGACGTATATAATATCCCAACTGAGACGTACGGGACGACACAAACGGGATTCTGTAAAATATTACCAGCGAGGGGCTAGATGGGTTAGGTTAGGTTGTGATACGTTATAGACGTATATAATGTTCCCACCGAGAAGTAGGGGCCGATATGCCAGAAATGTTGTAAAATACTGCATCCGAGATGATAGCCTGCCTTACGTTAGGACATATATCGCTATAGACGTATATAATATCCCAACCGTGACGTACGGGACGATACGAACGGGATTCTGTGAAATATTACCAGCGAGGGGCTAGATGGGCTAGGTTAGGTTATGTTACGTTATAGACGTATATAATGTTCCCACCGAGAAGTAGGGGCCGATACGCCAGGAATGGCGTAAAATACTGCATCCGAGATGTTAGCCTGCCTTTGGTTAGGATATATAACACTGTAAACGTATATAATGTCCCAACCGAGACATACGGGACGACACGAACGGGATTCTGTAAAAGATTACCAGCGAGGGGCTAGATGTGTTAGTTTAGGTTAGGTTAGGTTAGGTTAGGATATATAACGCTATAGACGTATACAATATAACAACTGAGACGTACGGGACGACACAAACGGGATTCTGTAAAATATTACCAGCGAGGGGCTGGATGGGTTAGGTTAGGTTGTGATACGTTATAGACGTATATAATGTTCCCACCGAGAAGTAGGGGCCGGTATGCCAGGAATGTTGTAAAATCCTGCATCCGAGATAATAGCCTACCTTACGTTAGGATATAAAGCTCTCGTTGTCTGCACCGTGTTGGTGGGGGCTGAACGCCTGGCTTCAATTATACTGTTGTAAAGAGAACGTGAGAGGGTAGGAAGGAAAAAGAGAGGGAAGAACGTTTCGTCCTGGGCCTGCTAGTGGACTCATCAGTAAGGCTACCTAGCAGACCCTGCCTTAGACGCTGGGATGGTAGGGATAGGTCCGAATTTCTATTATATAGAAACGGTGTAGGACATGGAGTGCTCGCGGGAAACTGACGAGAGTGCTGTCCCCCTAGTGGCGAAGACCGCCACAGATATATATCGCTGTAGACGTATATAATATTCCAACCGAGATGTACGGGACGTCACGAACGGGATTCTGTAATACATTACCACAGAGGGGCTAGATGTGGTAGGTTAGGTTATATTACGTTATAGACCTATATAATGTTCCCACCGAGAAGTAGAGGCCGATACGCCAGGAATGTTGTAAAATACTACATCCGAGAGGTTAGCCTGCCTTACGTTAGGATATATATCGCTGTAGACGTATATAATGTCCCAACCGAGACGTACGGGACGACACGAACGTGATTCTGTAAAATATTACCAGCGAGGGGCTAGATGGGTTAGGTTAGGTTGTGATGCGTTATAGACGTATATAATGTTCCCACCGAGAAGTAGGGGCCGATATGCCAGGAATGTTGTAAAATACTGCGTCCGAGATGATAGGCTGCCTTACGTTAGGATATATATCGCTGTAGATGTATATAATATCCCAACCGAGATGTACGTGACGACAGGAACGGGATTCTGTAAAACATTACCTGCGAGGGGCTAGATGTGTTAGGTTAGGTTGTATTAAGTTATAGACCTATATAATGTTCCCACCGAGAAGTAGGGGCCGATACGCCAGGAATGTTGTAAAATACTACATCCGAGATGATAGCCTGCCTTAGGTTAGGATATATAACGCTATAGACGTATATAATATCCCAACCGAGATGTACGGGACGACAGGAACGGGATTCTGTAAAACATTACCTGCGAGGGGCTAGATGTGTTAGGTTAGGTTATATTAGGTTATAAACCTATATAATGTTCCCACCGAGAAGTAGGGGCCGATACACCGGGAAAGTTGTAAAATACTACATCCGAGATGATAGCCTGCCTTAGGTTAGGATATATATCGCTGTAGACGTATATAATATCTCAACCGAGATGTACGGAACGACACGAACGGGATTCTGTAAAACATTGCCAACGAGGGGCTAGATGGGATAGGTTAGGTTATGTTACGTTATAGACGTATATAATGTTCCCACCGAGAAGTAGGGGCCGGTATGCCAGGAATGTTGTAAAATACTGCGTCCGAGATGATAGGCTGCCTTACGTTAGGATATATATCGCTGTAGATGTATATAATATCCCAACCGAGATGTACGTGACGACAGGAACGGGATTCTGTAAAACATTACCTGCGAGGGGCTAGATGTGTTAGGTTAGGTTGTATTAAGTTATAGACCTATATAATGTTCCCACCGAGAAGTAGGGGCCGATACGCCAGGAATGTTGTAAAATACTACATCCGAGATGATAGCCTGCCTTAGGTTAGGATATATAACGCTATAGACGTATATAATATCCCAACCGAGATGTACGGGACGACAGGAACGGGATTCTGTAAAACATTACCTGCGAGGGGCTAGATGTGTTAGGTTAGGTTATATTAGGTTATAAACCTATATAATGTTCCCACCGAGAAGTAGGGGCCGATACACCGGGAAAGTTGTAAAATACTACATCCGAGATGATAGCCTGCCTTAGGTTAGGATATATATCGCTGTAGACGTATATAATATCTCAACCGAGATGTACGGAACGACACGAACGGGATTCTGTAAAACATTGCCAACGAGGGGCTAGATGGGATAGGTTAGGTTATGTTACGTTATAGACGTATATAATGTTCCCACCGAGAAGTAGGGGCCGATATGCCAGGAATGTTGTAAAATACTGCATCCGAGATGATAGCCTGGCTTAGGTTAGGATATACAACGCTCTAAACGTATATAATGTCCCAACCGAGACATACGGGACGACACGAACGGGATTCTGTAAAACATTACCAGCGAGGGGCTAGATGTGTAAGGTTAGGTTATATTAAGTTATACACCTATATAATGTTCCCACCGAGAAATAGGGGCCGATACGCCAGGAATGTTGTAAAATACTACATCCGAGATGATGGCCCGCCTTAGGTTAGGATATATAACGCTATAGACGTATATAATATCCCAACCGAGAGGTACGGGACGTCATGAACGGTATTCTGTAAAACATTACCAGCGAGGTTCTAGATGTGTTAGGTTAGGTTATATTACGTCATAGAAGAATATAATGTTCCCACCGAGAAGTAGAGGCCGATACGCCTGTAATGTTGTAAAATACTGCATCCGAGATGTTAGCCTGCCTTAGGTTAGGATATACAACGCTCTAAACGTATATAATGTCCCAACCGAGACATACGGGACGACACGAACGGGATTCTGTAAAACATTACCAGCGAGGGGCTAGATGTGTTAGGTTAGGTTATATTACGTCATAGACGAATATAATGTTCCCACCGAGAAGTAGAGGCCGATACGCCAGGCATGATATAAAATACTACATACAAGATGTTAGTCTGTTTAGGTTAGGATATATAACGCTATAGTTGTATATAATGTCCCAACCGAGACGTACGGGACGACACGAACGTGATTGTGTAAAACATTACCAGCGAGGGGCTAGATGTGTTAGTTTAGGTTGTGATACGTTATAGACGTATATAATGTTCCCACCGAGAAGTAGAGGCCGATACGCCAGGCATGATGTAAAATACTACATCCGAGATGTTAGTCTGTTTAGGTTAGGATATATAACGCTATGGTCGTATATAATGTCCCAACCGAGACGTACGGGACGACACGAACGTGATTGTGTAAAACATTACCAGCGAGGGGCTAGATGTGTTAGTTTAGGTTGTGATACGTTATAGACGTATATAATGTTCCCACCGAGAAGTAGAGGCCGATACGCCAGGCATGATGTAAAATACTACATCCGAGATGTTAGTCTGTTTAGGTTAGGATATATAACGCTATAGACGTATATAATATCCCAACTGAGACGTACGGGACGACACAAACGGGATTCTGTAAAATATTACCAGCGAGGGGCTAGATGTGTTAGTTTAGGTTGTGATACGTTATAGACGTATATAATGTTCCCACCGAGAAGTAGAGGCCGATACGCCAGGCATGATGTAAAATACTACATCCGAGATGTTAGTCTGTTTAGGTTAGGATATATAACGCTATAGTCGTATATAATATCCCAACTGAGACGTACGGGACGACACAAACGGGATTCTGTAAAATATTACCAGCGCGGGGCTAGATGGGTTAGGTTAGGTTATGTTACGTTATAGACGTATATAATGTTCCCACCGAGAAGTAGAGGCCGATACGCCAGGAATGTTGTAAAATACTGCATCCGAGATGTTAGCCTGCCTTAGGTTAGGATATACAACGCTCTAAACGTATATAATGTCCCAACCGAGACATACGGGACGACACGAACGGGATTCTGTAAAACATTACCAGCGAGGGGCTAGATGTGTTAGGTTAGGTTATATTACGTTATAGACCTATGTAATATTCCCACCGAGAAGTAGGGGCCGATACGCCAGGAATGTTGTAAAATACTGCATCCGAGATGATAGCCTGCCTTGCGTTAGGATATATATCGCTGTAGACGTATATAATATTCCAACCGAGATGTACGGGACGTCACGAACGGGATTCTGTAAAACATTACCAGCGAGGGGCTAGATGTGTTAGGTTAGGTTATATTACGTTACAGACGAATATAATGTTCCCACCGAGAAGTAGAGGCCGATACGCCAGGCATGATGTAAAATACTACATCCGAGATGTTAGTCTGTTTAGGTTAGGATATATAACGCTATAGTCGTATATAATGTCCCAACCGAGACGTACGGGACGACACGAACGTGATTCTGTAAAACATTACCAGCGAGGGGCTGGATGTGTTAGTTTAGGTTGTGATACGTTATAGACGTATATAATGTTCCCACCGAGAAGTAGGGGCCGATATGCCAGGAATGTTGTAAAATACTGCATCCGAGATAATAGCCTGCCTTAGGTTAGGATATATAACGCTATAGACGTATATAATATCCCAACTGAGACGTACGGGACGACACAAACGGGATTCTGTAAAATATTACCAGCGAGGGGCTAGATGGGTTAGGTTAGGTTGTGATACGTTATAGACGTATATAATGCTCCCACCGAGAAGTAGGGGCCGATATGCCAGGAATGTTGTAAAATACTGCATCCGAGATAATAGCCTGCCTTAGGTTAGGATATATAATGCTATAGACGTATATAATATCCCAACCGAGATGTACGGGACGTCACGATCGGTATTCTGTAAAACATTACCAGCGAGGTTCTAGATGTGTTAGGTTAGGTTATATTACGTCATAGACGTATATAATGTTCCCACCGAGAAGTAGAGGCCGATACGCCAGGCATGATATAAAATACTACATCCGAGATGTTAGTCTGTTTAGGTTAGGATATATAACGCTATAGTCGTATATAATGTCCCAACCGAGACGTACGGGACGACACGAACGTGATTGTGTAAAACATTACCAGCGAGGGGCTAGATGTGTTAGTTTAGGTTGTGATACGTTATAGACGTATATAATGTTCCCACCGAGAAGTAGAGGCCGATACGCCAGGAATGTTGTAAAATACTACATCCGAGATGATAGCCTGCCTTAGGTTAGGATATACAACGCTATAGACGTATATGATATCCAAACCGAGATGTACGGGACGTCACGATCGGTATTGTGTAAAACATTACCAGCGAGGTTCTAGGTGTGTTAGGTTAGGTTATATTACGTCATAGACGAATATAATGTTCCCACCGAGAAGTAGAGGCTGATACGCCAGGCATGATATAAAATACTACATCCGAGATGTTAGTCTGTTTAGGTTAGGATATATAACGCTATAGTCGTATATAATGTCCCAACCGAGACGTACGGGACGACACGAACGTGATTCTGTAAAACATTACCAGCGATGGGCTAGATGTGTTAGTTTAGGTTGTGATACGTTATAGACGTATATAATGTTCCCACCGAGAAGTAGAGGCCGATACGCCAGGCATGATGTAAAATACTACATCCGAAATGTTAGTCTGTTTAGGTTAGGATATATAACGCTATAGACGTATATAATATCCCAACTGAGACGTACGGGACGACACAAACGGGATTCTGTAAAATATTACCAGCGAGGGGCTCGATGGGTTAGGTTAGGTTATGTTACGTTATAGACGTATATAATGTTCCCACCGAGAAGTAGAGGCCGATACGCCAGGAATGTTGTAAAATACTGCATCCGAGATGTTAGCCTGCCTTACGTTAGGATATATATCGCTGTAGACGTATATAATATCCCAACCGAGATGTACGGGACGACACGAACGGGATTCTGTAAAACATTACCAGCGAGGGGCTAGATGTGTTAGGTTAGGTTATATTACGTTATAGACCTATGTAATGTTCCCACCGAGAAGTAGGGGCCGATACGGCAGGAATGTTGTAAAATACTACATCCGAGATGATAGCCTGCCTTAGGTTAGGATATATAACGCTATAGACGTATATAATATTCCAACCGAGATGTACGGGACGACAGGAACGGGATTCTGTAAAACATTACCTGCGAGGGGCTAGATGTGTTAGGTTAGGTTATATTAGGTTATAAACCTATATAATGTTCCCACCGAGAAGTAGGGGCCGATACACCGGGAAAGTTGTAAAATACTACATCCGAGATGATAGCCTGCCTTAGGTTAGGATATATATCGCTGTAGACGTATATAATATCTCAACCGAGATGTACGGAACGACACGAACGGGATTCTGTAAAACATTGCCAACGAGGGGCTAGATGGGATAGGTTAGGTTATGTTACGTTATAGACGTATATAATGTTCCCACCGAGAAGTAGGGGCCGGTATGCCAGGAATGTTGTAAAATACTGCGTCCGAGATGATAGGCTGCCTTACGTTAGGATATATATCGCTGTAGATGTATATAATATCCCAACCGAGATGTACGTGACGACAGGAACGGGATTCTGTAAAACATTACCTGCGAGGGGCTAGATGTGTTAGGTTAGGTTGTATTAAGTTATAGACCTATATAATGTTCCCACCGAGAAGTAGGGGCCGATACGCCAGGAATGTTGTAAAATACTACATCCGAGATGATAGCCTGCCTTAGGTTAGGATATATAACGCTATAGACGTATATAATATCCCAACCGAGATGTACGGGACGACAGGAACGGGATTCTGTAAAACATTACCTGCGAGGGGCTAGATGTGTTAGGTTAGGTTATATTAGGTTATAAACCTATATAATGTTCCCACCGAGAAGTAGGGGCCGATACACCGGGAAAGTTGTAAAATACTACATCCGAGATGATAGCCTGCCTTAGGTTAGGATATATATCGCTGTAGACGTATATAATATCTCAACCGAGATGTACGGAACGACACGAACGGGATTCTGTAAAACATTGCCAACGAGGGGCTAGATGGGATAGGTTAGGTTATGTTACGTTATAGACGTATATAATGTTCCCACCGAGAAGTAGGGGCCGATATGCCAGGAATGTTGTAAAATACTGCATCCGAGATGATAGCCTGGCTTAGGTTAGGATATACAACGCTCTAAACGTATATAATGTCCCAACCGAGACATACGGGACGACACGAACGGGATTCTGTAAAACATTACCAGCGAGGGGCTAGATGTGTAAGGTTAGGTTATATTAAGTTATAGACCTATATAATGTTCCCACCGAGAAATAGGGGCCGATACGCCAGGAATGTTGTAAAATACTACATCCGAGATGATGGCCCGCCTTAGGTTAGGATATATAACGCTATAGACGTATATAATATCCCAACCGAGAGGTACGGGACGTCATGAACGGTATTCTGTAAAACATTACCAGCGAGGTTCTAGATGTGTTAGGTTAGGTTATATTACGTCATAGAAGAATATAATGTTCCCACCGAGAAGTAGAGGCCGATACGCCTGTAATGTTGTAAAATACTGCATCCGAGATGTTAGCCTGCCTTAGGTTAGGATATACAACGCTCTAAACGTATATAATGTCCCAACCGAGACATACGGGACGACACGAACGGGATTCTGTAAAACATTACCAGCGAGGGGCTAGATGTGTTAGGTTAGGTTATATTACGTCATAGACGAATATAATGTTCCCACCGAGAAGTAGAGGCCGATACGCCAGGCATGATATAAAATACTACATACAAGATGTTAGTCTGTTTAGGTTAGGATATATAACGCTATAGTTGTATATAATGTCCCAACCGAGACGTACGGGACGACACGAACGTGATTGTGTAAAACATTACCAGCGAGGGGCTAGATGTGTTAGTTTAGGTTGTGATACGTTATAGACGTATATAATGTTCCCACCGAGAAGTAGAGGCCGATACGCCAGGCATGATGTAAAATACTACATCCGAGATGTTAGTCTGTTTAGGTTAGGATATATAACGCTATAGTCGTATATAATGTCCCAACCGAGACGTACGGGACGACACGAACGTGATTCTGTAAAACATTACCAGCGAGGGGCTAGATGTGTTAGTTTAGGTTGTGATACGTTATAGACGTATATAATGTTCCCACCGAGAAGTAGAGGCCGATACGCCAGGCATGATGTAAAATACTACATCCGAGATGTTAGTCTGTTTAGGTTAGGATATATAACGCTATAGACGTATATAATATCCCAACTGAGACGTACGGGACGACACAAACGGGATTCTGTAAAATATTACCAGCGAGGGGCTAGATGTGTTAGTTTAGGTTGTGATACGTTATAGACGTATATAATGTTCCCACCGAGAAGTAGAGGCCGATACGCCAGGCATGATGTAAAATACTACATCCGAGATGTTAGTCTGTTTAGGTTAGGATATATAACGCTATAGTCGTATATAATGTCCCAACCGAGACGTACGGCACGACACGAACGTGATTCTGTAAAACATTACCAGCGAGGGGCTAGATGTGTTAGTTTAGGTTGTGATACGTTATAGACGTATATAATGTTCCCACCGAGAAGTAGAGGCCGATACGCCAGGCATGATGTAAAATACTACATCCGAGATGTTAGTCTGTTTAGGTTAGGATATATAACGCTATAGACGTATATAATATCCCAACTGAGACGTACGGGACGACACAAACGGGATTCTGTAAAATATTACCAGCGCGGGGCTAGATGGGTTAGGTTAGGTTATGTTACGTTATAGACGTATATAATGTTCCCACCGAGAAGTAGAGGCCGATACGCCAGGAATGTTGTAAAATACTGCATCCGAGATGTTAGCCTGCCTTAGGTTAGGATATACAACGCTCTAAACGTATATAATGTCCCAACCGACACATACGGGACGACACGAACGGGATTCTGTAAAACATTACCAGCGAGGGGCTAGATGTGTTAGGTTAGGTTATATTACGTTATAGACCTATGTAATATTCCCACCGAGAAGAAGGGGCCGATACGCCAGGAATGTTGTAAAATACTGCATCCGAGATGATAGCCTGCCTTGCGTTAGGATATATATCGCTGTAGACGTATATAATATTCCAACCGAGATGTACGGGACGTCACGAACGGGATTCTGTAAAACATTACCAGCGAGGGGCTAGATGGGTTAGGTTAGGTTATATTACGTTACAGACGAATATAATGTTCCCACCGAGAAGTAGAGGCCGATACGCCAGGCATGATGTAAAATACTACATCCGAGATGTTAGTCTGTTTAGGTTAGGATATATAACGCTATAGTCGTATATAATGTCCCAACCGAGACGTACGGGACGACACGAACGTGATTCTGTAAAACATTACCAGCGAGGGGCTGGATGTGTTAGTTTAGGTTGTGATACGTTATAGACGTATATAATGTTCCCACCGAGAAGTAGAGGCCGATACGCCACGAATGTTGTAAAATACTACATCCGAGATGATAGCCTGCCTTAGGTTAGGATATATAACGCTATAGACGTATATGATATCCCAACCGAGATGTACGGGACGTCACGATCGGTATTCTGTAAAACATTACCAGCGAGGTTCTAGATGTGTGAGGTTAGGTTATATTACGTCATAGACGAATATAATGTTCCCCCCGAGAAGTAGAGGCTGATACGCCAGGCATGATATAAAATACTACATCCGAGATGTTAGTCTGTTTAGGTTAGGATATACAACGCTATGGTCGTATATAATGTCCCAACCGAGACGTACGGGACGACACGAACGTGATTCTGTAAAACATTACCAGCGAGGGTCTAGATGTGTTAGGTTAGGTTATATTACGTTACAGACGAATATAATGTTCCCACCGAGAAGTAGAGGCCGATACGCCAGGAATGTTGTAAAATACTACATCCGAGATGATAGCCTGCCTTAGGTTAGGATATATAACGCTATAGACGTATATGATATCCCAACCGAGATGTACGGGACGTCACGATCGGTATTCTGTAAAACATTACCAGCGAGGTTCTAGATGTGTTAGGTTAGGTTATATTACGTCATAGACGAATATAATGTTCCCACCGAGAAGTAGAGGCCGATACGCCAGGCATGATGTAAAATACTACATCCGAGATGTTAGTCTGTTTAGGTTAGGATATATAACGCTATAGTCGTATATAATGTCCCAACCGAGACGTACGGGACGACACGAACGTGATTCTGTAAAACATTACCAGCGAGGGGCTGGATGTGTTAGTTTAGGTTGTGATACGTTATAGACGTATATAATGTTCCCACCGAGAAGTAGAGGCCGATACGCCACGAATGTTGTAAAATACTACATCCGAGATGATAGCCTGCCTTAGGTTAGGATATATAACGCTATAGACGTATATGATATCCCAACCGAGATGTACGGGACGTCACGATCGGTATTCTGTAAAACATTACCAGCGAGGTTCTAGATGTGTGAGGTTAGGTTATATTACGTCATAGACGAATATAATGTTCCCCCCGAGAAGTAGAGGCTGATACGCCAGGCATGATATAAAATACTACATCCGAGATGTTAGTCTGTTTAGGTTAGGATATACAACGCTATGGTCGTATATAATGTCCCAACCGAGACGTACGGGACGACACGAACGTGATTGTGTAAAACATTACCAGCGAGGGGCTAGATGTGTTAGTTTAGGTTGTGATACGTTATAGACGTATATAATGTTCCCACCGAGAAGTAGAGGCCGATACGCCAGGCATGATGTAAAATACTACATCCGAGATGTTAGTCTGTTTAGGTTAGGATATATAACGCTATAGTCGTATATAATGTCCCATCCGAGACGTACGGGACGACACGAACGTGATTCTGTAAAACATTACCAGCGAGGGGCTAGATGTGTTAGTTTAGGTTGTGATACGTTATAGACGTATATAATGTTCCCACCGAGAAGTAGAGGCCGATACGCCAGGCATGATGTAAAATACTACATCCGAGATGTTAGTCTGTTTAGGTTAGGATATATAACGCTATAGACGTATATAATATCCCAACTGAGACGTACGGGACGACACAAACGGGATTCTGTAAAATATTACCAGCGCGGGGCTAGATGGGTTAGGTTAGGTTATGTTACGTTATAGACGTATATAATGTTCCCACCGAGAAGTAGAGGCCGATACGCCAGGAATGTTGTAAAATACTGCATCCGAGATGTTAGCCTGCCTTAGGTTAGGATATACAACGCTCTAAACGTATATAATGTCCCAACCGAGACATACGGGACGACACGAACGGGATTCTGTAAAACATTACCAGCGAGGGGCTAGATGTGTTAGGTTAGGTTATATTACGTTATAGACCTATGTAATATTCCCACCGAGAAGTAGGGGCCGATACGCCAGGAATGTTGTAAAATACTGCATCCGAGATGATAGCCTGCCTTGCGTTAGGATATATATCGCTGTAGACGTATATAATATTCCAACCGAGATGTACGGGACGTCACGAACGGGATTCTGTAAAACATTACCAGCGAGGGGCTAGATGTGTTAGGTTAGGTTATATTACGTTACAGACGAATATAATGTTCCCACCGAGAAGTAGAGGCCGATACGCCAGGCATGATGTAAAATACTACATCCGAGATGTTAGTCTGTTTAGGTTAGGATATATAACGCTATAGTCGTATATAATGTCCCAACCGAGACGTACGGGACGACACGAACGTGATTCTGTAAAACATTACCAGCGAGGGGCTGGATGTGTTAGTTTAGGTTGTGATACGTTATAGACGTATATAATGTTCCCACCGAGAAGTAGGGGCCGATATGCCAGGAATGTTGTAAAATACTGCATCCGAGATAATAGCCTGCCTTAGGTTAGGATATATAACGCTATAGACGTATATAATATCCCAACTGAGACCTACGGGACGACACAAACGGGATTCTGTAAAATATTACCAGCGAGGGGCTAGATGGGTTAGGTTAGGTTGTGATACGTTATAGACGTATATAATGCTCCCACCGAGAAGTAGGGGCCGATATGCCAGGAATGTTGTAAAATACTGCATCCGAGATAATAGCCTGCCTTAGGTTAGGATATATAATGCTATAGACGTATATAATATCCCAACCGAGATGTACGGGACGTCACGATCGGTATTCTGTAAAACATTACCAGCGAGGTTCTAGATGTGTTAGGTTAGGTTATATTACGTCATAGACGTATATAATGTTCCCACCGAGAAGTAGAGGCCGATACGCCAGGCATGATATAAAATACTACATCCGAGATGTTAGTCTGTTTAGGTTAGGATATATAACGCTATAGTCGTATATAATGTCCCAACCGAGACGTACGGGACGACACGAACGTGATTGTGTAAAACATTACCAGCGAGGGGCTAGATGTGTTAGTTTAGGTTGTGATACGTTATAGACGTATATAATGTTCCCACCGAGAAGTAGAGGCCGATACGCCAGGAATGTTGTAAAATACTACATCCGAGATGATAGCCTGCCTTAGGTTAGGATATACAACGCTATAGACGTATATGATATCCAAACCGAGATGTACGGGACGTCACGATCGGTATTGTGTAAAACATTACCAGCGAGGTTCTAGGTGTGTTAGGTTAGGTTATATTACGTCATAGACGAATATAATGTTCCCACCGAGAAGTAGAGGCTGATACGCCAGGCATGATATAAAATACTACATCCGAGATGTTAGTCTGTTTAGGTTAGGATATATAACGCTATAGTCGTATATAATGTCCCAACCGAGACGTACGGGACGACACGAACGTGATTCTGTAAAACATTACCAGCGATGGGCTAGATGTGTTAGTTTAGGTTGTGATACGTTATAGACGTATATAATGTTCCCACCGAGAAGTAGAGGCCGATACGCCAGGCATGATGTAAAATACTACATCCGAAATGTTAGTCTGTTTAGGTTAGGATATATAACGCTATAGACGTATATAATATCCCAACTGAGACGTACGGGACGACACAAACGGGATTCTGTAAAATATTACCAGCGAGGGGCTCGATGGGTTAGGTTAGGTTATGTTACGTTATAGACGTATATAATGTTCCCACCGAGAAGTAGAGGCCGATACGCCAGGAATGTTGTAAAATACTGCATCCGAGATGTTAGCCTGCCTTACGTTAGGATATATATCGCTGTAGACGTATATAATATCCCAACCGAGATGTACGGGACGACACGAACGGGATTCTGTAAAACATTACCAGCGAGGGGCTAGATGTGTTAGGTTAGGTTATATTACGTTATAGACCTATGTAATGTTCCCACCGAGAAGTAGGGGCCGATACGGCAGGAATGTTGTAAAATACTACATCCGAGATGATAGCCTGCCTTAGGTTAGGATATATAACGCTATAGACGTATATAATATTCCAACCGAGATGTACGGGACGACAGGAACCGGATTCTGTAAAACATTACCTGCGAGGGGCTAGATGCGTTAGGTTAGGTTATATTACGTTACAGACGAATATGATGTTCCCACCGAGAAGTAGAGGCCGATACGCCACGAATGTTGTAAAATACTACATCCGAGATGATAGCCTGCCTTAGGTTAGGATATATAACGCTATAGACGTATATGATATCCCAACCGAGATGTACGGGACGTCACGATCGGTATTCTGTAAAACATTACCAGCGAGGTTCTAGATGTGTGAGGTTAGGTTATATTACGTCATAGACGAATATAATGTTCCCCCCGAGAAGTAGAGGCTGATACGCCAGGCATGATATAAAATACTACATCCGAGATGTTAGTCTGTTTAGGTTAGGATATACAACGCTATGGTCGTATATAATGTCCCAACCGAGACGTACGGGACGACACGAACGTGATTGTGTAAAACATTACCAGCGAGGGGCTAGATGTGTTAGTTTAGGTTGTGATACGTTATAGACGTATATAATGTTCCCACCGAGAAGTAGAGGCCGATACGCCAGGCATGATGTAAAATACTACATCCGAGATGTTAGTCTGTTTAGGTTAGGATATATAACGCTATAGTCGTATATAATGTCCCAACCGAGACGTACGGGACGACACGAACGTGATTCTGTAAAACATTACCAGCGAGGGGCTAGATGTGTTAGTTTAGGTTGTGATACGTTATAGACGTATATAATGTTCCCACCGAGAAGTAGAGGCCGATACGCCAGGCATGATGTAAAATACTACATCCGAGATGTTAGTCTGTTTAGGTTAGGATATATAACGCTATAGTCGTATATAATGTCCCAACCGAGACGTACGGCACGACACGAACGTGATTCTGTAAAACATTACCAGCGAGGGGCTAGATGTGTTAGTTTAGGTTGTGATACGTTATAGACGTATATAATGTTCCCACCGAGAAGTAGAGGCCGATACGCCAGGCATGATGTAAAATACTACATCCGAGATGTTAGTCTGTTTAGGTTAGGATATATAACGCTATAGACGTATATAATATCCCAACTGAGACGTACGGGACGACACAAACGGGATTCTGTAAAATATTACCAGCGCGGGGCTAGATGGGTTAGGTTAGGTTATGTTACGTTATAGACGTATATAATGTTCCCACCGAGAAGTAGAGGCCGATACGCCAGGAATGTTGTAAAATACTGCATCCGAGATGTTAGCCTGCCTTAGGTTAGGATATACAACGCTCTAAACGTATATAATGTCCCAACCGACACATACGGGACGACACGAACGGGATTCTGTAAAACATTACCAGCGAGGGGCTAGATGTGTTAGGTTAGGTTATATTACGTTATAGACCTATGTAATATTCCCACCGAGAAGAAGGGGCCGATACGCCAGGAATGTTGTAAAATACTGCATCCGAGATGATAGCCTGCCTTGCGTTAGGATATATATCGCTGTAGACGTATATAATATTCCAACCGAGATGTACGGGACGTCACGAACGGGATTCTGTAAAACATTACCAGCGAGGGGCTAGATGGGTTAGGTTAGGTTATATTACGTTACAGACGAATATAATGTTCCCACCGAGAAGTAGAGGCCGATACGCCAGGCATGATGTAAAATACTACATCCGAGATGTTAGTCTGTTTAGGTTAGGATATATAACGCTATAGTCGTATATAATGTCCCAACCGAGACGTACGGGACGACACGAACGTGATTCTGTAAAACATTACCAGCGAGGGGCTGGATGTGTTAGTTTAGGTTGTGATACGTTATAGACGTATATAATGTTCCCACCGAGAAGTAGAGGCCGATACGCCACGAATGTTGTAAAATACTACATCCGAGATGATAGCCTGCCTTAGGTTAGGATATATAACGCTATAGACGTATATGATATCCCAACCGAGATGTACGGGACGTCACGATCGGTATTCTGTAAAACATTACCAGCGAGGTTCTAGATGTGTGAGGTTAGGTTATATTACGTCATAGACGAATATAATGTTCCCCCCGAGAAGTAGAGGCTGATACGCCAGGCATGATATAAAATACTACATCCGAGATGTTAGTCTGTTTAGGTTAGGATATACAACGCTATGGTCGTATATAATGTCCCAACCGAGACGTACGGGACGACACGAACGTGATTCTGTAAAACATTACCAGCGAGGGTCTAGATGTGTTAGGTTAGGTTATATTACGTTACAGACGAATATAATGTTCCCACCGAGAAGTAGAGGCCGATACGCCAGGAATGTTGTAAAATACTACATCCGAGATGATAGCCTGCCTTAGGTTAGGATATATAACGCTATAGACGTATATGATATCCCAACCGAGATGTACGGGACGTCACGATCGGTATTCTGTAAAACATTACCAGCGAGGTTCTAGATGTGTTAGGTTAGGTTATATTACGTCATAGACGAATATAATGTTCCCACCGAGAAGTAGAGGCCGATACGCCAGGCATGATGTAAAATACTACATCCGAGATGTTAGTCTGTTTAGGTTAGGATATATAACGCTATAGTCGTATATAATGTCCCAACCGAGACGTACGGGACGACACGAACGTGATTCTGTAAAACATTACCAGCGAGGGGCTGGATGTGTTAGTTTAGGTTGTGATACGTTATAGACGTATATAATGTTCCCACCGAGAAGTAGAGGCCGATACGCCACGAATGTTGTAAAATACTACATCCGAGATGATAGCCTGCCTTAGGTTAGGATATATAACGCTATAGACGTATATGATATCCCAACCGAGATGTACGGGACGTCACGATCGGTATTCTGTAAAACATTACCAGCGAGGTTCTAGATGTGTGAGGTTAGGTTATATTACGTCATAGACGAATATAATGTTCCCCCCGAGAAGTAGAGGCTGATACGCCAGGCATGATATAAAATACTACATCCGAGATGTTAGTCTGTTTACGTTAGGATATACAACGCTATGGTCGTATATAATGTCCCAACCGAGACGTACGGGACGACACGAACGTGATTGTGTAAAACATTACCAGCGAGGGGCTAGATGTGTTAGTTTAGTTTGTGATACGTTATAGACGTATATAATGTTCCCACCGAGAAGTAGAGGCCGATACGCCAGGCATGATGTAAAATACTACATCCGAGATGTTAGTCTGTTTAGGTTAGGATATATAACGCTATAGTCGTATATAATGTCCCAACCGAGACGTACGGGACGACACGAACGTGATTCTGTAAAACATTACCAGCGAGGGGCTAGATGTGTTAGTTTAGGTTGTGATACGTTATAGACGTATATAATGTTCCCACCGAGAAGTAGAGGCCGATACGCCAGGCATGATGTAAAATACTACATCCGAGATGTTAGTCTGTTTAGGTTAGGATATATAACGCTATAGACGTATATAATATCCCAACTGAGACGTACGGGACGACACAAACGGGATTCTGTAAAATATTACCAGCGAGGGGCTAGATGGGTTAGGTTAGGTTGTGATACGTTATAGACGTATATAATGCTCCCACCGAAAAGTAGGGGCCGATATGCCAGGAATGTTGTAAAATACTGCATCCGAGATAATAGCCTGCCTTAGGTTAGGATATATAATGCTATAGACGTATATAATATCCCAACCGAGATGTACGGGACGTCACGATCGGTATTCTGTAAAACATTACCAGCGAGGTTCTAGATGTGTTAGGTTAGGTTATATTACGTCATAGACGTATATAATGTTCCCACCGAGAAGTAGAGGCCGATACGCCAGGCATGATATAAAATACTACATCCGAGATGTTAGTCTGTTTAGGTTAGGATATATAACGCTATAGTCGTATATAATGTCCCAACCGAGACGTACGGGACGACACGAACGTGATTGTGTAAAACATTACCAGCGAGGGGCTAGATGTGTTAGTTTAGGTTGTGATACGTTATAGACGTATATAATGTTCCCACCGAGAAGTAGAGGCCGATACGCCAGGAATGTTGTAAAATACTACATCCGAGATGATAGCCTGCCTTAGGTTAGGATATACAACGCTATAGACGTATATGATATCCAAACCGAGATGTACGGGACGTCACGATCGGTATTGTGTAAAACATTACCAGCGAGGTTCTAGGTGTGTTAGGTTAGGTTATATTACGTCATAGACGAATATAATGTTCCCACCGAGAAGTAGAGGCTGATACGCCAGGCATGATATAAAATACTACATCCGAGATGTTAGTCTGTTTAGGTTAGGATATATAACGCTATAGTCGTATATAATGTCCCAACCGAGACGTACGGGACGACACGAACGTGATTCTGTAAAACATTACCAGCGATGGGCTAGATGTGTTAGTTTAGGTTGTGATACGTTATAGACGTATATAATGTTCCCACCGAGAAGTAGAGGCCGATACGCCAGGCATGATGTAAAATACTACATCCGAGATGTTAGTCTGTTTAGGTTAGGATATATAACGCTATAGACGTATATAATATCCCAACTGAGACGTACGGGACGACACAAACGGGATTCTGTAAAATATTACCAGCGAGGGGCTCGATGGGTTAGGTTAGGTTATGTTACGTTATAGACGTATATAATGTTCCCACCGAGAAGTAGAGGCCGATACGCCAGGAATGTTGTAAAATACTGCATCCGAGATGTTAGCCTGCCTTACGTTAGGATATATATCGCTGTAGACGTATATAATATCCCAACCGAGATGTACGGGACGACACGAACGGGATTCTGTAAAACATTACCAGCGAGGGGCTAGATGTG
The DNA here is from genome assembly GCA_963969225.1 of Xylocopa violacea. Lineage (NCBI taxonomy): Eukaryota > Metazoa > Arthropoda > Insecta > Hymenoptera > Apidae > Xylocopa > Xylocopa violacea. The sequence goes on from CAXAJV010000013.1 coordinate 5,374,303, forward strand.
TTAGGTTAGGTTATATTACGTTATAGACCTATGTAATGTTCCCACCGAGAAGTAGGGGCCGATACGGCAGGAATGTTGTAAAATACTACATCCGAGATGATAGCCTGCCTTAGGTTAGGATATATAACGCTATAGACGTATATAATATTCCAACCGAGATGTACGGGACGACAGGAACCGGATTCTGTAAAACATTACCTGCGAGGGGCTAGATGCGTTAGGTTAGGTTATATTACGTTACAGACGAATATGATGTTCCCACCGAGAAGTAGAGGCCGATACGCCACGAATGTTGTAAAATACTACATCCGAGATGATAGCCTGCCTTAGGTTAGGATATATAACGCTATAGACGTATATGATATCCCAACCGAGATGTACGGGACGTCACGATCGGTATTCTGTAAAACATTACCAGCGAGGTTCTAGATGTGTGAGGTTAGGTTATATTACGTCATAGACGAATATAATGTTCCCCCCGAGAAGTAGAGGCTGATACGCCAGGCATGATATAAAATACTACATCCGAGATGTTAGTCTGTTTAGGTTAGGATATACAACGCTATGGTCGTATATAATGTCCCAACCGAGACGTACGGGACGACACGAACGTGATTGTGTAAAACATTACCAGCGAGGGGCTAGATGTGTTAGTTTAGGTTGTGATACGTTATAGACGTATATAATGTTCTCACCGAGAAGTAGAGGCCGATACGCCAGGCATGATGTAAAATACTACATCCGAGATGTTAGTCTGTTTAGGTTAGGATATATAACGCTATAGTCGTATATAATGTCCCAACCGAGACGTACGGGACGACACGAACGTGATTCTGTAAAACATTACCAGCGAGGGGCTAGATGTGTTAGTTTAGGTTGTGATACGTTATAGACGTATATAATGTTCCCACCGAGAAGTAGAGGCCGATACGCCAGGCATGATGTAAAATACTACATCCGAGATGTTAGTCTGTTTAGGTTAGGATATATAACGCTATAGACGTATATAATATCCCAACTGAGACGTACGGGACGACACAAACGGGATTCTGTAAAATATTACCAGCGCGGGGCTAGATGGGTTAGGTTAGGTTATGTTACGTTATAGAAGTATATAATGTTCCCACCGAGAAGTAGAGGCCGATACGCCAGGAATGTTGTAAAATACTGCATCCGAGATGTTAGCCTGCCTTAGGTTAGGATATACAACGCTCTAAACGTATATAATGTCCCAACCGAGACATACGGGACGACACGAACGGGATTCTGTAAAACATTACCAGCGAGGGGCTAGATGTGTTAGGTTAGGTTATATTACGTTATAGACCTATGTAATATTCCCACCGAGAAGTAGGGGCCGATACGCCAGGAATGTTGTAAAATACTGCATCCGAGATGATAGCCTGTCTTGCGTTAGGATATATATCGCTGTAGACGTATATAATATTCCAACCGAGATGTACGGGACGTCACGAACGGGATTCTGTAAAACATTACCAGCGAGGGGCTAGATGTGTTAGGTTAGGTTATATTACGTTACAGACGAATATAATGTTCCCACCGAGAAGTAGAGGCCGATACGCCAGGCATGATGTAAAATACTACATCCGAGATGTTAGTCTGTTTAGGTTAGGATATATAACGCTATAGTCGTATATAATGTCCCAACCGAGACGTACGGGACGACACGAACGTGATTCTGTAAAACATTACCAGCGAGGGGCTGGATGTGTTAGTTTAGGTTGTGATACGTTATAGACGTATATAATGTTCCCACCGAGAAGTAGGGGCCGATATGCCAGGAATGTTGTAAAATACTGCATCCGAGATAATAGCCTGCCTTAGGTTAGGATATATAACGCTATAGACGTATATAATATCCCAACTGAGACGTACGGGACGACACAAACGGGATTCTGTAAAATATTACCAGCGAGGGGCTAGATGGGTTAGGTTAGGTTGTGATACGTTATAGACGTATATAATGCTCCCACCGAGAAGTAGGGGCCGATACGCCAGGAATGTTGTAAAATACTACATCCGAGATGATAGCCTGCCTTAGGTTAGGATATATAACGCTATAGACGTATATGATATCCCAACCGAGATGTACGGGACGTCACGATCGGTATTCTGTAAAACCTTACCAGCGAGGTTCTAGATGTGTTAGGTTAGGTTATATTACGTCATAGACGAATATAATGTTCCCCCCGAGAAGTAGAGGCTGATACGCCAGGCATGATATAAAATACTACATCCGAGATGTTAGTCTGTTTAGGTTAGGATATATAACGCTATGGTCGTATATAATGTCCCAACCGAGACGTACGGGACGACACGAACGTGATTCTGTAAAACATTACCAGCGAGGGGCTAGATGTGTTAGTTTAGGTTGTGATACGTTTTAGACGTATATAATGTTCCCACCGAGAAGTAGGGGCCGATATGCCAGGCATGATGTAAAATACTACATCCGAGATGTTAGCCTGTTTAGGTTAGGATATATAACGCTATAGACGTATATAATATTCCAACCGAGACATACGGGACGACACGAACGGGATTCTGTAAAACATTACCAGCGAGGGGCTAGATGTGTTAGGTCAGGTTATATTACGTTATAGACCTATGTAATATTCCCACCGAGAAGTAGGGGCCGATACGCCAGGAATGTTGTAAAATACTGCATCCGAGATGATAGCCTGCCTTGCGTTAGGATATATATCGCTGTAGACGTATATAATATTCCAACCGAGATGTACGGGACGTCACGAACGGGATTCTGTAAAACATTACCAGCGAGGGGCTAGATGTGTTAGGTTAGGTTATATTACGTTACAGACGAATATAATGTTCCCACCGAGAAGTAGAGGCCGATACGCCAGGCATGATGTAAAATACTACATCCGAGATGTTAGTCTGTTTAGGTTAGGATATATAACGCTATAGTCGTATATAATGACCCAACCGAGACGTACGGGACGACACGAACGTGATTCTGTAAAACATTACCAGCGAGGGGCTGGATGTGTTAGTTTAGGTTGTGATACGTTATAGACGTATATAATGTTCCCACCGAGAAGTAGGGGCCGATATGCCAGGAATGTTGTAAAATACTGCATCCGAGATAATAGCCTGCCTTAGGTTAGGATATATAACGCTATAGACGTATATAATATCCCAACTGAGACGTACGGGACGACACAAACGGGATTCTGTAAAATATTACCAGCGAGGGGCTAGATGGGTTAGGTTAGGTTGTGATACGTTATAGACGTATATAATGCTCCCACCGAGAAGTAGGGGCCGATATGCCAGGAATGTTGTAAAATACTGCATCCGAGATAATAGCCTGCCTTAGGTTAGGATATATAATGCTATAGACGTATATAATATCCCAACCGAGATGTACGGGACGTCACGATCGGTATTCTGTAAAACATTACCAGCGAGGTTCTAGATGTGTTAGGTTAGGTTATATTACGTCATAGACGTATATAATGTTCCCACCGAGAAGTAGAGGCCGATACGCCAGGCATGATATAAAATACTACATCCGAGATGTTAGTCTGTTTAGGTTAGGATATATAACGCTATAGTCGTATATAATGTCCCAACCGAGACGTACGGGACGACACGAACGTGATTGTGTAAAACATTACCAGCGAGGGGCTAGATGTGTTAGTTTAGGTTGTGATACGTTATAGACGTATATAATGTTCCCACCGAGAAGTAGAGGCCGATACGCCAGGAATGTTGTAAAATACTACATCCGAGATGATAGCCTGCCTTAGGTTAGGATATACAACGCTATAGACGTATATGATATCCAAACCGAGATGTACGGGACGTCACGATCGGTATTGTGTAAAACATTACCAGCGAGGTTCTAGGTGTGTTAGGTTAGGTTATATTACGTCATAGACGAATATAATGTTCCCACCGAGAAGTAGAGGCTGATACGCCAGGCATGATATAAAATACTACATCCGAGATGTTAGTCTGTTTAGGTTAGGATATATAACGCTATAGTCGTATATAATGTCCCAACCGAGACGTACGGGACGACACGAACGTGATTCTGTAAAACATTACCAGCGATGGGCTAGATGTGTTAGTTTAGGTTGTGATACGTTATAGACGTATATAATGTTCCCACCGAGAAGTAGAGGCCGATACGCCAGGCATGATGTAAAATACTACATCCGAGATGTTAGTCTGTTTAGGTTAGGATATATAACGCTATAGACGTATATAATATCCCAACTGAGACGTACGGGACGACACAAACGGGATTCTGTAAAATATTACCAGCGAGGGGCTCGATGGGTTAGGTTAGGTTATGTTACGTTATAGACGTATATAATGTTCCCACCGAGAAGTAGAGGCCGATACGCCAGGAATGTTGTAAAATACTGCATCCGAGATGTTAGCCTGCCTTAGGTTAGGATATATATCGCTGTAGACGTATATAATATCCCAACCGAGATGTACGGGACGACACGAACGGGATTCTGTAAAACATTACCAGCGAGGGGCTAGATGTGTTAGGTTAGGTTATATTACGTTATAGACCTATGTAATGTTCCCACCGAGAAGTAGGGGCCGATACGGCAGGAATGTTGTAAAATACTACATCCGAGATGATAGCCTGCCTTAGGTTAGGATATATAACGCTATAGACGTATATAATATTCCAACCGAGATGTACGGGACGACAGGAACCGGATTCTGTAAAACATTACCTGCGAGGGGCTAGATGCGTTAGGTTAGGTTATATTACGTTACAGACGAATATGATGTTCCCACCGAGAAGTAGAGGCCGATACGCCAGGAATGTTGTAAAATACTACATCCGAGATGATAGCCTGCCTTAGGTTAGGATATATAACGCTATAGACGTATATGATATCCCAACCGAGATGTACGGGACGTCACGATCGGTATTCTGTAAAACATTACCAGCGAGGTTCTAGATGTGTTAGGTTAGGTTATATTACGTCATAGACGAATATAATGTTCCCCCCGAGAAGTAGAGGCTGATACGCCAGGCATGATATAAAATACTACATCCGAGATGTTAGTCTGTTTAGGTTAGGATATATAACGCTATGGTCGTATATAATGTCCCAACCGAGACGTACGGGACGACACGAACGTGATTCTGTAAAACATTACCAGCGAGGGGCTAGATGTGTTAGTTTAGGTTGTGATACGTTTTAGACGTATATAATGTTCCCACCGAGAAGTAGGGGCCGATATGCCAGGCATGATGTAAAATACTACATCCGAGATGTTAGCCTGTTTAGGTTAGGATATATAACGCTATAGACGTATATAATATTCCAACCGAGATGTACGGGACGACACGAACGTGATTCTGTAAAACATTACCAGCGAGGGTCTAGATGTGTTAGGTTAGGTTATATTACGTTACAGACGAATATAATGTTCCCACCGAGAAGTAGAGGCCGATACGCCAGGAATGTTGTAAAATACTACATCCGAGATGATAGCCTGCCTTAGGTTAGGATATATAACGCTATAGACGTATATGATATCCCAACCGAGATGTACGGGACGTCACGATCGGTATTCTGTAAAACATTACCAGCGAGGTTCTAGATGTGTTAGGTTAGGTTATATTACGTCATAGACGAATATAATGTTCCCACCGAGAAGTAGAGGCCGATACGCCAGGCATGATATAAAATACTACATCCGAGATGTTAGTCTGTTTAGGTTAGGATATATAATGCTATAGTCGTATATAATGTCCCAACCGAGACGTACGGGACGACACGAACGTGATTGTGTAAAACATTACCAGCGAGGGGCTAGATGTGTTAGTTTAGGTTGTGATACGTTATAGACGTATATAATGTTCCCACCGAGAAGTAGAGGCCGATACGCCAGGCATGATGTAAAATACTACATCCGAGATGTTAGTCTGTTTAGGTTAGGATATATAACGCTATAGTCGTATATAATGTCCCAACCGAGACGTACGGGACGACACGAACGTGATTCTGTAAAACATTACCAGCGAGGGGATAGATGTGTTAGTTTAGGTTGTGATACGTTATAGACGTATATAATGTTCCCACCGAGAAGTAGAGGCCGATACGCCAGGCATGATGTAAAATACTACATCCGAGATGTTAGTCTGTTTAGGTTAGGATATATAACGCTATAGACGTATATAATATCCCAACTGAGACGTACGGGACGACACAAACGGGATTCTGTAAAATATTACCAGCGAGGGGCTAGATGGGTTAGGTTAGGTTATGTAACGTTGTAGACGTATATAATGTTCCCACCGAGAAGTAGAGGCCGATACGCCAGGAATGTTGTAAAATACTGCATCCGAGATGTTATCCTGCCTTAGGTTAGGATATACAACGCTCTAAACGTATATAATGTCCCAACCGAGACATACGGGACGACACGAACGGGAATCTGTAGAACATTACCAGCGAGGGGCTAGATGTGTTAGGTTAGGTTATATTACGTTATAGACCTATATAATGTTCCCACCGAGAAGTAGGGGCCGATACGGCAGGAATGTTGTAAAATACTACATCCGAGATGATAGCCTGCCTTAGGTTAGGATATATAACGCTATAGACGTATATAATATTCCAACCGAGATGTACGGGACGTCACGAACGGGATTCTATAAAACATTACCAGCGAGGGGCTAGATGTGGTAGATTAGGTTATATTACGTTATAGACCTATATAATGTGCCCACCGAGAAGTAGAGGCCGATACGCCACGAATGTTGTAAAATACTACATCCGAGAGGTTAGCCTGCCTTACGTTAGGATATATATCGCTGTAGACGTATATAATATCCCAACCGAGATGTACGGGACGACACGAACGTGATCCTGTAAAACATTACCAGCGAGGGGCTAGATGTGTTAGTTTAGGTAGTGATACGTTATAGACGTATATAATGTTCCCACCGAGAAGTAGGGGCCGATATGCCAGGAATGTTGTAAAATACTGCATCCGAGATGATAGCCTGCCTTAGGTTAGGATATATAACGCTATAGACTTATATAATATCCCAACCGAGATGTACGAGACGAGAGGAACCGGATCCTGTAAAACATTACCTGCGAGGGGCTAGATGTGTTAGGTTAGGTTATATTAAGTTATAGACCTATATAATGTTCCCACCGAGAAATAGGGGCCGATACGCCAGGAATGTTGTAAAATACTACATCCGAGATGATGCCCTGCCTTAGGTTAGGATATATAACGCTATAGACGTATATAATATCACAACCGAGAGGTACGGGACGTCACGAACGGTATTCTGTAAAACATTACCAGCGAGGTTCTAGATGTGTTAGGTTAGGTTATATTACGTCATAGACGAATATAATGTTCCCACCGAAAAGTAGAGGCCGATACGCCAGGCATGATGTAAAATACTACATCCGAGATGTTAGTCTGTTTAGGTTAGGATATATAACGCTATAGACGTATATAATATTCCAACCGAGATGTACGGGACGACACGAACGTGATTCTGTAAAACATTACCAGCGTGGGGCTAGTTGTGTTAGGTTGGGTTATATTACGTTACAGACGAATATAATGTTCCCACCGAGAAGTAGAGGCCGATACGCCAGGAATGTTGTAAAATACTACATCCGAGAAGATAGCCTGCCTTAGGTTAGGATATACAACGCTATAGACGTATATGATATCCAAACCGAGATGTACGGGACGTCACGATCGGTATTGTGTAAAACATTACCAGCGAGGTTCTAGATGTGTTAGGTTAGGTTATATTACGTCATAGACGAATATAATGTTCCCCCCGAGAAGTAGAGGCTGATACGCCAGGCATGATATAAAATACTACATCCGAGATGTTAGTCTGTTTAGGTTAGGATATATAACGCTATGGTCGTATATAATGTCCCAACCGAGACGTACGGGACGACACGAACGTGATTCTGTAAAACATTACCAGCGAGGGGCTAGATGTGTTAGTTTAGGTTGTGATACGTTTTAGACGTATATAATGTTCCCACCGAGAAGTAGGGGCCGATATGCCAGGCATGATGTAAAATACTACATCCGAGATGTTAGCCTGTTTAGGTTAGGATATATAACGCTATAGACGTATATAATATTCCAACCGAGATGTACGGGACGACACGAACGTGATTCTGTAAAACATTACCAGCGAGGGTCTAGATGTGTTAGGTTAGGTTATATTACGTTACAGACGAATATAATGTTCCCACCGAGAAGTAGAGGCCGATACGCCAGGAATGTTGTAAAATACTACATCCGAGATGATAGCCTGCCTTAGGTTAGGATATATAACGCTATAGACGTATATGATATCCCAACCGAGATGTACGGGACGTCACGATCGGTATTCTGTAAAACATTACCAGCGAGGTTCTAGATGTGTTAGGTTAGGTTATATTACGTCATAGACGAATATAATGTTCCCACCGAGAAGTAGAGGCCGATACGCCAGGCATGATATAAAATACTACATCCGAGATGTTAGTCTGTTTAGGTTAGGATATATAATGCTATAGTCGTATATAATGTCCCAACCGAGACGTACGGGACGACACGAACGTGATTGTGTAAAACATTACCAGCGAGGTTCTAGATGTGTTAGGTTAGGTTATATTACGTCATAGACGAATATAATGTTCCCCCCGAGAAGTAGAGGCTGATACGCCAGGCATGATATAAAATACTACATCCGAGATGTTAGTCTGTTTAGGTTAGGATATATAACGCTATGGTCGTATATAATGTCCCAACCGAGACGTACGGGACGACACGAACGTGATTCTGTAAAACATTACCAGCGAGGGGCTAGATGTGTTAGTTTAGGTTGTGATACGTTTTAGACGTATATAATGTTCCCACCGAGAAGTAGGGGCCGATATGCCAGGCATGATGTAAAATACTACATCCGAGATGTTAGCCTGTTTAGGTTAGGATATATAACGCTATAGACGTATATAATATTCCAACCGAGATGTACGGGACGACACGAACGTGATTCTGTAAAACATTACCAGCGAGGGTCTAGATGTGTTAGGTTAGGTTATATTACGTTACAGACGAATATAATGTTCCCACCGAGAAGTAGAGGCCGATACGCCAGGAATGTTGTAAAATACTACATCCGAGATGATAGCCTGCCTTAGGTTAGGATATATAACGCTATAGACGTATATGATATCCCAACCGAGATGTACGGGACGTCACGATCGGTATTCTGTAAAACATTACCAGCGAGGTTCTAGATGTGTTAGGTTAGGTTATATTACGTCATAGACGAATATAATGTTCCCACCGAGAAGTAGAGGCCGATACGCCAGGCATGATATAAAATACTACATCCGAGATGTTAGTCTGTTTAGGTTAGGATATATAATGCTATAGTCGTATATAATGTCCCAACCGAGACGTACGGGACGACACGAACGTGATTGTGTAAAACATTACCAGCGAGGGGCTAGATGTGTTAGTTTAGGTTGTGATACGTTATAGACGTATATAATGTTCCCACCGAGAAGTAGAGGCCGATACGCCAGGCATGATGTAAAATACTACATCCGAGATGTTAGTCTGTTTAGGTTAGGATATATAACGCTATAGTCGTATATAATGTCCCAACCGAGACGTACGGGACGACACGAACGTGATTCTGTAAAACATTACCAGCGAGGGGATAGATGTGTTAGTTTACGTTGTGATACGTTATAGACGTATATAATGTTCCCACCGAGAAGTAGAGGCCGATACGCCAGGCATGATGTAAAATACTACATCCGAGATGTTAGTCTGTTTAGGTTAGGATATATAACGCTATAGACGTATATAATATCCCAACTGAGACGTACGGGACGACACAAACGGGATTCTGTAAAATATTACCAGCGAGGGGCTAGATGGGTTAGGTTAGGTTATGTAACGTTGTAGACGTATATAATGTTCCCACCGAGAAGTAGAGGCCGATACGCCAGGAATGTTGTAAAATACTGCATCCGAGATGTTATCCTGCCTTAGGTTAGGATATACAACGCTCTAAACGTATATAATGTCCCAACCGAGACATACGGGACGACACGAACGGGAATCTGTAGAACATTACCAGCGAGGGGCTAGATGTGTTAGGTTAGGTTATATTACGTTATAGACCTATATAATGTTCCCACCGAGAAGTAGGGGCCGATACGGCAGGAATGTTGTAAAATACTACATCCGAGATGATAGCCTGCCTTAGGTTAGGATATATAACGCTATAGACGTATATAATATTCCAACCGAGATGTACGGGACGTCACGAACGGGATTCTATAAAACATTACCAGCGAGGGGCTAGATGTGGTAGATTAGGTTATATTACGTTATAGACCTATATAATGTGCCCACCGAGAAGTAGAGGCCGATACGGCAGGAATGTTGTAAAATACTACATCCGAGATGATAGCCTGCCTTAGGTTAGGATATATAACGCTATAGACGTATATAATATTCCAACCGAGATGTACGGGACGTCACGAACGGGATTCTATAAAACATTACCAGCGAGGGGCTAGATGTGGTAGATTAGGTTATATTACGTTATAGACCTATATAATGTGCCCACCGAGAAGTAGAGGCCGATACGCCACGAATGTTGTAAAATACTACATCCGAGATGATAGCCTGCCTTAGGTTAGGATATATAACGCTATAGACGTATATGATATCCCAACCGAGATGTACGGGACGTCACGATCGGTATTCTGTAAAACATTACCAGCGAGGTTCTAGATGTGTTAGGTTAGGTTATATTACGTCATAGACGAATATAATGTTCCCACCGAAAAGTAGAGGCCGATACGCCAGGCATGATGTAAAATACTACATCCGAGATGTTAGTCTGTTTAGGTTAGGATATATAACGCTATAGACGTATATAATATTCCAACCGAGATGTACGGGACGACACGAACGTGATTCTGTAAAACATTACCAGCGTGGGGCTAGTTGTGTTAGGTTGGGTTATATTACGTTACAGACGAATATAATGTTCCCACCGAGAAGTAGAGGCCGATACGCCAGGAATGTTGTAAAATACTACATCCGAGAAGATAGCCTGCCTTAGGTTAGGATATACAACGCTATAGACGTATATGATATCCAAACCGAGATGTACGGGACGTCACGATCGGTATTGTGTAAAACATTACCAGCGAGGTTCTAGATGTGTTAGGTTAGGTTATATTACGTCATAGACGAATATAATGTTCCCCCCGAGAAGTAGAGGCTGATACGCCAGGCATGATATAAAATACTACATCCGAGATGTTAGTCTGTTTAGGTTAGGATATATAACGCTATGGTCGTATATAATGTCCCAACCGAGACGTACGGGACGACACGAACGTGATTCTGTAAAACATTACCAGCGAGGGGCTAGATGTGTTAGTTTAGGTTGTGATACGTTTTAGACGTATATAATGTTCCCACCGAGAAGTAGGGGCCGATATGCCAGGCATGATGTAAAATACTACATCCGAGATGTTAGCCTGTTTAGGTTAGGATATATAACGCTATAGACGTATATAATATTCCAACCGAGATGTACGGGACGACACGAACGTGATTCTGTAAAACATTACCAGCGAGGGTCTAGATGTGTTAGGTTAGGTTATATTACGTTACAGACGAATATAATGTTCCCACCGAGAAGTAGAGGCCGATACGCCAGGAATGTTGTAAAATACTACATCCGAGATGTTATCCTGCCTTAGGTTAGGATATACAACGCTCTAAACGTATATAATGTCCCAACCGAGACATACGGGACGACACGAACGGGAATCTGTAGAACATTACCAGCGAGGGGCTAGATGTGTTAGGTTAGGTTATATTACGTTATAGACCTATATAATGTTCCCACCGAGAAGTAGGGGCCGATACGGCAGGAATGTTGTAAAATACTACATCCGAGATGATAGCCTGCCTTAGGTTAGGATATATAACGCTATAGACGTATATAATATTCCAACCGAGATGTACGGGACGTCACGAACGGGATTCTATAAAACATTACCAGCGAGGGGCTAGATGTGGTAGATTAGGTTATATTACGTTATAGACCTATATAATGTGCCCACCGAGAAGTAGAGGCCGATACGCCACGAATGTTGTAAAATACTACATCCGAGAGGTTAGCCTGCCTTACGTTAGGATATATATCGCTGTAGACGTATATAATATCCCAACCGAGATGTACGGGACGACACGAACGTGATCCTGTAAAACATTACCAGCGAGGGGCTAGATGTGTTAGTTTAGGTAGTGATACGTTATAGACGTATATAATGTTCCCACCGAGAAGTAGGGGCCGATATGCCAGGAATGTTGTAAAATACTGCATCCGAGATGATAGCCTGCCTTAGGTTAGGATATATAACGCTATAGACTTATATAATATCCCAACCGAGATGTACGAGACGAGAGGAACCGGATCCTGTAAAACATTACCTGCGAGGGGCTAGATGTGTTAGGTTAGGTTATATTAAGTTATAGACCTATATAATGTTCCCACCGAGAAATAGGGGCCGATACGCCAGGAATGTTGTAAAATACTACATCCGAGATGATGCCCTGCCTTAGGTTAGGATATATAACGCTATAGACGTATATAATATCACAACCGAGAGGTACGGGACGTCACGAACGGTATTCTGTAAAACATTACCAGCGAGGTTCTAGATGTGTTAGGTTAGGTTATATTACGTCATAGACGAATATAATGTTCCCACCGAAAAGTAGAGGCCGATACGCCAGGCATGATGTAAAATACTACATCCGAGATGTTAGTCTGTTTAGGTTAGGATATATAACGCTATAGACGTATATAATATTCCAACCGAGATGTACGGGACGACACGAACGTGATTCTGTAAAACATTACCAGCGTGGGGCTAGTTGTGTTAGGTTGGGTTATATTACGTTACAGACGAATATAATGTTCCCACCGAGAAGTAGAGGCCGATACGCCAGGAATGTTGTAAAATACTACATCCGAGAAGATAGCCTGCCTTAGGTTAGGATATACAACGCTATAGACGTATATGATATCCAAACCGAGATGTACGGGACGTCACGATCGGTATTGTGTAAAACATTACCAGCGAGGTTCTAGGTGTGTTAGGTTAGGTTATATTACGTCATAGACGAATATAATGTTCCCACCGAGAAGTAGAGGCTGATACGCCAGGCATGATATAAAATACTACATCCGAGATGTTAGTCTGTTTAGGTTAGGATATATAACGCTATAGTCGTATATAATGTCCCAACCGAGACGTACGGGACGACACGAACGTGATTCTGTAAAACATTACCAGCGATGGGCTAGATGTGTTAGTTTAGGTTGTGATACGTTATAGACGTATATAATGTGCCCACCGAGAAGTAGAGGCCGATACGCCAGGCATGATGTAAAATACTACATCCGAGATGTTAGTCTGTTTAGGTTAGGATATATAACGCTATAGACGTATATAATATCCCAACTGAGACGTACGGGACGACACAAACGGGATTCTGTAAAATATTACCAGCGAGGGGCTCGATGGGTTAGGTTAGGTTATGTTACGTTATAGACGTATATAATGTTCCCACCGAGAAGTAGAGGCCGATACGCCAGGAATGTTGTAAAATACTGCATCCGAGATGTTAGCCTGCCTTACGTTAGGATATATATCGCTGTAGACGTATATAATATCCCAACCGTGATGTACGGGACGACACGAACGGGATTCTGTAAAACATTACCAGCGAGGGGCTAGATGTGTTAGGTTAGGTTATATTACGTTATAGACCTATGTGATGTTCCCACCGAGAAGTAGGGGCCGATACGGCAGGAATGTTGTAAAATACTACATCCGAGATGATAGCCTGCCTTAGGTTAGGATATATAACGCTATAGACGTATATAATATTCCAACCGAGATGTACGGGACGACAGGAACCGGATTCTGTAAAACATTACCTGCGAGGGGCTAGATGCGTTAGGTTAGGTTATATTACGTTACAGACGAATATGATGTTCCCACCGAGAAGTAGAGGCCGATACGCCAGGAATGTTGTAAAATACTACATCCGAGATGATAGCCTGCCTTAGGTTAGGATATATAACGCTATAGACGTATATGATATCCCAACCGAGATGTACGGGACGTCACGATCGGTAATCTGTAAAACATTACCAGCGAGGTTCTAGATGTGTTAGGTTAGGTTATATTACGTCATAGACGAATATAATGTTCCCCCCGAGAAGTAGAGGCTGATACGCCAGGCATGATATAAAATACTACATCCGAGATGTTAGTCTGTTTAGGTTAGGATATATAACGCTATGGTCGTATATAATGTCCCAACCGAGACGTACGGGACGACACGAACGTGATTCTGTAAAACATTACCAGCGCGGGGCTAGATGTGTTAGTTTAGGTTGTGATACGTTTTAGACGTATATAATGTTCCCACCGAGAAGTAGGGGCCGATATGCCAGGCATGATGTAAAATACTACATCCGAGATGTTAGCCTGTTTAGGTTAGGATATATAACGCTATAGACGTATATAATATTCCAACCGAGATGTACGGGACGACACGAACGTGATTCTGTAAAACATTACCAGCGAGGGTCTAGATGTGTTAGGTTAGGTTATATTACGTTACAGACGAATATAATGTTCCCACCGAGAAGTAGAGGCCGATACGCCAGGAATGTTGTAAAATACTACATCCGAGATGATAGCCTGCCTTAGGTTAGGATATATAACGCTATAGACGTATATGATATCCCAACCGAGATGTACGGGACGTCACGATCGGTATTCTGTAAAACATTACCAGCGAGGTTCTAGATGTGTTAGGTTAGGTTATATTACGTCATAGACGAATATAATGTTCCCACCGAGAAGTAGAGGCCGATACGCCAGGCATGATATAAAATACTACATCCGAGATGTTAGTCTGTTTAGGTTAGGATATATAATGCTATAGTCGTATATAATGTCCCAACCGAGACGTACGGGACGACACGAACGTGATTGTGTAAAACATTACCAGCGAGGGGCTAGATGTGTTAGTTTAGGTTGTGATACTATATAGACGTATATAATGTTCCCACCGAGAAGTAGAGGCCGATACGCCAGGCATGATGTAAAATACTACATCCGAGATGTTAGTCTGTTTAGGTTAGGATATATAACGCTATAGTCGTATATAATGTCCCAACCGAGACATACGGGACGACACGAACGGGAATCTGTAGAACATTACCAGCGAGGGGCTAGATGTGTTAGGTTAGGTTATATTACGTTATAGACCTATATAATGTTCCCACCGAGAAGTAGGGGCCGATACGGCAGGAATGTTGTAAAATACTACATCCGAGATGATAGCCTGCCTTAGGTTAGGATATATAACGCTATAGACGTATATAATATTCCAACCGAGATGTACGGGACGTCACGAACGGGATTCTATAAAACATTACCAGCGAGGGGCTAGATGTGGTAGATTAGGTTATATTACGTTATAGACCTATATAATGTGCCCACCGAGAAGTAGAGGCCGATACGCCACGAATGTTGTAAAATACTACATCCGAGAGGTTAGCCTGCCTTACGTTAGGATATATATCGCTGTAGACGTATATAATATCCCAACCGAGATGTACGGGACGACACGAACGTGATCCTGTAAAACATTACCAGCGAGGGGCTAGATGTGTTAGTTTAGGTAGTGATACGTTATAGACGTATATAATGTTCCCACCGAGAAGTAGGGGCCGATATGCCAGGAATGTTGTAAAATACTGCATCCGAGATGATAGCCTGCCTTAGGTTAGGATATATAACGCTATAGACTTATATAATATCCCAACCGAGATGTACGAGACGAGAGGAACCGGATCCTGTAAAACATTACCTGCGAGGGGCTAGATGTGTTAGGTTAGGTTATATTAAGTTATAGACCTATATAATGTTTGCACCGAGAAATAGGGGCCGATACGCCAGGAATGTTGTAAAATACTACATCCGAGATGATGCCCTGCCTTAGGTTAGGATATATAACGCTATAGACGTATATAATATCACAACCGAGAGGTACGGGACGTCACGAACGGTATTCTGTAAAACATTACCAGCGAGGTTCTAGATGTGTTAGGTTAGGTTATATTACGTCATAGACGAATATAATGTTCCCACCGAAAAGTAGAGGCCGATACGCCAGGCATGATGTAAAATACTACATCCGAGATGTTAGTCTGTTTAGGTTAGGATATATAACGCTATAGACGTATATAATATTCCAACCGAGATGTACGGGACGACACGAACGTGATTCTGTAAAACATTACCAGCGTGGGGCTAGTTGTGTTAGGTTGGGTTATATTACGTTACAGACGAATATAATGTTCCCACCGAGAAGTAGAGGCCGATACGCCAGGAATGTTGTAAAATACTACATCCGAGATGATAGCCTGCCTTAGGTTAGGATATACAACGCTATAGACGTATATGATATCCAAACCGAGATGTACGGGACGTCACGATCGGTATTGTGTAAAACATTACCAGCGAGGTTCTAGGTGTGTTAGGTTAGGTTATATTACGTCATAGACGAATATAATGTTCCCACCGAGAAGTAGAGGCTGATACGCCAGGCATGATATAAAATACTACATCCGAGATGTTAGTCTGTTTAGGTTAGGATATATAACGCTATGGTCGTATATAATGTCCCAACCGAGACGTACGGGACGACACGAACGTGATTGTGTAAAACATTACCAGCGAGGGGCTAGATGTGTTAGTTTAGGTTGTGATACGTTATAGACGTATATAATGTTCCCACCGAGAAGTAGAGGCCGATACGCCAGGCATGATGTAAAATACTACATCCGAGAGGTTAGTCTGTTTAGGTTAGGATATATAACGCTATAGTCGTATATAATGTCCCAACCGAGACGTACGGGACGACACGAACGTGATTCTGTAAAACATTACCAGCGAGGGGCTAGATGTGTTAGGTTAGGTTATATTACGTTACAGACGAATATAATGTTCCCACCGAGAAGTAGAGGCCGATACGCCAGGCATGATGTAAAATACTACATCCGAGATGTTAGTCTGTTTAGGTTAGGATATATAACGCTATAGTCGTATATAATGTCCCATCCGAGACGTACGGGACGACACGAACGTGATTCTGTAAAACATTACCAGCGAGGGGCTGGATGTGTTAGTTTAGATTGTGATACGTTATAGACGTATATAATGTTCCCACCGAGAAGTAGGGGCCGATATGCCAGGAATGTTGTAAAATACTGCATCCGAGATAATAGCCTGCCTTAGGTTAGGATATATAACGCTATAGACGTATATAATATCCCAACTGAGACGTACGGGACGACACAAACGGGATTCTGTAAAATATTACCAGCGAGGGGCTAGATGGGTTAGGTTAGGTTGTGATACGTTATAGACGTATATAATGCTCCCACCGAGAAGTAGGGGCCGATATGCCAGGAATGTTGTAAAATACTGCATCCGAGATAATAGCCTGCCTTAGGTTAGGATATATAATGCTATAGACGTATATAATATCCCAACCGAGATGTACGGGACGTCACGATCGGTATTCTGTAAAACATTACCAGCGAGGTTCTAGATGTGTTAGGTTAGGTTATATTACGTCATAGACGTATATAATGTTCCCACCGAGAAGTAGAGGCCGATACGCCAGGCATGATATAAAATACTACATCCGAGATGTTAGTCTGTTTAGGTTAGGATATATAACGCTATAGTCGTATATAATGTCCCAACCGAGACGTACGGGACGACACGAACGTGATTGTGTAAAACATTACCAGCGAGGGGCTAGATGTGTTAGTTTAGGTTGTGATACGTTATAGACGTATATAATGTTCCCACCGAGAAGTAGAGGCCGATACGCCAGGAATGTTGTAAAATACTACATCCGAGATGATAGCCTGCCTTAGGTTAGGATATACAACGCTATAGACGTATATGATATCCAAACCGAGATGTACGGGACGTCACGATCGGTATTGTGTAAAACATTACCAGCGAGGTTCTAGGTGTGTTAGGTTAGGTTATATTACGTCATAGACGAATATAATGTTCCCACCGAGAAGTAGAGGCTGATACGCCAGGCATGATATAAAATACTACATCCGAGATGTTAGTCTGTTTAGGTTAGGATATATAACGCTATAGTCGTATATAATGTCCCAACCGAGACGTACGGGACGACACGAACGTGATTCTGTAAAACATTACCAGCGATGGGCTAGATGTGTTAGTTTAGGTTGTGATACGTTATAGACGTATATAATGTTCCCACCGAGAAGTAGAGGCCGATACGCCAGGCATGATGTAAAATACTACATCCGAGATGTTAGTCTGTTTAGGTTAGGATATATAACGCTATAGACGTATATAATATCCCAACTGAGACGTACGGGACGACACAAACGGGATTCTGTAAAATATTACCAGCGAGGGGCTCGATGGGTTAGGTTAGGTTATGTTACGTTATAGACGTATATAATGTTCCCACCGAGAAGTAGAGGCCGATACGCCAGGAATGTTGTAAAATACTGCATCCGAGATGTTAGCCTGCCTTACGTTAGGATATATATCGCTGTAGACGTATATAATATCCCAACCGAGATGTACGGGACGACACGAACGGGATTCTGTAAAACATTACCAGCGAGGGGCTAGATGTGTTAGGTTAGGTTATATTACGTTATAGACCTATGTAATGTTCCCACCGAGAAGTAGGGGCCGATACGGCAGGAATGTTGTAAAATACTACATCCGAGATGATAGCCTGCCTTAGGTTAGGATATATAACGCTATAGACGTATATAATATTCCAACCGAGATGTACGGGACGACAGGAACCGGATTCTGTAAAACATTACCTGCGAGGGGCTAGATGCGTTAGGTTAGGTTATATTACGTTACAGACGAATATGATGTTCCCACCGAGAAGTAGAGGCCGATACGCCACGAATGTTGTAAAATACTACATCCGAGATGATAGCCTGCCTTAGGTTAGGATATATAACGCTATAGACGTATATGATATCCCAACCGAGATGTACGGGACGTCACGATCGGTATTCTGTAAAACATTACCAGCGAGGTTCTAGATGTGTGAGGTTAGGTTATATTACGTCATAGACGAATATAATGTTCCCCCCGAGAAGTAGAGGCTGATACGCCAGGCATGATATAAAATACTACATCCGAGATGTTAGTCTGTTTAGGTTAGGATATACAACGCTATGGTCGTATATAATGTCCCAACCGAGACGTACGGGACGACACGAACGTGATTGTGTAAAACATTACCAGCGAGGGGCTAGATGTGTTAGTTTAGGTTGTGATACGTTATAGACGTATATAATGTTCCCACCGAGAAGTAGAGGCCGATACGCCAGGCATGATGTAAAATACTACATCCGAGATGTTAGTCTGTTTAGGTTAGGATATATAACGCTATAGTCGTATATAATGTCCCAACCGAGACGTACGGGACGACACGAACGTGATTCTGTAAAACATTACCAGCGAGGGGCTAGATGTGTTAGTTTAGGTTGTGATACGTTATAGACGTATATAATGTTCCCACCGAGAAGTAGAGGCCGATACGCCAGGCATGATGTAAAATACTACATCCGAGATGTTAGTCTGTTTAGGTTAGGATATATAACGCTATAGACGTATATAATATCCCAACTGAGACGTACGGGACGACACAAACGGGATTCTGTAAAATATTACCAGCGCGGGGCTAGATGGGTTAGGTTAGGTTATGTTACGTTATAGACGTATATAATGTTCCCACCGAGAAGTAGAGGCCGATACGCCAGGAATGTTGTAAAATACTGCATCCGAGATGTTAGCCTGCCTTAGGTTAGGATATACAACGCTCTAAACGTATATAATGTCCCAACCGAGACATACGGGACGACACGAACGGGATTCTGTAAAACATTACCAGCGAGGGGCTAGATGTGTTAGGTTAGGTTATATTACGTTATAGACCTATGTAATATTCCCACCGAGAAGTAGGGGCCGATACGCCAGGAATGTTGTAAAATACTGCATCCGAGATGATAGCCTGCCTTGCGTTAGGATATATATCGCTGTAGACGTATATAATATTCCAACCGAGATGTACGGGACGTCACGAACGGGATTCTGTAAAACATTACCAGCGAGGGGCTAGATGTGTTAGGTTAGGTTATATTACGTTACAGACGAATATAATGTTCCCACCGAGAAGTAGAGGCCGATACGCCAGGCATGATGTAAAATACTACATCCGAGATGTTAGTCTGTTTAGGTTAGGATATATAACGCTATAGTCGTATATAATGTCCCAACCGAGACGTACGGGACGACACGAACGTGATTCTGTAAAACATTACCAGCGAGGGGCTGGATGTGTTAGTTTAGGTTGTGATACGTTATAGACGTATATAATGTTCCCACCGAGAAGTAGGGGCCGATATGCCAGGAATGTTGTAAAATACTGCATCCGAGATAATAGCCTGCCTTAGGTTAGGATATATAACGCTATAGACGTATATAATATCCCAACTGAGACGTACGGGACGACACAAACGGGATTCTGTAAAATATTACCAGCGAGGGGCTAGATGGGTTAGGTTAGGTTGTGATACGTTATAGACGTATATAATGCTCCCACCGAGAAGTAGGGGCCGATATGCCAGGAATGTTGTAAAATACTGCATCCGAGATAATAGCCTGCCTTAGGTTAGGATATATAATGCTATAGACGTATATAATATCCCAACCGAGATGTACGGGACGTCACGATCGGTATTCTGTAAAACATTACCAGCGAGGTTCTAGATGTGTTAGGTTAGGTTATATTACGTCATAGACGTATATAATGTTCCCACCGAGAAGTAGAGGCCGATACGCCAGGCATGATATAAAATACTACATCCGAGATGTTAGTCTGTTTAGGTTAGGATATATAACGCTATAGTCGTATATAATGTCCCAACCGAGACGTACGGGACGACACGAACGTGATTGTGTAAAACATTACCAGCGAGGGGCTAGATGTGTTAGTTTAGGTTGTGATACGTTATAGACGTATATAATGTTCCCACCGAGAAGTAGAGGCCGATACGCCAGGAATGTTGTAAAATACTACATCCGAGATGATAGCCTGCCTTAGGTTAGGATATACAACGCTATAGACGTATATGATATCCAAACCGAGATGTACGGGACGTCACGATCGGTATTGTGTAAAACATTACCAGCGAGGTTCTAGGTGTGTTAGGTTAGGTTATATTACGTCATAGACGAATATAATGTTCCCACCGAGAAGTAGAGGCTGATACGCCAGGCATGATATAAAATACTACATCCGAGATGTTAGTCTGTTTAGGTTAGGATATATAACGCTATAGTCGTATATAATGTCCCAACCGAGACGTACGGGACGACACGAACGTGATTCTGTAAAACATTACCAGCGATGGGCTAGATGTGTTAGTTTAGGTTGTGATACGTTATAGACGTATATAATGTTCCCACCGAGAAGTAGAGGCCGATACGCCAGGCATGATGTAAAATACTACATCCGAGATGTTAGTCTGTTTAGGTTAGGATATATAACGCTATAGACGTATATAATATCCCAACTGAGACGTACGGGACGACACAAACGGGATTCTGTAAAATATTACCAGCGAGGGGCTCGATGGGTTAGGTTAGGTTATGTTACGTTATAGACGTATATAATGTTCCCACCGAGAAGTAGAGGCCGATACGCCAGGAATGTTGTAAAATACTGCATCCGAGATGTTAGCCTGCCTTACGTTAGGATATATATCGCTGTAGACGTATATAATATCCCAACCGAGATGTACGGGACGACACGAACGGGATTCTGTAAAACATTACCAGCGAGGGGCTAGATGTGTTAGGTTAGGTTATATTACGTTATAGACCTATGTAATGTTCCCACCGAGAAGTAGGGGCCGATACGGCAGGAATGTTGTAAAATACTACATCCGAGATGATAGCCTGCCTTAGGTTAGGATATATAACGCTATAGACGTATATAATATTCCAACCGAGATGTACGGGACGACAGGAACCGGATTCTGTAAAACATTACCTGCGAGGGGCTAGATGCGTTAGGTTAGGTTATATTACGTTACAGACGAATATGATGTTCCCACCGAGAAGTAGAGGCCGATACGCCAGGAATGTTGTAAAATACTACATCCGAGATGATAGCCTGCCTTAGGTTAGGATATATAACGCTATAGACGTATATGATATCCCAACCGAGATGTACGGGACGTCACGATCGGTATTCTGTAAAACATTACCAGCGAGGTTCTAGATGTGTTAGGTTAGGTTATATTACGTCATAGACGAATATAATGTTCCCCCCGAGAAGTAGAGGCTGATACGCCAGGCATGATATAAAATACTACATCCGAGATGTTAGTCTGTTTAGGTTAGGATATATAACGCTATGGTCGTATATAATGTCCCAACCGAGACGTACGGGACGACACGAACGTGATTCTGTAAAACATTACCAGCGAGGGGCTAGATGTGTTAGTTTAGGTTGTGATACGTTTTAGACGTATATAATGTTCCCACCGAGAAGTAGGGGCCGATATGCCAGGCATGATGTAAAATACTACATCCGAGATGTTAGCCTGTTTAGGTTAGGATATATAACGCTATAGACGTATATAATATTCCAACCGAGACATACGGGACGACACGAACGGGATTCTGTAAAACATTACCAGCGAGGGGCTAGATGTGTTAGGTTAGGTTATATTACGTTATAGACCTAGGTAATATTCCCACCGAGAAGAAGGGGCCGATACGCCAGGAATGTTGTAAAATACTGCATCCGAGATGATAGCCTGCCTTGCGTTAGGATATATATCGCTGTAGACGTATATAATATTCCAACCGAGATGTACGGGACGTCACGAACGGGATTCTGTAAAACATTACCAGCGAGGGGCTAGATGTGTTAGGTTAGGTTATATTACGTTACAGACGAATATAATGTTCCCACCGAGAAGTAGAGGCCGATACGCCAGGCATGATGTAAAATACTACATCCGAGATGTTAGTCTGTTTAGGTTAGGATATATAACGCTATAGTCGTATATAATGTCCCAACCGAGACGTACGGGACGACACGAACGTGATTCTGTAAAACATTACCAGCGAGGGGCTGGATGTGTTAGTTTAGGTTGTGATACGTTATAGACGTATATAATGTTCCCACCGAGAAGTAGGGGCCGATATGCCAGGAATGTTGTAAAATACTGCATCCGAGATAATAGCCTGCCTTAGGTTAGGATATATAACGCTATAGACGTATATAATATCCCAACTGAGACGTACGGGACGACACAAACGGGATTCTGTAAAATATTACCAGCGAGGGGCTAGATGGGTTAGGTTAGGTTGTGATACGTTATAGACGTATATAATGCTCCCACCGAGAAGTAGGGGCCGATATGCCAGGAATGTTGTAAAATACTGCATCCGAGATGATAGCCTGCCTTAGGTTAGGATATACAACGCTATAGACGTATATGATATCCAAACCGAGATGTACGGGACGTCACGATCGGTATTGTGTAAAACATTACCAGCGAGGTTCTAGGTGTGTTAGGTTAGGTTATATTACGTCATAGACGAATATAATGTTCCCACCGAGAAGTAGAGGCTGATACGCCAGGCATGATATAAAATACTACATCCGAGATGTTAGTCTGTTTAGGTTAGGATATATAACGCTATAGTCGTATATAATGTCCCAACCGAGACGTACGGGACGACACGAACGTGATTCTGTAAAACATTACCAGCGATGGGCTAGATGTGTTAGTTTAGGTTGTGATACGTTATAGACGTATATAATGTTCCCACCGAGAAGTAGAGGCCGATACGCCAGGCATGATGTAAAATACTACATCCGAGATGTTAGTCTGTTTAGGTTAGGATATATAACGCTATAGACGTATATAATATCCCAACTGAGACGTACGGGACGACACAAACGGGATTCTGTAAAATATTACCAGCGAGGGGCTCGATGGGTTAGGTTAGGTTATGTTACGTTATAGACGTATATAATGTTCCCACCGAGAAGTAGAGGCCGATACGCCAGGAATGTTGTAAAATACTGCATCCGAGATGTTAGCCTGCCTTAGGTTAGGATATATATCGCTGTAGACGTATATAATATCCCAACCGAGATGTACGGGACGACACGAACGGGATTCTGTAAAACATTACCAGCGAGGGGCTAGATGTGTTAGGTTAGGTTATATTACGTTATAGACCTATGTAATGTTCCCACCGAGAAGTAGGGGCCGATACGGCAGGAATGTTGTAAAATACTACATCCGAGATGATAGCCTGCCTTAGGTTAGGATATATAACGCTATAGACGTATATAATATTCCAACCGAGATGTACGGGACGACAGGAACCGGATTCTGTAAAACATTACCTGCGAGGGGCTAGATGCGTTAGGTTAGGTTATATTACGTTACAGACGAATATGATGTTCCCACCGAGAAGTAGAGGCCGATACGCCAGGAATGTTGTAAAATACTACATCCGAGATGATAGCCTGCCTTAGGTTAGGATATATAACGCTATAGACGTATATGATATCCCAACCGAGATGTACGGGACGTCACGATCGGTATTCTGTAAAACATTACCAGCGAGGTTCTAGATGTGTTAGGTTAGGTTATATTACGTCATAGACGAATATAATGTTCCCCCCGAGAAGTAGAGGCTGATACGCCAGGCATGATATAAAATACTACATCCGAGATGTTAGTCTGTTTAGGTTAGGATATATAACGCTATGGTCGTATATAATGTCCCAACCGAGACGTACGGGACGACACGAACGTGATTCTGTAAAACATTACCAGCGAGGGGCTAGATGTGTTAGTTTAGGTTGTGATACGTTTTAGACGTATATAATGTTCCCACCGAGAAGTAGGGGCCGATATGCCAGGCATGATGTAAAATACTACATCCGAGATGTTAGCCTGTTTAGGTTAGGATATATAACGCTATAGACGTATATAATATTCCAACCGAGATGTACGGGACGACACGAACGTGATTCTGTAAAACATTACCAGCGAGGGTCTAGATGTGTTAGGTTAGGTTATATTACGTTACAGACGAATATAATGTTCCCACCGAGAAGTAGAGGCCGATACGCCAGGAATGTTGTAAAATACTACATCCGAGATGATAGCCTGCCTTAGGTTAGGATATATAACGCTATAGACGTATATGATATCCCAACCGAGATGTACGGGACGTCACGATCGGTATTCTGTAAAACATTACCAGCGAGGTTCTAGATGTGTTAGGTTAGGTTATATTACGTCATAGACGAATATAATGTTCCCACCGAGAAGTAGAGGCCGATACGCCAGGCATGATATAAAATACTACATCCGAGATGTTAGTCTGTTTAGGTTAGGATATATAATGCTATAGTCGTATATAATGTCCCAACCGAGACGTACGGGACGACACGAACGTGATTGTGTAAAACATTACCAGCGAGGGGCTAGATGTGTTAGTTTAGGTTGTGATACGTTATAGACGTATATAATGTTCCCACCGAGAAGTAGAGGCCGATACGCCAGGCATGATGTAAAATACTACATCCGAGATGTTAGTCTGTTTAGGTTAGGATATATAACGCTATAGTCGTATATAATGTCCCAACCGAGACGTACGGGACGACACGAACGTGATTCTGTAAAACATTACCAGCGAGGGGATAGATGTGTTAGTTTAGGTTGTGATACGTTATAGACGTATATAATGTTCCCACCGAGAAGTAGAGGCCGATACGCCAGGCATGATGTAAAATACTACATCCGAGATGTTAGTCTGTTTAGGTTAGGATATATAACGCTATAGACGTATATAATATCCCAACTGAGACGTACGGGACGACACAAACGGGATTCTGTAAAATATTACCAGCGAGGGGCTAGATGGGTTAGGTTAGGTTATGTAACGTTGTAGACGTATATAATGTTCCCACCGAGAAGTAGAGGCCGATACGCCAGGAATGTTGTAAAATACTGCATCCGAGATGTTATCCTGCCTTAGGTTAGGATATACAACGCTCTAAACGTATATAATGTCCCAACCGAGACATACGGGACGACACGAACGGGAATCTGTAGAACATTACCAGCGAGGGGCTAGATGTGTTAGGTTAGGTTATATTACGTTATAGACCTATATAATGTTCCCACCGAGAAGTAGGGGCCGATACGGCAGGAATGTTGTAAAATACTACATCCGAGATGATAGCCTGCCTTAGGTTAGGATATATAACGCTATAGACGTATATAATATTCCAACCGAGATGTACGGGACGTCACGAACGGGATTCTATAAAACATTACCAGCGAGGGGCTAGATGTGGTAGATTAGGTTATATTACGTTATAGACCTATATAATGTGCCCACCGAGAAGTAGAGGCCGATACGCCACGAATGTTGTAAAATACTACATCCGAGAGGTTAGCCTGCCTTACGTTAGGATATATATCGCTGTAGACGTATATAATATCCCAACCGAGATGTACGGGACGACACGAACGTGATCCTGTAAAACATTACCAGCGAGGGGCTAGATGTGTTAGTTTAGGTAGTGATACGTTATAGACGTATATAATGTTCCCACCGAGAAGTAGGGGCCGATATGCCAGGAATGTTGTAAAATACTGCATCCGAGATGATAGCCTGCCTTAGGTTAGGATATATAACGCTATAGACTTATATAATATCCCAACCGAGATGTACGAGACGAGAGGAACCGGATCCTGTAAAACATTACCTGCGAGGGGCTAGATGTGTTAGGTTAGGTTATATTAAGTTATAGACCTATATAATGTTCCCACCGAGAAATAGGGGCCGATACGCCAGGAATGTTGTAAAATACTACATCCGAGATGATGCCCTGCCTTAGGTTAGGATATATAACGCTATAGACGTATATAATATCACAACCGAGAGGTACGGGACGTCACGAACGGTATTCTGTAAAACATTACCAGCGAGGTTCTAGATGTGTTAGGTTAGGTTATATTACGTCATAGACGAATATAATGTTCCCACCGAAAAGTAGAGGCCGATACGCCAGGCATGATGTAAAATACTACATCCGAGATGTTAGTCTGTTTAGGTTAGGATATATAACGCTATAGACGTATATAATATTCCAACCGAGATGTACGGGACGACACGAACGTGATTCTGTAAAACATTACCAGCGTGGGGCTAGTTGTGTTAGGTTGGGTTATATTACGTTACAGACGAATATAATGTTCCCACCGAGAAGTAGAGGCCGATACGCCAGGAATGTTGTAAAATACTACATCCGAGAAGATAGCCTGCCTTAGGTTAGGATATACAACGCTATAGACGTATATGATATCCAAACCGAGATGTACGGGACGTCACGATCGGTATTGTGTAAAACATTACCAGCGAGGTTCTAGGTGTGTTAGGTTAGGTTATATTACGTCATAGACGAATATAATGTTCCCACCGAGAAGTAGAGGCTGATACGCCAGGCATGATATAAAATACTACATCCGAGATGTTAGTCTGTTTAGGTTAGGATATATAACGCTATAGTCGTATATAATGTCCCAACCGAGACGTACGGGACGACACGAACGTGATTCTGTAAAACATTACCAGCGATGGGCTAGATGTGTTAGTTTAGGTTGTGATACGTTATAGACGTATATAATGTTCCCACCGAGAAGTAGAGGCCGATACGCCAGGCATGATGTAAAATACTACATCCGAGATGTTAGTCTGTTTAGGTTAGGATATATAACGCTATAGACGTATATAATATCCCAACTGAGACGTACGGGACGACACAAACGGGATTCTGTAAAATATTACCAGCGAGGGGCTCGATGGGTTAGGTTAGGTTATGTTACGTTATAGACGTATATAATGTTCCCACCGAGAAGTAGAGGCCGATACGCCAGGAATGTTGTAAAATACTGCATCCGAGATGTTAGCCTGCCTTACGTTAGGATATATATCGCTGTAGACGTATATAATATCCCAACCGAGATGTACGGGACGACACGAACGGGATTCTGTAAAACATTACCAGCGAGGGGCTAGATGTGTTAGGTTAGGTTATATTACGTTATAGACCTATGTGATGTTCCCACCGAGAAGTAGGGGCCGATACGGCAGGAATGTTGTAAAATACTACATCCGAGATGATAGCCTGCCTTAGGTTAGGATATATAACGCTATAGACGTATATAATATTCCAACCGAGATGTACGGGACGACAGGAACCGGATTCTGTAAAACATTACCTGCGAGGGGCTAGATGCGTTAGGTTAGGTTATATTACGTTACAGACGAATATGATGTTCCCACCGAGAAGTAGAGGCCGATACGCCAGGAATGTTGTAAAATACTACATCCGAGATGATAGCCTGCCTTAGGTTAGGATATATAACGCTATAGACGTATATGATATCCCAACCGAGATGTACGGGACGTCACGATCGGTAATCTGTAAAACATTACCAGCGAGGTTCTAGATGTGTTAGGTTAGGTTATATTACGTCATAGACGAATATAATGTTCCCCCCGAGAAGTAGAGGCTGATACGCCAGGCATGATATAAAATACTACATCCGAGATGTTAGTCTGTTTAGGTTAGGATATATAACGCTATGGTCGTATATAATGTCCCAACCGAGACGTACGGGACGACACGAACGTGATTCTGTAAAACATTACCAGCGCGGGGCTAGATGTGTTAGTTTAGGTTGTGATACGTTTTAGACGTATATAATGTTCCCACCGAGAAGTAGGGGCCGATATGCCAGGCATGATGTAAAATACTACATCCGAGATGTTAGCCTGTTTAGGTTAGGATATATAACGCTATAGACGTATATAATATTCCAACCGAGATGTACGGGACGACACGAACGTGATTCTGTAAAACATTACCAGCGAGGGTCTAGATGTGTTAGGTTAGGTTATATTACGTTACAGACGAATATAATGTTCCCACCGAGAAGTAGAGGCCGATACGCCAGGAATGTTGTAAAATACTACATCCGAGATGATAGCCTGCCTTAGGTTAGGATATATAACGCTATAGACGTATATGATATCCCAACCGAGATGTACGGGACGTCACGATCGGTATTCTGTAAAACATTACCAGCGAGGTTCTAGATGTGTTAGGTTAGGTTATATTACGTCATAGACGAATATAATGTTCCCACCGAGAAGTAGAGGCCGATACGCCAGGCATGATATAAAATACTACATCCGAGATGTTAGTCTGTTTAGGTTAGGATATATAATGCTATAGTCGTATATAATGTCCCAACCGAGACGTACGGGACGACACGAACGTGATTGTGTAAAACATTACCAGCGAGGGGCTAGATGTGTTAGTTTAGGTTGTGATACGTTATAGACGTATATAATGTTCCCACCGAGAAGTAGAGGCCGATACGCCAGGCATGATGTAAAATACTACATCCGAGAGGTTAGTCTGTTTAGGTTAGGATATATAACGCTATAGTCGTATATAATGTCCCAACCGAGACGTACGGGACGACACGAACGTGATTCTGTAAAACATTACCAGCGATGGGCTAGATGTGTTAGTTTAGGTTGTGATACGTTATAGACGTATATAATGTTCCCACCGAGAAGTAGAGGCCGATACGCCAGGCATGATGTAAAATACTACATCCGAGATGTTAGTCTGTTTAGGTTAGGATATATAACGCTATAGACGTATATAATATCCCAACTGAGACGTACGGGACGACACAAACGGGATTCTGTAAAATATTACCAGCGAGAGGCTCGATGGGTTAGGTTAGGTTATGTTACGTTATAGACGTATATAATGTTCCCACCGAGAAGTAGAGGCCGATACGCCAGGAATGTTGTAAGATACTGCAGCCGAGATGTTAGCCTTCCTTACGTTAGGATATATATCGCTGTAGACGTATATAAAATCCCAACCGAGATGTACGGGACGACACGAACGGGATTCTGTAAAACATTACCAGCGAGGGGCTAGATGTGTTAGGTTAGGTTATATTACGTTATAGACCTATGTAATGTTCCCACCGAGAAGTAGGAGCCGATACGGCAGGAATGTTGTAAAATACTACATCCGAGATAATAGCCTGCCTTAGGTTAGGATATATAACGCTATAGACGTATATAATATTCCAACCGAGATGTACGGGACGACAGGAACCGGATTCTGTAAAACATTACCTGCGAGGGGCTAGATGCGTTAGGTTAGGTTATATTACGTTACAGACGAATATGATGTTCCCACCGAGAAGTAGAGGCCGATACGCCAGGAATGTTGTAAAATACTACATCCGAGATGATAGCCTGCCTTAGGTTAGGATATATAACGCTATAGACGTATATGATATCCCAACCGAGATGTACGGGACGTCACGATCGGTATTCTGTAAAACATTACCAGCGAGGTTCTAGATGTGTTAGGTTAGGTTATATTACGTCATAGACGAATATAATGTTCCCCCCGAGAAGTAGAGGCTGATACGCCAGGCATGATATAAAATACTACATCCGAGATGTTAGTCTGTTTAGGTTAGGATATATAACGCTATGGTCGTATATAATGTCCCAACCGAGACGTACGGGACGACACGAACGTGATTCTGTAAAACATTACCAGCGAGGGGCTAGATGTGTTAGTTTAGGTTGTGATACGTTTTAGACGTATATAATGTTCCCACCGAGAAGTAGGGGCCGATATGCCAGGCATGATGTAAAATACTACATCCGAGATGTTAGCCTATTTAGGTTAGGATATATAACGCTATAGACGTATATAATATCCCAACCGAGATGTACGGGACGTCACGATCGGTATTCTGTAAAACATTACCAGCGAGGTTCTAGATGTGTTAGGTTAGGTTATATTACGTCATAGACGAATATAATGTTCCCACCGAGAAGTAGAGGCCGATACGCCAGGCATGATATAAAATACTACATCCGAGATGTTAGTCTGTTTAGGTTAGGATATATAACGCTATAGTCGTATATAATGTCCCAACCGAGACGTACGGGACGACACGAACGTGATTGTGTAAAACATTACCAGCGAGGGGCTAGATGTGTTAGTTTAGGTTGTGATACGTTATAGACGTATATAATGTTCCCACCGAGAAGTAGAGGCCGATACGCCAGGCATGATGTAAAATACTACATCCGAGATGTTAGTCTGTTTAGGTTAGGATATATAACGCTATAGACGTATATAAGATCCCAACTGAGACGTACGGGACGACACAAACGGGATTCTGTAAAATATTACCAGCGAGGGGCTAGATGGGTTAGGTTAGGTTATGTTACGTTATAGACGGATATAATGTTCCCACCGAGAAGTAGAGGCCGATACGCCAGGAATGTTGTAAAATACTGCATCCGAGATGTTATCCTGCCTTAGGTTAGGATATACAACGCTCTAAACGTATATAATGTCCCAACCGAGACATACGGGACGACACGAACGGGAATCTGTAGAACATTACCAGCGAGGGGCTAGATGTGTTAGGTTAGGTTATATTACGTTATAGACCTATATAATGTTCCCACCGAAAAGTAGGGGCCGATACGGCAGGAATGTTGTAAAATACTACATCCGAGATGATAGCCTGCCTTAGGTTAGGATATATAACGCTATAGACGTATATAATATTCCAACCGAGATGTACGGGACGTCACGAACGGGATTCTATAAAACATTACCAGCGAGGGGCTAGATGTGGTAGGTTAGGTTATATTACGTTATAGACCTATATAATGTGCCCACCGAGAAGTAGAGGCGGATACGCCACGAATGTTGTAAAATACTACATCCGAGAGGTTAGCCTGCCTTACGTTAGGATATATATCGCTGTAGACGTATATAATATCCCAACCGAGATGTACGGGACGACACGACCGTGATCCTGTAAAACATTACCAGCGAGGGGCTAGATGTGTTAGTTTAGGTAGTGATACGTTATAGACGTATATAATGTTCCCACCGAGAAGTAGGGGCCGATATGCCAGGAATGTTGTAAAATACTGCATCCGAGATGATAGCCTGCCTTAGGTTAGGATATATAACGCTATAGACGTATATGATATCCCAACCGAGATGTACGGGACGTCACGATCGGTAATCTGTAAAACATTACCAGCGAGGTTCTAGATGTGTTAGGTTAGGTTATATTACGTCATAGACGAATATAATGTTCCCCCCGAGAAGTAGAGGCTGATACGCCAGGCATGATATAAAATACTACATCCGAGATGTTAGTCTGTTTAGGTTAGGATATATAACGCTATGGTCGTATATAATGTCCCAACCGAGACGTACGGGACGACACGAACGTGATTCTGTAAAACATTACCAGCGCGGGGCTAGATGTGTTAGTTTAGGTTGTGATACGTTTTAGACGTATATAATGTTCCCACCGAGAAGTAGGGGCCGATATGCCAGGCATGATGTAAAATACTACATCCGAGATGTTAGCCTGTTTAGGTTAGGATATATAACGCTATAGACGTATATAATATTCCAACCGAGATGTACGGGACGACACGAACGTGATTCTGTAAAACATTACCAGCGAGGGTCTAGATGTGTTAGGTTAGGTTATATTACGTTACAGACGAATATAATGTTCCCACCGAGAAGTAGAGGCCGATACGCCAGGAATGTTGTAAAATACTACATCCGAGATGATAGCCTGCCTTAGGTTAGGATATATAACGCTATAGACGTATATGATATCCCAACCGAGATGTACGGGACGTCACGATCGGTATTCTGTAAAACATTACCAGCGAGGTTCTAGATGTGTTAGGTTAGGTTATATTACGTCATAGACGAATATAATGTTCCCACCGAGAAGTAGAGGCCGATACGCCAGGCATGATATAAAATACTACATCCGAGATGTTAGTCTGTTTAGGTTAGGATATATAATGCTATAGTCGTATATAATGTCCCAACCGAGACGTACGGGACGACACGAACGTGATTGTGTAAAACATTACCAGCGAGGGGCTAGATGTGTTAGTTTAGGTTGTGATACGTTATAGACGTATATAATGTTCCCACCGAGAAGTAGAGGCCGATACGCCAGGCATGATGTAAAATACTACATCCGAGAGGTTAGTCTGTTTAGGTTAGGATATATAACGCTATAGTCGTATATAATGTCCCAACCGAGACGTACGGGACGACACGAACGTGATTCTGTAAAACATTACCAGCGATGGGCTAGATGTGTTAGTTTAGGTTGTGATACGTTATAGACGTATATAATGTTCCCACCGAGAAGTAGAGGCCGATACGCCAGGCATGATGTAAAATACTACATCCGAGATGTTAGTCTGTTTAGGTTAGGATATATAACGCTATAGACGTATATAATATCCCAACTGAGACGTACGGGACGACACAAACGGGATTCTGTAAAATATTACCAGCGAGAGGCTCGATGGGTTAGGTTAGGTTATGTTACGTTATAGACGTATATAATGTTCCCACCGAGAAGTAGAGGCCGATACGCCAGGAATGTTGTAAGATACTGCAGCCGAGATGTTAGCCTTCCTTACGTTAGGATATATATCGCTGTAGACGTATATAAAATCCCAACCGAGATGTACGGGACGACACGAACGGGATTCTGTAAAACATTACCAGCGAGGGGCTAGATGTGTTAGGTTAGGTTATATTACGTTATAGACCTATGTAATGTTCCCACCGAGAAGTAGGAGCCGATACGGCAGGAATGTTGTAAAATACTACATCCGAGATAATAGCCTGCCTTAGGTTAGGATATATAACGCTATAGACGTATATAATATTCCAACCGAGATGTACGGGACGACAGGAACCGGATTCTGTAAAACATTACCTGCGAGGGGCTAGATGCGTTAGGTTAGGTTATATTACGTTACAGACGAATATGATGTTCCCACCGAGAAGTAGAGGCCGATACGCCAGGAATGTTGTAAAATACTACATCCGAGATGATAGCCTGCCTTAGGTTAGGATATATAACGCTATAGACGTATATGATATCCCAACCGAGATGTACGGGACGTCACGATCGGTATTCTGTAAAACATTACCAGCGAGGTTCTAGATGTGTTAGGTTAGGTTATATTACGTCATAGACGAATATAATGTTCCCCCCGAGAAGTAGAGGCTGATACGCCAGGCATGATATAAAATACTACATCCGAGATGTTAGTCTGTTTAGGTTAGGATATATAACGCTATGGTCGTATATAATGTCCCAACCGAGACGTACGGGACGACACGAACGTGATTCTGTAAAACATTACCAGCGAGGGGCTAGATGTGTTAGTTTAGGTTGTGATACGTTTTAGACGTATATAATGTTCCCACCGAGAAGTAGGGGCCGATATGCCAGGCATGATGTAAAATACTACATCCGAGATGTTAGCCTATTTAGGTTAGGATATATAACGCTATAGACGTATATAATATCCCAACCGAGATGTACGGGACGTCACGATCGGTATTCTGTAAAACATTACCAGCGAGGTTCTAGATGTGTTAGGTTAGGTTATATTACGTCATAGACGAATATAATGTTCCCACCGAGAAGTAGAGGCCGATACGCCAGGCATGATATAAAATACTACATCCGAGATGTTAGTCTGTTTAGGTTAGGATATATAACGCTATAGTCGTATATAATGTCCCAACCGAGACGTACGGGACGACACGAACGTGATTGTGTAAAACATTACCAGCGAGGGGCTAGATGTGTTAGTTTAGGTTGTGATACGTTATAGACGTATATAATGTTCCCACCGAGAAGTAGAGGCCGATACGCCAGGCATGATGTAAAATACTACATCCGAGATGTTAGTCTGTTTAGGTTAGGATATATAACGCTATAGACGTATATAAGATCCCAACTGAGACGTACGGGACGACACAAACGGGATTCTGTAAAATATTACCAGCGAGGGGCTAGATGGGTTAGGTTAGGTTATGTTACGTTATAGACGGATATAATGTTCCCACCGAGAAGTAGAGGCCGATACGCCAGGAATGTTGTAAAATACTGCATCCGAGATGTTATCCTGCCTTAGGTTAGGATATACAACGCTCTAAACGTATATAATGTCCCAACCGAGACATACGGGACGACACGAACGGGAATCTGTAGAACATTACCAGCGAGGGGCTAGATGTGTTAGGTTAGGTTATATTACGTTATAGACCTATATAATGTTCCCACCGAAAAGTAGGGGCCGATACGGCAGGAATGTTGTAAAATACTACATCCGAGATGATAGCCTGCCTTAGGTTAGGATATATAACGCTATAGACGTATATAATATTCCAACCGAGATGTACGGGACGTCACGAACGGGATTCTATAAAACATTACCAGCGAGGGGCTAGATGTGGTAGGTTAGGTTATATTACGTTATAGACCTATATAATGTGCCCACCGAGAAGTAGAGGCGGATACGCCACGAATGTTGTAAAATACTACATCCGAGAGGTTAGCCTGCCTTACGTTAGGATATATATCGCTGTAGACGTATATAATATCCCAACCGAGATGTACGGGACGACACGACCGTGATCCTGTAAAACATTACCAGCGAGGGGCTAGATGTGTTAGTTTAGGTAGTGATACGTTATAGACGTATATAATGTTCCCACCGAGAAGTAGGGGCCGATATGCCAGGAATGTTGTAAAATACTGCATCCGAGATGATAGCCTGCCTTAGGTTAGGATATATAACGCTATAGACTTATATAATATCCCAACCGAGATGTACGAGACGAGAGGAACCGGATCCTGTAAAACATTACCTGCGAGGGGCTAGATGTGTTAGGTTAGGTTATATTAAGTTATAGACCTATATAATGTTCCCACCGAGAAATAGGGGCCGATACGCCAGGAATGTTGTAAAATACTACATCCGAGATGATAGCCTGCCTTAGGTTAGGATATATAACGCTATAGACGTATATGATATCCCAACCGAGATGTACGGGACGTCACGATCGGTATTCTGTAAAACATTACCAGCGAGGTTCTAGATGTGTTAGGTTAGGTTATATTACGTCATAGACGAATATAATGTTCCCCCCGAGAAGTAGAGGCTGATACGCCAGGCATGATATAAAATACTACATCCGAGATGTTAGTCTGTTTAGGTTAGGATATATAACGCTATGGTCGTATATAATGTCCCAACCGAGACGTACGGGACGACATGAACGTGATTGTGTAAAACATTACCAGCGAGGGGCTAGATGTGTTAGTTTAGGTTGTGATACGTTATAGACGTATATAATGTTCCCACCGAGAAGTAGAGGCCGATACGCC
Organism: Xylocopa violacea; assembly: GCA_963969225.1. Lineage (NCBI taxonomy): Eukaryota > Metazoa > Arthropoda > Insecta > Hymenoptera > Apidae > Xylocopa > Xylocopa violacea. The sequence goes on from CAXAJV010000013.1 coordinate 5,410,964, forward strand.
AGGCATGATGTAAAATACTACATCCGAGATGTTAGTCTGTTTAGGTTAGGATATATTACGCTATAGTCGTATATAATGTCCCAACCGAGACGTACGGGACGACACGAACGTGATTCTGTAAAACATTACCAGCGAGGGGCTAGATGTGTTAGTTTAGGTTGTGATACGTTATAGACGTATATAATGTTCCCACCGAGAAGTAGAGGCCGATACGCCAGGCATGATGTAAAATACTACATCCGAGATGTTAGTCTGTTTAGGTTAGGATATATAACGCTATAGACGTATATAATATCCCAACTGAGACGTACGGGACGACACGAACGGGAATCTCTAGAACATTACCAGCGAGGGGCTAGATGTGTTAGGTTAGGTTATGTTACGTTATAGACGTATATAATGTTCCCACCGAGAAGTAGAGGCCGATACGCCAGGAATGTTGTAAAATACTGCATCCGAGATGTTATCCTGCCTTAGGTTAGGATATACAACGCTCTAAACGTATATAATGTCCCAACCGAGACATACGGGACGACACGAACGGGAATCTCTAGAACATTACCAGCGAGGGGCTAGATGTGTTAGGTTAGGTTATATTACGTTATAGACCTATATAATGTTCCCACCGAGAAGTAGGGGCCGATACGGCAGGAATTTTGTAAAATACTACATCCGAGATGATAGCCTGCCTTAGGTTAGGATATATAACGCTATAGACGTATATAATATTCCAACCGAGATGTACGGGACGTCACGAACGGGATTCTATAAAACATTACCAGCGAGGGGCTAGATGTGGTAGATTAGGTTATATTACGTTATAGACCTATATAATGTGCCCACCGAGAAGTAGAGGCCGATACGCCACGAATGTTGTAAAATACTACATCCGAGAGGTTAGCCTGCCTTACGTTAGGATATATATCGCTGTAGACGTATATAATATCCCAACCGAGATGTACGGGACGACACGAACGTGATCCTGTAAAACATTACCAGCGAGGGGCTAGATGTGTTAGTTTAGGTAGTGATACGTTATAGACGTATATAATGTTCCCACCGAGAAGTAGGGGCCGATATGCCAGGAATGTTGTAAAATACTGCATCCGAGATGATAGCCTGCCTTAGGTTAGGATATATAACGCTATAGACTTATATAATATCCCAACCGAGATGTACGAGACGAGAGGAACCGGATCCTGTAAAACATTACCTGCGAGGGGCTAGATGTGTTAGGTTAGGTTATATTAAGTTATAGACCTATATAATGTTCCCACCGAGAAATAGGGGCCGATACGCCAGGAATGTTGTAAAATACTACATCCGAGATGATGCCCTGCCTTAGGTTAGGATATATAACGCTATAGACGTATATAATATCACAACCGAGAGGTACGGGACGTCACGAACGGTATTCTGTAAAACATTACCAGCGAGGTTCTAGATGTGTTAGGTTAGGTTATATTACGTCATAGACGAATATAATGTTCCCACCGAGAAGTAGAGGCCGATACGCCAGGCATGATGTAAAATACTACATCCGAGATGTTAGTCTGTTTAGGTTAGGATATATAACGCTATAGACGTATATAAGATCCCAACTGAGACGTACGGGACGACACAAACGGGATTCTGTAAAATATTACCAGCGAGGGGCTAGATGGGTTAGGTTAGGTTATGTTACGTTATAGACGGATATAATGTTCCCACCGAGAAGTAGAGGCCGATACGCCAGGAATGTTGTAAAATACTGCATCCGAGATGTTATCCTGCCTTAGGTTAGGATATACAACGCTCTAAACGTATATAATGTCCCAACCGAGACATACGGGACGACACGAACGGGAATCTGTAGAACATTACCAGCGAGGGGCTAGATGTGTTAGGTTAGGTTATATTACGTTATAGACCTATATAATGTTCCCACCGAAAAGTAGGGGCCGATACGGCAGGAATGTTGTAAAATACTACATCCGAGATGATAGCCTGCCTTAGGTTAGGATATATAACGCTATAGACGTATATAATATTCCAACCGAGATGTACGGGACGTCACGAACGGGATTCTATAAAACATTACCAGCGAGGGGCTAGATGTGGTAGGTTAGGTTATATTACGTTATAGACCTATATAATGTGCCCACCGAGAAGTAGAGGCGGATACGCCACGAATGTTGTAAAATACTACATCCGAGAGGTTAGCCTGCCTTACGTTAGGATATATATCGCTGTAGACGTATATAATATCCCAACCGAGATGTACGGGACGACACGACCGTGATCCTGTAAAACATTACCAGCGAGGGGCTAGATGTGTTAGTTTAGGTAGTGATACGTTATAGACGTATATAATGTTCCCACCGAGAAGTAGGGGCCGATATGCCAGGAATGTTGTAAAATACTGCATCCGAGATGATAGCCTGCCTTAGGTTAGGATATATAACGCTATAGACTTATATAATATCCCAACCGAGATGTACGAGACGAGAGGAACCGGATCCTGTAAAACATTACCTGCGAGGGGCTAGATGTGTTAGGTTAGGTTATATTAAGTTATAGACCTATATAATGTTCCCACCGAGAAATAGGGGCCGATACGCCAGGAATGTTGTAAAATACTACATCCGAGATGATAGCCTGCCTTAGGTTAGGATATATAACGCTATAGACGTATATGATATCCCAACCGAGATGTACGGGACGTCACGATCGGTATTCTGTAAAACATTACCAGCGAGGTTCTAGATGTGTTAGGTTAGGTTATATTACGTCATAGACGAATATAATGTTCCCCCCGAGAAGTAGAGGCTGATACGCCAGGCATGATATAAAATACTACATCCGAGATGTTAGTCTGTTTAGGTTAGGATATATAACGCTATGGTCGTATATAATGTCCCAACCGAGACGTACGGGACGACATGAACGTGATTGTGTAAAACATTACCAGCGAGGGGCTAGATGTGTTAGTTTAGGTTGTGATACGTTATAGACGTATATAATGTTCCCACCGAGAAGTAGAGGCCGATACGCCAGGCATGATGTAAAATACTACATCCGAGATGTTAGTCTGTTTAGGTTAGGATATATAACGCTATAGTCGTATATAATGTCCCAACCGAGACGTACGGGACGACACGAACGTGATTCTGTAAAACATTACCAGCGAGGGGCTAGATGTGTTAGTTTAGGTTGTGATACGTTATAGACGTATATAATGTTCCCACCGAGAAGTAGAGGCCGATACGCCAGGCATGATGTAAAATACTACATCCGAGATGTTAGTCTGTTTAGGTTAGGATATATAACGCTATAGACGTATATAATATCCCAACTGAGACGTACGGGACGACACGAACGGGAATCTCTAGAACATTACCAGCGAGGGGCTAGATGTGTTAGGTTAGGTTATGTTACGTTATAGACGTATATAATGTTCCCACCGAGAAGTAGAGGCCGATACGCCAGGAATGTTGTAAAATACTGCATCCGAGATGTTATCCTGCCTTAGGTTAGGATATACAACGCTCTAAACGTATATAATGTCCCAACCGAGACATACGGGACGACACGAACGGGAATCTCTAGAACATTACCAGCGAGGGGCTAGATGTGTTAGGTTAGGTTATATTACGTTATAGACCTATATAATGTTCCCACCGAGAAGTAGGGGCCGATACGGCAGGAATTTTGTAAAATACTACATCCGAGATGATAGCCTGCCTTAGGTTAGGATATATAACGCTATAGACGTATATAATATTCCAACCGAGATGTACGGGACGTCACGAACGGGATTCTATAAAACATTACCAGCGAGGGGCTAGATGTGGTAGATTAGGTTATATTACGTTATAGACCTATATAATGTGCCCACCGAGAAGTAGAGGCCGATACGCCACGAATGTTGTAAAATACTACATCCGAGAGGTTAGCCTGCCTTACGTTAGGATATATATCGCTGTAGACGTATATAATATCCCAACCGAGATGTACGGGACGACACGAACGTGATCCTGTAAAACATTACCAGCGAGGGGCTAGATGTGTTAGTTTAGGTAGTGATACGTTATAGACGTATATAATGTTCCCACCGAGAAGTAGGGGCCGATATGCCAGGAATGTTGTAAAATACTGCATCCGAGATGATAGCCTGCCTTAGGTTAGGATATATAACGCTATAGACTTATATAATATCCCAACCGAGATGTACGAGACGAGAGGAACCGGATCCTGTAAAACATTACCTGCGAGGGGCTAGATGTGTTAGGTTAGGTTATATTAAGTTATAGACCTATATAATGTTCCCACCGAGAAATAGGGGCCGATACGCCAGGAATGTTGTAAAATACTACATCCGAGATGATGCCCTGCCTTAGGTTAGGATATATAACGCTATAGACGTATATAATATCACAACCGAGAGGTACGGGACGTCACGAACGGTATTCTGTAAAACATTACCAGCGAGGTTCTAGATGTGTTAGGTTAGGTTATATTACGTCATAGACGAATATAATGTTCCCACCGAGAAGTAGAGGCCGATACGCCAGGCATGATGTAAAATACTACATCCGAGATGTTAGTCTGTTTAGGTTAGGATATATAACGCTATAGACGTATATAAGATCCCAACTGAGACGTACGGGACGACACAAACGGGATTCTGTAAAATATTACCAGCGAGGGGCTAGATGGGTTAGGTTAGGTTATGTTACGTTATAGACGGATATAATGTTCCCACCGAGAAGTAGAGGCCGATACGCCAGGAATGTTGTAAAATACTGCATCCGAGATGTTATCCTGCCTTAGGTTAGGATATACAACGCTCTAAACGTATATAATGTCCCAACCGAGACATACGGGACGACACGAACGGGAATCTGTAGAACATTACCAGCGAGGGGCTAGATGTGTTAGGTTAGGTTATATTACGTTATAGACCTATATAATGTTCCCACCGAAAAGTAGGGGCCGATACGGCAGGAATGTTGTAAAATACTACATCCGAGATGATAGTCTGCCTTAGGTTAGGATATATAACGCTATAGACGTATATAATATTCCAACCGAGATGTACGGGACGTCACGAACGGGATTCTATAAAACATTACCAGCGAGGGGCTAGATGTGGTAGGTTAGGTTATATTACGTTATAGACCTATATAATGTGCCCACCGAGAAGTAGAGGCGGATACGCCACGAATGTTGTAAAATACTACATCCGAGAGGTTAGCCTGCCTTACGTTAGGATATATATCGCTGTAGACGTATATAATATCCCAACCGAGATGTACGGGACGACACGACCGTGATCCTGTAAAACATTACCAGCGAGGGGCTAGATGTGTTAGTTTAGGTAGTGATACGTTATAGACGTATATAATGTTCCCACCGAGAAGTAGGGGCCGATATGCCAGGAATGTTGTAAAATACTGCATCCGAGATGATAGCCTGCCTTAGGTTAGGATATATAACGCTATAGACTTATATAATATCCCAACCGAGATGTACGAGACGAGAGGAACCGGATCCTGTAAAACATTACCTGCGAGGGGCTAGATGTGTTAGGTTAGGTTATATTAAGTTATAGACCTATATAATGTTCCCACCGAGAAATAGGGGCCGATACGCCAGGAATGTTGTAAAATACTACATCCGAGATGATAGCCTGCCTTAGGTTAGGATATATAACGCTATAGACGTATATGATATCCCAACCGAGATGTACGGGACGTCACGATCGGTATTCTGTAAAACATTACCAGCGAGGTTCTAGATGTGTTAGGTTAGGTTATATTACGTCATAGACGAATATAATGTTCCCCCCGAGAAGTAGAGGCTGATACGCCAGGCATGATATAAAATACTACATCCGAGATGTTAGTCTGTTTAGGTTAGGATATATAACGCTATAGACGTATATAATATCCCAACTGAGACGTACGGGACGACACAAACGGGATTCTGTAAAATATTACCAGCGAGGGGCTAGATGGGTTAGGTTAGGTTATGTTACGTTATAGACGTATATAATGTTCCCACCGAGAAGTAGAGGCCGATACGCCAGGAATGTTGTAAAATACTGCATCCGAGATGTTATCCTGCCTTAGGTTAGGATATACAACGCTCTAAACGTATATAATGTCCCAACCGAGACATACGGGACGACACGAACGGGAATCTCTAGAACATTACCAGCGAGGGGCTAGATGTGTTAGGTTAGGTTATGTTACGTTATAGACGTATATAATGTTCCCACCGAGAAGTAGAGGCCGATACGCCAGGAATGTTGTAAAATACTGCATCCGAGATGTTATCCTGCCTTAGGTTAGGATATACCACGCTCTAAACGTATATAATGTCCCAACCGAGACATACGGGACGACACGAACGGGAATCTCTAGAACATTACCAGCGAGGGGCTAGATGTGTTAGGTTAGGTTATATTACGTTATAGACCTATATAATGTTCCCACCGAGAAGTAGGGGCCGATACGGCAGGAATGTTGTAAAATACTACATCCGAGATGATAGCCTGCCTTAGGTTAGGATATATAACGCTATAGACGTATATAATATTCCAACCGAGATGTACGGGACGTCACGAACGGGATTCTATAAAACATTACCAGCGAGGGGCTAGATGTGGTAGATTAGGTTATATTACGTTATAGACCTATATAATGTGCCCACCGAGAAGTAGAGGCCGATACGCCACGAATGTTGTAAAATACTACATCCGAGAGGTTAGCCTGCCTTACGTTAGGATATATATCGCTGTAGACGTATATAATATCCCAACCGAGATGTACGGGACGACACGAACGTGATCCTGTAAAACATTACCAGCGAGGGGCTAGATGTGTTAGTTTAGGTAGTGATACGTTATAGACGTATATAATGTTCCCACCGAGAAGTAGGGGCCGATATGCCAGGAATGTTGTAAAATACTGCATCCGAGATGATAGCCTGCCTTAGGTTAGGATATATAACGCTATAGACTTATATAATATCCCAACCGAGATGTACGAGACGAGAGGAACCGGATCCTGTAAAACATTACCTGCGAGGGGCTAGATGTGTTAGGTTAGGTTATATTAAGTTATAGACCTATATAATGTTCCCACCGAGAAATAGGGGCCGATACGCCAGGAATGTTGTAAAATACTACATCCGAGATGATGCCCTGCCTTAGGTTAGGATATATAACGCTATAGACGTATATAATATCACAACCGAGAGGTACGGGACGTCACGAACGGTATTCTGTAAAACATTACCAGCGAGGTTCTGGATGTGTTAGGTTAGGTTATATTACGTCATAGACGAATATAATGTTCCCACCGAAAAGTAGAGGCCGATACGCCAGGCATGATGTAAAATACTACATCCGAGATGTTAGTCTGTTTAGGTTAGGATATATAACGCTATAGACGTATATAATATTCCAACCGAGATGTACGGGACGACACGAACGTGATTCTGTAAAACATTACCAGCGTGGGGCTAGTTGTGTTAGGTTGGGTTATATTACGTTACAGACGAATATAATGTTCCCACCGAGAAGTAGAGGCCGATACGCCAGGAATGTTGTAAAATACTACATCCGAGATGATAGCCTGCCTTAGGTTAGGATATATAACGCTATAGACGTATATAATATTCCAACCGAGATGTACGGGACGACAGGAACCGGATTCTGTAAAACATTACCTGCGAGGGGCTAGATGCGTTAGGTTAGGTTATATTACGTTACAGACGAATATGATGTTCCCACCGAGAAGTAGAGGCCGATACGCCAGGAATGTTGTAAAATACTACATCCGAGATGATAGCCTGCCTTAGGTTAGGATATATAACGCTATAGACGTATATGATATCCCAACCGAGATGTACGGGACGTCACGATCGGTATTCTGTAAAACATTACCAGCGAGGTTCTAGATGTGTTAGGTTAGGTTATATTACGTCATAGACGAATATAATGTTCCCCCCGAGAAGTAGAGGCTGATACGCCAGGCATGATATAAAATACTACATCCGAGATGTTAGTCTGTTTAGGTTAGGATATATAACGCTATGGTCGTATATAATGTCCCAACCGAGACGTACGGGACGACACGAACGTGATTCTGTAAAACATTACCAGCGAGGGGCTAGATGTGTTAGTTTAGGTTGTGATACGTTTTAGACGTATATAATGTTCCCACCGAGAAGTAGGGGCCGATATGCCAGGCATGATGTAAAATACTACATCCGAGATGTTAGCCTGTTTAGGTTAGGATATATAACGCTATAGACGTATATAATATCCCAACCGAGATGTACGGGACGTCACGATCGGTATTCTGTAAAACATTACCAGCGAGGTTCTAGATGTGTTAGGTTAGGTTATATTACGTCATAGACGAATATAATGTTCCCACCGAGAAGTAGAGGCCGATACGCCAGGCATGATATAAAATACTACATCCGAGATGTTAGTCTGTTTAGGTTAGGATATATAACGCTATAGTCGTATATAATGTCCCAACCGAGACGTACGGGACGACACGAACGTGATTGTGTAAAACATTACCAGCGAGGGGCTAGATGTGTTAGTTTAGGTTGTGATACGTTATAGACGTATATAATGTTCCCACCGAGAAGTAGAGGCCGATACGCCAGGCATGATGTAAAATACTACATCCGAGATGTTAGTCTGTTTAGGTTAGGATATATAACGCTATAGACGTATATAAGATCCCAACTGAGACGTACGGGACGACACAAACGGGATTCTGTAAAATATTACCAGCGAGGGGCTAGATGGGTTAGGTTAGGTTATGTTACGTTATAGACGGATATAATGTTCCCACCGAGAAGTAGAGGCCGATACGCCAGGAATGTTGTAAAATACTGCATCCGAGATGTTATCCTGCCTTAGGTTAGGATATACAACGCTCTAAACGTATATAATGTCCCAACCGAGACATACGGGACGACACGAACGGGAATCTGTAGAACATTACCAGCGAGGGGCTAGATGTGTTAGGTTAGGTTATATTACGTTATAGACCTATATAATGTTCCCACCGAAAAGTAGGGGCCGATACGGCAGGAATGTTGTAAAATACTACATCCGAGATGATAGCCTGCCTTAGGTTAGGATATATAACGCTATAGACGTATATAATATTCCAACCGAGATGTACGGGACGTCACGAACGGGATTCTATAAAACATTACCAGCGAGGGGCTAGATGTGGTAGGTTAGGTTATATTACGTTATAGACCTATATAATGTGCCCACCGAGAAGTAGAGGCGGATACGCCACGAATGTTGTAAAATACTACATCCGAGAGGTTAGCCTGCCTTACGTTAGGATATATATCGCTGTAGACGTATATAATATCCCAACCGAGATGTACGGGACGACACGACCGTGATCCTGTAAAACATTACCAGCGAGGGGCTAGATGTGTTAGTTTAGGTAGTGATACGTTATAGACGTATATAATGTTCCCACCGAGAAGTAGGGGCCGATATGCCAGGAATGTTGTAAAATACTGCATCCGAGATGATAGCCTGCCTTAGGTTAGGATATATAACGCTATAGACTTATATAATATCCCAACCGAGATGTACGAGACGAGAGGAACCGGATCCTGTAAAACATTACCTGCGAGGGGCTAGATGTGTTAGGTTAGGTTATATTAAGTTATAGACCTATATAATGTTCCCACCGAGAAATAGGGGCCGATACGCCAGGAATGTTGTAAAATACTACATCCGAGATGATAGCCTGCCTTAGGTTAGGATATATAACGCTATAGACGTATATGATATCCCAACCGAGATGTACGGGACGTCACGATCGGTATTCTGTAAAACATTACCAGCGAGGTTCTAGATGTGTTAGGTTAGGTTATATTACGTCATAGACGAATATAATGTTCCCACCGAGAAGTAGAGGCTGATACGCCAGGCATGATATAAAATACTACATCCGAGATGTTAGTCTGTTTAGGTTAGGATATATAACGCTATGGTCGTATATAATGTCCCAACCGAGACGTACGGGACGACACGAACGTGATTGTGTAAAACATTACCAGCGAGGGGCTAGATGTGTTAGTTTAGGTTGTGATACGTTATAGACGTATATAATGTTCCCACCGAGAAGTAGAGGCCGATACGCCAGGCATGATGTAAAATACTACATCCGAGATGTTAGTCTGTTTAGGTTAGGATATATAACGCTATAGTCGTATATAATGTCCCAACCGAGACGTACGGGACGACACGAACGTGATTCTGTAAAACATTACCAGCGATGGGCTAGATGTGTTAGTTTAGGTTGTGATACGTTATAGACGTATATAATGTTCCCACCGAGAAGTAGAGGCCGATACGCCAGGCATGATGTAAAATACTACATCCGAGATGTTAGTCTGTTTAGGTTAGGATATATAACGCTATAGACGTATATAATATCCCAACTGAGACGTACGGGACGACACAAACGGGATTCTGTAAAATATTACCAGCGAGGGGCTAGATGGGTTAGGTTAGGTTATGTTACGTTATAGACGTATATAATGTTCCCACCGAGAAGTAGAGGCCGATACGCCAGGCATGATGTAAAATACTGCATCCGAGATGATAGCCTGCCTTAGGTTAGAATATACAACGCTCTAAACGTATATAATGTCCCAACCGAGACATACGGGACGACACGAACGGGATTCTGTAAAACATTAGCAGCGAGGGGCTAGATGTGTTAGGTTAGGTTATATTACGTTACAGACCTATATAATGTTCCCACCGAGAAGTAGGGGCCGATACGGCAGGAATGTTGTAAAATACTACATCCGAGATGATAGCCTGCCTTAGGTTAGGATATATAACGCTATAGACGTATATAATATTCCAACCGAGATGTACGGGACGTCACGAACGGGATTCTGTAAAACATTACCAGCGAAGGGCTAGATGTGTTAGGTTAGGTTATATTACGTTACAGACGAATATAATGTTCCCACCGAGAAGTAGAGGCCGATACGCCAGGCATGATGTAAAATACTACATCCGAGATGTTAGTCTGTTTAGGTTAGGATATATAACGCTATAGTCGTATATAATGTCCCAACCGAGACGTACGGGACGACACGAACGTGATTCTGTAAAACATTACCAGCGAGGGGCTGGATGTGTTAGTTTAGGTTGTGATACGTTATAGACGTATATAACGTTCCCACCGAGAAGTAGGGGCCGATATGCCAGGAATGTTGTAAAATACTGCATCCGAGATAATAGCCTGCCTTAGGTTAGGATATATAACGCTATAGACGTATATAATATCCCAACTGAGACGTACGGGACGACACAAACGGGATTCTGTAAAATATTACCAGCGAGGGGCTAGATGGGTTAGGTTAGGTTGTGATACGTTATAGACGTATATAATGTTCCCACCGAGAAGTAGGGGCCGATATGCCAGAAATGTTGTAAAATACTGCATCCGAGATGATAGCCTGCCTTACGTTAGGATATATAACGCTATAGACGTACATAATATCCCAACCGAGACGTACGGGACGATACGAACGGGATTCTGTGAAATATTACCAGCGAGGGGCTAGATGGGCTAGGTTAGGTTATGTTACGTTATAGACGAATATAATGTTCCCACCGAGAAGTAGAGGCCGACATGCCAGGAATGTTGTAAAATACTGAATCCGAGATGATAGCCTGCCTTAGGTTAGGATATATAACGCTATAGACGTATATAATATCCCAACCGAGACTTACGGTACGATACGAACGGGATTCTGTAAAACATTACCAGCGAGGGGCTAGCTGTGTTACGTTAGGTTATATTACGTTATAGACCTATATAATGTTGCCACCGAGAAGTAGGGGCCGATGCGGTAGGAATGTTGTAAAATACTACATCCGAGATGATAGCCTGCCTTAGGATAGGATATATAACGCTATAGACGTATATGATATCCCAACCGAGATGTACGGGACGTCACGATCGGTATTCTGTAAAGCATTACCAGCGAGGTTCTAGATGTGTTAGGTTAGGTTATATTACGTCATAGACGAATATAACGTTCCCACCGAGAAGTAGAGGCCGATACGCCAGGCATGATGTAAAATACTACATCCGAGATGTTAGTCTGTTTAGGTTAGGATATATAACGCTATAGTCGTATAAAATGTCCCAACCGAGACGTACGGGACGACACGAACATGATTCTGTAAAACATTACCAGCGAGGGGCTAGATGTGTTAGTTTAGGTTGTGATACGTTATAGACGTATATAATGTTCCCACCGAGAAGTAGGGGCCGATATGCCAGGAATGTTGTAAAATACTGCATCCGAGATAATAGCCTGCCTTAGGTTAGGATATATAACGCTATAGACGTATATAATATCCCAACTGAGACGTACGGGACGACACAAACGGGATTCTGTAAAATATTACCAGCGAGGGGTTAGATGTGTTAGTTTAGGTTGTGATACGTTATAGACGTATATAATGTTCCCACCGAGAAGTAGGGGCCGACATGCCAGGAATGTTGTAAAATACTGCATCCGAGATAATAGCCTGCCTTAGGTTAGGATATATATCGCTGTAGACGTATAGTATCACAACCGAGATGTACGGGACGACACGAACGTGATTCTGTAAAACATTACCAGCGAGGGGCTGGATGTGTTAGTTTAGGTTGTGATACGTTATAGACGTATATAATGTTCCCACCGAGAAGTAGGGGCCGATATGCCAGGAATGTTGTAAAATACTGCATCCGAGATAATAGCCGGCCTTAGGTTAGGATATATAACGCTATAGACGTATATAGTATCCCAAGTGAGACGTACGGGACGACACAAACGGGATTCTGTAAAATATTACCAGCGAGGGGCTAGATGGGTTAGGTTAGGTTGTGATACGTTATAGACGTATATAATGTTCCCACCGAGAAGTAGGGGCCGATATGCCAGAAATGTTGTAAAATACTGCATCCGAGATGATAGCCTGCCTTACGTTAGGATATATAACGCTATAGACGTACATAATATCCCAACCGAGACGTACGGGACGATACGAACGGGATTCTGTGAAATATTACCAGCGAGGGGCTAGATGGGCTAGGTTAGGTTATGTTACGTTATAGACGAATATAATGTTCCCACCGAGAAGTAGAGGCCGACATGCCAGGAATGTTGTAAAATACTGAATCCGAGATGATAGCCTGCCTTAGGTTAGGATATATAACGCTATAGACGTATATAATATCCCAACCGAGACTTACGGTACGATACGAACGGGATTCTGTAAAACATTACCAGCGAGGGGCTAGCTGTGTTACGTTAGGTTATATTACGTTATAGACCTATATAATGTTCCCACCGAGAAGTAGGGGCCGATGCGGTAGGAATGTTGTAAAATACTACATCCGAGATGATAGCCTGCCTTAGGATAGGATATATAACGCTATAGACGTATATGATATCCCAACCGAGATGTACGGGACGTCACGATCGGTATTCTGTAAAGCATTACCAGCGAGGTTCTAGATGTGTTAGGTTAGGTTATATTACGTCATAGACGAATATAACGTTCCCACCGAGAAGTAGAGGCCGATACGCCAGGCATGATGTAAAATACTACATCCGAGATGTTAGTCTGTTTAGGTTAGGATATATAACGCTATAGTCGTATAAAATGTCCCAACCGAGACGTACGGGACGACACGAACATGATTCTGTAAAACATTACCAGCGAGGGGCTAGATGTGTTAGTTTAGGTTGTGATACGTTATAGACGTATATAATGTTCCCACCGAGAAGTAGGGGCCGATATGCCAGGAATGTTGTAAAATACTGCATCCGAGATAATAGCCTGCCTTAGGTTAGGATATATAACGCTATAGACGTATATAATATCCCAACTGAGACGTACGGGACGACACAAACGGGATTCTGTAAAATATTACCAGCGAGGGGTTAGATGTGTTAGTTTAGGTTGTGATACGTTATAGACGTATATAATGTTCCCACCGAGAAGTAGGGGCCGATATGCCAGGAATGTTGTAAAATACTGCATCCGAGATAATAGCCTGCCTTAGGTTAGGATATATATCGCTGTAGACGTATAGTATCACAACCGAGATGTACGGGACGACAGGAACGGGATTCTGTAAAACATTACCTGCGAGGGGCTAGATGTGTTAGTTTAGGTTGTGATACGTCATAGACGTATATAATGTTCCCACCGAGAAGTGGAGGCCGATACGCCAGGCATGATGTAAAATACTACATCCGAGATTTTAGTCTGTTTAGGTTAGGATATATAACGCTATAGTCGTATATAATGTCCCAACCGAGACGTACGGGACGACACGAACGTGATTCTGTAAAACATTACCAGCGATGGGCTAGATGTGTTAGTTTAGGTTGTGATACGTTATAGACGTATATGATGTTCCCACCGAGAAGTAGAGGCCGATACGCCAGGCATGATGTAAAATACTACATCCGAGATGTTAGTCTGTTTAGGTTAGGATATATAACGCTATAGTCGTATAAAATGTCCCAACCGAGACGTACGGGACGACACGAACATGATTCTGTAAAACATTACCAGCGAGGGGCTAGATGTGTTAGTTTAGGTTGTGATACGTTATAGACGTATATAATGTTCCCACCGAGAAGTAGGGGCCGATATGCCAGGAATGTTGTAAAATACTGCATCCGAGATAATAGCCTGCCTTAGGTTAGGATATATAACGCTATAGACGTATATAATGTCCCAACCGAGACATACGGGACGACACGAACGGGATTCTGTAAAACATTAGCAGCGAGGGGCTAGATGTGTTAGGTTAGGTTATATTACGTTATAGACCTATATAATGTTCCCACCGAGAAGTAGGGGCCGATACGGCAGGAATGTTGTAAAATACTACATCCGAGATGATAGCCTGCCTTAGGTTAGGATATATAACGCTATAGACGTATATAATATTCCAACCGAGATGTACGGGACGTCACGAACGGGATTCTGTAAAACATTACCAGCGAGGGGCTAGATGTGTTTGGTTAGGTTATATTACGTTACAGACGAATATAATGTTCCCACCGAGAAGTAGAGGCCGATACGCCAGGCATGATGTAAAATACTACATCCGAGATGTTAGTCTGTTTAGGTTAGGATATATAACGCTATAGTCGTATATAATGTCCCAACCGAGACGTACGGGACGACACGAACGTGATTCTGTAAAACATTACCAGCGAGGGGCTGGATGTGTTAGTTTAGGTTGTGATACGTTATAGACGTATATAATGTTCCCACCGAGAAGTAGGGGCCGATATGCCAGGAATGTTGTAAAATACTGCATCCGAGATAATAGCCGGCCTTAGGTTAGGATATATAACGCTATAGACGTATATAGTATCCCAAGTGAGACGTACGGGACGACACAAACGGGATTCTGTAAAATATTACCAGCGAGGGGCTAGATGGGTTAGGTTAGGTTGTGATACGTTATAGACGTATATAATGTTCCCACCGAGAAGTAGGGGCCGATATGCCAGAAATGTTGTAAAATACTGCATCCGAGATGATAGCCTGCCTTACGTTAGGATATATAACGCTATAGACGTACATAATATCCCAACCGAGACGTACGGGACGATACGAACGGGATTCTGTGAAATATTACCAGCGAGGGGCTAGATGGGCTAGGTTAGGTTATGTTACGTTATAGACGAATATAATGTTCCCACCGAGAAGTAGAGGCCGACATGCCAGGAATGTTGTAAAATACTGCATCCGAGATGATAGCCTGCCTTAGGTTAGGATATATAACGCTATAGACGTATATAATATCCCAACCGAGACTTACGGTACGATACGAACGGGATTCTGTAAAACATTACCAGCGAGGGGCTAGCTGTGTTACGTTAGGTTATATTACGTTATAGACCTATATAATGTTCCCACCGAGAAGTAGGGGCCGATGCGGCAGGAATGTTGTAAAATACTACATCCGAGATGATAGCCTGCCTTAGGATAGGATATATAACGCTATAGACGTATATGATATCCCAACCGAGATGTACGGGACGTCACGATAGGTATTCTGTAAAGCATTACCAGCGAGGTTCTAGATGTGTTAGGTTAGGTTATATTACGTCATAGACGAATATAATGTTCCCACCGAGAAGTAGAGGCCAATACGCCAGGCATGATGTAAAATACTACATCCGAGATGTTAGTCTGTTTAGGTTAGGATATAAAACGCTATAGTCGTATAAAATGTCCCAACCGAGACGTACGGGACGAGACGAACGTGATTCTGTAAAACATTACCAGCGAGGGGCTAGATGTGTTAGTTTAGGTTGTGATACGTTATAGACGTATATAATGTTCCCACCGAGAAGTAGGGGCCGATATGCCAGGAATGTTGTAAAATACTGCATCCGAGATAATAGCCTGCCTTAGGTTAGGATATATAACGCTATAGACGTATATAATATCCCAACTGAGACGTACGGGACGACACAAACGGGATTCTGTAAAATATTACCAGCGAGGGGCTAGATGTGTTAGTTTAGGTTGTGATACGTTATAGACGTATATAATGTTCCCACCGAGAAGTAGGGGCCGATATGCCAGGAATGTTGTAAAATACTGCATCCGAGATAATAGCCTGCCTTAGGTTAGGATATATAACGCTATAGACGTATATAATATCCCAACTGAGACGTACGGGACGACACAAACGGGATTCTGTAAAATATTACCAGCTAGGGGCTAGATGGGTTAGTTTAGGTTGTGATACGTTATAGACGTATATAATGTTCCCACCGAGAAGTAGGGGCCGATATGCCAGGAATGTTGTAAAATACTGCATCCGAGATAATAGCCTGCCTTAGGTTAGGATATATAACGCTATAGACGTATATAATATCCCAACTGAGACGTACGGGACGACACAAACGGGATTCTGTAAAATATTACCAGCGAGGGGCTAGATGGGTTAGGTTAGGTTGTGATACGTTATAGACGTATATAATGTTCCCACCGAGAAGTAGGGGCCGATATGCCAGAAATGTTGTAAAATAATGCATCCGAGATGATAGCCTGCCTTACGTTAGGATATATAACGCTATAGACGTATATAATATCCCAACCGAGACGTACGGGACGATACTAACGGGATTCTGTGAAATATTACCGGCGAGGGGCTAGATGGGCTAGGTTAGGTTATGTTACGTTATAGACGAATATAATGTTCCCACCGAGAAGTAGAGGCCGATACGCCAGGCATGATGTAAAATAATACATCCGAGATGTTAGCCTGCCTTAGGTTTGGATATACAACGCTATAGTCGTATATAATGTCCCAACCGAGACGTACGGGGCGACACGAACGTGATTCTGCAAAACATTACCAGCGAGGGGCTAGATGTGTTAGTTTAGGTTGTGATAGTGTTATAGACGTATATAATGTTCCCACCGAGAAGTAGGGGCCGATATGCCAGGAATGTTGTAAAATACTGCATCCGAGATAATAGCCTGCCTTAGGTTAGGATATATAACGCTATAGACGTATATAATATCCCAACTGGGACGTACCGGACGACACAAACGGGGTTCTGTAAAATATAACAAGCGAGGGGCTAGATGGGTTAGGTTAGGTTGTGATACGTTATAGACGTATATAATGTTCCCACCGAGAAGTAGGGGCCGACATGCCAGGAATGTTGTAAAATACTGCATCCGAGATGATAGCCTGCCTTAGGTTAGGATATATAACGCTATAGACGTATATAATATCCCAACCGAGACTTACGGTGCGATACGAACGGGATTCTGTAAAACATTACCAGCGAGGGGCTAGCTGTGTTACGTTAGGTTATATTACGTTATAGACCTATATAATGTTCCCACCGAGAAGTAGGGGCCGATGCGGCAGGAATGTTGTAAAATACTACATCCGAGATGATAGCCTGCCTTAGGATAGGATATATAACGCTATAGACGTATATGATATCCCAACCGAGATGTACGGGACGTCACGATCGGTATTCTGTAAAGCATTACCAGCGAGGTTCTAGATGTGTTAGGTTAGGTTATATTACGTCATAAACGAATATAATGTTCCCACCGAGAAGTAGAGGCCGATACGCCAGGCATGATGTAAAATACTACATCCGAGATGTTAGTCTGTTTAGGTTAGGATATATAACGCTATAGTCGTATATAATGTCGCAACCGAGACGTACGGGACGACACGAACGTGATTCTGTAAAACATTACCAGCGAGGGGCTAGATGTGTTAGTTTAGGTTGTGATACGTTATAGACGTATGTAATGTTCCCACCGAGAAGTAGGGGCCGATATGCCAGGAATGTTATAAAATACTGCATCCGAGATGATAGCCTGCCTTAGGTTAGGATATATAACGCTATAGACGTATATAATATCCCAACCGAGATGTACGGGACGACAGGAACGGGATTCTGTAAAACATTACCTGCGAGGGGCTAGATGTGTTAGGTTAGGTTATATTAGGTTAGAAACCTATATAATGTTCCCACCGAGAATTAGGGGCCGATACACCGGGATAGTTGTAAAATACTACATCCGAGATGATAGCCTGCCTTAGGTTAGGATATATAACGCTATAGACGTATATGATATCCCAACCGAGATGTACGGGACGTCACGATCGGTATTCTGTAAAACATTACCAGCGAGGTTCTAGATGTGTTAGGTTAGGTTATATTACGTCATAGACGAATATAATGTTCCCCCCGAGAAGTAGAGGCTGATACGCCAGGCATGATATAAAATACTACATCCGAGATGTTAGTCTGTTTAGGTTAGGATATATAACGCTATGGTCGTATATAATGTCCCAACCGAGACGTACGGGACGACACGAACGTGATTGTGTAAAACATTACCAGCGAGGGGCTAGATGTGTTAGTTTAGGTTGTGATACGTTATAGACGTATATAATGTTCCCACCGAGAAGTAGAGGCCGATACGCCAGGCATGATGTAAAATACTACATCCGAGATGTTAGCCTGCCTTACGTTAGGATATATATCGCTGTAGACGTATATAATGTCCCAACCGAGACGTACGGGACGACACGAACGTGATCCTGTAAAACATTACCAGCGAGGGGCTAGATGTGTTAGTTTAGGTAGTGATACGTTATAGACGTATATAATGTTCCCACCGAGAAGTAGGGGCCGATATGCCAGGAATGTTGTAAAATACTGCATCCGAGATGATAGCCTGCCTTAGGTTAGGATATATAACGCTATAGACGTATATGATATCCCAACCGAGATGTACGGGACGTCACGATCGGTATTCTGTAAAACATTACCAGCGAGGTTCTAGATGTGTTAGGTTAGGTTATATTACGTTACAGACGAATATAATGTTCCCACCGAGAAGTAGAGGCCGATACGCCAGGCATGATGTAAAATACTACATCCGAGATGTTAGTCTGTTTAGGTTAGGATATATAACGCTATAGTCGTATATAATGTCCCAACCGAGACGTACGGGACGACACGAACGTGATTCTGTAAAACATTACCAGCGAGGGGCTGGATGTGTTAGTTTAGGTTGTGATACGTTATAGACGTATATAATGTTCCCACCGAGAAGTAGGGGCCGATATGCCAGGAATGTTGTAAAATACTGCATCCGAGATAATAGCCTGCCTTAGGTTAGGATATATAACGCTATAGACGTATATAATATCCCAAGTGAGACGTACGGGACGACACAAACGGGATTCTGTAAAATATTACCAGCGAGGGGCTAGATGGGTTAGGTTAGGTTGTGATACGTTATAGACGTATATAATGTTCCCACCGAGAAGTAGGGGCCGATATGCCAGAAATGTTGTAAAATAGTGCATCCGAGATGATAGCCTGCCTTACGTTAGGATATATAACGCTATAGACGTATATAATATCCCAACCGAGACGTACGGGACGATACTAACGGGATTCTGTGAAATATTACCGGCGAGGGGCTAGATGGGCTAGGTTAGGTTATGTTACGTTATAGACGAATATAATGTTCCCACCGAGAAGTAGAGGCCGATACGCCAGGCATGATGTAAAATAATACATCCGAGATGTTAGCCTGCCTTAGGTTTGGATATACAACGCTATAGTCGTATATAATGTCCCAACCGAGACGTACGGGGCGACACGAACGTGATTCTGCAAAACATTACCAGCGAGGGGCTAGATGTGTTAGTTTAGGTTGTGATAGTGTTATAGACGTATATAATGTTCCCACCGAGAAGTAGGGGCCGATATGCCAGGAATGTTGTAAAATACTGCATCCGAGATAATAGCCTGCCTTAGGTTAGGATATATAACGCTATAGACGTATATAATATCCCAACTGGGACGTACGGGACGACACAAACGGGGTTCTGTAAAATATAACAAGCGAGGGGCTAGATGGGTTAGGTTAGGTTGTGATACGTTATAGACGTATATAATGTTCCCACCGAGAAGTAGGGGCCGACATGCCAGGAATGTTGTAAAATACTGCATCCGAGATGATAGCCTGCCTTAGGTTAGGATATATAACGCTATAGACGTATATAATATCCCAACCGAGACTTACGGTGCGATACGAACGGGATTCTGTAAAACATTACCAGCGAGGGGCTAGCTGTGTTACGTTAGGTTATATTACGTTATAGACCTATATAATGTTCCCACCGAGAAGTAGGGGCCGATGCGGCAGGAATGTTGTAAAATACTACATCCGAGATGATAGCCTGCCTTAGGATAGGATATATAACGCTATAGACGTATATGATATCCCAACCGAGATGTACGGGACGTCACGATCGGTATTCTGTAAAGCATTACCAGCGAGGTTCTAGATGTGTTAGGTTAGGTTATATTACGTCATAAACGAATATAATGTTCCCACCGAGAAGTAGAGGCCGATACGCCAGGCATGATGTAAAATACTACATCCGAGATGTTAGTCTGTTTAGGTTAGGATATATAACGCTATAGTCGTATATAATGTCGCAACCGAGACGTACGGGACGACACGAACGTGATTCTGTAAAACATTACCAGCGAGGGGCTAGATGTGTTAGTTTAGGTTGTGATACGTTATAGACGTATGTAATGTTCCCACCGAGAAGTAGGGGCCGATATGCCAGGAATGTTATAAAATACTGCATCCGAGATGATAGCCTGCCTTAGGTTAGGATATATAACGCTATAGACGTATATAATATCCCAACCGAGATGTACGGGACGACAGGAACGGGATTCTGTAAAACATTACCTGCGGGGGGCTAGATGTGTTAGGTTAGGTTATATTAGGTTAGAAACCTATATAATGTTCCCACCGAGAAGTAGGGGCCGATACACCGGGATAGTTGTAAAATACTACATCCGAGATGATAGCCTGCCTTACGTTACTATATATATCGCTGTAGACGTATAGTATCCCAACCGAGATGTACGGGACGACAGGAACGGGATTCTGTAAAACATTACCTGCGAGGGGCTAGATGTGTTAGGTTAGGTTATATTAGGTTAGAAACCTATATAATGTTCCCACCGAGAAGTAGGGGCCGATACACCGGGAAAGTTGTAAAATACTACATCCGAGATGATAGCCTGCCTTACGTTAGGATATATATCGCTGTAGACGTATAGTATCCCAACCGAGATGTACGGGACGACAGGAACGGGATTCTGTAAAACATTACCTGCGAGGGGCTAGATGTGTTAGTTTAGGTTGTGATACGTCATAGACGTATATAATGTTCCCACCGAGAAGTGGAGGCCGATACGCCAGGCATGATGTAAAATACTACATCCGAGATTTTAGTCTGTTTAGGTTAGGATATATAACGCTATAGACGTATACAATATAACAACTGAGACGTACGGGACGACACAAACGGGATTCTGTAAAATATTACCAGCGAGGGTCTAGATGGGTTAGGTTATGTTGTGATACGTTATAGACGTATATAATGTTCCCACCGAGAAGTAGGGGCCGGTATGCCAGGAATGTTGTAAAATACTGCATCCGAGATAATAGCCTGCCTTACGTTAGGATATGAAGCTCTCGTTGTCGGCACCGTGTTGGTGGGGGCTGAACGCCTGGCTTCAATTATACTGTTGTAAAGAGAACGTGAGAGGGTAGGAAGGAAAAAGAGAGGGAAGAACGTTTCGTCCTGGGCCTGCTAGTGGACTCATCAGTAAGGCTACCTAGCAGACCCTGCCTTAGACGCTGGGATGGTAGGGATAGGTCCGAATTTCTATTATATAGAAACGGTGTAGGACATGGAGTGCTCGCGGGAAACTGACGAGTGTGCTGTCCCCCTAGTGGCAAAGACCGCCACATCACCCCCTTGCCAGTGATGAACGATATCTGGCTGTGCGTCTTGTTGTTCTCCCTGATGAACGATGTATCGTTGGTCCTCGGTTGACGGTAGCGGCGGGTTTTGTAGCCGTGGTGCCGTAGAACTGCCTTCTTGTCGAATACGGCGAAACGCTATGCTCAAGCCAATGGCGAAGTGAGTCTCGAGCCTGACGGCGAGCGCGCAAGTAAACCGTGAAGCAGTCGTATACTCTGCTGTCCTAGGATGGTCCCGTGCTTAAACGACGATATGCGTCGCGTGATGCCGTGAGTTCCAGCGATCGACGAATGCAGGTCCGGACTTCTGCGCGATCGGTGTGGGCTCTACGAAGCTGTGTGGCCACCCTAGGAGAGGGGTTACGATGTTGGCGCGTGGCGGCTGTACCCAAGTGTCATCGCTGATGTTCCGCCTTCTTCAGTTGTCCTGGTCGAGGTGTTGTGTTTTGCTGTTTCCTTTTGTCCTCTGCGGTTGCGTGTCCATATCACGTCGGGGTCACCACTTGAAGCGTCTCACCACCGTGTTGGTGGGGGCTGAACGCCTGGCTTCAATTATACTGTTGTAAAGAGAACGTGAGAGGGTAGGAAGGAAAAAGAGAGGGAAGAACGTTTCGTCCTGGGCCTGCTAGTGGACTCATCAGTAAGGATACCTAGCAGACCCTGCCTTAGACGCTGGGATGGTAGGGATAGGTCCGAATTTCTATTATATAGAAACGGTGTAGGACATGGAGTGCTCACGGGAAACTGACGAGAGTGCTGTCCCCCTAGTGGCGAAGACCGCCACAGATATATATCGCTGTAGACGTATATAATATTCCAACCGAGATGTACGGGACGACACGAACGTGATTCTTTAAAACATTACCAGCGAGGGGCTAGATGTGTTAGGTTAGGTTATATTACGTTACAGACGAATATAATCTTCCCACCGAGAAGTAGAGGCCGATAAGCCAGGAATGTCGTAAAATACTACATCCGAGATGATAGCCTGCCTTAGGATAGGATATATAACGCTATAGACGTATATGATATTCCAACCGAGATGTACGGGACGTCACGATCGGTATTCTGTAAAACACTACCAGCGAGGTTCTAGATGTGTTAGGTTAGGTTATATTACGTCATAGACGAATATAATGTTCCCACCGAGAAGTAGAGGCCGATACGCCAGGCATGATGTAAAATACTACATCCGAGATGTTAGCCTGCCTTAGGTTTGGATATACAACGCTATAGTCGTATATAATGTCCCAACCGAGACGTACGGGGCGACACGAACGTGATTCTGCAAAACATTACCAGCGAGGGGCTAGATGTGTTAGTTTAGGTTGTGATAGTGTTATAGACGTATATAATGTTCCCACCGAGAAGTAGGGGCCGATATGCCAGGAATGTTGTAAAATACTGCATCCGAGATAATAGCCTGCCTTAGGTTAGGATATATAACGCTATAGACGTATATAATATCCCAACTGGGACGTACGGGACGACACAAACGGGGTTCTGTAAAATATAACCAGCGAGGGGCTAGATGGGTTAGGTTAGGTTGTGATACGTTATAGACGTATATAATGTTCCCACCGAGAAGTAGGGGCCGACATGCCAGGAATGTTGTAAAATACTGCATCCGAGATGATAGCCTGCCTTAGGTTAGGATATATAACGCTATAGACGTATATAATATCCCAACCGAGACTTACGGTGCGATACGAACGGGATTCTGTAAAACATTACCAGCGAGGGGCTAGCTGTGTTACGTTAGGTTATATTACGTTATAGACCTATATAATGTTCCCACCGAGAAGTAGGGGCCGATGCGGCAGGAATGTTGTAAAATACTACATCCGAGATGATAGCCTGCCTTAGGATAGGATATATAACGCTATAGACGTATATGATATCCCAACCGAGATGTACGGGACGTCACGATCGGTATTCTGTAAAGCATTACCAGCGAGGTTCTAGATGTGTTAGGTTAGGTTATATTACGTCATAGACGAATATAACGTTCCCACCGAGAAGTAGAGGCCGATACGCCAGGCATGATGTAAAATACTACATCCGAGATGTTAGTCTGTTTAGGTTAGGATATATAACGCTATAGTCGTATAAAATGTCCCAACCGAGACGTACGGGACGACACGAACATGATTCTGTAAAACATTACCAGCGAGGGGCTAGATGTGTTAGTTTAGGTTGTGATACGTTATAGACGTATATAATGTTCCCACCGAGAAGTAGGGGCCGATATGCCAGGAATGTTGTAAAATACTGCATCCGAGATAATAGCCTGCCTTAGGTTAGGATATATAACGCTATAGACGTATATAATATCCCAACTGAGACGTACGGGACGACACAAACGGGATTCTGTAAAATATTACCAGCGAGGGGTTAGATGTGTTAGTTTAGGTTGTGATACGTTATAGACGTATATAATGTTCCCACCGAGAAGTAGGGGCCGATATGCCAGGAATGTTGTAAAATACTGCATCCGAGATAATAGCCTGCCTTAGGTTAGGATATATATCGCTGTAGACGTATAGTATCACAACCGAGATGTACGGGACGACAGGAACGGGATTCTGTAAAACATTACCTGCGAGGGGCTAGATGTGTTAGTTTAGGTTGTGATACGTCATAGACGTATATAATGTTCCCACCGAGAAGTGGAGGCCGATACGCCAGGCATGATGTAAAATACTACATCCGAGATTTTAGTCTGTTTAGGTTAGGATATATAACGCTATAGTCGTATATAATGTCCCAACCGAGACGTACGGGACGACACGAACGTGATTCTGTAAAACATTACCAGCGATGGGCTAGATGTGTTAGTTTAGGTTGTGATACGTTATAGACGTATATGATGTTCCCACCGAGAAGTAGAGGCCGATACGCCAGGCATGATGTAAAATACTACATCCGAGATGTTAGTCTGTTTAGGTTAGGATATATAACGCTATAGACGTATATAATATCCCAACTGAGACGTACGGGACGACACAAACGGGATTCTGTAAAATATTACCAGCGAGGGGCTAGATGGGTTAGGTTAGGTTATGTTACGTTATAGACGTATATAATGTTCCCACCGAGAAGTAGAGGCCGATACGCCAGGCATGATGTAAAATACTGCATCCGAGATGATAGCCTGCCTTAGGTTAGAATATACAACGCTCTAAACGTATATAATGTCCCAACCGAGACATACGGGACGACACGAACGGGATTCTGTAAAACATTAGCAGCGAGGGGCTAGATGTGTTAGGTTAGGTTATATTACGTTATAGACCTATATAATGTTCCCACCGAGAAGTAGGGGCCGATACGGCAGGAATGTTGTAAAATACTACATCCGAGATGATAGCCTGCCTTAGGTTAGGATATATAACGCTATAGACGTATATAATATTCCAACCGAGATGTACGGGACGTCACGAACGGGATTCTGTAAAACATTACCAGCGAGGGGCTAGATGTGTTAGGTTAGGTTATATTACGTTACAGACGAATATAATGTTCCCACCGAGAAGTAGAGGCCGATACGCCAGGCATGATGTAAAATACTACATCCGAGATGTTAGTCTGTTTAGGTTAGGATATATAACGCTATAGTCGTATATAATGTCCCAACCGAGACGTACGGGACGACACGAACGTGATTCTGTAAAACATTACCAGCGAGGGGCTGGATGTGTTAGTTTAGGTTGTGATACGTTATAGACGTATATAATGTTCCCACCGAGAAGTAGGGGCCGATATGCCAGGAATGTTGTAAAATACTGCATCCGAGATAATAGCCTGCCTTAGGTTAGGATATATAACGCTATAGACGTATATAATATCCCAAGTGAGACGTACGGGACGACACAAACGGGATTCTGTAAAATATTACCAGCGAGGGGCTAGATGGGTTAGGTTAGGTTGTGATACGTTATAGACGTATATAATGTTCCCACCGAGAAGTAGGGGCTGATAAGCCAGAAATGTTGTAAAATACTGCATCCGAGATGATAGCCTGCCTTACGTTAGGATATATAACGCTATAGACGTACATAATATCCCAACCGAGACGTACGGGACGATACGAACGGGATTCTGTGAAATATTACCAGCGAGGGGCTAGATGGGCTAGGTTAGGTTATGTTACGTTATAGACGAATATAATGTTCCCACCGAGAAGTAGAGGCCGACATGCCAGGAATGTTGTAAAATACTGCATCCGAGATGATAGCCTGCCTTAGGTTAGGATATATAACGCTATAGACGTATATAATATCCCAACCGAGACTTACGGTACGATACGAACGGGATTCTGTAAAACATTACCAGCGAGGGGCTAGCTGTGTTACGTTAGGTTATATTACGTTATAGACCTATATAATGTTCCCACCGAGAAGTAGGGGCCGATGCGGCAGGAATGTTGTAAAATACTACATCCGAGATGATAGCCTGCCTTAGGATAGGATATATAACGCTATAGACGTATATGATATCCCAACCGAGATGTACGGGACGTCACGATAGGTATTCTGTAAAGCATTACCAGCGAGGTTCTAGATGTGTTAGGTTAGGTTATATTACGTCATAGACGAATATAATCTTCCCACCGAGAAGTAGAGGCCGATACGCCAGGCATGATGTAAAATACTACATCCGAGATGTTAGTCTGTTTAGGTTAGGATATATAACGCTATGGTCGTATATAATGTCCCAACCGAGACGTACGGGACGACACGAACGTGATTCTGTAAAACATTACCAGCGCGGGGCTAGATGTGTTAGTTTAGGTTGTGATACGTTTTAGACGTATATAATGTTCCCACCGAGAAGTAGGGGCCGATATGCCAGGCATGATGTAAAATACTACATCCGAGATGTTAGCCTGTTTAGGTTAGGATATATAACGCTATAGACGTATATAATATTCCAACCGAGATGTACGGGACGACACGAACGTGATTCTGTAAAACATTACCAGCGAGGGTCTAGATGTGTTAGGTTAGGTTATATTACGTTACAGACGAATATAATGTTCCCACCGAGAAGTAGAGGCCGATACGCCAGGAATGTTGTAAAATACTACATCCGAGATGATAGCCTGCCTTAGGTTAGGATATATAACGCTATAGACGTATATGATATCCCAACCGAGAAGTACGGGACGTCACGATCGGTATTCTGTAAAACATTACCAGCGAGGTTCTAGATGTGTTAGGTTAGGTTATATTACGTCATAGACGAATATAATGTTCCCACCGAGAAGTAGAGGCCGATACGCCAGGCATGATATAAAATACTACATCCGAGATGTTAGTCTGTTTAGGTTAGGATATATAATGCTATAGTCGTATATAATGTCCCAACCGAGACGTACGGGACGACACGAACGTGATTGTGTAAAACATTACCAGCGAGGGGCTAGATGTGTTAGTTTAGGTTGTGATACGTTATAGACGTATATAATGTTCCCACCGAGACGTAGAGGCCGATACGCCAGGCATGATGTAAAATACTACATCCGAGATGTTAGTCTGTTTAGGTTAGGATATATAACGCTATAGTCGTATATAATGTCCCAACCGAGACGTACGGGACGACACGAACGTGATTCTGTAAAACATTACCAGCGAGGGGATAGATGTGTTAGTTTAGGTTGTGATACGTTATAGACGTATATAATGTTCCCACCGAGAAGTAGAGGCCGATACGCCAGGCATGATGTAAAATACTACATCCGAGATGTTAGTCTGTTTAGGTTAGGATATATAACGCTATAGACGTATATAATATCCCAACTGAGACGTACGGGACGACACAAACGGGATTCTGTAAAATATTACCAGCGAGGGGCTAGATGGGTTAGGTTAGGTTATGTAACGTTGTAGACGTATATAATGTTCCCACCGAGAAGTAGAGGCCGATACGCCAGGAATGTTGTAAAATACTGCATCCGAGATGTTATCCTGCCTTAGGTTAGGATATACAACGCTCTAAACGTATATAATGTCCCAACCGAGACATACGGGACGATACGAACGGGAATCTGTAGAACATTACCAGCGAGGGGCTAGATGTGTTAGGTTAGGTTATATTACGTTATAGACCTATATAATGTTCCCACCGAGAAGTAGGGGCCGATACGGCAGGAATGTTGTAAAATACTACATCCGAGATGATAGCCTGCCTTAGGTTAGTATATATAACGCTATAGACGTATATAATATT
Source organism: Xylocopa violacea (assembly GCA_963969225.1). Classification (NCBI taxonomy): domain Eukaryota; kingdom Metazoa; phylum Arthropoda; class Insecta; order Hymenoptera; family Apidae; genus Xylocopa; species Xylocopa violacea. The sequence continues at coordinate 5,439,648 of CAXAJV010000013.1, forward strand.
CCAACCGAGATGTACGGGACGTCACGAACGGGATTCTATAAAACATTACCAGCGAGGGGCTAGATGTGGTAGATTAGGTTATATTACGTTATAGACCTATATAATGTGCCCACCGAGAAGTAGAGGCCGATACGCCACGAATGTTGTAAAATACTACATCCGAGAGGTTAGCCTGCCTTACGTTAGGATATATATCGCTGTAGACGTATATAATATCCCAACCGAGATGTACGGGACGACACGAACGTGATCCTGTAAAACATTACCAGCGAGGGGCTAGATGTGTTAGTTTAGGTAGTGATACGTTATAGACGTATATAATGTTCCCACCGAGAAGTAGGGGCCGATATGCCAGGAATGTTGTAAAATACTGCATCCGAGATGATAGCCTGCCTTAGGTTAGGATATATAACGCTATAGACTTATATAATATCCCAACCGAGATGTACGAGACGAGAGGAACCGGATCCTGTAAAACATTACCTGCGAGGGGCTAGATGTGTTAGGTTAGGTTATATTAAGTTATAGACCTATATAATGTTCCCACCGAGAAATAGGGGCCGATACGCCAGGAATGTTGTAAAATACTACATCCGAGATGATGCCCTGCCTTAGGTTAGGATATATAACGCTATAGACGTATATAATATCACAACCGAGAGGTACGGGACGTCACGAACGGTATTCTGTAAAACATTACCAGCGAGGTTCTAGATGTGTTAGGTTAGGTTATATTACGTCATAGACGAATATAATGTTCCCACCGAAAAGTAGAGGCCGATACGCCAGGCATGATGTAAAATACTACATCCGAGATGTTAGTCTGTTTAGGTTAGGATATATAACGCTATAGACGTATATAATATTCCAACCGAGATGTACGGGACGACACGAACGTGATTCTGTAAAACATTACCAGCGTGGGGCTAGTTGTGTTAGGTTGGGTTATATTACGTTACAGACGAATATAATGTTCCCACCGAGAAGTAGAGGCCGATACGCCAGGAATGTTGTAAAATACTACATCCGAGATGATAGCCTGCCTTAGGTTAGGATATACAACGCTATAGACGTATATGATATCCAAACCGAGATGTACGGGACGTCACGATCGGTATTGTGTAAAACATTACCAGCGAGGTTCTAGGTGTGTTAGGTTAGGTTATATTACGTCATAGACGAATATAATGTTCCCACCGAGAAGTAGAGGCTGATACGCCAGGCATGATATAAAATACTACATCCGAGATGTTAGTCTGTTTAGGTTAGGATATATAACGCTATGGTCGTATATAATGTCCCAACCGAGACGTACGGGACGACACGAACGTGATTGTGTAAAACATTACCAGCGAGGGGCTAGATGTGTTAGTTTAGGTTGTGATACGTTATAGACGTATATAATGTTCCCACCGAGAAGTAGAGGCCGATACGCCAGGCATGATGTAAAATACTACATCCGAGAGGTTAGTCTGTTTAGGTTAGGATATATAACGCTATAGTCGTATATAATGTCCCAACCGAGACGTACGGGACGACACGAACGTGATTCTGTAAAACATTACCAGCGATGGGCTAGATGTGTTAGTTTAGGTTGTGATACGTTATAGACGTATATAATGTTCCCACCGAGAAGTAGAGGCCGATACGCCAGGCATGATGTAAAATACTACATCCGAGATGTTAGTCTGTTTAGGTTAGGATATATAACGCTATAGACGTATATAATATCCCAACTGAGACGTACGGGACGACACAAACGGGATTCTGTAAAATATTACCAGCGAGGGGCTCGATGGGTTAGGTTAGGTTATGTTACGTTATAGACGTATATAATGTTCCCACCGAGAAGTAGAGGCCGATACGCCAGGAATGTTGTAAGATACTGCATCCGAGATGTTAGCCTGCCTTACGTTAGGATATATATCGCTGTAGACGTATATAATATCCCAACCGAGATGTACGGGACGACACGAACGGGATTCTGTAAAACATTACCAGCGAGGGGCTAGATGTGTTAGGTTAGGTTATATTACGTTATAGACCTATGTAATGTTCCCACCGAGAAGTAGGAGCCGATACGGCAGGAATGTTGTAAAATACTACATCCGAGATGATAGCCTGCCTTAGGTTAGGATATATAACGCTATAGACGTATATAATATTCCAACCGAGATGTACGGGACGACAGGAACCGGATTCTGTAAAACATTACCTGCGAGGGGCTAGATGCGTTAGGTTAGGTTATATTACGTTACAGACGAATATGATGTTCCCACCGAGAAGTAGAGGCCGATACGCCAGGAATGTTGTAAAATACTACATCCGAGATGATAGCCTGCCTTAGGTTAGGATATATAACGCTATAGACGTATATGATATCCCAACCGAGATGTACGGGACGTCACGATCGGTATTCTGTAAAACATTACCAGCGAGGTTCTAGATGTGTTAGGTTAGGTTATATTACGTCATAGACGAATATAATGTTCCCCCCGAGAAGTAGAGGCTGATACGCCAGGCATGATATAAAATACTACATCCGAGATGTTAGTCTGTTTAGGTTAGGATATATAACGCTATGGTCGTATATAATGTCCCAACCGAGACGTACGGGACGACACGAACGTGATTCTGTAAAACATTACCAGCGAGGGGCTAGATGTGTTAGTTTAGGTTGTGATACGTTTTAGACGTATATAATGTTCCCACCGAGAAGTAGGGGCCGATATGCCAGGCATGATGTAAAATACTACATCCGAGATGTTAGCCTGTTTAGGTTAGGATATATAACGCTATAGACGTATATAATATCCCAACCGAGATGTACGGGACGTCACGATCGGTATTCTGTAAAACATTACCAGCGAGGTTCTAGATGTGTTAGGTTAGGTTATATTACGTCATAGACGAATATAATGTTCCCACCGAGAAGTAGAGGCCGATACGCCAGGCATGATATAAAATACTACATCCGAGATGTTAGTCTGTTTAGGTTAGGATATATAACGCTATAGTCGTATATAATGTCCCAACCGAGACGTACGGGACGACACGAACGTGATTGTGTAAAACATTACCAGCGAGGGGCTAGATGTGTTAGTTTAGGTTGTGATACGTTATAGACGTATATAATGTTCCCACCGAGAAGTAGAGGCCGATACGCCAGGCATGATGTAAAATACTACATCCGAGATGTTAGTCTGTTTAGGTTAGGATATATAACGCTATAGACGTATATAAGATCCCAACTGAGACGTACGGGACGACACAAACGGGATTCTGTAAAATATTACCAGCGAGGGGCTAGATGGGTTAGGTTAGGTTATGTTACGTTATAGACGGATATAATGTTCCCACCGAGAAGTAGAGGCCGATACGCCAGGAATGTTGTAAAATACTGCATCCGAGATGTTATCCTGCCTTAGGTTAGGATATACAACGCTCTAAACGTATATAATGTCCCAACCGAGACATACGGGACGACACGAACGGGAATCTGTAGAACATTACCAGCGAGGGGCTAGATGTGTTAGGTTAGGTTATATTACGTTATAGACCTATATAATGTTCCCACCGAAAAGTAGGGGCCGATACGGCAGGAATGTTGTAAAATACTACATCCGAGATGCTAGCCTGCCTTAGGTTAGGATATATAACGCTATAGACGTATATAATATTCCAACCGAGATGTACGGGACGTCACGAACGGGATTCTATAAAACATTACCAGCGAGGGGCTAGATGTGGTAGGTTAGGTTATATTACGTTATAGATCTATATAATGTGCCCACCGAGAAGTAGAGGCGGATACGCCACGAATGTTGTAAAATACTACATCCGAGAGGTTAGCCTGCCTTACGTTAGGATATATATCGCTGTAGACGTATATAATATCCCAACCGAGATGTACGGGACGACACGACCGTGATCCTGTAAAACATTACCAGCGAGGGGCTAGATGTGTTAGTTTAGGTAGTGATACGTTATAGACGTATATAATGTTCCCACCGAGAAGTAGGGGCCGATATGCCAGGAATGTTGTAAAATACTGCATCCGAGATGATAGCCTGCCTTAGGTTAGGATATATAACGCTATAGACTTATATAATATCCCAACCGAGATGTACGAGACGAGAGGAACCGGATCCTGTAAAACATTACCTGCGAGGGGCTAGATGTGTTAGGTTAGGTTATATTAAGTTATAGACCTATATAATGTTCCCACCGAGAAATAGGGGCCGATACGCCAGGAATGTTGTAAAATACTACATCCGAGATGATAGCCTGCCTTAGGTTAGGATATATAACGCTATAGACGTATATGATATCCCAACCGAGATGTACGGGACGTCACGATCGGTATTCTGTAAAACATTACCAGCGAGGTTCTAGATGTGTTAGGTTAGGTTATATTACGTCATAGACGAATATAATGTTCCCCCCGAGAAGTAGAGGCTGATACGCCAGGCATGATATAAAATACTACATCCGAGATGTTAGTCTGTTTAGGTTAGGATATATAACGCTATGGTCGTATATAATGTCCCAACCGAGACGTACGGGACGACACGAACGTGATTGTGTAAAACATTACCAGCGAGGGGCTAGATGTGTTAGTTTAGGTTGTGATACGTTATAGACGTATATAATGTTCCCACCGAGAAGTAGAGGCCGATACGCCAGGCATGATGTAAAATACTACATCCGAGATGTTAGTCTGTCTAGGTTAGGATATATAACGCTATAGTCGTATATAATGTCCCAACCGAGACGTACGGGACGACACGATCGTGATTCTGTAAAACATTACCAGCGAGGGGCTAGATGTGTTAGTTTAGGTTGTGATACGTTATAGACGTATATAATGTTCCCACCGAGAAGTAGAGGCCGATACGCCAGGCATGATGTAAAATACTGCATCCGAGATGTTATCCTGCCTTAGGATAGGATATACAACGCTCTAAACGTATATAATGTCCCAACCGAGACATACGGGACGACACGAACGGGAATCTCTAGAACATTACCAGCGAGGGGCTAGATGTGTTAGGTTAGGTTATGTTACGTTATAGACGTATATAATGTTCCCACCGAGAAGTAGGGGCCGATACGGCAGGAATGTTGTAAAATACTACATCCGAGATGATAGCCTGCCTTAGGTTAGGATATATAACGCTATAGACGTATATAATATTCCAACCGAGATGTACGGGACGTCACGAACGGGATTCTATAAAACATTACCAGCGAGGGGCTAGATGTGGTAGATTAGGTTATATTACGTTATAGACCTATATAATGTGCCCACCGAGAAGTAGAGGCCGATACGCCACGAATGTTGTAAAATACTACATCCGAGAGGTTAGCCTGCCTTACGTTAGGATATATATCGCTGTAGACGTATATAATATCCCAACCGAGATGTACGGGACGACACGAACGTGATCCTGTAAAACATTACCAGCGAGGGGCTAGATGTGTTAGTTTAGGTAGTGATACGTTATAGACGTATATAATGTTCCCACCGAGAAGTAGGGGCCGATATGCCAGGAATGTTGTAAAATACTGCATCCGAGATGATAGCCTGCCTTAGGTTAGGATATATAACGCTATAGACTTATATAATATCCCAACCGAGATGTACGAGACGAGAGGAACCGGATCCTGTAAAACATTACCTGCGAGGGGCTAGATGTGTTAGGTTAGGTTATATTAAGTTATAGACCTATATAATGTTCCCACCGAGAAATAGGGGCCGATACGCCAGGAATGTTGTAAAATACTACATCCGAGATGATGCCCTGCCTTAGGTTAGGATATACAACGCTATAGACGTATATGATATCCCAACCGAGATGTACGGGACGTCACGATCGGTATTCTGTAAAACATTACCAGCGAGGTTCTAGATGTGTTAGGTTAGGTTATATTACGTCATAGACGAATATAATGTTCCCCCCGAGAAGTAGAGGCTGATACGCCAGGCATGATATAAAATACTACATCCGAGATGTTAGTCTGTTTAGGTTAGGATATATAACGCTATGGTCGTATATAATGTCCCAACCGAGACGTACCGGACGACACGAACGTGATTGTGTAAAACATTACCAGCGAGGGGCTAGATGTGTTAGTTTAGGTTGTGATACGTTATAGACGTATATAATGTTCCCACCGAGAAGTAGAGGCCGATACGCCAGGCATGATGTAAAATACTACATCCGAGATGTTAGTCTGTTTAGGTTAGGATATATAACGCTATAGTCGTATATAATGTCCCAACCGAGACGTACGGGACGACACGAACGTGATTCTGTAAAACATTACCAGCGATGGGCTAGATGTGTTAGTTTAGGTTGTGATACGTTATAGACGTATATAATGTTCCCACCGAGAAGTAGAGGCCGATACGCCAGGCATGATGTAAAATACTACATCCGAGATGTTAGTCTGTTTAGGTTAGGATATATAACGCTATAGACGTATATAATATCCCAACTGAGACGTACGGGACGACACAAACGGGATTCTGTAAAATATTACCAGCGAGGGGCTCGATGGGTTAGGTTAGGTTATGTTACGTTATAGACGTATATAATGTTCCCACCGAGAAGTAGAGGCCGATACGCCAGGAATGTTGTAAGATACTGCATCCGAGATGTTAGCCTGCCTTACGTTAGGATATATATCGCTGTAGACGTATATAATATCCCAACCGAGATGTACGGGACGACACGAACGGGATTCTGTAAAACATTACCAGCGAGGGGCTAGATGTGTTAGGTTAGGTTATGTTACGTTATAGACGTATATAATGTTCCCACCGAGAAGTAGAGGCCGATACGCCAGGAATGTTGTAAAATACTGCATCCGAGATGTTATCCTGCCTTAGGTTAGGATATACAACGCTCTAAACGTATATAATGTCCCAACCGAGACATACGGGACGACACGAACGGGAATCTCTAGAACATTACCAGCGAGGGGCTAGATGTGTTAGGTTAGGTTATATTACGTTATAGACCTATATAATGTTCCCACCGAGAAGTAGGGGCCGATACGGCAGGAATGTTGTAAAATACTACATCCGAGATGATAGCCTGCATTAGGTTAGGATATATAACGCTATAGACGTATATAATATTCCAACCGAGATGTACGGGACGTCACGAACGGGATTCTATAAAACATTACCAGCGAGGGGCTAGATGTGGTAGATTAGGTTATATTACGTTATAGACCTATATAATGTGCCCACCGAGAAGTAGAGGCCGATACGCCACGAATGTTGTAAAATACTACATCCGAGAGGTTAGCCTGCCTTACGTTAGGATATATATCGCTGTAGACGTATATAATATCCCAACCGAGATGTACGGGACGACACGAACGTGATCCTGTAAAACATTACCAGCGAGGGGCTAGATGTGTTAGTTTAGGTAGTGATACGTTATAGACGTATATAATGTTCCCACCGAGAAGTAGGGGCCGATATGCCAGGAATGTTGTAAAATACTGCATCCGAGATGATAGCCTGCCTTAGGTTAGGATATATAACGCTATAGACTTATATAATATCCCAACCGAGATGTACGAGACGAGAGGAACCGGATCCTGTAAAACATTACCTGCGAGGGGCTAGATGTGTTAGGTTAGGTTATATTAAGTTATAGACCTATATAATGTTCCCACCGAGAAATAGGGGCCGATACGCCAGGAATGTTGTAAAATACTACATCCGAGATGATGCCCTGCCTTAGGTTAGGATATACAACGCTATAGACGTATATGATATCCAAACCGAGATGTACGGGACGTCACGATCGGTATTGTGTAAAACATTACCAGCGAGGTTCTAGGTGTGTTAGGTTAGGTTATATTACGTCATAGACGAATATAATGTTCCCACCGAGAAGTAGAGGCTGATACGCCAGGCATGATATAAAATACTACATCCGAGATGTTAGTCTGTTTAGGTTAGGATATATAACGCTATGGTCGTATATAATGTCCCAACCGAGACGTACGGGACGACACGAACGTGATTCTGTAAAACATTACCAGCGAGGGGCTAGATGTGTTAGTTTAGGTTGTGATACGTTTTAGACGTATATAATGTTCCCACCGAGAAGTAGGGGCCGATATGCCAGGCATGATGTAAAATACTACATCCGAGATGTTAGCCTGTTTAGGTTAGGATATATAACGCTATAGACGTATATAATATCCCAACCGAGATGTACGGGACGTCACGATCGGTATTCTGTAAAACATTACCAGCGAGGTTCTAGATGTGTTAGGTTAGGTTATATTACGTCATAGACGAATATAATGTTCCCACCGAGAAGTAGAGGCCGATACGCCAGGCATGATATAAAATACTACATCCGAGATGTTAGTCTGTTTAGGTTAGGATATATAACGCTATAGTCGTATATAATGTCCCAACCGAGACGTACGGGACGACACGAACGTGATTGTGTAAAACATTACCAGCGAGGGGCTAGATGTGTTAGTTTAGGTTGTGATACGTTATAGACGTATATAATGTTCCCACCGAGAAGTAGAGGCCGATACGCCAGGCATGATGTAAAATACTACATCCGAGATGTTAGTCTGTTTAGGTTAGGATATATAACGCTATAGACGTATATAAGATCCCAACTGAGACGTACGGGACGACACAAACGGGATTCTGTAAAATATTACCAGCGAGGGGCTAGATGGGTTAGGTTAGGTTATGTTACGTTATAGACGGATATAATGTTCCCACCGAGAAGTAGAGGCCGATACGCCAGGAATGTTGTAAAATACTGCATCCGAGATGTTATCCTGCCTTAGGTTAGGATATACAACGCTCTAAACGTATATAATGTCCCAACCGAGACATACGGGACGACACGAACGGGAATCTGTAGAACATTACCAGCGAGGGGCTAGATGTGTTAGGTTAGGTTATATTACGTTATAGACCTATATAATGTTCCCACCGAAAAGTAGGGGCCGATACGGCAGGAATGTTGTAAAATACTACATCCGAGATGATAGCCTGCCTTAGGTTAGGATATATAACGCTATAGACGTATATAATATTCCAACCGAGATGTACGGGACGTCACGAACGGGATTCTATAAAACATTACCAGCGAGGGGCTAGATGTGGTAGGTTAGGTTATATTACGTTATAGACCTATATAATGTGCCCACCGAGAAGTAGAGGCGGATACGCCACGAATGTTGTAAAATACTACATCCGAGAGGTTAGCCTGCCTTACGTTAGGATATATATCGCTGTAGACGTATATAATATCCCAACCGAGATGTACGGGACGACACGACCGTGATCCTGTAAAACATTACCAGCGAGGGGCTAGATGTGTTAGTTTAGGTAGTGATACGTTATAGACGTATATAATGTTCCCACCGAGAAGTAGGGGCCGATATGCCAGGAATGTTGTAAAATACTGCATCCGAGATGATAGCCTGCCTTAGGTTAGGATATATAACGCTATAGACTTATATAATATCCCAACCGAGATGTACGAGACGAGAGGAACCGGATCCTGTAAAACATTACCTGCGAGGGGCTAGATGTGTTAGGTTAGGTTATATTAAGTTATAGACCTATATAATGTTCCCACCGAGAAATAGGGGCCGATACGCCAGGAATGTTGTAAAATACTACATCCGAGATGATAGCCTGCCTTAGGTTAGGATATATAACGCTATAGACGTATATGATATCCCAACCGAGATGTACGGGACGTCACGATCGGTATTCTGTAAAACATTACCAGCGAGGTTCTAGATGTGTTAGGTTAGGTTATATTACGTCATAGACGAATATAATGTTCCCCCCGAGAAGTAGAGGCTGATACGCCAGGCATGATATAAAATACTACATCCGAGATGTTAGTCTGTTTAGGTTAGGATATATAACGCTATGGTCGTATATAATGTCCCAACCGAGACGTACCGGACGACACGAACGTGATTGTGTAAAACATTACCAGCGAGGGGCTAGATGTGTTAGTTTAGGTTGTGATACGTTATAGACGTATATAATGTTCCCACCGAGAAGTAGAGGCCGATACGCCAGGCATGATGTAAAATACTACATCCGAGATGTTAGTCTGTCTAGGTTAGGATATATAACGCTATAGTCGTATATAATGTCCCAACCGAGACGTACGGGACGACACGATCGTGATTCTGTAAAACATTACCAGCGAGGGGCTAGATGTGTTAGTTTAGGTTGTGATACGTTATAGACGTATATAATGTTCCCACCGAGAAGTAGAGGCCGATACGCCAGGCATGATGTAAAATACTACATCCGAGATGTTAGTCTGTTTAGGTTAGGATATATAACGCTATAGACGTATATAATATCCCAACTGAGACGTACGGGACGACACAAACGGGATTCTGTAAAATATTACCAGCGAGGGGCTAGATGGGTTAGGTTAGGTTATGTTACGTTATAGACGTATATAATGTTCCCACCGAGAAGTAGAGGCCGATACGCCAGGAATGTTGTAAAATACTGCATCCGAGATGTTATCCTGCCTTAGGTTAGGATATACAACGCTCTAAACGTATATAATGTCCCAACCGAGACATACGGGACGACACGAACGGGAATCTCTAGAACATTACCAGCGAGGGGCTAGATGTGTTAGGTTAGGTTATATTACGTTATAGACCTATATAATGTTCCCACCGAGAAGTAGGGGCCGATACGGCAGGAATGTTGTAAAATACTACATCCGAGATGATAGCCTGCCTTAGGTTAGGATATATAACGCTATAGACGTATATAATATTCCAACCGAGATGTACGGGACGTCACGAACGGGATTCTATAAAACATTACCAGCGAGGGGCTAGATGTGGTAGATTAGGTTATATTACGTTATAGACCTATATAATGTGCCCACCGAGAAGTAGAGGCCGATACGCCACGAATGTTGTAAAATACTACATCCGAGAGGTTAGCCTGCCTTACGTTAGGATATATATCGCTGTAGACGTATATAATATCCCAACCGAGATGTACGGGACGACACGAACGTGATCCTGTAAAACATTACCAGCGAGGGGCTAGATGTGTTAGTTTAGGTAGTGATACGTTATAGACGTATATAATGTTCCCACCGAGAAGTAGGGGCCGATATGCCAGGAATGTTGTAAAATACTGCATCCGAGATGATAGCCTGCCTTAGGTTAGGATATATAACGCTATAGACTTATATAATATCCCAACCGAGATGTACGAGACGAGAGGAACCGGATCCTGTAAAACATTACCTGCGAGGGGCTAGATGTGTTAGGTTAGGTTATATTAAGTTATAGACCTATATAATGTTCCCACCGAGAAATAGGGGCCGATACGCCAGGAATGTTGTAAAATACTACATCCGAGATGATGCCCTGCCTTAGGTTAGGATATATAACGCTATAGACGTATATAATATCACAACCGAGAGGTACGGGACGTCACGAACGGTATTCTGTAAAACATTACCAGCGAGGTTCTAGATGTGTTAGGTTAGGTTATATTACGTCATAGACGAATATAATGTTCCCACCGAAAAGTAGAGGCCGATACGCCAGGCATGATGTAAAATACTACATCCGAGATGTTAGTCTGTTTAGGTTAGGATATATAACGCTATAGACGTATATAATATTCCAACCGAGATGTACGGGACGACACGAACGTGATTCTGTAAAACATTACCAGCGTGGGGCTAGTTGTGTTAGGTTGGGTTATATTACGTTACAGACGAATATAATGTTCCCACCGAGAAGTAGAGGCCGATACGCCAGGAATGTTGTAAAATACTACATCCGAGATGATAGCCTGCCTTAGGTTAGGATATATAACGCTATAGACGTATATAATATTCCAACCGAGATGTACGGGACGACAGGAACCGGATTCTGTAAAACATTACCTGCGAGGGGCTAGATGCGTTAGGTTAGGTTATATTACGTTACAGACGAATATGATGTTCCCACCGAGAAGTAGAGGCCGATACGCCAGGAATGTTGTAAAATACTACATCCGAGATGATAGCCTGCCTTAGGTTAGGATATATAACGCTATAGACGTATATGATATCCCAACCGAGATGTACGGGACGTCACGATCGGTATTCTGTAAAACATTACCAGCGAGGTTCTAGATGTGTTAGGTTAGGTTATATTACGTCATAGACGAATATAATGTTCCCCCCGAGAAGTAGAGGCTGATACGCCAGGCATGATATAAAATACTACATCCGAGATGTTAGTCTGTTTAGGTTAGGATATATAACGCTATGGTCGTATATAATGTCCCAACCGAGACGTACGGGACGACACGAACGTGATTCTGTAAAACATTACCAGCGAGGGGCTAGATGTGTTAGTTTAGGTTGTGATACGTTTTAGACGTATATAATGTTCCCACCGAGAAGTAGGGGCCGATATGCCAGGCATGATGTAAAATACTACATCCGAGATGTTAGCCTGTTTAGGTTAGGATATATAACGCTATAGACGTATATAATATCCCAACCGAGATGTACGGGACGTCACGATCGGTATTCTGTAAAACATTACCAGCGAGGTTCTAGATGTGTTAGGTTAGGTTATATTACGTCATAGACGAATATAATGTTCCCACCGAGAAGTAGAGGCCGATACGCCAGGCATGATATAAAATACTACATCCGAGATGTTAGTCTGTTTAGGTTAGGATATATAACGCTATAGTCGTATATAATGTCCCAACCGAGACGTACGGGACGACACGAACGTGATTGTGTAAAACATTACCAGCGAGGGGCTAGATGTGTTAGTTTAGGTTGTGATACGTTATAGACGTATATAATGTTCCCACCGAGAAGTAGAGGCCGATACGCCAGGCATGATGTAAAATACTACATCCGAGATGTTAGTCTGTTTAGGTTAGGATATATAACGCTATAGACGTATATAAGATCCCAACTGAGACGTACGGGACGACACAAACGGGATTCTGTAAAATATTACCAGCGAGGGGCTAGATGGGTTAGGTTAGGTTATGTTACGTTATAGACGGATATAATGTTCCCACCGAGAAGTAGGGGCCGATACGGCAGGAATGTTGTAAAATACTACATCCGAGATGATAGCCTGCCTTAGGTTAGGATATATAACGCTATAGACGTATATAATATTCCAACCGAGATGTACGGGACGTCACGAACGGGATTCTATAAAACATTACCAGCGAGGGGCTAGATGTGGTAGATTAGGTTATATTACGTTATAGACCTATATAATGTGCCCACCGAGAAGTAGAGGCCGATACGCCACGAATGTTGTAAAATACTACATCCGAGAGGTTAGCCTGCCTTACGTTAGGATATATATCGCTGTAGACGTATATAATATCCCAACCGAGATGTACGGGACGACACGAACGTGATCCTGTAAAACATTACCAGCGAGGGGCTAGATGTGTTAGTTTAGGTAGTGATACGTTATAGACGTATATAATGTTCCCACCGAGAAGTAGGGGCCGATATGCCAGGAATGTTGTAAAATACTACATCCGAGATGATAGCCTGCCTTAGGTTAGGATATATAACGCTATAGACGTATATAATATTCCAACCGAGATGTACGGGACGACACGAACGTGATTCTGTAAAACATTACCAGCGTGGGGCTAGTTGTGTTAGGTTGGGTTATATTACGTTACAGACGAATATAATGTTCCCACCGAGAAGTAGAGGCCGATACGCCAGGAATGTTGTAAAATACTACATCCGAGATGATAGCCTGCCTTAGGTTAGGATATATAACGCTATAGACGTATATAATATTCCAACCGAGATGTACGGGACGACAGGAACCGGATTCTGTAAAACATTACCTGCGAGGGGCTAGATGCGTTAGGTTAGGTTATATTACGTTACAGACGAATATGATGTTCCCACCGAGAAGTAGAGGCCGATACGCCAGGAATGTTGTAAAATACTACATCCGAGATGATAGCCTGCCTTAGGTTAGGATATATAACGCTATAGACGTATATGATATCCCAACCGAGATGTACGGGACGTCACGATCGGTATTCTGTAAAACATTACCAGCGAGGTTCTAGATGTGTTAGGTTAGGTTATATTACGTCATAGACGAATATAATGTTCCCCCCGAGAAGTAGAGGCTGATACGCCAGGCATGATATAAAATACTACATCCGAGATGTTAGTCTGTTTAGGTTAGGATATATAACGCTATGGTCGTATATAATGTCCCAACCGAGACGTACGGGACGACACGAACGTGATTCTGTAAAACATTACCAGCGAGGGGCTAGATGTGTTAGTTTAGGTTGTGATACGTTATAGACGTATATAATGTTCCCACCGAGAAGTAGAGGCCGATACGCCAGGCATGATGTAAAATACTACATCCGAGATGTTAGTCTGTTTAGGTTAGGATATATAACGCTATAGACGTATATAAGATCCCAACTGAGACGTACGGGACGACACAAACGGGATTCTGTAAAATATTACCAGCGAGGGGCTAGATGGGTTAGGTTAGGTTATGTTACGTTATAGACGGATATAATGTTCCCACCGAGAAGTAGGGGCCGATACGGCAGGAATGTTGTAAAATACTACATCCGAGATGATAGCCTGCCTTAGGTTAGGATATATAACGCTATAGACGTATATAATATTCCAACCGAGATGTACGGGACGTCACGAACGGGATTCTATAAAACATTACCAGCGAGGGGCTAGATGTGGTAGATTAGGTTATATTACGTTATAGACCTATATAATGTGCCCACCGAGAAGTAGAGGCCGATACGCCACGAATGTTGTAAAATACTACATCCGAGAGGTTAGCCTGCCTTACGTTAGGATATATATCGCTGTAGACGTATATAATATCCCAACCGAGATGTACGGGACGACACGAACGTGATCCTGTAAAACATTACCAGCGAGGGGCTAGATGTGTTAGTTTAGGTAGTGATACGTTATAGACGTATATAATGTTCCCACCGAGAAGTAGGGGCCGATATGCCAGGAATGTTGTAAAATACTACATCCGAGATGATAGCCTGCCTTAGGTTAGGATATATAACGCTATAGACGTATATAATATTCCAACCGAGATGTACGGGACGACACGAACGTGATTCTGTAAAACATTACCAGCGTGGGGCTAGTTGTGTTAGGTTGGGTTATATTACGTTACAGACGAATATAATGTTCCCACCGAGAAGTAGAGGCCGATACGCCAGGAATGTTGTAAAATACTACATCCGAGATGATAGCCTGCCTTAGGTTAGGATATATAACGCTATAGACGTATATAATATTCCAACCGAGATGTACGGGACGACAGGAACCGGATTCTGTAAAACATTACCTGCGAGGGGCTAGATGCGTTAGGTTAGGTTATATTACGTTACAGACGAATATGATGTTCCCACCGAGAAGTAGAGGCCGATACGCCAGGAATGTTGTAAAATACTACATCCGAGATGATAGCCTGCCTTAGGTTAGGATATATAACGCTATAGACGTATATGATATCCCAACCGAGATGTACGGGACGTCACGATCGGTATTCTGTAAAACATTACCAGCGAGGTTCTAGATGTGTTAGGTTAGGTTATATTACGTCATAGACGAATATAATGTTCCCCCCGAGAAGTAGAGGCTGATACGCCAGGCATGATATAAAATACTACATCCGAGATGTTAGTCTGTTTAGGTTAGGATATATAACGCTATGGTCGTATATAATGTCCCAACCGAGACGTACGGGACGACACGAACGTGATTCTGTAAAACATTACCAGCGAGGGGCTAGATGTGTTAGTTTAGGTTGTGATACGTTTTAGACGTATATAATGTTCCCACCGGGAAGTAGGGGCCGATATGCCAGGCATGATGTAAAATACTACATCCGAGATGTTAGCCTGTTTAGGTTAGGATATATAACGCTATAGACGTATATAATATCCCAACCGAGATGTACGGGACGTCACGATCGGTATTCTGTAAAAGATTACCAGCGAGGTTCTAGATGTGTTAGGTTAGGTTATATTACGTCATAGACGAATATAATGTTCCCACCGAGAAGTAGAGGCCGATACGCCAGGCATGATATAAAATACTACATCCGAGATGTTAGTCTGTTTAGGTTAGGATATATAACGCTATAGTCGTATATAATGTCCCAACCGAGACGTACGGGACGACACGAACGTGATTGTGTAAAACATTACCAGCGAGGGGCTAGATGTGTTAGTTTAGGTTGTGATACGTTATAGACGTATATAATGTTCCCACCGAGAAGTAGAGGCCGATACGCCAGGCATGATGTAAAATACTACATCCGAGATGTTAGTCTGTTTAGGTTAGGATATATAACGCTATAGACGTATATAAGATCCCAACTGAGACGTACGGGACGACACAAACGGGATTCTGTAAA
The DNA here is from genome assembly GCA_963969225.1 of Xylocopa violacea. Classification (NCBI taxonomy): domain Eukaryota; kingdom Metazoa; phylum Arthropoda; class Insecta; order Hymenoptera; family Apidae; genus Xylocopa; species Xylocopa violacea. Next base: position 5,456,151 of record CAXAJV010000013.1, read on the forward strand.
ATATTACCAGCGAGGGGCTAGATGGGTTAGGTTAGGTTATGTTACGTTATAGACGGATATAATGTTCCCACCGAGAAGTAGAGGCCGATACGCCAGGAATGTTGTAAAATACTGCATCCGAGATGTTATCCTGCCTTAGGTTGGGATATACAACGCTCTAAACGTATATAATGTCCCAACCGAGACATACGGGACGACACGAACGGGAATCTGTAGAACATTACCAGCGAGGGGCTAGATGTGTTAGGTTAGGTTATATTACGTTATAGACCTATATAATGTTCCCACCGAAAAGTAGGGGCCGATACGGCAGGAATGTTGTAAAATACTACATCCGAGATGTTAGCCTGCCTTAGGTTTGGATATACAACGCTATAGTCGTATATAATGTCCCAACCGAGACGTACGGGGCGACACGAACGTGATTCTGCAAAACATTACCAGCGAGGGGCTAGATGTGTTAGTTTAGGTTGTGATAGTGTTATAGACGTATATAATGTTCCCACCGAGAAGTAGGGGCCGATATGCCAGGAATGTTGTAAAATACTGCATCCGAGATAATAGCCTGCCTTACGTTAGGATATATATCGCTGTAGACGTATATAATATCCCAACCGAGATGTACGGGACGACACGACCGTGATCCTGTAAAACATTACCAGCGAGGGGCTAGATGTGTTAGTTTAGGTAGTGATACGTTATAGACGTATATAATGTTCCCACCGAGAAGTAGGGGCCGATATGCCAGGAATGTTGTAAAATACTGCATCCGAGATGATAGCCTGCCTTAGGTTAGGATATATAACGCTATAGACTTATATAATATCCCAACCGAGATGTACGAGACGAGAGGAACCGGATCCTGTAAAACATTACCTGCGAGGGGCTAGATGTGTTAGGTTAGGTTATATTAAGTTATAGACCTATATAATGTTCCCACCGAGAAATAGGGGCCGATACGCCAGGAATGTTGTAAAATACTACATCCGAGATGATAGCCTGCCTTAGGTTAGGATATATAACGCTATAGACGTATATGATATCCCAACCGAGATGTACGGGACGTCACGATCGGTATTCTGTAAAACATTACCAGCGAGGTTCTAGATGTGTTAGGTTAGGTTATATTACGTCATAGACGAATATAATGTTCCCCCCGAGAAGTAGAGGCTGATACGCCAGGCATGATATAAAATACTACATCCGAGATGTTAGTCTGTTTAGGTTAGGATATATAACGCTATGGTCGTATATAATGTCCCAACCGAGACGTACGGGACGACACGAACGTGATTGTGTAAAACATTACCAGCGAGGGGCTAGATGTGTTAGTTTAGGTTGTGATACGTTATAGACGTATATAATGTTCCCACCGAGAAGTAGAGGCCGATACGCCAGGCATGATGTAAAATACTACATCCGAGATGTTAGTCTGTTTAGGTTAGGATATATAACGCTATAGTCGTATATAATGTCCCAACCGAGACGTACGGGACGACACGAACGTGATTCTGTAAAACATTACCAGCGAGGGGCTAGATGTGTTAGTTTAGGTTGTGATACGTTATAGACGTATATAATGTTCCCACCGAGAAGTAGAGGCCGATACGCCAGGCATGATGTAAAATACTACATCCGAGATGTTAGTCTGTTTAGGTTAGGATATATAACGCTATAGACGTATATAATATCCCAACTGAGACGTACGGGACGACACAAACGGGATTCTGTAAAATATTACCAGCGAGGGGCTAGATGGGTTAGGTTAGGTTATGTTACGTTATAGACGTATATAATGTTCCCACCGAGAAGTAGAGGCCGATACGCCAGGAATGTTGTAAAATACTGCATCCGAGATGTTATCCTGCCTTAGGTTAGGATATACAACGCTCTAAACGTATATAATGTCCCAACCGAGACATACGGGACGACACGAACGGGAATCTCTAGAACATTACCAGCGAGGGGCTAGATGTGTTAGGTTAGGTTATGTTACGTTATAGACGTATATAATGTTCCCACCGAGAAGTAGAGGCCGATACGCCAGGAATGTTGTAAAATACTGCATCCGAGATGTTATCCTGCCTTAGGTTAGGATATACAACGCTCTAAACGTATATAATGTCCCAACCGAGACATACGGGACGACACGAACGGGAATCTCTAGAACATTACCAGCGAGGGGCTAGATGTGTTAGGTTAGGTTATATTACGTTATAGACCTATATAATGTTCCCACCGAGAAGTAGGGGCCGATAGGGCAGGAATGTTGTAAAATACTACATCCGAGATGATAGCCTGCCTTAGGTTAGGATATATAACGCTATAGACGTATATAATATTCCAACCGAGATGTACGGGACGTCACGAACGGGATTCTATAAAACATTACCAGCGAGGGGCTAGATGTGGTAGATTAGGTTATATTACGTTATAGACCTATATAATGTGCCCACCGAGAAGTAGAGGCCGATACGCCACGAATGTTGTAAAATACTACATCCGAGAGGTTAGCCTGCCTTACGTTAGGATATATATCGCTGTAGACGTATATAATATCCCAACCGAGATGTACGGGACGACACGAACGTGATCCTGTAAAACATTACCAGCGAGGGGCTAGATGTGTTAGTTTAGGTAGTGATACGTTATAGACGTATATAATGTTCCCACCGAGAAGTAGGGGCCGATATGCCAGGAATGTTGTAAAATACTGCATCCGAGATGATAGCCTGCCTTAGGTTAGGATATATAACGCTATAGACTTATATAATATCCCAACCGAGATGTACGAGACGAGAGGAACCGGATCCTGTAAAACATTACCTGCGAGGGGCTAGATGTGTTAGGTTAGGTTATATTAAGTTATAGACCTATATAATGTTCCCACCGAGAAATAGGGGCCGATACGCCAGGAATGTTGTAAAATACTACATCCGAGATGATGCCCTGCCTTAGGTTAGGATATATAACGCTATAGACGTATATAATATCACAACCGAGAGGTACGGGACGTCACGAACGGTATTCTGTAAAACATTACCAGCGAGGTTCTAGATGTGTTAGGTTAGGTTATATTACGTCATAGACGAATATAATGTTCCCACCGAAAAGTAGAGGCCGATACGCCAGGCATGATGTAAAATACTACATCCGAGATGTTAGTCTGTTTAGGTTAGGATATATAACGCTATAGACGTATATAATATTCCAACCGAGATGTACGGGACGACACGAACGTGATTCTGTAAAACATTACCAGCGTGGGGCTAGTTGTGTTAGGTTGGGTTATATTACGTTACAGACGAATATGATGTTCCCACCGAGAAGTAGAGGCCGATACGCCAGGAATGTTGTAAAATACTACATCCGAGATGATAGCCTGCCTTAGGTTAGGATATATAACGCTATAGACGTATATAATATTCCAACCGAGATGTACGGGACGACAGGAACCGGATTCTGTAAAACATTACCTGCGAGGGGCTAGATGCGTTAGGTTAGGTTATATTACGTTACAGACGAATATGATGTTCCCACCGAGAAGTAGAGGCCGATACGCCAGGAATGTTGTAAAATACTACATCCGAGATGATAGCCTGCCTTAGGTTAGGATATATAACGCTATAGACGTATATGATATCCCAACCGAGATGTACGGGACGTCACGATCGGTATTCTGTAAAACATTACCAGCGAGGTTCTAGATGTGTTTGGTTAGGTTATATTACGTCATAGACGAATATAATGTTCCCCCCGAGAAGTAGAGGCTGATACGCCAGGCATGATATAAAATACTACATCCGAGATGTTAGTCTGTTTAGGTTAGGATATATAACGCTATGGTCGTATATAATGTCCCAACCGAGACGTACGGGAGGACACGAACGTGATTCTGTAAAACATTACCAGCGAGGGGCTAGATGTGTTAGTTTAGGTTGTGATACGTTTTAGACGTATATAATGTTCCCACCGAGAAGTAGGGGCCGATATGCCAGGCATGATGTAAAATACTACATCCGAGATGTTAGCCTGTTTAGGTTAGGATATATAACGCTATAGACGTATATAATATCCCAACCGAGATGTACGGGACGTCACGATCGGTATTCTGTAAAACATTACCAGCGAGGTTCTAGATGTGTTAGGTTAGGTTATATTACGTCATAGACGAATATAATGTTCCCACCGAGAAGTAGAGGCCGATACGCCAGGCATGATATAAAATACTACATCCGAGATGTTAGTCTGTTTAGGTTAGGATATATAACGCTATAGTCGTATATAATGTCCCAACCGAGACGTACGGGACGACACGAACGTGATTGTGTAAAACATTACCAGCGAGGGGCTAGATGTGTTAGTTTAGGTTGTGATACGTTATAGACGTATATAATGTTCCCACCGAGAAGTAGAGGCCGATACGCCAGGCATGATGTAAAATACTACATCCGAGATGTTAGTCTGTTTAGGTTAGGATATATAACGCTATAGACGTATATAAGATCCCAACTGAGACGTACGGGACGACACAAACGGGATTCTGTAAAATATTACCAGCGAGGGGCTAGATGGGTTAGGTTAGGTTATGTTACGTTATAGACGGATATAATGTTCCCACCGAGAAGTAGAGGCCGATACGCCAGGAATGTTGTAAAATACTGCATCCGAGATGTTATCCTGCCTTAGGTTAGGATATACAACGCTCTAAACGTATATAATGTCCCAACCGAGACATACGGGACGACACGAACGGGAATCTGTAGAACATTACCAGCGAGGGGCTAGATGTGTTAGGTTAGGTTATATTACGTTATAGACCTATATAATGTTCCCACCGAAAAGTAGGGGCCGATACGGCAGGAATGTTGTAAAATACTACATCCGAGATGATAGCCTGCCTTAGGTTAGGATATATAACGCTATAGACGTATATAATATTCCAACCGAGATGTACGGGACGTCACGAACGGGATTCTATAAAACATTACCAGCGATGGGCTAGATGTGGTAGGTTAGGTTATATTACGTTATAGACCTATATAATGTGCCCACCGAGAAGTAGAGGCGGATACGCCACGAATGTTGTAAAATACTACATCCGAGAGGTTAGCCTGCCTTACGTTAGGATATATATCGCTGTAGACGTATATAATATCCCAACCGAGATGTACGGGACGACACGACCGTGATCCTGTAAAACATTACCAGCGAGGGGCTAGATGTGTTAGTTTAGGTAGTGATACGTTATAGACGTATATAATGTTCCCACCGAGAAGTAGGGGCCGATATGCCAGGAATGTTGTAAAATACTGCATCCGAGATGATAGCCTGCCTTAGGTTAGGATATATAACGCTATAGACTTATATAATATCCCAACCGAGATGTACGAGACGAGAGGAACCGGATCCTGTAAAACATTACCTGCGAGGGGCTAGATGTGTTAGGTTAGGTTATATTAAGTTATAGACCTATATAATGTTCCCACCGAGAAATAGGGGCCGATACGCCAGGAATGTTGTAAAATACTACATCCGAGATGATAGCCTGCCTTAGGTTAGGATATATAACGCTATAGACGTATATGATATCCCAACCGAGATGTACGGGACGTCACGATCGGTATTCTGTAAAACATTACCAGCGAGGTTCTAGATGTGTTAGGTTAGGTTATATTACGTCATAGACGAATATAATGTTCCCCCCGAGAAGTAGAGGCTGATACGCCAGGCATGATATAAAATACTACATCCGAGATGTTAGTCTGTTTAGGTTAGGATATATAACGCTATGGTCGTATATAATGTCCCAACCGAGACGTACGGGACGACACGAACGTGATTGTGTAAAACATTACCAGCGAGGGGCTAGATGTGTTAGTTTAGGTTGTGATACGTTATAGACGTATATAATGTTCCCACCGAGAAGTAGAGGCCGATACGCCAGGCATGATGTAAAATACTACATCCGAGATGTTAGTCTGTTTAGGTTAGGATATATAACGCTATAGTCGTATATAATGTCCCAACCGAGACGTACGGGACGACACGAACGTGATTCTGTAAAACATTACCAGCGAGGGGCTAGATGTGTTAGTTTAGGTTGTGATACGTTATAGACGTATATAATGTTCCCACCGAGAAGTAGAGGCCGATACGCCAGGCATGATGTAAAATACTACATCCGAGATGTTAGTCTGTTTAGGTTAGGATATATAACGCTATAGACGTATATAATATCCCAACTGAGACGTACGGGACGACACAAACGGGATTCTGTAAAATATTACCAGCGAGGGGCTAGATGGGTTAGGTTAGGTTATGTTACGTTATAGACGTATATAATGTTCCCACCGAGAAGTAGAGGCCGATACGCCAGGAATGTTGTAAAATACTGCATCCGAGATGTTATCCTGCCTTAGGTTAGGATATACAACGCTCTAAACGTATATAATGTCCCAACCGAGACATACGGGACGACACGAACGGGAATCTCTAGAACATTACCAGCGAGGGGCTAGATGTGTTAGGTTAGGTTAGGTTACGTTATAGACGTATATAATGTTCCCACCGAGAAGTAGAGGCCGATACGCCAGGAATGTTGTAAAATACTGCATCCGAGATGTTATCCTGCCTTAGGTTAGGATATACAACGCTCTAAACGTATATAATGTCCCAACCGAGACATACGGGACGACACGAACGGGAATCTCTAGAACATTACCAGCGAGGGGCTAGATGTGTTAGGTTAGGTTATATTACGTTATAGACCTATATAATGTTCCTACCGAGAAGTAGGGGCCGATACGGCAGGAATGTTGTAAAATACTACATCCGAGATGATAGCCTGCCTTAGGTTAGGATATATAACGCTATAGACGTATATAATATTCCAACCGAGATGTACGGGACGTCACGAACGGGATTCTATAAAACATTACCAGCGAGGGGCTAGATGTGGTAGATTAGGTTATATTACGTTATAGACCTATATAATGTGCCCACCGAGAAGTAGAGGCCGATACGCCACGAATGTTGTAAAATACTACATCCGAGAGGTTAGCCTGCCTTACGTTAGGATATATATCGCTGTAGACGTATATAATATCCCAACCGAGATGTACGGGACGACACGAACGTGATCCTGTAAAACATTACCAGCGAGGGGCTAGATGTGTTAGTTTAGGTAGTGATACGTTATAGACGTATATAATGTTCCCACCGAGAAGTAGGGGCCGATATGCCAGGAATGTTGTAAAATACTGCATCCGAGATGATAGCCTGCCTTAGGTTAGGATATATAACGCTATAGACTTATATAATATCCCAACCGAGATGTACGAGACGAGAGGAACCGGATCCTGTAAAACATTACCTGCGAGGGGCTAGATGTGTTAGGTTAGGTTATATTAAGTTATAGACCTATATAATGTTCCCACCGAGAAATAGGGGCCGATACGCCAGGAATGTTGTAAAATACTACATCCGAGATGATGCCCTGCCTTAGGTTAGGATATATAACGCTATAGACGTATATAATATCACAACCGAGAGGTACGGGACGTCACGAACGGTATTCTGTAAAACATTACCAGCGAGGTTCTAGATGTGTTAGGTTAGGTTATATTACGTCATAGACGAATATAATTTTCCCACCGAAAAGTAGAGGCCGATACGCCAGGCATGATGTAAAATACTACATCCGAGATGTTAGTCTGTTTAGGTTAGGATATATAACGCTATAGACGTATATAATATTCCAACCGAGATGTACGGGACGACACGAACGTGATTCTGTAAAACATTACCAGCGTGGGGCTAGTTGTGTTAGGTTGGGTTATATTACGTTACAGACGAATATAATGTTCCCACCGAGAAGTAGAGGCCGATACGACAGGAATGTTGTAAAATACTACATCCGAGATGATAGCCTGCCTTAGGTTAGGATATACAACGCTATAGACGTATATGATATCCAAACCGAGATGTACGGGACGTCACGATCGGTATTGTGTAAAACATTACCAGCGAGGTTCTAGGTGTGTTAGGTTAGGTTATATTACGTCATAGACGTATATAATGTTCCCACCGAGAAGTAGAGGCCGATACGCCAGGAATGTTGTAAAATACTGCATCCGAGATGATAGCCTGCCTTAGGTTAGGATATATAACGCTATAGACGTATATAATATTCCAACCGAGATGTACGGGACGTCACGAACGGGATTCTATAAAACATTACCAGCGAGGGGCTAGATGTGGTAGATTAGGTTATATTACGTTATGGACCTATATAATGTGCCCACCGAGAAGTAGAGGCCGATACGCCACGAATGTTGTAAAATACTACATCCGAGAGGTTAGCCTGCCTTACGTTAGGATATATATCGCTGTAGACGTATATAATATCCCAACCGAGATGTACGGGACGACACGAACGTGATCCTGTAAAACATTACCAGCGAGGGGCTAGATGTGTTAGTTTAGGTAGTGATACGTTATAGACGTATATAATGTTCCCACCGAGAAGTAGGGGCCGATATGCCAGGAATGTTGTAAAATACTGCATCCGAGATGATAGCCTGCCTTAGGTTAGGATATATAACGCTATAGACTTATATAATATCCCAACCGAGATGTACGAGACGAGAGGAACCGGATCCTGTAAAACATTACCTGCGAGGGGCTAGATGTGTTAGGTTAGGTTATATTAAGTTATAGACCTATATAATGTTCCCACCGAGAAATAGGGGCCGATACGCCAGGAATGTTGTAAAATACTACATCCGAGATGATAGCCTGCCTTAGGTTAGGATATATAACGCTATAGACGTATATGATATCCCAACCGAGATGTACGGGACGTCACGATCGGTATTCTGTAAAACATTACCAGCGAGGTTCTAGATGTGTTAGGTTAGGTTATATTACGTCATAGACGAATATAATGTTCCCCCCGAGAAGTAGAGGCTGATACGCCAGGCATGATATAAAATACTACATCCGAGATGTTAGTCTGTTTAGGTTAGGATATATAACGCTATGGTCGTATATAATGTCCCAACCGAGACGTACGGGACGACACGAACGTGATTGTGTAAAACATTACCAGCGAGGGGCTAGATGTGTTAGTTTAGGTTGTGATACGTTATAGACGTATATAATGTTCCCACCGAGAAGTAGAGGCCGATACGCCAGGCATGATGTAAAATACTACATCCGAGATGTTAGTCTGTTTAGGTTAGGATATATAACGCTATAGTCGTATATAATGTCCCAACCGAGACGTACGGGACGACACGAACGTGATTCTGTAAAACATAACCAGCGAGGGGCTAGATGTGTTAGTTTAGGTTGTGATACGTTATAGACGTATATAATGTTCCCACCGAGAAGTAGAGGCCGATACGCCAGGCATGATGTAAAATACTACATCCGAGATGTTAGTCTGTTTAGGTTAGGATATATAACGCTATAGACGTATATAATATCCCAACTGAGACGTACGGGACGACACAAACGGGATTCTGTAAAATATTACCAGCGAGGGGCTAGATGGGTTAGGTTAGGTTATGTTACGTTATAGACGTATATAATGTTCCCACCGAGAAGTAGAGGCCGATACGCCAGGAATGTTGTAAAATACTGCATCCGAGATGTTATCCTGCCTTAGGTTAGGATATACAACGCTCTAAACGTATATAATGTCCCAACCGAGACATACGGGACGACACGAACGGGAATCTCTAGAACATTACCAGCGAGGGGCTAGATGTGTTAGGTTAGGTTATGTTACGTTATAGACGTATATAATGTTCCCACCGAGAAGTAGAGGCCGATACGCCAGGAATGTTGTAAAATACTGCATCCGAGATGTTATCCTGCCTTAGGTTAGGATATACAACGCTCTAAACGTATATAATGTCCCAACCGAGACATACGGGACGACACGAACGGGAATCTCTAGAACATTACCAGCGAGGGGCTAGATGTGTTAGGTTAGGTTATATTACGTTATAGACCTATATGATGTTCCCACCGAGAAGTAGGGGCCGATACGGCAGGAATGTTGTAAAACACTACATCCGAGATGAAAGCCTGCCTTAGGTTAGGATATATAACGCTATAGACGTATATAATATTCCAACCGAGATGTACGGGACGTCACGAACGGGATTCTATAAAACATTACCAGCGAGGGGCTAGATGTGGTAGATTAGGTTATATTACGTTATAGACCTATATAATGTGCCCACCGAGAAGTAGAGGCCGATACGCCACGAATGTTGTAAAATACTACATCCGAGAGGTTAGCCTGCCTTACGTTAAGATATATATCGCTGTAGACGTATATAATATCCCAACCGAGATGTACGGGACGACACGAACGTGATCCTGTAAAACATTACCAGCGAGGGGCTAGATGTGTTAGTTTAGGTAGTGATACGTTATAGACGTATATAATGTTCCCACCGAGAAGTAGGGGCCGATATGCCAGGAATGTTGTAAAATACTGCATCCGAGATGATAGCCTGCCTTAGGATAGGATATATAACGCTATAGACTTATATAATATCCCAACCGAGATGTACGAGACGAGAGGAACCGGATCCTGTAAAACATTACCTGCGAGGGGCTAGATGTGTTAGGTTAGGTTATATTAAGTTATAGACCTATATAATGTTCCCACCGAGAAATAGGGGCCGATACGCCAGGAATGTTGTAAAATACTACATCCGAGATGATGCCCTGCCTTAGGTTAGGATATATAACGCTATAGACGTATATAATATCACAACCGAGAGGTACGGGACGTCACGAACGGTATTCTGTAAAACATTACCAGCGAGGTTCTAGATGTGTTAGGTTAGGTTATATTACGTCATAGACGAATATAATGTTCCCACCGAAAAGTAGAGGCCGATACGCCAGGCATGATGTAAAATACTACATCCGAGATGTTAGTCTGTTTAGGTTAGGATATATAACGCTATAGACGTATATAATATTCCAACCGAGATGTACGGGACGACACGAACGTGATTCTGTAAAACATTACCAGCGTGGGGCTAGTTGTGTTAGGTTGGGTTATATTACGTTACAGACGAATATAATGTTCCCACCGAGAAGTAGAGGCCGATACGCCAGGAATGTTGTAAAATACTACATCCGAGATGATAGCCTGCCTTAGGTTAGGATATATAACGCTATAGACGTATATAATATTCCAACCGAGATGTACGGGACGACAGGAACCGGATTCTGTAAAACATTACCTGCGAGGGGCTAGATGCGTTAGGTTAGGTTATATTACGTTACAGACGAATATGATGTTCCCACCGAGAAGTAGAGGCCGATACGCCAGGAATGTTGTAAAATACTACATCCGAGATGATAGCCTGCCTTAGGTTAGGATATATAACGCTATAGACGTATATGATATCCCAACCGAGATGTACGGGACGTCACGATCGGTATTCTGTAAAACATTACCAGCGAGGTTCTAGATGTGTTAGGTTAGGTTATATTACGTCATAGACGAATATAATGTTCCCCCCGAGAAGTAGAGGCTGATACGCCAGGCATGATATAAAATACTACATCCGAGATGTTAGTCTGTTTAGGTTAGGATATATAACGCTATGGTCGTATATAATGTCCCAACCGAGACGTACGGGACGACACGAACGTGATTCTGTAAAACATTACCAGCGAGGGGCTAGATGTATTAGTTTAGGTTGTGATACGTTTTAGACGTATATAATGTTCCCACCGAGAAGTAGGGGCCGATATGCCAGGCATGATGTAAAATACTACATCCGAGATGTTAGCCTGTTTAGGTTAGGATATATAACGCTATAGACGTATATAATATCCCAACCGAGATGTACGGGACGTCACGATCGGTATTCTGTAAAACATTACCAGCGAGGTTCTAGATGTGTTAGGTTAGGTTATATTACGTCATAGACGAATATAATGTTCCCACCGAGAAGTAGAGGCCGATACGCCAGGCATGATATAAAATACTACATCCGAGATGTTAGTCTGTTTAGGTTAGGATATATAACGCTATGGTCGTATATAATGTCCCAACCGAGACGTACGGGACGACACGAACGTGATTGTGTAAAACATTACCAGCGAGGGGCTAGATGTGTTAGTTTAGGTTGTGATACGTTATAGACGTATATAATGTTCCCACCGAGAAGTAGAGGCCGATACGCCAGGCATGATGTAAAATACTACATCCGAGATGTTAGCCTGCCTTACGTTAGGATATATATCGCTGTAGACGTATATAATGTCCCAACCGAGACGTACGGGACGACACGAACGTGATCCTGTAAAACATTACCAGCGAGGGGCTAGATGTGTTAGTTTAGGTAGTGATACGTTATAGACGTATATAATGTTCCCACCGAGAAGTAGGGGCCGATATGCCAGGAATGTTGTAAAATACTGCATCCGAGATGATAGCCTGCCTTAGGTTAGGATATATAACGCTATAGACTTATATAATATCCCAACCGAGATGTACGAGACGAGTGAAACCGGATCCTGTAAAACATTACCTGCGAGGGGCTAGATGTGTTAGGTTAGGTTATATTAAGTTATAGACCTATATAATGTTCCCACCGAGAAATAGGGGCCGATACGCCAGGAATGTTGTAAAATACTACATCCGAGATGATAGCCTGCCTTCGGTTAGGATATATAACGCTATAGACGTATATGATATCCCAACCGAGATGTACGGGACGTCACGATCGGTATTCTGTAAAACATTACCAGCGAGGTTCTAGATGTGTTAGGTTAGGTTATATTACGTCATAGACGAATATAATGTTCCCACCGAGAAGTAGAGGCTGATACGCCAGGCATGATATAAAATACTACATCCGAGATGTTAGTCTGTTTAGGTTAGGATATATAACGCTATGGTCGTATATAATGTCCCAACCGAGACGTACGGGACGACACGAACGTGATTGTGTAAAACATTACCAGCGAGGGGCTAGATGTGTTAGTTTAGGTTGTGATACGTTATAGACGTATATAATGTTCCCACCGAGAAGTAGAGGCCGATACGCCAGGCATGATGTAAAATACTACATCCGAGATGTTAGTCTGTTTAGGTTAGGATATATAACGCTATAGTCGTATATAATGTCCCAACCGAGACGTACGGGACGACACGAACGTGATTCTGTAAAACATTACCAGCGAGGGACTGGATGTGTTAGTTTAGGTTGTGATACGTTATAGACGTATATAATGTTCCCACCGAGAAGTAGGGGCCGATATGCCAGGAATGTTGTAAAATACTGCATCCGAGATAATAGCCTGCCTTAGGTTAGGATATATAACGCTATAGACGTATATAATATCCCAACTGAGACGTACGGGACGACACAAACGGGATTCTGTAAAATATTACCAGCGAGGGGCTAGATGGGTTAGGTTAGGTTGTGATACGTTATAGACGTATATAATGTTCCCACCGAGAAGTAGGGGCCGATATGCCAGAAATGTTGTAAAATACTGCATCCGAGATGATAGCCTGCCTTACGTTAGGATATATAACGCTATAGACGTACATAATATCCCAACCGAGACGTACGGGACGATACGAACGGGATTCTGTGAAATATTACCAGCGAGGGGCTAGATGGGCTAGGTTAGGTTATGTTACGTTATAGACGAATATAATGTTCCCACCGAGAAGTAGAGGCCGACATGCCAGGAATGTTGTAAAATACTGAATCCGAGATGATAGCCTGCCTTAGGTTAGGATATATAACGCTATAGACGTATATAATATCCCAACCGAGACTTACGGTACGATACGAACGGGATTCTGTAAAACATTACCAGCGAGGGGCTAGCTGTGTTACGTTAGGTTATATTACGTTATAGACCTATATAATGTTCCCACCGAGACGTAGGGGCCGATGCGGCAGGAATGTTGTAAAATACTACATCCGAGATGATAGCCTGCCTTAGGATAGGATATATAACGCTATAGACGTATATGATATCCCAACCGAGATGTACGGGACGTCACGATCGGTATTCTGTAAAGCATTACCAGCGAGGTTCTAGATGTGTTAGGTTAGGTTATATTACGTCATAGACGAATATAACGTTCCCACCGAGAAGTAGAGGCCGATACGCCAGGCATGATGTAAAATACTACATCCGAGATGTTAGTCTGTTTAGGTTAGGATATATAACGCTATAGTCGTATAAAATGTCCCAACCGAGACGTACGGGACGACACGAACATGATTCTGTAAAACATTACCAGCGAGGGGCTAGATGTGTTAGTTTAGGTTGTGATACGTTATAGACGTATATAATGTTCCCACCGAGAAGTAGGGGCCGATATGCCAGGAATGTTGTAAAATACTGCATCCGAGATAATAGCCTGCCTTAGGTTAGGATATATAACGCTATAGACGTATATAATATCCCAACTGAGACGTACGGGACGACACAAACGGGATTCTGTAAAATATTACCAGCGAGGGGTTAGATGTGTTAGTTTAGGTTGTGATACGTTATAGACGTATATAATGTTCCCACCGAGAAGTAGGGGCCGATATGCCAGGAATGTTGTAAAATACTGCATCCGAGATAATAGCCTGCCTTAGGTTAGGATATATATCGCTGTAGACGTATAGTATCACAACCGAGATGTACGGGACGACAGGAACGGGATTCTGTAAAACATTACCTGCGAGGGGCTAGATGTGTTAGTTTAGGTTGTGATACGTCATAGACGTATATAATGTTCCCACCGAGAAGTGGAGGCCGATACGCCAGGCATGATGTAAAATACTACATCCGAGATTTTAGTCTGTTTAGGTTAGGATATATAACGCTATAGTCGTATATAATGTCCCAACCGAGACGTACGGGACGACACGAACGTGATTCTGTAAAACATTACCAGCGATGGGCTAGATGTGTTAGTTTAGGTTGTGATACGTTATAGACGTATATGATGTTCACACCGAGAAGTAGAGGCCGATACGCCAGGCATGATGTAAAATACTACATCCGAGATGTTAGTCTGTTTAGGTTAGGATATATAACGCTATAGACGTATATAATATCCCAACTGAAACGTACGGGACGACACAAACGGGATTCTGTAAAATATTACCAGCGAGGGGCTAGATGGGTTAGGTTAGGTTATGTTACGTTATAGACGTATATAATGTTCCCACCGAGAAGTAGAGGCCGATACGCCAGGCATGATGTAAAATACTGCATCCGAGATGATAGCCTGCCTTAGGTTAGAATATACAACGCTCTAAACGTATATAATGTCCCAACCGAGACATACGGGACGACACGAACGGGATTCTGTAAAACATTAGCAGCGAGGGGCTAGATGTGTTAGGTTAGGTTATATTACGTTATAGACCTATATAATGTTCCCACCGAGAAGTAGGGGCCGATACGGCAGGAATGTTGTAAAATACTACATCCGAGATGATAGCCTGCCTTAGGTTAGGATATATAACGCTATAGACGTATATAATATTCCAACCGAGATGTACGGGACGTCACGAACGGGATTCTGTAAAACATTACCAGCGAGGGGCTAGATGTGTTAGGTTAGGTTATATTACGTTACAGACGAATATAATGTTCCCACCGAGAAGTAGAGGCCGATACGCCAGGCATGATGTAAAATACTACATCCGAGATGTTAGTCTGTTTAGGTTAGGATATATAACGCTATAGTCGTATATAATGTCCCAACCGAGACGTACGGGACGACACGAACGTGATTCTGTAAAACATTACCAGCGAGGGGCTGGATGTGTTAGTTTAGGTTGTGATACGTTATAGACGTATATAATGTTCCCACCGAGAAGTAGGGGCCGATATGCCAGGAATGTTGTAAAATACTGCATCCGAGATAATAGCCTGCCTTAGGTTAGGATATATAACGCTATAGACGTATATAATATCCCAACTGAGACGTACGGGACGACACAAACGGGATTCTGTAAAATATTACCAGCGAGGGGCTAGATGGGTTAGGTTAGGTTGTGATACGTTATAGACGTATATAATGTTCCCACCGAGAAGTAGGGGCCGATATGCCAGAAATGTTGTAAAATACTGCATCCGAGATGATAGCCTGCCTTACGTTAGGATATATAACGCTATAGACGTATATAATATCCCAACCGAGACGTACGGGACGATACTAACGGGATTCTGTGAAATATTACCGGCGAGGGGCTAGATGGGCTAGGTTAGGTTATGTTACGTTATAGACGAATATAATGTTCCCACCGAGAAGTAGAGGCCGATACGCCAGGCATGATGTAAAATAATACATCCGAGATGTTAGCCTGCCTTAGGTTTGGATATACAACGCTATAGTCGTATATAATGTCCCAACCGAGACGTACGGGGCGACACGAACGTGATTCTGCAAAACATTACCAGCGAGGGGCTAGATGTGTTAGTTTAGGTTGTGATAGTGTTATAGACGTATATAATGTTCCCACCGAGAAGTAGGGGCCGATATGCCAGGAATGTTGTAAAATACTGCATCCGAGATAATAGCCTGCCTTAGGTTAGGATATATAACGCTATAGACGTATATAATATCCCAACTGAGACGTACGGGACGACACAAACGGGATTCTGTAAAATATTACCAGCGAGGGGTTAGATGTGTTAGTTTAGGTTGTGATACGTTATAGACGTATATAATGTTCCCACCGAGAAGTAGGGGCCGATATGCCAGGAATGTTGTAAAATACTGCATCCGAGATGTTAGTCTGTTTAGGTTAGGATATATAACGCTATAGTCGTATAAAATGTCCCAACCGAGACGTACGGGACGACACGAACATGATTCTGTAAAACATTACCAGCGAGGGGCTAGATGTGTTAGTTTAGGTTGTGATACGTTATAGACGTATATAATGTTCCCACCGAGAAGTAGGGGCCGATATGCCAGGAATGTTGTAAAATACTGCATCCGAGATAATAGCCTGCCTTAGGTTAGGATATATAACGCTATAGACGTATATAATATCCCAACTGAGACGTACGGGACGACACAAACGGGATTCTGTAAAATATTACCAGCGAGGGGTTAGATGTGTTAGTTTAGGTTGTGATACGTTATAGACGTATATAATGTTCCCACCGAGAAGTAGGGGCCGATATGCCAGGAATGTTGTAAAATACTGCATCCGAGATAATAGCCTGCCTTAGGTTAGGATATATATCGCTGTAGACGTATAGTATCACAACCGAGATGTACGGGACGACAGGAACGGGATTCTGTAAAACATTACCTGCGAGGGGCTAGATGTGTTAGTTTAGGTTGTGATACGTCATAGACGTATATAATGTTCCCACCGAGAAGTGCAGGCCGATACGCCAGGCATGATGTAAAATACTACATCCGAGATTTTAGTCTGTTTAGGTTAGGATATATAACGCTATAGTCGTATATAATGTCCCAACCGAGACGTACGGGACGACACGAACGTGATTCTGTAAAACATTACCAGCGATGGGCTAGATGTGTTAGTTTAGGTTGTGATACGTTATAGACGTATATGATGTTCACACCGAGAAGTAGAGGCCGATACGCCAGGCATGATGTAAAATACTACATCCGAGATGTTAGTCTGTTTAGGTTAGGATATATAACGCTATAGACGTATATAATATCCCAACTGAAACGTACGGGACGACACAAACGGGATTCTGTAAAATATTACCAGCGAGGGGCTAGATGGGTTAGGTTAGGTTATGTTACGTTATAGACGTATATAATGTTCCCACCGAGAAGTAGAGGCCGATACGCCAGGCATGATGTAAAATACTGCATCCGAGATGATAGCCTGCCTTAGGTTAGAATATACAACGCTCTAAACGTATATAATGTCCCAACCGAGACATACGGGACGACACGAACGGGATTCTGTAAAACATTAGCAGCGAGGGGCTAGATGTGTTAGGTTAGGTTATATTACGTTATAGACCTATATAATGTTCCCACCGAGAAGTAGGGGCCGATACGGCAGGAATGTTGTAAAATACTACATCCGAGATGATAGCCTGCCTTAGGTTAGGATATATAACGCTATAGACGTATATAATATTCCAACCGAGATGTACGGGACGTCACGAACGGGATTCTGTAAAACATTACCAGCGAGGGGCTAGATGTGTTAGGTTAGGTTATATTACGTTACAGACGAATATAATGTTCCCACCGAGAAGTAGAGGCCGATACGCCAGGCATGATGTAAAATACTACATCCGAGATGTTAGTCTGTTTAGGTTAGGATATATAACGCTATAGTCGTATATAATGTCCCAACCGAGACGTACGGGACGACACGAACGTGATTCTGTAAAACATTACCAGCGAGGGGCTGGATGTGTTAGTTTAGGTTGTGATACGTTATAGACGTATATAATGTTCCCACCGAGAAGTAGGGGCCGATATGCCAGGAATGTTGTAAAATACTGCATCCGAGATAATAGCCTGCCTTAGGTTAGGATATATAACGCTATAGACGTATATAATATCCCAACTGAGACGTACGGGACGACACAAACGGGATTCTGTAAAATATTACCAGCGAGGGGCTAGATGGGTTAGGTTAGGTTGTGATACGTTATAGACGTATATAATGTTCCCACCGAGAAGTAGGGGCCGATATGCCAGAAATGTTGTAAAATACTGCATCCGAGATGATAGCCTGCCTTACGTTAGGATATATAACGCTATAGACGTATATAATATCCCAACCGAGACGTACGGGACGATACTAACGGGATTCTGTGAAATATTACCGGCGAGGGGCTAGATGGGCTAGGTTAGGTTATGTTACGTTATAGACGAATATAATGTTCCCACCGAGAAGTAGAGGCCGATACGCCAGGCATGATGTAAAATAATACATCCGAGATGTTAGCCTGCCTTAGGTTTGGATATACAACGCTATAGTCGTATATAATGTCCCAACCGAGACGTACGGGGCGACACGAACGTGATTCTGCAAAACATTACCAGCGAGGGGCTAGATGTGTTAGTTTAGGTTGTGATAGTGTTATAGACGTATATAATGTTCCCACCGAGAAGTAGGGGCCGATATGCCAGGAATGTTGTAAAATACTGCATCCGAGATAATAGCCTGCCTTAGGTTAGGATATATAACGCTATAGACGTATATAATATCCCAACTGGGACGTACGGGACGACACAAACGGGGTTCTGTAAAATATAACAAGCGAGGGGCTAGATGGGTTAGGTTAGGTTGTGATACGTTATAGACGTATATAATGTTCCCACCGAGAAGTAGGGGCCGACATGCCAGGAATGTTGTAAAATACTGCATCCGAGATGATAGCCTGCCTTAGGTTAGGATATATAACGCTATAGACGTATATAATATCCCAACCGAGACTTACGGTGCGATACGAACGGGATTCTGTAAAACATTACCAGCGAGGGGCTAGCTGTGTTACGTTAGGTTATATTACGTTATAGACCTATATAATGTTCCCACCGAGAAGTAGGGGCCGATGCGGCAGGAATGTTGTAAAATACTACATCCGAGATGATAGCCTGCCTTAGGATAGGATATATAACGCTATAGACGTATATGATATCCCAACCGAGATGTACGGGACGTCACGATCGGTATTCTGTAAAGCATTACCAGCGAGGTTCTAGATGTGTTAGGTTAGGTTATATTACGTCATAAACGAATATAATGTCCCCACCGAGAAGTAGAGGCCGATACGCCAGGCATGATGTAAAATACTACATCCGAGATGTTAGTCTGTTTAGGTTAGGATATATAACGCTATAGTCGTATATAATGTCGCAACCGAGACGTACGGGACGACACGAACGTGATTCTGTAAAACATTACCAGCGAGGGGCTAGATGTGTTAGTTTAGGTTGTGATACGTTATAGACGTATGTAATGTTCCCACCGAGAAGTAGGGGCCGATATGCCAGGAATGTTATAAAATACTGCATCCGAGATGATAGCCTGCCTTAGGTTAGGATATATAACGCTATAGACGTATATAATATCCCAACCGAGATGTACGGGACGACAGGAACGGGATTCTGTAAAACATTACCTGCGGGGGGCTAGATGTGTTAGGTTAGGTTATATTAGGTTAGAAACCTATATAATGTTCCCACCGAGAAGTAGGGGCCGATACACCGGGATAGTTGTAAAATACTACATCCGAGATGATAGCCTGCCTTACGTTACTATATATATCGCTGTAGACGTATAGTATCCCAACCGAGATGTACGGGACGACAGGAACGGGATTCTGTAAAACATTACCTGCGAGGGGCTAGATGTGTTAGGTTAGGTTATATTAGGTTAGAAACCTATATAATGTTCCCACCGAGAAGTAGGGGCCGATACACCGGGAAAGTTGTAAAATACTACATCCGAGATGATAGCCTGCCTTACGTTAGGATATATATCGCTGTAGACGTATAGTATCCCAACCGAGATGTACGGGACGACAGGAACGGGATTCTGTAAAACATTACCTGCGAGGGGCTAGATGTGTTAGTTTAGGTTGTGATACGTCATAGACGTATATAATGTTCCCACCGAGAAGTGGAGGCCGATACGCCAGGCATGATGTAAAATACTACATCCGAGATTTTAGTCTGTTTAGGTTAGGATATATAACGCTATAGACGTATACAATATAACAACTGAGACGTACGGGACGACACAAACGGGATTCTGTAAAATATTACCAGCGAGGGTCTAGATGGGTTAGGTTATGTTGTGATACGTTATAGACGTATATAATGTTCCCACCGAGAAGTAGGGGCCGGTATGCCAGGAATGTTGTAAAATACTGCATCCGAGATAATAGCCTGCCTTACGTTAGGATATGAAGCTCTCGTTGTCGGCACCGTGTTGGTGGGGGCTGAACGCCTGGCTTCAATTATACTGTTGTAAAGAGAACGTGAGAGGGTAGGAAGGAAAAAGAGAGGGAAGAACGTTTCGTCCTGGGCCTGCTAGTGGACTCATCAGTAAGGCTACCTAGCAGACCCTGCCTTAGACGCTGGGATGGTAGGGATAGGTCCGAATTTCTATTATATAGAAACGGTGTAGGACATGGAGTGCTCGCGGGAAACTGACGAGTGTGCTGTCCCCCTAGTGGCAAAGACCGCCACATCACCCCCTTGCCAGTGATGAACGATATCTGGCTGTGCGTCTTGTTGTTCTCCCTGATGAACGATGTATCGTTGGTCCTCGGTTGACGGTAGCGGCGGGTTTTGTAGCCGTGGTGCCGTAGAACTGCCTTCTTGTCGAATACGGCGAAACGCTATGCTCAAGCCAATGGCGAAGTGAGTCTCGAGCCTGACGGCGAGCGCGCAAGTAAACCGTGAAGCAGTCGTATACTCTGCTGTCCTAGGATGGTCCCGTGCTTAAACGACGATATGCGTCGCGTGATGCCGTGAGTTCCAGCGATCGACGAATGCAGGTCCGGACTTCTGCGCGATCGGTGTGGGCTCTACGAAGCTGCGTGGCCACCCTAGGAGAGGGGTTACGATGTTGGCGTGTGGCGGCTGTACCCAAGTGTCATCGCTGATGTTCCGCCTTCTTCAGTTGTCCTGGTCGAGGTGTTGTGTTTTGCTGTTTCCTTTTGTCCTCTGCGGTTGCGTGTCCATATCACGTCGGGGTCACCACTTGAAGCGTCTCACCACCGTGTTGGTGGGGGCTGAACGCCTGGCTTCAATTATACTGTTGTAAAGAGAACGTGAGAGGGTAGGAAGGAAAAAGAGAGGGAAGAACGTTTCGTCCTGGGCCTGCTAGTGGACTCATCAGTAAGGATACCTAGCAGACCCTGCCTTAGACGCTGGGATGGTAGGGATAGGTCCGAATTTCTATTATATAGAAACGGTGTAGGACATGGAGTGCTCACGGGAAACTGACGAGAGTGCTGTCCCCCTAGTGGCGAAGACCGCCACAGATATATATCGCTGTAGACGTATATAATATTCCAACCGAGATGTACGGGACGACACGAACGTGATTCTTTAAAACATTACCAGCGAGGGGCTAGATGTGTTAGGTTAGGTTATATTACGTTACAGACGAATATAATCTTCCCACCGAGAAGTAGAGGCCGATAAGCCAGGAATGTCGTAAAATACTACATCCGAGATGATAGCCTGCCTTAGGATAGGATATATAACGCTATAGACGTATATGATATTCCAACCGAGATGTACGGGACGTCACGATCGGTATTCTGTAAAACACTACCAGCGAGGTTCTAGATGTGTTAGGTTAGGTTATATTACGTCATAGACGAATATAATGTTCCCACCGAGAAGTAGAGGCCGATACGCCAGGCATGATGTAAAATACTACATCCGAGATGTTAGTCTGTTTAGGTTAGGATATATAACGCTATATTCGTATATAATGTCCCAACCGGGACGTACGGGACGACACGAACGTGATTGTGTAAAATATTACCAGCGAGGGGCTAGATGGGTTAGGTTAGGTTGTGATACATTATAGACGTATATAATGTTCCCACCGAGAAGTAGGGGCCGATATGCCAGAAATGTTGTAAAATAATGCATCCGAGATGATAGCCTGCCTTACGTTAGGATATATAACGCTATAGACGTATATAATATCCCAACCGAGACGTACGGGACGATACTAACGGGATTCTGTGAAATATTACCGGCGAGGGGCTAGATGGGCTAGGTTAGGTTATGTTACGTTATAGACGAATATAATGTTCCCACCGAGAAGTAGAGGCCGATACGCCAGGCATGATGTAAAATAGTACATCCGAGATGTTAGCCTGCCTTAGGTTTGGATATACAACGCTATAGTCGTATATAATGTCCCAACCGAGACGTACGGGGCGACACGAACGTGATTCTGCAAAACATTACCAGCGAGGGGCTAGATGTGTTAGTTTAGGTTGTGATAGTGTTATAGACGTATATAATGTTCCCACCGAGAAGTAGGGGCCGATATGCCAGAAATGTTGTAAAATAATGCATCCGAGATGATAGCCTGCCTTACGTTAGGATATATAACGCTATAGACGTATATAATATCCCAACCGAGACGTACGGGACGATACTAACGGGATTCTGTGAAATATTACCGGCGAGGGGCTAGATGGGTTAGGTTAGGTTGTGATACGTTATAGACGTATATAATGTTCCCACCGAGAAGTAGGGGCCGACATGCCAGGAATGTTGTAAAATACTGCATCCGAGATGATAGCCTGCCTTAGGTTAGGATATATAACGCTATAGTCGTATATAATGTCCCAACCGAGACGTACGGGACGACACGAACGGGATTCTGTAAAATATTACCAGCGAGGGGCTAGATGGGTTAGGTTAGGTTATGTTACGTTATAGACGTATATAATGTTCCCACCGAGAAGTAGAGGCCTATACGCCAGGAATGTTGTAAAATACTGCATCCGAGATGTTATCCTGCCTTAGGTTAGGATATACAACGCTCTAAACGTATATAATGTCCCAACCGAGACATACGGGACGACACGAACGGGAATCTCTAGAACATTACCAGCGAGGGGCTAGATGTGTTAGGTTAGGTTATGTTACGTTATAGACGTATATAATGTTCCCACCGAGAAGTAGAGGCCGATACGCCAGGAATGTTGTAAAATACTGCATCCGAGATGTTATCCTGCCTTAGGTTAGGATATACAACGCTCTAAACGTATATAATGTCCCAACCGAGACATACGGGACGACACGAACGGGAATCTCTAGAACATTACCAGCGAGGGGCTAGATGTGTTAGGTTAGGTTATATTACGTTATAGACCTATATAATGTTCCCACCGAGAAGTAGGGGCCGATACGGCAGGAATGTTGTAAAATACTACATCCGAGATGATAGCCTGCCTTAGGTTAGGATATATAACGCTATAGACGTATATAATATTCCAACCGAGATGTACGGGACGTCACGAACGGGATTCTATAAAACATTACCAGCGAGGGGCTAGATGTGGTAGATTAGGTTATATTACGTTATAGACCTATATAATGTGCCCACCGAGAAGTAGAGGCCGATACGCCACGAATGTTGTAAAATACTACATCCGAGAGGTTAGCCTGCCTTACGTTAGGATATATATCGCTGTAGACGTATATAATATCCCAACCGAGATGTACGGGACGACACGAACGTGATCCTGTAAAACATTACCAGCGAGGGGCTAGATGTGTTAGTTTAGGTAGTGATACGTTATAGACGTATATAATGTTCCCACCGAGAAGTAGGGGCCGATATGCCAGGAATGTTGTAAAATACTGCATCCGAGATGATAGCCTGCCTTAGGTTAGGATATATAACGCTATAGACTTATATAATATCCCAACCGAGATGTACGAGACGAGAGGAACCGGATCCTGTAAAACATTACCTGCGAGGGGCTAGATGTGTTAGGTTAGGTTATATTAAGTTATAGACCTATATAATGTTCCCACCGAGAAATAGGGGCCGATACGCCAGGAATGTTGTAAAATACTACATCCGAGATGATAGCCTGCCTTAGGTTAGGATATACAACGCTATAGACGTATATGATATCCAAACCGAGATGTACGGGACGTCACGATCGGTATTGTGTAAAACATTACCAGCGAGGTTCTAGGTGTGTTAGGTTAGGTTATATTACGTCATAGACGTATATAATGTTCCCACCGAGAAGTAGAGGCCGATACGCCAGGAATGTTGTAAAATACTGCATCCGAGATGTTAGCCTGCCTTACGTTAGGATATATATCGCTGTAGACGTATATAATGTCCCAACCGAGACGTACGGGACGACACGAACGTGATCCTGTAAAACATTACCAGCGAGGGGCTAGATGTGTTAGTTTAGGTAGTGATACGTTATAGACGTATATAATGTTCCCACCGAGAAGTAGGGGCCGATATGCCAGGAATGTTGTAAAATACTGCATCCGAGATGATAGCCTGCCTTAGGTTAGGATATATAACGCTATAGACTTATATAATATCCCAACCGAGATGTACGAGACGAGAGAAACCGGATCCTGTAAAACATTACCTGCGAGGGGCTAGATGTGTTAGGTTAGGTTATATTAAGTTATAGACCTATATAATGTTCCCACCGAGAAATAGGGGCCGATACGCCAGGAATGTTGTAAAATACTACATCCGAGATGATAGCCTGCCTTAGGTTAGGATATATAACGCTATAGACGTATATGATATCCCAACCGAGATGTACGGGACGTCACGATCGGTATTCTGTAAAACATTACCAGCGAGGTTCTAGATGTGTTAGGTTAGGTTATATTACGTCATAGACGAATATAATGTTCCCACCGAGAAGTAGAGGCTGATACGCCAGGCATGATATAAAATACTACATCCGAGATGTTAGTCTGTTTAGGTTAGGATATATAACGCTATGGTCGTATATAATATCCCAACCGAGACGTACGGGACGACACGAACGTGATTGTGTAAAACATTACCAGCGAGGGGCTAGATGTGTTAGTTTAGGTTGTGATACGTTATAGACGTATATAATGTTCCCACCGAGAAGTAGAGGCCGATACGCCAGGCATGATGTAAAATACTACATCCGAGATGTTAGCCTGCCTTACGTTAGGATATATATCGCTGTAGACGTATATAATGTCCCAACCGAGACGTACGGGACGACACGAACGTGATCCTGTAAAACATTACCAGCGAGGGGCTAGATGTGTTAGTTTAGGTAGTGATACGTTATAGACGTATATAATGTTCCCACCGAGAAGTAGGGGCCGATATGCCAGGAATGTTGTAAAATACTGCATCCGAGATGATAGCCTGCCTTAGGTTAGGATATATAACGCTATAGACTTATATAATATCCCAACCGAGATGTACGAGACGAGAGAAACCGGATCCTGTAAAACATTACCTGCGAGGGGCTAGATGTGTTAGGTTAGGTTATATTAAGTTATAGACCTATATAATGTTCCCACCGAGAAATAGGGGCCGATACGCCAGGAATGTTGTAAAATACTACATCCGAGATGATAGCCTGCCTTAGGTTAGGATATATAACGCTATAGACGTATATAATATCCCAACCGAGACTTACGGTGCGATACGAACGGGATTCTGTAAAACATTACCAGCGAGGGGCTAGCTGTGTTACGTTAGGTTATATTACGTTATAGACCTATATAATGTTCCCACCGAGAAGTAGGGGCCGATGCGGCAGGAATGTTGTAAAATACTACATCCGAGATGATAGCCTGCCTTAGGATAGGATATATAACGCTATAGACGTATATGATATCCCAACCGAGATGTACGGGACGTCACGATCGGTATTCTGTAAAGCATTACCAGCGAGGTTCTAGATGTGTTAGGTTAGGTTATATTACGTCATAAACGAATATAATGTTCCCACCGAGAAGTAGAGGCCGATACGCCAGGCATGATGTAAAATACTACATCCGAGATGTTAGTCTGTTTAGGTTAGGATATATAACGCTATAGTCGTATATAATGTCCCAACCGAGACGTACGGGACGACACGAACGGGATTCTGTAAAATATTACCAGCGAGGGGCTAGATGGGTTAGGTTAGGTTATGTTACGTTATAGACGTATATAATGTTCCCACCGAGAAGTAGAGGCCTATACGCCAGGAATGTTGTAAAATACTGCATCCGAGATGTTATCCTGCCTTAGGTTAGGATATACAACGCTCTAAACGTATATAATGTCCCAACCGAGACATACGGGACGACACGAACGGGAATCTCTAGAACATTACCAGCGAGGGGCTAGATGTGTTAGGTTAGGTTATGTTACGTTATAGACGTATATAATGTTCCCACCGAGAAGTAGAGGCCGATACGCCAGGAATGTTGTAAAATACTGCATCCGAGATGTTATCCTGCCTTAGGTTAGGATATACAACGCTCTAAACGTATATAATGTCCCAACCGAGACATACGGGACGACACGAACGGGAATCTCTAGAACATTACCAGCGAGGGGCTAGATGTGTTAGGTTAGGTTATATTACGTTATAGACCTATATAATGTTCCCACCGAGAAATAGGGGCCGATACGCCAGGAATGTTGTAAAATACTACATCCGAGATGATAGCCTGCCTTAGGTTAGGATATACAACGCTATAGACGTATATGATATCCAAACCGAGATGTACGGGACGTCACGATCGGTATTGTGTAAAACATTACCAGCGAGGTTCTAGGTGTGTTAGGTTAGGTTATATTACGTCATAGACGTATATAATGTTCCCACCGAGAAGTAGAGGCCGATACGCCAGGAATGTTGTAAAATACTGCATCCGAGATGTTAGCCTGCCTTACGTTAGGATATATATCGCTGTAGACGTATATAATGTCCCAACCGAGACGTACGGGACGACACGAACGTGATCCTGTAAAACATTACCAGCGAGGGGCTAGATGTGTTAGTTTAGGTAGTGATACGTTATAGACGTATATAATGTTCCCACCGAGAAGTAGGGGCCGATATGCCAGGAATGTTGTAAAATACTGCATCCGAGATGATAGCCTGCCTTAGGTTAGGATATATAACGCTATAGACTTATATAATATCCCAACCGAGATGTACGAGACGAGAGAAACCGGATCCTGTAAAACATTACCTGCGAGGGGCTAGATGTGTTAGGTTAGGTTATATTAAGTTATAGACCTATATAATGTTCCCACCGAGAAATAGGGGCCGATACGCCAGGAATGTTGTAAAATACTACATCCGAGATGATAGCCTGCCTTAGGTTAGGATATATAACGCTATAGACGTATATAATATCCCAACCGAGACTTACGGTGCGATACGAACGGGATTCTGTAAAACATTACCAGCGAGGGGCTAGCTGTGTTACGTTAGGTTATATTACGTTATAGACCTATATAATGTTCCCACCGAGAAGTAGGGGCCGATGCGGCAGGAATGTTGTAAAATACTACATCCGAGATGATAGCCTGCCTTAGGATAGGATATATAACGCTATAGACGTATATGATATCCCAACCGAGATGTACGGGACGTCACGATCGGTATTCTGTAAAGCATTACCAGCGAGGTTCTAGATGTGTTAGGTTAGGTTATATTACGTCATAAACGAATATAATGTTCCCACCGAGAAGTAGAGGCCGATACGCCAGGCATGATGTAAAATACTACATCCGAGATTTTAGTCTGTTTAGGTTAGGATATATAACGCTATAGACGTATACAATATAACAACTGAGACGTACGGGACGACACAAACGGGATTCTGTAAAATATTACCAGCGAGGGTCTAGGTGGGTTAGGTTATGTTGTGATACGTTATAGACGTATATAATGTTCCCACCGAGAAGTAGGGGCCGGTATGCCAGGAATGTTGTAAAATACTGCATCCGAGATAATAGCCTGCCTTACGTTAGGATATGAAGCTCTCGTTGTCGGCACCGTGTTGGTGGGGGCTGAACGCCTGGCTTCAATTATACTGTTGTAAAGAGAACGTGAGAGGGTAGGAAGGAAAAAGAGAGGGAAGAACGTTTCGTCCTGGGCCTGCTAGTGGACTCATCAGTAAGGCTACCTAGCAGACCCTGCCTTAGACGCTGGGATGGTAGGGATAGGTCCGAATTTCTATTATATAGAAACGGTGTAGGACATGGAGTGCTCGCGGGAAACTGACGAGTGTGCTGTCCCCCTAGTGGCAAAGACCGCCACATCACCCCCTTGCCAGTGATGAACGATATCTGGCTGTGCGTCTTGTTGTTCTCCCTGATGAACGATGTATCGTTGGTCCTCGGTTGACGGTAGCGGCGGGTTTTGTAGCCGTGGTGCCGTAGAACTGCCTTCTTGTCGAATACGGCGAAACGCTATGCTCAAGCCAATGGCGAAGTGAGTCTCGAGCCTGACGGCGAGCGCGCAAGTAAACCGTGAAGCAGTCGTATACTCTGCTGTCCTAGGATGGTCCCGTGCTTAAACGACGATATGCGTCGCGTGATGCCGTGAGTTCCAGCGATCGACGAATGCAGGTCCGGACTTCTGCGCGATCGGTGTGGGCTCTACGAAGCTGCGTGGCCACCCTAGGAGAGGGGTTACGATGTTGGCGTGTGGCGGCTGTACCCAAGTGTCATCGCTGATGTTCCGCCTTCTTCAGTTGTCCTGGTCGAGGTGTTGTGTTTTGCTGTTTCCTTTTGTCCTCTGCGGTTGCGTGTCCATATCACGTCGGGGTCACCACTTGAAGCGTCTCACCACCGTGTTGGTGGGG
This sequence comes from Xylocopa violacea, assembly GCA_963969225.1. NCBI lineage: Eukaryota > Metazoa > Arthropoda > Insecta > Hymenoptera > Apidae > Xylocopa > Xylocopa violacea. The sequence continues at coordinate 5,485,522 of CAXAJV010000013.1, forward strand.
GCTGAACGCCTGGCTTCAATTATACTGTTGTAAAGAGAACGTGAGAGGGTAGGAAGGAAAAAGAGAGGGAAGAACGTTTCGTCCTGGGCCTGCTAGTGGACTCATCAGTAAGGATACCTAGCAGACCCTGCCTTAGACGCTGGGATGGTAGGGATAGGTCCGAATTTCTATTATATAGAAACGGTGTAGGACATGGAGTGCTCACGGGAAACTGACGAGAGTGCTGTCCCCCTAGTGGCGAAGACCGCCACAGATATATATCGCTGTAGACGTATATAATATTCCAACCGAGATGTACGGGACGACACGAACGTGATTCTTTAAAACATTACCAGCGAGGGGCTAGATGTGTTAGGTTAGGTTATATTACGTTACAGACGAATATAATCTTCCCACCGAGAAGTAGAGGCCGATAAGCCAGGAATGTCGTAAAATACTACATCCGAGATGATAGCCTGCCTTAGGATAGGATATATAACGCTATAGACGTATATGATATTCCAACCGAGATGTACGGGACGTCACGATCGGTATTCTGTAAAACACTACCAGCGAGGTTCTAGATGTGTTAGGTTAGGTTATATTACGTCATAGACGAATATAATGTTCCCACCGAGAAGTAGAGGCCGATACGCCAGGCATGATGTAAAATACTACATCCGAGATGTTAGTCTGTTTAGGTTAGGATATATAACGCTATATTCGTATATAATGTCTCAACCGGGACGTACGGGACGACACGAACGTGATTGTGTAAAATATTACCAGCGAGGGGCTAGATGGGTTTGGTTAGGTTGTGATACATTATAGACGTATATAATGTTCCCACCGAGAAGTAGGGGCCGATATGCCAGGAATGTTGTAAAATACTGCATCCGAGATAATAGCCTGCCTTAGGTTATGATATATAACGCTATAGACGTATATAATATCCCAACTGAGACGTACGGGACGACACAAACGGGATTCTGTAAAATATTACCAGCTAGGGGCTAGATGGGTTAGTTTAGGTTGTGATACGTTATAGACGTATATAATGTTCCCACCGAGAAGTAGGGGCCGATATGCCAGGAATGTTGTAAAATACTGCATCCGAGATAATAGCCTGCCTTAGGTTAGGATATATATCGCTGTAGACGTATAGTATCACAACCGAGATGTACGGGACGACAGGAACGGGATTCTGTAAAACATTACCTGCGAGGGGCTAGATGTGTTAGTTTAGGTTGTGATACGTCATAGACGTATATAATGTTCCCACCGAGAAGTGGAGGCCGATACGCCAGGCATGATGTAAAATACTACATCCGAGATTTTAGTCTGTTTAGGTTAGGATATATAACGCTATAGTCGTATATAATGTCCCAACCGAGACGTACGGGACGACACGAACGTGATTCTGTAAAACATTACCAGCGATGGGCTAGATGTGTTAGTTTAGGTTGTGATACGTTATAGACGTATATGATGTTCCCACCGAGAAGTAGAGGCCGATACGCCAGGCATGATGTAAAATACTACATCCGAGATGTTAGTCTGTTTAGGTTAGGATATATAACGCTATAGACGTATATAATATCCCAACTGAGACGTACGGGACGACACAAACGGGATTCTGTAAAATATTACCAGCGAGGGGCTAGATGGGTTAGGTTAGGTTATGTTACGTTATAGACGTATATAATGTTCCCACCGAGAAGTAGAGGCCGATACGCCAGGCATGATGTAAAATACTGCATCCGAGATGATAGCCTGCCTTAGGTTAGAATATACAACGCTCTAAACGTATATAATGTCCCAACCGAGACATACGGGACGACACGAACGGGATTCTGTAAAACATTAGCAGCGAGGGGCTAGATGTGTTAGGTTAGGTTATATTACGTTATAGACCTATATAATGTTCCCACCGAGAAGTAGGGGCCGATACGGCAGGAATGTTGTAAAATACTACATCCGAGATGATAGCCTGCCTTAGGTTAGGATATATAACGCTATAGACGTATATAATATTCCAACCGAGATGTACGGGACGTCACGAACGGGATTCTGTAAAACATTACCAGCGAGGGGCTAGATGTGTTAGGTTAGGTTATATTACGTTACAGACGAATATAATGTTCCCACCGAGAAGTAGAGGCCGATACGCCAGGCATGATGTAAAATACTACATCCGAGATGTTAGTCTGTTTAGGTTAGGATATATAACGCTATAGTCGTATATAATGTCCCAACCGAGACGTACGGGACGACACGAACGTGATTCTGTAAAACATTACCAGCGAGGGGCTGGATGTGTTAGTTTAGGTTGTGATACGTTATAGACGTATATAATGTTCCCACCGAGAAGTAGGGGCCGATATGCCAGGAATGTTGTAAAATACTGCATCCGAGATAATAGCCTGCCTTAGGTTAGGATATATAACGCTATAGACGTATATAATATCCCAAGTGAGACGTACGGGACGACACAAACGGGATTCTGTAAAATATTACCAGCGAGGGGCTAGATGGGTTAGGTTAGGTTGTGATACGTTATAGACGTATATAATGTTCCCACCGAGAAGTAGGGGCCGATATGCCAGAAATGTTGTAAAATACTGCATCCGAGATGATAGCCTGCCTTACGTTAGGATATATAACGCTATAGACGTACATAATATCCCAACCGAGACGTACGGGACGATACGAACGGGATTCTGTGAAATATTACCAGCGAGGGGCTAGATGGGCTAGGTTAGGTTATGTTACGTTATAGACGAATATAATGTTCCCACCGAGAAGTAGAGGCCGACATGCCAGGAATGTTGTAAAATACTGCATCCGAGATGATAGCCTGCCTTAGGTTAGGATATATAACGCTATAGACGTATATAATATCCCAACCGAGACTTACGGTACGATACGAACGGGATTCTGTAAAACATTACCAGCGAGGGGCTAGCTGTGTTACGTTAGGTTATATTACGTTATAGACCTATATAATGTTCCCACCGAGAAGTAGGGGCCGATGCGGCAGGAATGTTGTAAAATACTACATCCGAGATGATAGCCTGCCTTAGGATAGGATATATAACGCTATAGACGTATATGATATCCCAACCGAGATGTACGGGACGTCACGATAGGTATTCTGTAAAGCATTACCAGCGAGGTTCTAGATGTGTTAGGTTAGGTTATATTACGTCATAGACGAATATAATGTTCCCACCGAGAAGTAGAGGCCGATACGCCAGGCATGATGTAAAATACTACATCCGAGATGTTAGTCTGTTTAGGTTAGGATATATAACGCTATAGTCGTATAAAATGTCCCAACCGAGACGTACGGGACGAGACGAACGTGATTCTGTAAAACATTACCAGCGAGGGGCTAGATGTGTTAGTTTAGGTTGTGATACGTTATAGACGTATATAATGTTCCCACCGAGAAGTAGGGGCCGATATGCCAGGAATGTTGTAAAATACTGCATCCGAGATAATAGCCTGCCTTAGGTTAGGATATATAACGCTATAGACGTATATAATATCCCAACTGAGACGTACGGGACGACACAAACGGGATTCTGTAAAATATTACCAGCGAGGGGCTAGATGTGTTAGTTTAGGTTGTGATACGTTATAGACGTATATAATGTTCCCACCGAGAAGTAGGGGCTGATATGCCAGGAATGTTGTAAAATACTGCATCCGAGATAATAGCCTGCCTTAGGTTAGGATATATAACGCTATAGACGTATATAATATCCCAACTGAGACGTACGGGACGACACAAACGGGATTCTGTAAAATATTACCAGCGAGGGGCTAGATGTGTTAGTTTAGGTTGTGATACGTTATAGACGTATATAATGTTCCCACCGAGAAGTAGGGGCCGATATGCCAGGAATGTTGTAAAATACTGCATCCGAGATAATAGCCTGCCTTAGGTTAGGATATATAACGCTATAGACGTATATAATATCCCAACTGAGACGTACGGGACGACACAAACTGGATTCTGTAAAATATTACCAGCGAGGGGCTAGATGTGTTAGTTTAGGTTGTGATACGTTATAGACGTATATAATGTTCCCACCGAGAAGTAGGGGCTGATATGCCAGGAATGTTGTAAAATACTGCATCCGAGATAATAGCCTGCCTTAGGTTAGGATATATAACGCTATAGACGTATATAATATCCCAACTGAGACGTACGGGACGACACAAACGGGATTCTGTAAAATATTACCAGCTAGGGGCTAGATGGGTTAGTTTAGGTTGTGATACGTTATAGACGTATATAATGTTCCCACCGAGAAGTAGGGGCCGATATGCCAGGAATGTTGTAAAATACTGCATCCGAGATAATAGCCTGCCTTAGGTTAGGATATATAACGCTATAGACGTATATAATATCCCAACTGAGACGTACGGGACGACACAAACGGGATTCTGTAAAATATTACCAGCGAGGGGCTAGATGGGTTAGGTTAGGTTGTGATACGTTATAGACGTATATAATGTTCCCACCGAGAAGTAGGGGCCGATATGACAGAAATGTTGTAAAATAATGCATCCGAGATGATAGCCTGCCTTACGTTAGGATATATAACGCTATAGACGTATATAATATCCCAACCGAGACGTACGGGACGATACTAACGGGATTCTGTGAAATATTACCGGCGAGGAGCTAGATGGGCTAGGTTAGGTTATGTTACGTTATAGACGAATATAATGTTCCCACCGAGAAGTAGAGGCCGATACGCCAGGCATGATGTAAAATAATACATCCGAGATGTTAGCCTGCCTTAGGTTTGGATATACAACGCTATATTCGTATATAATGTCCCAACCGAGACGTACGGGGCGACACGAACGTGATTCTGCAAAACATTACCAGCGAGGGGCTAGATGTGTTAGTTTAGGTTGTGATAGTGTTATAGACGTATATAATGTTCCCACCGAGAAGTAGGGGCCGATATGCCAGGAATGTTGTAAAATACTGCATCCGAGATAATAGCCTGCCTTAGGTTAGGATATATAACGCTATAGACGTATATAATATCCCAACTGGGACGTACGGGACGACACAAACGGGATTCTGTAAAATATAACAAGCGAGGGGCTAGATGGGTTAGGTTAGGTTGTGATACGTTATAGACGTATATAATGTTCCCACCGAGAAGTAGGGGCCGACATGCCAGGAATGTTGTAAAATACTGCATCCGAGATGATAGCCTGCCTTAGGTTAGGATATATAACGCTATAGACGTATATAATATCCCAACCGAGATGTACGGGACGACAGGAACGGGATTCTGTAAAACATTACCTGCGAGGGGCTAGATGTGTTAGGTTAGGTTATATTAGGTTAGAAACCTATATAATGTTCCCACCGAGAAGTAGGGGCCGATACACCGGGATAGTTGTAAAATACTACATCCGAGATGATAGCCTGCCTTACGTTAGGATATATATCGCTGTAGACGTATAGTATCCCAACCGAGATGTACGGGACGACAGGAACGGGATTCTGTAAAACATTACCTGCGAGGGGCTAGATGTGTTAGGTTAGGTTATATTAGGTTAGAAACCTATATAATGTTCCCACCGAGAAGTAGGGGCCGATACACCGGGAAAGTTGTAAAATACTACATCCGAGATGATAGCCTGCCTTACGTTAGGATATATATCGCTGTAGACGTATAGTATCCCAACCGAGATGTACGGGACGACAGGAACGGGATTCTGTAAAACATTACCTGCGAGGGGCTAGATGTGTTAGTTTAGGTTGTGATACGTCATAGACGTATATAATGTTCCCACCGAGAAGTGGAGGCCGATACGCCAGGCATGATGTAAAATACTACATCCGAGATTTTAGTCTGTTTAGGTTAGGATATATAACGCTATAGACGTATACAATATAACAACTGAGACGTACGGGACGACACAAACGGGATTCTGTAAAATATTACCAGCTAGGGGCTAGATGGGTTAGTTTAGGTTGTGATACGTTATAGACGTATATAATGTTCCCACCGAGAAGTAGGGGCCGATATGCCAGGAATGTTGTAAAATACTGCATCCGAGATAATAGCCTGCCTTAGGTTAGGATATATATCGCTGTAGACGTATAGTATCACAACCGAGATGTACGGGACGACAGGAACGGGATTCTGTAAAACATTACCTGCGAGGGGCTAGATGTGTTAGTTTAGGTTGTGATACGTCATAGACGTATATAATGTTCCCACCGAGAAGTGGAGGCCGATACGCCAGGCATGATGTAAAATACTACATCCGAGATTTTAGTCTGTTTAGGTTAGGATATATAACGCTATAGTCGTATATAATGTCCCAACCGAGACGTACGGGACGACACGAACGTGATTCTGTAAAACATTACCAGCGATGGGCTAGATGTGTTAGTTTAGGTTGTGATACGTTATAGACGTATATGATGTTCCCACCGAGAAGTAGAGGCCGATACGCCAGGCATGATGTAAAATACTACATCCGAGATGTTAGTCTGTTTAGGTTAGGATATATAACGCTATAGACGTATATAATATCCCAACTGAGACGTACGGGACGACACAAACGGGATTCTGTAAAATATTACCAGCGAGGGGCTAGATGGGTTAGGTTAGGTTATGTTACGTTATAGACGTATATAATGTTCCCACCGAGAAGTAGAGGCCGATACGCCAGGCATGATGTAAAATACTGCATCCGAGATGATAGCCTGCCTTAGGTTAGAATATACAACGCTCTAAACGTATATAATGTCCCAACCGAGACATACGGGACGACACGAACGGGATTCTGTAAAACATTAGCAGCGAGGGGCTAGATGTGTTAGGTTAGGTTATATTACGTTATAGACCTATATAATGTTCCCACCGAGAAGTAGGGGCCGATACGGCAGGAATGTTGTAAAATACTACATCCGAGATGATAGCCTGCCTTAGGTTAGGATATATAACGCTATAGACGTATATAATATTCCAACCGAGATGTACGGGACGTCACGAACGGGATTCTGTAAAACATTACCAGCGAGGGGCTAGATGTGTTAGGTTAGGTTATATTACGTTACAGACGAATATAATGTTCCCACCGAGAAGTAGAGGCCGATACGCCAGGCATGATGTAAAATACTACATCCGAGATGTTAGTCTGTTTAGGTTAGGATATATAACGCTATAGTCGTATATAATGTCCCAACCGAGACGTACGGGACGACACGAACGTGATTCTGTAAAACATTACCAGCGAGGGGCTGGATGTGTTAGTTTAGGTTGTGATACGTTATAGACGTATATAATGTTCCCACCGAGAAGTAGGGGCCGATATGCCAGGAATGTTGTAAAATACTGCATCCGAGATAATAGCCTGCCTTAGGTTAGGATATATAACGCTATAGACGTATATAATATCCCAAGTGAGACGTACGGGACGACACAAACGGGATTCTGTAAAATATTACCAGCGAGGGGCTAGATGGGTTAGGTTAGGTTGTGATACGTTATAGACGTATATAATGTTCCCACCGAGAAGTAGGGGCCGATATGCCAGAAATGTTGTAAAATACTGCATCCGAGATGATAGCCTGCCTTACGTTAGGATATATAACGCTATAGACGTACATAATATCCCAACCGAGACGTACGGGACGATACGAACGGGATTCTGTGAAATATTACCAGCGAGGGGCTAGATGGGCTAGGTTAGGTTATGTTACGTTATAGACGAATATAATGTTCCCACCGAGAAGTAGAGGCCGACATGCCAGGAATGTTGTAAAATACTGCATCCGAGATGATAGCCTGCCTTAGGTTAGGATATATAACGCTATAGACGTATATAATATCCCAACCGAGACTTACGGTACGATACGAACGGGATTCTGTAAAACATTACCAGCGAGGGGCTAGCTGTGTTACGTTAGGTTATATTACGTTATAGACCTATATAATGTTCCCACCGAGAAGTAGGGGCCGATGCCGCAGGAATGTTGTAAAATACTACATCCGAGATGATAGCCTGCCTTAGGATAGGATATATAACGCTATAGACGTATATGATATCCCAACCGAGATGTACGGGACGTCACGATAGGTATTCTGTAAAGCATTACCAGCGAGGTTCTAGATGTGTTAGGTTAGGTTATATTACGTCATAGACGAATATAATGTTCCCACCGAGAAGTAGAGGCCGATACGCCAGGCATGATGTAAAATACTACATCCGAGATGTTAGTCTGTTTAGGTTAGGATATATAACGCTATAGTCGTATAAAATGTCCCAACCGAGACGTACGGGACGAGACGAACGTGATTCTGTAAAACATTACCAGCGAGGGGCTAGATGTGTTAGTTTAGGTTGTGATACGTTATAGACGTATATAATGTTCCCACCGAGAAGTAGGGGCCGATATGCCAGGAATGTTGTAAAATACTGCATCCGAGATAATAGCCTGCCTTAGGTTAGGATATATAACGCTATAGACGTATATAATATCCCAACTGAGACGTACGGGACGACACAAACGGGATTCTGTAAAATATTACCAGCGAGGGGCTAGATGTGTTAGTTTAGGTTGTGATACGTTATAGACGTATATAATGTTCCCACCGAGAAGTAGGGGCTGATATGCCAGGAATGTTGTAAAATACTGCATCCGAGATAATAGCCTGCCTTAGGTTAGGATATATAACGCTATAGACGTATATAATATCCCAACTGAGACGTACGGGACGACACAAACGGGATTCTGTAAAATATTACCAGCGAGGGGCTAGATGTGTTAGTTTAGGTTGTGATACGTTATAGACGTATATAATGTTCCCACCGAGAAGTAGGGGCCGATATGCCAGGAATGTTGTAAAATACTGCATCCGAGATAATAGCCTGCCTTAGGTTAGGATATATAACGCTATAGACGTATATAATATCCCAACTGAGACGTACGGGACGACACAAACGGGATTCTGTAAAATATTACCAGCGAGGGGCTAGATGTGTTAGTTTAGGTTGTGATACGTTATAGACGTATATAATGTTCCCACCGAGAAGTAGGGGCTGATATGCCAGGAATGTTGTAAAATACTGCATCCGAGATAATAGCCTGCCTTAGGTTAGGATATATAACGCTATAGACGTATATAATATCCCAACTGAGACGTACGGGACGACACAAACGGGATTCTGTAAAATATTACCAGCTAGGGGCTAGATGGGTTAGTTTAGGTTGTGATACGTTATAGACGTATATAATGTTCCCACCGAGAAGTAGGGGCCGATATGCCAGGAATGTTGTAAAATACTGCATCCGAGATAATAGCCTGCCTTAGGTTAGGATATATAACGCTATAGACGTATATAATATCCCAACTGAGACGTACGGGACGACACAAACGGGATTCTGTAAAATATTACCAGCGAGGGGCTAGATGGGTTAGGTTAGGTTGTGATACGTTATAGACGTATATAATGTTCCCACCGAGAAGTAGGGGCCGATATGACAGAAATGTTGTAAAATAATGCATCCGAGATGATAGCCTGCCTTACGTTAGGATATATAACGCTATAGACGTATATAATATCCCAACCGAGACGTACGGGACGATACTAACGGGATTCTGTGAAATATTACCGGCGAGGAGCTAGATGGGCTAGGTTAGGTTATGTTACGTTATAGACGAATATAATGTTCCCACCGAGAAGTAGAGGCCGATACGCCAGGCATGATGTAAAATAATACATCCGAGATGTTAGCCTGCCTTAGGTTTGGATATACAACGCTATATTCGTATATAATGTCCCAACCGAGACGTACGGGGCGACACGAACGTGATTCTGCAAAACATTACCAGCGAGGGGCTAGATGTGTTAGTTTAGGTTGTGATAGTGTTATAGACGTATATAATGTTCCCACCGAGAAGTAGGGGCCGATATGCCAGGAATGTTGTAAAATACTGCATCCGAGATAATAGCCTGCCTTAGGTTAGGATATATAACGCTATAGACGTATATAATATCCCAACTGGGACGTACGGGACGACACAAACGGGATTCTGTAAAATATAACAAGCGAGGGGCTAGATGGGTTAGGTTAGGTTGTGATACGTTATAGACGTATATAATGTTCCCACCGAGAAGTAGGGGCCGACATGCCAGGAATGTTGTAAAATACTGCATCCGAGATGATAGCCTGCCTTAGGTTAGGATATATAACGCTATAGACGTATATAATATCCCAACCGAGATGTACGGGACGACAGGAACGGGATTCTGTAAAACATTACCTGCGAGGGGCTAGATGTGTTAGGTTAGGTTATATTAGGTTAGAAACCTATATAATGTTCCCACCGAGAAGTAGGGGCCGATACACCGGGATAGTTGTAAAATACTACATCCGAGATGATAGCCTGCCTTACGTTAGGATATATATCGCTGTAGACGTATAGTATCCCAACCGAGATGTACGGGACGACAGGAACGGGATTCTGTAAAACATTACCTGCGAGGGGCTAGATGTGTTAGGTTAGGTTATATTAGGTTAGAAACCTATATAATGTTCCCACCGAGAAGTAGGGGCCGATACACCGGGAAAGTTGTAAAATACTACATCCGAGATGATAGCCTGCCTTACGTTAGGATATATATCGCTGTAGACGTATAGTATCCCAACCGAGATGTACGGGACGACAGGAACGGGATTCTGTAAAACATTACCTGCGAGGGGCTAGATGTGTTAGTTTAGGTTGTGATACGTCATAGACGTATATAATGTTCCCACCGAGAAGTGGAGGCCGATACGCCAGGCATGATGTAAAATACTACATCCGAGATTTTAGTCTGTTTAGGTTAGGATATATAACGCTATAGACGTATACAATATAACAACTGAGACGTACGGGACGACACAAACGGGATTCTGTAAAATATTACCAGCGAGGGTCTAGATGGGTTAGGTTATGTTGTGATACGTTATAGACGTATATAATGTTCCCACCGAGAAGTAGGGGCCGGTATGCCAGGAATGTTGTAAAATACTGCATCCGAGATAATAGCCTGCCTTACGTTAGGATATGAAGCTCTCGTTGTCGGCACCGTGTTGGTGGGGGCTGAACGCCTGGCTTCAATTATACTGTTGTAAAGAGAACGTGAGAGGGTATCAAGGAAAAAGAGAGGGAAGAACGTTTCGTCCTGGGCCTGCTAGTGGACTCATCAGTAAGGCTACCTAGCAGACCCTGCCTTAGACGCTGGGATGGTAGGGATAGGTCCGAATTTCTATTATATAGAAACGGTGTAGGACATGGAGTGCTCGCGGGAAACTGACGAGTGTGCTGTCCCCCTAGTGGCAAAGACCGCCACATCACCCCCTTGCCAGTGATGAACGATATCTGGCTGTGCGTCTTGTTGTTCTCCCTGATGAACGATGTATCGTTGGTCCTCGGTTGACGGTAGCGGCGGGTTTTGTAGCCGTGGTGCCGTAGAACTGCCTTCTTGTCGAATACGGCGAAACGCTATGCTCAAGCCAATGGCGAAGTGAGTCTCGAGCCTGACGGCGAGCGCGCAAGTAAACCGTGAAGCAGTCGTATACTCTGCTGTCCTAGGATGGTCCCGTGCTTAAACGACGATATGCGTCGCGTGATGCCGTGAGTTCCAGCGATCGACGAATGCAGGTCCGGACTTCTGCGCGATCGGTGTGGGCTCTACGAAGCTGTGTGGCCACCCTAGGAGAGGGGTTACGATGTTGGCGTGTGGCGGCTGTACCCAAGTGTCATCGCTGATGTTCCGCCTTCTTCAGTTGTCCTGGTCGAGGTGTTGTGTTTTGCTGTTTCCTTTTGTCCTCTGCGGTTGCGTGTCCATATCACGTCGGGGTCACCACTTGAAGCGTCTCACCACCGTGTTGGTGGGGGCTGAACGCCTGGCTTCAATTATACTGTTGTAAAGAGAACGTGAGAGGGTAGGAAGGAAAAAGAGAGGGAAGAACGTTTCGTCCTGGGCCTGCTAGTGGACTCATCAGTAAGGATACCTAGCAGACCCTGCCTTAGACGCTGGGATGGTAGGGATAGGTCCGAATTTCTATTATATAGAAACGGTGTAGGACATGGAGTGCTCACGGGAAACTGACGAGAGTGCTGTCCCCCTAGTGGCGAAGACCGCCACAGATATATATCGCTGTAGACGTATATAATATTCCAACCGAGATGTACGGGACGACACGAACGTGATTCTTTAAAACATTACCAGCGAGGGGCTAGATGTGTTAGGTTAGGTTATATTACGTTACAGACGAATATAATCTTCCCACCGAGAAGTAGAGGCCGATAAGCCAGGAATGTCGTAAAATACTACATCCGAGATGATAGCCTGCCTTAGGATAGGATATATAACGCTATAGACGTATATGATATTCCAACCGAGATGTACGGGACGTCACGATCGGTATTCTGTAAAACAGTACCAGCGAGGTTCTAGATGTGTTAGGTTAGGTTATATTACGTCATAGACGAATATAATGTTCCCACCGAGAAGTAGAGGCCGATACGCCAGGCATGATGTAAAATACTACATCCGAGATGTTAGTCTGTTTAGGTTAGGATATATAACGCTATATTCGTATATAATGTCCCAACCGAGACGTACGGGACGACACGAACGTGATTGTGTAAAATATTACCAGCGAGGGGCTAGATGGGTTAGGTTAGGTTGTGATACATTATAGACGTATATAATGTTCCCACCGAGAAGTAGGGGCCGATATGCCAGGAATGTTGTAAAATACTGCATCCGAGATAATAGCCTGCCTTAGGTTATGATATATAACGCTATAGACGTATATAATATCCCAACTGAGACGTACGGGACGACACAAACGGGATTCTGTAAAATATTACCAGCTAGGGGCTAGATGGGTTAGTTTAGGTTGTGATACGTTATAGACGTATATAATGTTCCCACCGAGAAGTAGGGGCCGATATGCCAGGAATGTTGTAAAATACTGCATCCGAGATAATAGCCTGCCTTAGGTTAGGATATATAACGCTATAGACGTATATAATATCCCAACTGAGACGTACGGGACGACACAAACGGGATTCTGTAAAATATTACCAGCGAGGGGCTAGATGGGTTAGGTTAGGTTGTGATACATTATAGACGTATATAATGTTCCCACCGAGAAGTAGGGGCCGATATGCCAGAAATGTTGTAAAATAATGCATCCGAGATGATAGCCTGCCTTACGTTAGGATATATAACGCTATAGACGTATATAATATCCCAACCGAGACGTACGGGACGATACTAACGGGATTCTGTGAAATATTACCGGCGAGGGGCTAGATAGGCTAGGTTAGGTTATGTTACGTTATAGACGAATATAATGTTCCCACCGAGAAGTAGAGGCCGACACGCCAGGCATGATGTAAAATAGTACATCCGAGATGTTAGCCTGCCTTAGGTTTGGATATACAACGCTATAGTCGTATATAATGTCCCAACCGAGACGTACGGGGCGACACGAACGTGATTCTGCAAAACATTACCAGCGAGGGGCTAGATGTGTTAGTTTAGGTTGTGATAGTGTTATAGACGTATATAATGTTCCCACCGAGAAGTAGGGGCCGATATGCCAGGAATGTTGTAAAATACTGCATCCGAGATAATAGCCTGCCTTAGGTTAGGATATATAACGCTATAGACGTATATAATATCCCAACTGGGACGTACGGGACGACACAAACGGGGTTCTGTAAAATATAACCAGCGAGGGGCTAGATGGGTTAGGTTAGGTTGTGATACGTTATAGACGTATATAATGTTCCCACCGAGAAGTAGGGGCCGACATGCCAGGAATGTTGTAAAATACTGCATCCGAGATGATAGCCTGCCTTAGGTTAGGATATATAACGCTATAGACGTATTTAATATCCCAACCGAGACTTACGGTGCGATACGAACGGGATTCTGTAAAACATTACCAGCGAGGGGCTAGCTGTGTTACGTTAGGTTATATTACGTTATAGACCTATATAATGTTCCCACCGAGAAGTAGGGGCCGATGCGGCAGGAATGTTGTAAAATACTACATCCGAGATGATAGCCTGCCTTAGGATAGGATATATAACGCTATAGACGTATATGATATCCCAACCGAGATGTACGGGACGTCACGATCGGTATTCTGTAAAGCATTACCAGCGAGGTTCTAGATGTGTTAGGTTAGGTTATATTACGTCATAAACGAATATAATGTTCCCACCGAGAAGTAGAGGCCGATACGCCAGGCATGATGTAAAATACTACATCCGAGATGTTAGTCTGTTTAGGTTAGGATATATAACGCTATAGTCGTATATAATGTCCCAACCGAGACGTACGGGACGACACGAACGGGATTCTGTAAAATATTACCAGCGAGGGGCTAGATGGGTTAGGTTAGGTTATGTTACGTTATAGACGTATATAATGTTCCCACCGAGAAGTAGAGGCCGATACGCCAGGAATGTTGTAAAATACTGCATCCGAGATGTTATCCTGCCTTAGGTTAGGATATACAACGCTCTAAACGTATATAATGTCCCAACCGAGACATACGGGACGACACGAACGGGAATCTCTAGAACATTACCAGCGAGGGGCTAGATGTGTTAGGTTAGGTTATGTTACGTTATAGACGTATATAATGTTCCCACCGAGAAGTAGAGGCCGATACGCCAGGAATGTTGTAAAATACTACATCCGAGAGGTTAGCCTGCCTTACGTTAGGATATATATCGCTGTAGACGTATATAATATCCCAACCGAGATGTACGGGACGACACGAACGTGATCCTGTAAAACATTACCAGCGAGGGGCTAGATGTGTTAGTTTAGGTAGTGATACGTTATAGACGTATATAATGTTCCCACCGAGAAGTAGGGGCCGATATGCCAGGAATGTTGTAAAATACTGCATCCGAGATGATAGCCTGCCTTAGGTTAGGATATATAACGCTATAGACTTATATAATATCCCAACCGAGATGTACGAGACGAGAGGAACCGGATCCTGTAAAACATTACCTGCGAGGGGCTAGATGTGTTAGGTTAGGTTATATTAAGTTATAGACCTATATAATGTTCCCACCGAGAAATAGGGGCCGATACGCCAGGAATGTTGTAAAATACTACATCCGAGATGATGCCCTGCCTTAGGTTAGGATATATAACGCTATAGACGTATATAATATCACAACCGAGAGGTACGGGACGTCACGAACGGTATTCTGTAAAACATTACCAGCGAGGTTCTAGATGTGTTAGGTTAGGTTATATTACGTCATAGACGAATATAATGTTCCCACCGAAAAGTAGAGGCCGATACGCCAGGCATGATGTAAAATACTACATCCGAGATGTTAGTCTGTTTAGGTTAGGATATATAACGCTATAGACGTATATAATATTCCAACCGAGATGTACGGGACGACACGAACGTGATTCTGTAAAACATTACCAGCGTGGGGCTAGTTGTGTTAGGTTGGGTTATATTACGTTACAGACGAATATAATGTTCCCACCGAGAAGTAGAGGCCGATACGCCAGGAATGTTGTAAAATACTACATCCGAGATGATAGCCTGCCTTAGGTTAGGATATACAACGCTATAGACGTATATGATATCCAAACCGAGATGTACGGGACGTCACGATCGGTATTGTGTAAAACATTACCAGCGAGGTTCTAGGTGTGTTAGGTTAGGTTATATTACGTCATAGACGAATATAATGTTCCCACCGAGAAGTAGAGGCTGATACGCCAGGCATGATATAAAATACTACATCCGAGATGTTAGTCTGTTTAGGTTAGGATATATAACGCTATGGTCGTATATAATGTCCCAACAGAGACGTACGGGACGACACGAACGTGATTGTGTAAAACATTACCAGCGAGGGGCTAGATGTGTTAGTTTAGGTTGTGATACGTTATAGACGTATATAATGTTCCCACCGAGAAGTAGAGGCCGATACGCCAGGCATGATGTAAAATACTACATCCGAGATGATAGCCTGCCTTAGGTTAGGATATATAACGCTATAGACGTATATAATATCCCAACTGAGACGTACGGGACGACACAAACGGGGTTCTGTAAAATATTACCAGCGAGGGGCTAGATCGGCTAGGTTAGGTTATGTTACGTTATAGACGTATATAATGTTCCCACCGAGAAGTAGGGGCCGATACGCCAGGAATGGCGTAAAATACTGCATCCGAGATGTCAGCCTGCCTTTGGTTAGGATATATAACACTGTAAACGTATATAATGTCCCAACCGAGACATACGGGACGACACGAACGGGATTCTGTAAAACATTACCAGCGAGGGGCTAGATGTGTTAGTGTAGGTTGTGATACGTTATGGACGTATATAATGTTCCCACCGAGAAGTGGGGGCCGATATTCCAGGAATGTTGTAAAATACTGCATCCGAGATGATAGCCTGCCTTAGGTTAGGATATATAACGCTATAGACGTATATAATATCCCAACTGGGACGTACGGGACGACACAAACGGGGTTCTGTAAAATATTACCAGCGAGGGGCTAGATGTGTTAGTTTAGGTTGTGATACGTTATAGACGTATATAATGTTCCCACCGAGAAGTAGGGGCCGATATTCCAGGAATGTTGTAAAATACTGCATCCGAGATGATAGCCTGCCTTAGGTTAGGGTATATAACGCTATAGACGTATATAATATCCCAACTGAGACGTACGGGACGACACAAACGGGGTTCTGTAAAATATTACCAGCGAGGGGCTAGATGGGTTAGGTTAGGTTGTGATACGTTATAGACGTATATAATGTTCCCACCGAGAAGTAGGGGCCGACATGCCAGGAATGTTGTAAAATACTGCATCCGAGATGATAGCCTGCCTTAGGTTAGGATATATAACGCTATAGACGTATATAATATCCCAACCGAGACGTACGGGACGATACGAACGGGATTCTGTGAAATATTACCAGCGAGGGGCTAGATCGGCTAGGTTAGGTTATGTTACGTTATAGACGTATATAATGTTCCCACCGAGAAGTAGGGGCCGATACGCCAGGAATGGCGTAAAATACTGCATCCGAGATGTCAGCCTGCCTTTGGTTAGGATATATAACACTGTAAACGTATATAATGTCCCAACCGAGACATACGGGACGACACGAACGGGATTCTGTAAAACATTACCAGCGAGGGGCTAGATGTGTTAGTTTAGGTTGTGATACGTTATAGACGTATATAATGTTCCCACCGAGAAGTGGGGGCCGATATTCCAGGAATGTTGTAAAATACTGCATCCGAGATGATAGCCTGCCTTAGGTTAGGATATATAACGCTATAGACGTATATAATATCCCAACTGGGACGTACGGGACGACACAAACGGGGTTCTGCAAAATATTACCAGCGAGGGGCTAGATGGGTTAGGTTAGGTTGTGATACGTTATAGACGTATATAATGTTCCCACCGAGAAGTAGGGGCCGACATGCCAGGAATGTTGTAAAATACTGCATCCGAGATGATAGCCTGCCTTAGGTTAGGATATATAACGCTATAGACGTATATAATATCCCAACCGAGACGTACGGGACGATACGAACGGGATTCTGTGAAAGATTACCAGCGAGGGGCTAGATGGGCTAGGTTAGGTTATGTTACGTTATAGACGTATATAATGTTCCCACCGAGAAGTAGGGGCCGATACGCCAGGAATGGCGTAAAATATTGCATCCGAGATGTTAGCCTGCCTTAGGTTAGGATATATAACACTGTAAACGTATATAATGTCCCAACCGAGACATACGGGACGACACGAACGGGATTCTGTAAAACATTACCAGCGAGGGGCTAGATGTGTTAGTTTATGTTGTGTAACGTTATAGACGTATATAATGTTCCCACCGAGAAGTAGGGGCCGATATTCCAGGAATGTTGTAAAATACTGCATCCGAGATGATAGCCTGCCTTAGGTTACGATATATAACGCTATAGACGTATACAATATAACAACTGAGACGTACGGGACGACACAAACGGGATTCTGTAAAATATTACCAGCGAGGGGCTGGATGGGTTAGGTTAGGTTGTGATACGTTATAGACGTATATAATGTTCCCACCGAGAAGTAGGGGCCGGTATGCCAGGAATGTTGTAAAATCCTGCATCCGAGATAATAGCCTACCTTACGTTAGGATATAAAGCTCTCGTTGTCTGCACCGTGTTGGTGGGGGCTGAACGCCTGGCTTCAATTATACTGTTGTGAAGAGAACGTGAGAGGGTAGGAAGGAAAAAGAGAGGGAAGAACGTTTCGTCCTGGGCCTGCTAGTGGACTCATCAGTAAGGCTACCTAGCAGACCCTGCCTTAGACGCTGGGATGGTAGGGATAGGTCCGAATTTCTATTATATAGAAACGGTGTAGGACATGGAGTGCTCGCGGGAAACTGACGAGAGTGCTGTCCCCCTAGTGGCGAAGACCGCCACAGATATATATCGCTGTAGACGTATATAATATTCCAACCGAGATATACGGGACGTCACGAACGGGATTCTGTAATACATTACCACAGAGGGGCTAGATGTGGTAGGTTAGGTTATATTACGTTATAGACCTATATAATGTTCCCACCGAGAAGTAGAGGCCGATACGCCAGGAATGTTGTAAAATACTACATCCGAGAGGTTAGCCTGCCTTACGTTAGGATATATATCGCTGTAGACGTATATAATGTCCCAACCGAGACGTACGGGACGACACGAACGTGATTCTGTAAAATATTACCAGCGAGGGGCTAGATGGGTTAGGTTAGGTTGTGATGCGTTATAGACGTATATAATGTTCCCACCGAGAAGTAGGGGCCGATATGCCAGGAATGTTGTAAAATACTGCGTCCGAGATGATAGGCTGCCTTACGTTAGGATATATATCGCTGTAGATGTATATAATATCCCAACCGAGATGTACGTGACGACAGGAACGGGATTCTGTAAAACATTACCTGCGAGGGGCTAGATGTGTTAGGTTAGGTTGTATTAAGTTATAGACCTATATAATGTTCCCACCGAGAAGTATGGGCCGATACGCCAGGAATGTTGTAAAATACTACATCCGAGATGATAGCCTGCCTTAGGTTAGGATATATAACGCTATAGACGTATATAATATCCCAACCGAGATGTACGGGACGACAGGAACGGGATTCTGTAAAACATTACCTGCGAGGGGCTAGATGTGTTAGGTTAGGTTATATTAGGTTATAAACCTATATAATGTTCCCACCGAGAAGTAGGGGCCGATACACCGGGAAAGTTGTAAAATACTACATCCGAGATGATAGCCTGCCTTAGGTTAGGATATATATCGCTGTAGACGTATATAATATCTCAACCGAGATGTACGGAACGACACGAACGGGATTCTGTAAAACATTGCCAACGAGGGGCTAGATGGGATAGGTTAGGTTATGTTACGTTATTGACGTATATAATGTTCCCACCGAGAAGTAGGGGCCGATATGCCAGGAATGTTGTAAAATACTGCATCCGAGATGATAGCCTGGCTTAGGTTAGGATATACAACGCTCTAAACGTATATAATGTCCCAACCGAGACATACGGGACGACACGAACGGGATTCTGTAAAACATTACCAGCGAGGGGCTAGATGTGTAAGGTTAGGTTATATTAAGTTATAGACCTATATAATGTTCCCACCGAGAAATAGGGGCCGATACGCCAGGAATGTTGTAAAATACTACATCCGAGATGATGGCCCGCCTTAGGTTAGGATATATAACGCTATAGACGTATATAATATCCCAACCGAGAGGTGCGGGACGTCATGAACGGTATTCTGTAAAACATTACCAGCGAGGTTCTAGATGTGTTAGGTTAGGTTATATTACGTCATAGAAGAATATAATGTTCCCACCGAGAAGTAGAGGCCGATACGCCTGTAATGTTGTAAAATACTGCATCCGAGATGTTAGCCTGCCTTAGGTTAGGATATACAACGCTCTAAACGTATATAATGTCCCAACCGAGACATACGGGACGACACGAACGGGATTCTGTAAAACATTACCAGCGAGGGGCTAGATGTGTTAGGTTAGGTTATATTACGTCATAGACGAATATAATGTTCCCACCGAGAAGTAGAGGCCGATACGCCAGGCATGATATAAAATACTACATACAAGATGTTAGTCTGTTTAGGTTAGGATATATAACGCTATAGTTGTATATAATGTCCCAACCGAGACGTACGGGACGACACGAACGTGATTGTGTAAAACATTACCAGCGAGGGGCTAGATGTGTTAGTTTAGGTTGTGATACGTTATAGACGTATATAATGTTCCCACCGAGAAGTAGAGGCCGATACGCCAGGCATGATGTAAAATACTACATCCGAGATGTTAGTCTGTTTAGGTTAGGATATATAACGCTATAGTCGTATATAATGTCCCAACCGAGACGTACGGGACGACACGAACGTGATTCTGTAAAACATTACCAGCGAGGGGCTAGATGTGTTAGTTTAGGTTGTGATACGTTATAGACGTATATAATGTTCCCACCGAGAAGTAGAGGCCGATACGCCAGGCATGATGTAAAATACTACATCCGAGATGTTAGTCTGTTTAGGTTAGGATATATAACGCTATAGACGTATATAATATCCCAACTGAGACGTACGGGACGACACAAACGGGATTCTGTAAAATATTACCAGCGAGGGGCTAGATGTGTTAGTTTAGGTTGTGATACGTTATAGACGTATATAATGTTCCCACCGAGAAGTAGAGGCCGATACGCCAGGCATGATGTAAAATACTACATCCGAGATGTTAGTCTGTTTAGGTTAGGATATATAACGCTATAGTCGTATATAATGTCCCAACCGAGACGTACGGCACGACACGAACGTGATTCTGTAAAACATTACCAGCGAGGGGCTAGATGTGTTAGTTTAGGTTGTGATACGTTATAGACGTATATAATGTTCCCACCGAGAAGTAGAGGCCGATACGCCAGGCATGATGTAAAATACTACATCCGAGATGTTAGTCTGTTTAGGTTAGGATATATAACGCTATAGACGTATATAATATCCCAACTGAGACGTACGGGACGACACAAACGGGATTCTGTAAAATATTACCAGCGCGGGGCTAGATGGGTTAGGTTAGGTTATGTTACGTTATAGACGTATATAATGTTCCCAGCGAGAAGTAGAGGCCGATACGCCAGGAATGTTGTAAAATACTGCATCCGAGATGTTAGCCTGCCTTAGGTTAGGATATACAACGCTCTAAACGTATATAATGTCCCAACCGAGACATACGGGACGACACGAACGGGATTCTGTAAAACATTACCAGCGAGGGGCTAGATGTGTTAGGTAAGGTTATATTACGTTATAGACCTATGTAATATTCCCACCGAGAAGAAGGGGCCGATACGCCAGGAATGTTGTAAAATACTGCATCCGAGATGATAGCCTGCCTTGCGTTAGGATATATATCGCTGTAGACGTATATAATATTCCAACCGAGATGTACGGGACGTCACGAACGGGATTCTGTAAAACATTACCAGCGAGGGGCTAGATGGGTTAGGTTAGGTTATATTACGTTACAGACGAATATAATGTTCCCACCGAGAAGTAGAGGCCGATACGCCAGGCATGATGTAAAATACTACATCCGAGATGTTAGTCTGTTTAGGTTAGGATATATAACGCTATAGTCGTATATAATGTCCCAACCGAGACGTACGGGACGACACGAACGTGATTCTGTAAAACATTACCAGCGAGGGGCTGGATGTGTTAGTTTAGGTTGTGATACGTTATAGACGTATATAATGTTCCCACCGAGAAGTAGGGGCCGGTATGCCAGGAATGTTGTAAAATCCTGCATCCGAGATAATAGCCTACCTTACGTTAGGATATAAAGCTCTCGTTGTCTGCACCGTGTTGGTGGGGGCTGAACGCCTGGCTTCAATTATACTGTTGTAAAGAGAACGTGAGAGGGTAGGAAGGAAAAAGAGAGGGAAGAACGTTTCGTCCTGGGCCTGCTAGTGGACTCATCAGTAAGGCTACCTAGCAGACCCTGCCTTAGACGCTGGGATGGTAGGGATAGGTCCGAATTTCTATTATATAGAAACGGTGTAGGACATGGAGTGCTCGCGGGAAACTGACGAGTGTGCTGTCCCCCTAGTGGCAAAGACCGCCACATCACCCCCTTGCCAGTGATGAACGATATCTGGCTGTGCGTCTTGTTGTTCTCCCTGATGAACGATGTATCGTTGGTCCTCGGTTGACGGTAGCGGCGGGTTTTGTAGCCGTGGTGCCGTAGAACTGCCTTCTTGTCGAATACGGCGAAACGCTATGCTCAAGCCAATGGCGAAGTGAGTCTCGAGCCTGACGGCGAGCGCGCAAGTAAACCGTGAAGCAGTCGTATACTCTGCTGTCCTAGGATGGTCCCGTGCTTAAACGACGATATGCCTCGCGTGATGCCGTGAGTTCCAGCGATCGACTAATGCAGGTCCGGACTTCTGCGCGATCGGTGTGGGCTCTACGAAGCTGTGTGGCCACCCTAGGAGAGGGGTTACGATGTTGGCGTGTGGCGGCTGTACCCAAGTGTCATCGCTGATGTTCCGTCTTCTTCAGTTGTCCTGGTCGAGGTGTTGTGTTTTGCTGTTTCCTTTTGTCCTCTGCGGTTGCGTGTCCATATCACGTCGGGGTCACCACTTGAAGCGTCTCACCACCGTGTTGGTGGGGGCTGAACGCCTGGCTTCAATTATACTGTTGTGAAGAGAACGTGAGAGGGTAGGAAGGAAAAAGAGAGGGAAGAACGTTTCGTCCTGGGCCTGCTAGTGGACTCATCAGTGAGGCTACCTAGCAGACCCTGCCTTAGACGCTGGGATGGTAGGGATAGGTCCGAATTTCTATTATATAGAAACGGTGTAGGACATGGAGTGCTCGCGGGAAACTGACGAGAGTGCTGTCCCCCTAGTGGCGAAGACCGCCACAGATATATATCGCTGTAGACGTATATAATATTCCAACCGAGATGTACGGGACGTCACGAACGGGATTCTGTAATACATTACCACAGAGGGGCTAGATGTGGTAGGTTAGGTTATATTACGTTATAGACCTATATAATGTTCCCACCGAGAAGTAGAGGCCGATACGCCAGGAATGTTGTAAAATACTACATCCGAGAGGTTAGCCTGCCTTACGTTAGGATATATATCGCTGTAGACGTATATAATGTCCCAACCGAGACGTACGGGACGACACGAACGTGATTCTGTAAAATATTACCAGCGAGGGGCTAGATGGGTTAGGTTAGGTTGTGATGCGTTATAGACGTATATAATGTTCCCACCGAGAAGTAGGGGCCGATATGCCAGGAATGTTGTAAAATACTGCGTCCGAGATGATAGGCTGCCTTACGTTAGGATATATATCGCTGTAGATGTATATAATATCCCAACCGAGATGTACGTGACGACAGGAACGGGATTCTGTAAAACATTACCTGCGAGGGGCTAGATGTGTTAGGTTAGGTTGTATTAAGTTATAGACCTATATAATGTTCCCACCGAGAAGTAGGGGCCGATACGCCAGGAATGTTGTAAAATACTACATCCGAGATGATAGCCTGCCTTAGGTTAGGATATATAACGCTATAGACGTATATAATATCCCAACCGAGATGTACGGGACGACAGGAACGGGATTCTGTAAAACATTACCTGCGAGGGGCTAGATGTGTTAGGTTAGGTTATATTAGGTTATAAACCTATATAATGTTCCCACCGAGAAGTAGGGGCCGATACACCGGGAAAGTTGTAAAATACTACATCCGAGATGATAGCCTGCCTTAGGTTAGGATATATAACGCTAGACGTATATAATATTCCAACCGAGATGTACGGGACGTCACGAACGGGATTCTGTAATACATTACCACAGAGGGGCTAGATGTGGTAGGTTAGGTTATATTACGTTATAGACCTATATAATGTTCCCACCGAGAAGTAGAGGCCGATACGCCTGTAATGTTGTAAAATACTGCATCCGAGATGTTAGCCTGCCTTAGGTTAGGATATACAACGCTCTAAACGTATATAATGTCCCAACCGAGACATACGGGACGACACGAACGGGATTCTGTAAAACATTACCAGCGAGGGGCTAGATGTGTTAGGTTAGGTTATATTACGTCATAGACGAATATAATGTTCCCACCGAGAAGTAGAGGCCGATACGCCAGGCATGATATAAAATACTACATACAAGATGTTAGTCTGTTTAGGTTAGGATATATAACGCTAGACGTATATAATATTCCAACCGAGACGTACGGGACGACACGAACGTGATTGTGTAAAACATTACCAGCGAGGGGCTAGATGTGTTAGTTTAGGTTGTGATACGTTATAGACGTATATAATGTTCCCACCGAGAAGTAGAGGCCGATACGCCAGGCATGATGTAAAATACTACATCCGAGATGTTAGTCTGTTTAGGTTAGGATATATAACGCTATAGTCGTATATAATGTCCCAACCGAGACGTACGGGACGACACGAACGTGATTCTGTAAAACATTACCAGCGAGGGGCTAGATGTGTTAGTTTAGGTTGTGATACGTTATAGACGTATATAATGTTCCCACCGAGAAGTAGAGGCCGATACGCCAGGCATGATGTAAAATACTACATCCGAGATGTTAGTCTGTTTAGGTTAGGATATATAACGCTATAGACGTATATAATATCCCAACTGAGACGTACGGGACGACACAAACGGGATTCTGTAAAATATTACCAGCGAGGGGCTAGATGTGTTAGTTTAGGTTGTGATACGTTATAGACGTATATAATGTTCCCACCGAGAAGTAGAGGCCGATACGCCAGGCATGATGTAAAATACTACATCCGAGATGTTAGTCTGTTTAGGTTAGGATATATAACGCTATAGTCGTATATAATGTCCCAACCGAGACGTACGGCACGACACGAACGTGATTCTGTAAAACATTACCAGCGAGGGGCTAGATGTGTTAGTTTAGGTTGTGATACGTTATAGACGTATATAATGTTCCCACCGAGAAGTAGAGGCCGATACGCCAGGCATGATGTAAAATACTACATCCGAGATGTTAGTCTGTTTAGGTTAGGATATATAACGCTATAGACGTATATAATATCCCAACTGAGACGTACGGGACGACACAAACGGGATTCTGTAAAATATTACCAGCGCGGGGCTAGATGGGTTAGGTTAGGTTATGTTACGTTATAGACGTATATAATGTTCCCACCGAGAAGTAGAGGCCGATACGCCAGGAATGTTGTAAAATCCTGCATCCGAGATGTTAGCCTGCCTTAGGTTAGGATATACAACGCTCTAAACGTATATAATGTCCCAACCGAGACATACGGGACGACACGAACGGGATTCTGTAAAACATTACCAGCGAGTGGCTAGATGTGTTAGGTAAGGTTATATTACGTTATAGACCTATGTAATATTCCCACCGAGAAGAAGGGGCCGATACGCCAGGAATGTTGTAAAATACTGCATCCGAGATGATAGCCTGCCTTGCGTTAGGATATATATCGCTGTAGACGTATATAATATTCCAACCGAGATGTACGGGACGTCACGAACGGGATTCTGTAAAACATTACCAGCGAGGGGCTAGATGGGTTAGGTTAGGTTATATTACGTTACAGACGAATATAATGTTCCCACCGAGAAGTAGAGGCCGATACGCCAGGCATGATGTAAAATACTACATCCGAGATGTTAGTCTGTTTAGGTTAGGATATATAACGCTATAGTCGTATATAATGTCCCAACCGAGACGTACGGGACGACACGAACGTGATTCTGTAAAACATTACCAGCGAGGGGCTGGATGTGTTAGTTTAGGTTGTGATACGTTATAGACGTATATAATGTTCCCACCGAGAAGTAGAGGCCGATACGCCACGAATGTTGTAAAATACTACATCCGAGATGATAGCCTGCCTTAGGTTAGGATATATAACGCTATAGACGTATATGATATCCCAACCGAGATGTACGGGACGTCACGATCGGTATTCTGTAAAACATTACCAGCGAGGTTCTAGATGTGTGAGGTTAGGTTATATTACGTCATAGACGAATATAATGTTCCCCCCGAGAAGTAGAGGCTGATACGCCAGGCATGATATAAAATACTACATCCGAGATGTTAGTCTGTTTAGGTTAGGATATACAACGCTATGGTCGTATATAATGTCCCAACCGAGACGTACGGGACGACACGAACGTGATTCTGTAAAACATTACCAGCGAGGGTCTAGATGTGTTAGGTTAGGTTATATTACGTTACAGACGAATATAATGTTCCCACCGAGAAGTAGAGGCCGATACGCCAGGAATGTTGTAAAATACTACATCCGAGATGATAGCCTGCCTTAGGTTAGGATATATAACGCTATAGACGTATATGATATCCCAACCGAGATGTACGGGACGTCACGATCGGTATTCTGTAAAACATTACCAGCGAGGTTCTAGATGTGTTAGGTTAGGTTATATTACGTCATAGACGAATATAATGTTCCCACCGAGAAGTAGAGGCCGATACGCCAGGCATGATATAAAATACTACATCCGAGATGTTAGTCTGTTTAGGTTAGGATATATAATGCTATAGTCGTATATAATGTCCCAACCGAGACGTACGGGACGACACGAACGTGATTGTGTAAAACATTACCAGCGAGGGGCTAGATGTGTTAGTTTAGGTTGTGATACGTTATAGACGTATATAATGTTCCCACCGAGAAGTAGAGGCCGATACGCCAGGCATGATGTAAAATACTACATCCGAGATGTTAGTCTGTTTAGGTTAGGATATATAACGCTATAGTCGTATATAATGTCCCAACCGAGACGTACGGGACGACACGAACGTGATTCTGTAAAACATTACCAGCGAGGGGCTAGATGTGTTAGTTTAGGTTGTGATACGTTATAGACGTATATAATGTTCCCACCGAGAAGTAGAGGCCGATACGCCAGGCATGATGTAAAATACTACATCCGTGATGTTAGTCTGTTTAGGTTAGGATATATAACGCTATAGACGTATATAATATCCCAACTGAGACGTACGGGACGACACAAACGGGATTCTGTAAAATATTACCAGCGCGGGGCTAGATGGGTTAGGTTAGGTTATGTTACGTTATAGACGTATATAATGTTCCCACCGAGAAGTAGAGGCCGATACGCCAGGAATGTTGTAAAATACTGCATCCGAGATGTTAGCCTGCCTTAGGTTAGGATATACAACGCTCTAAACGTATATAATGTCCCAACCGAGACATACGGGACGACACGAACGGGATTCTGTAAAACATTACCAGCGAGGGGCTAGATGTGTTAGGTTAGGTTATATTACGTTATAGACCTATGTAATATTCCCACCGAGAAGTAGGGGCCGATACGCCAGGAATGTTGTAAAATACTGCATCCGAGATGATAGCCTGCCTTGCGTTAGGATATATATCGCTGTAGACGTATATAATATTCCAACCGAGATGTACGGGACGTCACGAACGGGATTCTGTAAAACATTACCAGCGAGGGGCTAGATGTGTTAGGTTAGGTTATATTACGTTACAGACGAATATAATGTTCCCACCGAGAAGTAGAGGCCGATACGCCAGGCATGATGTAAAATACTACATCCGAGATGTTAGTCTGTTTAGGTTAGGATATATAACGCTATAGTCGTATATAATGTCCCAACCGAGACGTACGGGACGACACGAACGTGATTCTGTAAAACATTACCAGCGAGGGGCTGGATGTGTTAGTTTAGGTTGTGATACGTTATAGACGTATATAATGTTCCCACCGAGAAGTAGGGGCCGATATGCCAGGAATGTTGTAAAATACTGCATCCGAGATAATAGCCTGCCTTAGGTTAGGATATATAACGCTATAGACGTATATAATATCCCAACTGAGACGTACGGGACGACACAAACGGGATTCTGTAAAATATTACCAGCGAGGGGCTAGATGGGTTAGGTTAGGTTGTGATACGTTATAGACGTATATAATGCTCCCACCGAGAAGTAGGGGCCGATATGCCAGGAATGTTGTAAAATACTGCATCCGAGATAATAGCCTGCCTTAGGTTAGGATATATAATGCTATAGACGTATATAATATCCCAACCGAGATGTACGGGACGTCACGATCGGTATTCTGTAAAACATTACCAGCGAGGTTCTAGATGTGTTAGGTTAGGTTATATTACGTCATAGACGTATATAATGTTCCCACCGAGAAGTAGAGGCCGATACGCCAGGCATGATATAAAATACTACATCCGAGATGTTAGTCTGTTTAGGTTAGGATATATAACGCTATAGTCGTATATAATGTCCCAACCGAGACGTACGGGACGACACGAACGTGATTGTGTAAAACATTACCAGCGAGGGGCTAGATGTGTTAGTTTAGGTTGTGATACGTTATAGACGTATATAATGTTCCCACCGAGAAGTAGAGGCCGATACGCCAGGCATGATGTAAAATACTACATCCGAGATGTTAGTCTGTTTAGGTTAGGATATATAACGCTATAGACGTATATAAGATCCCAACTGAGACGTACGGGACGACACAAACGGGATTCTGTAAAATATTACCAGCGAGGGGCTAGATGGGTTAGGTTAGGTTATGTTACGTTATAGACGGATATAATGTTCCCACCGAGAAGTAGAGGCCGATACGCCAGGAATGTTGTAAAATACTGCATCCGAGATGTTATCCTGCCTTAGGTTAGGATATACAACGCTCTAAACGTATATAATGTCCCAACCGAGACATACGGGACGACACGAACGGGAATCTGTAGAACATTACCAGCGAGGGGCTAGATGTGTTAGGTTAGGTTATAATACGTTATAGACCTATATAATGTTCCCACCGAAAAGTAGGGGCCGATACGGCAGGAATGTTGTAAAATACTACATCCGAGATGATAGCCTGCCTTAGGTTAGGATATATAGCGCTATAGACGTATATAATATTCCAACCGAGATGTACGGGACGTCACGAACGGGATTCTATAAAACATTACCAGCGAGGGGCTAGATGTGGTAGGTTAGGTTATATTACGTTATAGACCTATATAATGTGCCCACGGAGAAGTAGAGGCGGATACGCCACGAATGTTGTAAAATACTACATCCGAGAGGTTAGCCTGCCTTACGTTAGGATATATATCGCTGTAGACGTATATAATATCCCAACCGAGATGTACGGGACGACACGACCGTGATCCTGTAAAACATTACCAGCGAGGGGCTAGATGTGTTAGTTTAGGTAGTGATACGTTATAGACGTATATAATGTTCCCACCGAGAAGTAGGGGCCGATATGCCAGGAATGTTGTAAAATACTGCATCCGAGATGATAGCCTGCCTTAGGTTAGGATATATAACGCTATAGACTTATATAATATCCCAAACGAGATGTACGAGACGAGAGGAACCGGATCCTGTAAAACATTACCTGCGAGGGGCTAGATGTGTTAGGTTAGGTTATATTACGTTACAGACGAATATAATGTTCCCACCGAGAAGTAGAGGCCGATACGCCAGGAATGTTGTAAAATACTACATCCGAGATGATAGCCTGCCTTAGGTTAGGATATATAACGCTATAGACGTATATGATATCCCAACCGAGATGTACGGGACGTCACGATCGGTATTCTGTAAAACATTACCAGCGAGGTTCTAGATGTGTTAGGTTAGGTTATATTACGTCATAGACGAATATAATGTTCCCACCGAGAAGTAGAGGCCGATACGCCAGGCATGATATAAAATACTACATCCGAGATGTTAGTCTGTTTAGGTTAGGATATATAACGCTATAGTCGTATATAATGTCCCAACCGAGACGTACGGGACGACACGAACGTGATTCTGTAAAACATTACCAGCGATGGGCTAGATGTGTTAGTTTAGGTTGTGATACGTTATAGACGTATATAATGTTCCCACCGAGAAGTAGAGGCCGATACGCCAGGCATGATGTAAAATACTACATCCGAGATGTTAGTCTGTTTAGGTTAGGA
Source organism: Xylocopa violacea (assembly GCA_963969225.1). Lineage (NCBI taxonomy): Eukaryota > Metazoa > Arthropoda > Insecta > Hymenoptera > Apidae > Xylocopa > Xylocopa violacea. The sequence goes on from CAXAJV010000013.1 coordinate 5,515,752, forward strand.
TATATAACGCTATAGACGTATATAATATCCCAACTGAGACGTACGGGACGACACAAACGGGATTCTGTAAAATATTACCAGCGAGGGGCTCGATGGGTTAGGTTAGGTTATGTTACGTTATAGACGTATATAATGTTCCCACCGAGAAGTAGAGGCCGATACGCCAGGAATGTTGTAAAATACTGCATCCGAGATGTTAGCCTGCCTTACGTTAGGATATATATCGCTGTAGACGTATATAATATCCCAACCGAGATGTACGGGACGACACGAACGGGATTCTGTAAAACAATACCAGCGAGGGGCTAGATGTGTTAGGTTAGGTTATATTACGTTATAGACCTATGTAATGTTCCCACCGAGAAGTAGGGGCCGATACGGCAGGAATGTTGTAAAATACTACATCCGAGATGATAGCCTGCCTTAGGTTAGGATATATAACGCTATAGACGTATATAATATTCCAACCGAGATGTACGGGACGACAGGAACCGGATTCTGCAAAACATTACCTGCGAGGGGCTAGATGCGTTAGGTTAGGTTATATTACGTTACAGACGAATATGATGTTCCCACCGAGAAGTAGAGGCCGATACGCCAGGAATGTTGTAAAATACTACATCCGAGATGATAGCCTGCCTTAGGTTAGGATATATAACGCTATAGACGTATATGATATCCCAACCGAGATGTACGGGACGTCACGATCGGTATTCTGTAAAACATTAGCAGCGAGGTTCTAGATGTGTTAGGTTAGGTTATATTACGTCATAGACGAATATAATGTTCCCCCCGAGAAGTAGAGGCTGATACGCCAGGCATGATATAAAATACTACATCCGAGATGTTAGTCTGTTTAGGTTAGGATATATAACGCTATGGTCGTATATAATGTCCCAACCGAGACGTACGGGACGACACGAACGTGATTCTGTAAAACATTACCAGCGAGGGGCTAGATGTGTTAGTTTAGGTTGTGATACGTTTTAGACGTATATAATGTTCCCACCGAGAAGTAGGGGCCGATATGCCAGGCATGATGTAAAATACTACATCCGAGATGTTAGCCTGTTTAGGTTAGGATATATAACGCTATAGACGTATATAATATTCCAACCGAGATGTACGGGACGACACGAACGTGATTCTGTAAAACATTACCAGCGAGGGTCTAGATGTGTTAGGTTAGGTTATATTACGTTACAGACGAATATAATGTTCCCACCGAGAAGTAGAGGCCGATACGCCAGGAATGTTGTAAAATACTACATCCGAGATGATAGCCTGCCTTAGGTTAGGATATATAACGCTATAGACGTATATGATATCCCAACCGAGATGTACGGGACGTCACGATCGGTATTCTGTAAAACATTACCAGCGAGGTTCTAGATGTGTTAGGTTAGGTTATATTACGTCATAGACGAATATAATGTTCCCACCGAGAAGTAGAGGCCGATACGCCAGGCATGATATAAAATACTACATCCGAGATGTTAGTCTGTTTAGGTTAGGATATATAATGCTATAGTCGTATATAATGTCCCAACCGAGACGTACGGCACGACACGAACGTGATTCTGTAAAACATTACCAGCGAGGGGCTAGATGTGTTAGTTTAGGTTGTGATACGTTATAGACGTATATAATGTTCCCACCGAGAAGTAGAGGCCGATACGCCAGGCATGATGTAAAATACTACATCTGAGATGTTAGTCTGTTTAGGTTAGGATATATAACGCTATAGACGTATATAATATTCCAACCGAGATGTACGGGACGACACGAACGTGATTCTGTAAAACATTACCAGCGAGGGTCTAGATGTGTTAGGTTAGGTTATATTACGTTACAGACGAATATAATGTTCCCACCGAGAAGTAGAGGCCGATACGCCAGGAATGTTGTAAAATACTACATCCGAGATGATAGCCTGCCTTAGGTTAGGATATATAACGCTATAGACGTATATGATATCCCAACCGAGATGTACGGGACGTCACGATCGGTATTCTGTAAAACATTACCAGCGAGGTTCTAGATGTGTTAGGTTAGGTTATATTACGTCATAGACGAATATAATGTTCCCACCGAGAAGTAGAGGCCGATACGCCAGGCATGATATAAAATACTACATCCGAGATGTTAGTCTGTTTAGGTTAGGATATATAATGCTATAGTCGTATATAATGTCCCAACCGAGACGTACGGCACGACACGAACGTGATTCTGTAAAACATTACCAGCGAGGGGCTAGATGTGTTAGTTTAGGTTGTGATACGTTATAGACGTATATAATGTTCCCACCGAGAAGTAGAGGCCGATACGCCAGGCATGATGTAAAATACTACATCTGAGATGTTAGTCTGTTTAGGTTAGGATATATAACGCTATAGACGTATATAATATCCCAACTGAGACGTACGGGACGACACAAACGGGATTCTGTAAAATATTACCAGCGCGGGGCTAGATGGATTAGGTTAGGTTATGTTACGTTATAGACGTATATAATGTTCCCACCGAGAAGTAGAGGCCGATACGCCAGGAATGTTGTAAAATACTGCATCCGAGATGTTAGCCTGCCTTAGGTTAGGATATACAACGCTCTAAACGTATATAATGTCCCAACCGACACATACGGGACGACACGAACGGGATTCTGTAAAACATTACCAGCGAGGGGCTAGATGTGTTAGGTTAGGTTATATTACGTTATAGACCTATGTAATATTCCCACCGAGAAGAAGGGGCCGATACGCCAGGAATGTTGTAAAATACTGCATCCGAGATGATAGCCTGCCTTGCGTTAGGATATATATCGCTGTAGACGTATATAATATTCCAACCGAGATGTACGGGACGTCACGAACGGGATTCTGTAAAACATTACCAGCGAGGGGCTAGATGGGTTAGGTTAGGTTATATTACGTTACAGACGAATATAATGTTCCCACCGAGAAGTAGAGGCCGATACGCCAGGCATGATGTAAAATACTACATCCGAGATGTTAGTCTGTTTAGGTTAGGATATATAACGCTATAGTCGTATATAATGTCCCAACCGAGACGTACGGGACGACACGAACGTGATTCTGTAAAACATTACCAGCGAGGGGCTGGATGTGTTAGTTTAGGTTGTGATACGTTATAGACGTATATAATGTTCCCACCGAGAAGTAGAGGCCGATACGCCACGAATGTTGTAAAATACTACATCCGAGATGATAGCCTGCCTTAGGTTAGGATATATAACGCTATAGACGTATATGATATCCCAACCGAGATGTACGGGACGTCACGATCGGTATTCTGTAAAACATTACCAGCGAGGTTCTAGATGTGTGAGGTTAGGTTATATTACGTCATAGACGAATATAATGTTCCCCCCGAGAAGTAGAGGCTGATACGCCAGGCATGATATAAAATACTACATCCGAGATGTTAGTCTGTTTAGGTTAGGATATACAACGCTATGGTCGTATATAATGTCCCAACCGAGACGTACGGGACGACACGAACGTGATTCTGTAAAACATTACCAGCGAGGGTCTAGATGTGTTAGGTTAGGTTATATTACGTTACAGACGAATATAATGTTCCCACCGAGAAGTAGAGGCCGATACGCCAGGAATGTTGTAAAATACTACATCCGAGATGATAGCCTGCCTTAGGTTAGGATATATAACGCTATAGACGTATATGATATCCCAACCGAGATGTACGGGACGTCACGATCGGTATTCTGTAAAACATTACCAGCGAGGTTCTAGATGTGTTAGGTTAGGTTATATTACGTCATAGACGAATATAATGTTCCCACCGAGAAATAGAGGCCGATACGCCAGGCATGATATAAAATACTACATCCGAGATGTTAGTCTGTTTAGGTTAGGATATATAATGCTATAGTCGTATATAATGTCCCAACCGAGACGTACGGGACGACACGAACGTGATTGTGTAAAACATTACCAGCGAGGGGCTAGATGTGTTAGTTTAGGTTGTGATACGTTATAGACGTATATAATGTTCCCACCGAGAAGTAGAGGCCGATACGCCAGGCATGATGTAAAATACTACATCCGAGATGTTAGTCTGTTTAGGTTAGGATATATAACGCTATAGTCGTATATAATGTCCCAACCGAGACGTACGGGACGACACGAACGTGATTCTGTAAAACATTACCAGCGAGGGGCTAGATGTGTTAGTTTAGGTTGTGATACGTTATAGACGTATATAATGTTCCCACCGAGAAGTAGAGGCCGATACGCCAGGCATGATGTAAAATACTACATCCGAGATGTTAGTCTGTTTAGGTTAGGATATATAACGCTATAGACGTATATAATATCCCAACTGAGACGTACGGGACGACACAAACGGGATTCTGTAAAATATTACCAGCGCGGGGCTAGATGGGTTAGGTTAGGTTATGTTACTTTATAGACGTATATAATGTTCCCACCGAGAAGTAGAGGCCGATACGCCAGGAATGTTGTAAAATACTGCATCCGAGATGTTAGCCTGCCTTAGGTTAGGATATACAACGCTCTAAACGTATATAATGTCCCAACCGAGACATACGGGACGACACGAACGGGATTCTGTAAAACATTACCAGCGAGGGGCTAGATGTGTTAGGTTAGGTTATATTACGTTATAGACCTATGTAATATTCCCACCGAGAAGTAGGGGCCGATACGCCAGGAATGTTGTAAAATACTGCATCCGAGATGATAGCCTGCCTTGCGTTAGGATATATATCGCTGTAGACGTATATAATATTCCAACCGAGATGTACGGGACGTCACGAACGGGATTCTGTAAAACATTACCAGCGAGGGGCTAGATGTGTTAGGTTAGGTTATATTACGTTACAGACGAATATAATGTTCCCACCGAGAAGTAGAGGCCGATACGCCAGGCATGATGTAAAATACTACATCCGAGATGTTAGTCTGTTTAGGTTAGGATATATAACGCTATAGTCGTATATAATGTCCCAACCGAGACGTACGGGACGACACGAACGTGATTCTGTAAAACATTACCAGCGAGGGGCTGGATGTGTTAGTTTAGGTTGTGATACGTTATAGACGTATATAATGTTCCCACCGAGAAGTAGGGGCCGATATGCCAGGAATGTTGTAAAATACTGCATCCGAGATAATAGCCTGCCTTAGGTTAGGATATATAACGCTATAGACGTATATAATATCCCAACTGAGACGTACGGGACGACACAAACTGGATTCTGTAAAATATTACCAGCGAGGGGCTAGATGGGTTAGGTTAGGTTGTGATACGTTATAGACGTATATAATGCTCCCACCGAGAAGTAGGGGCCGATATGCCAGGAATGTTGTAAAATACTGCATCCGAGATAATAGCCTGCCTTAGGTTAGGATATATAATGCTATAGACGTATATAATATCCCAACCGAGATGTACGGGACGTCACGATCGGTATTCTGTAAAACATTACCAGCGAGGTTCTAGATGTGTTAGGTTAGGTTATATTACGTCATAGACGTATATAATGTTCCCACCGAGAAGTAGAGGCCGATACGCCAGGCATGATATAAAATACTACATCCGAGATGTTAGTCTGTTTAGGTTAGGATATATAACGCTATAGTCGTATATAATGTCCCAACCGAGACGTACGGGACGACACGAACGTGATTGTGTAAAACATTACCAGCGAGGGGCTAGATGTGTTAGTTTAGGTTGTGATACGTTATAGACGTATATAATGTTCCCACCGAGAAGTAGAGGCCGATACGCCAGGCATGATGTAAAATACTACATCCGAGATGTTAGTCTGTTTAGGTTAGGATATATAACGCTATAGACGTATATAAGATCCCAACTGAGACGTACGGGACGACACAAACGGGATTCTGTAAAATATTACCAGCGAGGGGCTAGATGGGTTAGGTTAGGTTATGTTACGTTATAGACGGATATAATGTTCCCACCGAGAAGTAGAGGCCGATACGCCAGGAATGTTGTAAAATACTGCATCCGAGATGTTATCCTGCCTTAGGTTAGGATATACAACGCTCTAAACGTATATAATGTCCCAACCGAGACATACGGGACGACACGAACGGGAATCTGTAGAACATTACCAGCGAGGGGCTAGATGTGTTAGGTTAGGTTATAATACGTTATAGACCTATATAATGTTCCCACCGAAAAGTAGGGGCCGATACGGCAGGAATGTTGTAAAATGCTACATCCGAGATGATAGCCTGCCTTAGGTTAGGATATATAGCGCTATAGACGTATATAATATTCCAACCGAGATGTACGGGACGTCACGAACGGGATTCTATAAAACATTACCAGCGAGGGGCTAGATGTGGTAGGTTAGGTTATATTACGTTATAGACCTATATAATGTGCCCACCGAGAAGTAGAGGCGGATACGCCACGAATGTTGTAAAATACTACATCCGAGAGGTTAGCCTGCCTTACGTTAGGATATATATCGCTGTAGACGTATATAATATCCCAACCGAGATGTACGGGACGACACGACCGTGATCCTGTAAAACATTACCAGCGAGGGGCTAGATGTGTTAGTTTAGGTAGTGATACGTTATAGACGTATATAATGTTCCCACCGAGAAGTAGGGGCCGATATGCCAGGAATGTTGTAAAATACTGCATCCGAGATGATAGCCTGCCTTAGGTTAGGATATATAACGCTATAGACTTATATAATATCCCAACCGAGATGTACGAGACGAGAGGAACCGGATCCTGTAAAACATTACCTGCGAGGGGCTAGATGTGTTAGGTTAGGTTATATTACGTTACAGACGAATATAATGTTCCCACCGAGAAGTAGAGGCCGATACGCCAGGAATGTTGTAAAATACTACATCCGAGATGATAGCCTGCCTTAGGTTAGGATATATAACGCTATAGACGTATATGATATCCCAACCGAGATGTACGGGACGTCACGATCGGTATTCTGTAAAACATTACCAGCGAGGTTCTAGATGTGTTAGGTTAGGTTATATTACGTCATAGACGAATATAATGTTCCCACCGAGAAGTAGAGGCCGATACGCCAGGCATGATATAAAATACTACATCCGAGATGTTAGTCTGTTTAGGTTAGGATATATAACGCTATAGACGTATATAATATCCCAACTGAGACGTACGGGACGACACAAACGGGATTCTGTAAAATATTACCAGCGAGGGGCTCGATGGGTTAGGTTAGGTTATGTTACGTTATAGACGTATATAATGTTCCCACCGAGAAGTAGAGGCCGATACGCCAGGAATGTTGTAAAATACTGCATCCGAGATGTTAGCCTGCCTTACGTTAGGATATATATCGCTGTAGACGTATATAATATCCCAACCGAGATGTACGGGACGACACGAACGGGATTCTGTAAAACATTACCAGCGAGGGGCTAGATGTGTTAGGTTAGGTTATATTACGTTATAGACCTATGTAATGTTCCCACCGAGAAGTAGGGGCCGATACGGCAGGAATGTTGTAAAATACTACATCCGAGATGATAGCCTGCCTTAGGTTAGGATATATAACGCTATAGACGTATATAATATTCCAACCTAGATGTACGGGACGACAGGAACCGGATTCTGTAAAACATTACCTGCGAGGGGCTAGATGCGTTAGGTTAGGTTATATTACGTTACAGACGAATATGATGTTCCCACCGAGAAGTAGAGGCCGATACGCCAGGAATGTTGTAAAATACTACATCCGAGATGATAGCCTGCCTTAGGTTAGGATATATAACGCTATAGACGTATATGATATCCCAACCGAGATGTACGGGACGTCACGATCGGTATTCTGTAAAACATTACCAGCGAGGTTCTAGATGTGTTAGGTTAGGTTATATTACGTCATAGACGAATATAATGTTCCCCCCGAGAAGTAGAGGCTGATACGCCAGGCATGATATAAAATACTACATCCGAGATGTTAGTCTGTTTAGGTTAGGATATATAACGCTATGGTCGTATATAATGTCCCAACCGAGACGTACGGGACGACACGAACGTGATTCTGTAAAACATTACCAGCGAGGGGCTAGATGTGTTAGTTTAGGTTGTGATACGTTTTAGACGTATATAATGTTCCCACCGAGAAGTAGGGGCCGATATGCCAGGCATGATGTAAAATACTACATCCGAGATGTTAGCCTGTTTAGGTTAGGATATATAACGCTATAGACGTATATAATATTCCAACCGAGATGTACGGGACGACACGAACGTGATTCTGTAAAACATTACCAGCGAGGGTCTAGATGTGTTAGGTTAGGTTATATTACGTTACAGACGAATATAATGTTCCCACCGAGAAGTAGAGGCCGATACGCCAGAAAGTTGTAGAATACTACATCCGAGATGATAGCCTGCCTTAGGTTAGGATATATAACGCTATAGACGTATATGATATCCCAACCGAGATGTACGGGACGTCACGATCGGTATTCTGTAAAACATTACCAGCGAGGTTCTAGATGTGTTAGGTTAGGTTATATTACGTCATAGACGAATATAATGTTCCCACCGAGAAGTAGAGGCCGATACGCCAGGCATGATATAAAATACTACATCCGAGATGTTAGTCTGTTTAGGTTAGGATATATAATGCTATAGTCGTATATAATGTCCCAACCGAGACGTACGGGACGACACGAACGTGATTGTGTAAAACATTACCAGCGAGGGGCTAGATGTGTTAGTTTAGGTTGTGATACGTTATAGACGTATATAATGTTCCCACCGAGAAGTAGAGGCCGATACGCCAGGCATGATGTAAAATACTACATCCGAGATGTTAGTCTGTTTAGGTTAGGATATATAACGCTATAGTCGTATATAATGTCCCAACCGAGACGTACGGGACGACACGAACGTGATTCTGTAAAACATTACCAGCGAGGGGATAGATGTGTTAGTTTAGGTTGTGATACGTTATAGACGTATATAATGTTCCCACCGAGAAGTAGAGGCCGATACGCCAGGCATGATGTAAAATACTACATCCGAGATGTTAGTCTGTTTAGGTTAGGATATATAACGCTATAGACGTATATAATATCCCAACTGAGACGTACGGGACGACACAAACGGGATTCTGTAAAATATTACCAGCGAGGGGCTAGATGGGTTAGGTTAGGTTATGTAACGTTGTAGACGTATATAATGTTCCCACCGAGAAGTAGAGGCCGATACGCCAGGAATGTTGTAAAATACTGCATCCGAGATGTTATCCTGCCTTAGGTTAGGATATACAACGCTCTAAACGTATATAATGTCCCAACCGAGACATACGGGACGACACGAACGGGAATCTGTAGAACATTACCAGCGAGGGGCTAGATGTGTTAGGTTAGGTTATATTACGTTATAGACCTATATAATGTTCCCACCGAGAAGTAGGGGCCGATACGGCAGGAATGTTGTAAAATACTACATCCGAGATGATAGCCTGCCTTAGGTTAGGATATATAACGCTATAGACGTATATAATATTCCAACCGAGATGTACGGGACGTCACGAACGGGATTCTATAAAACATTACCAGCGAGGGGCTAGATGTGGTAGATTAGGTTATATTACGTTATAGACCTATATAATGTGCCCACCGAGAAGTAGAGGCCGATACGCCACGAATGTTGTAAAATACTACATCCGAGAGGTTAGCCTGCCTTACGTTAGGATATATATCGCTGTAGACGTATATAATATCCCAACCGAGATGTACGGGACGACACGAACGTGATCCTGTAAAACATTACCAGCGAGGGGCTAGATGTGTTAGTTTAGGTAGTGATACGTTATAGACGTATATAATGTTCCCACCGAGAAGTAGGGGCCGATATGCCAGGAATGTTGTAAAATACTGCATCCGAGATGATAGCCTGCCTTAGGTTAGGATATATAACGCTATAGACTTATATAATATCCCAACCGAGATGTACGAGACGAGAGGAACCGGATCCTGTAAAACATTACCTGCGAGGGGCTAGATGTGTTAGGTTAGGTTATATTAAGTTATAGACCTATATAATGTTCCCACCGAGAAATAGGGGCCGATACGCCAGGAATGTTGTAAAATACTACATCCGAGATGATGCCCTGCCTTAGGTTAGGATATATAACGCTATAGACGTATATAATATCACAACCGAGAGGTACGGGACGTCACGAACGGTATTCTGTAAAACATTACCAGCGAGGTTCTAGATGTGTTAGGTTAGGTTATATTACGTCATAGACGAATATAATGTTCCCACCGAAAAGTAGAGGCCGATACGCCAGGCATGATGTAAAATACTACATCCGAGATGTTAGTCTGTTTAGGTTAGGATATATAACGCTATAGACGTATATAATATTCCAACCGAGATGTACGGGACGACACGAACGTGATTCTGTAAAACATTACCAGCGTGGGGCTAGTTGTGTTAGGTTAGGTTATATTACGTTACAGACGAATATAATGTTCCCACCGAGAAGTAGAGGCCGATACGCCAGGAATGTTGTAAAATACTACATCCGAGATGATAGCCTGCCTTAGGTTAGGATATACAACGCTATAGACGTATATGATATCCAAACCGAGATGTACGGGACGTCACGATCGGTATTGTGTAAAACATTACCAGCGAGGTTCTAGGTGTGTTAGGTTAGGTTATATTACGTCATAGACGAATATAATGTTCCCACCGAGAAGTAGAGGCTGATACGCCAGGCATGATATAAAATACTACATCCGAGATGTTAGTCTGTTTAGGTTAGGATATATAACGCTATAGTCGTATATAATGTCCCAACCGAGACGTACGGGACGACACGAACGTGATTCTGTAAAACATTACCAGCGATGGGCTAGATGTGTTAGTTTAGGTTGTGATACGTTATAGACGTATATAATGTTCCCACCGAGAAGTAGAGGCCGATACGCCAGGCATGATGTAAAATACTACATCCGAGATGTTAGTCTGTTTAGGTTAGGATATATAACGCTATAGACGTATATAATATCCCAACTGAGACGTACGGGACGACACAAACGGGATTCTGTAAAATATTACCAGCGAGGGGCTCGATGGGTTAGGTTAGGTTATGTTACGTTATAGACGTATATAATGTTCCCACCGAGAAGTAGAGGCCGATACGCCAGGAATGTTGTAAAATACTGCATCCGAGATGTTAGCCTGCCTTACGTTAGGATATATATCGCTGTAGACGTATATAATATCCCAACCGAGATGTACGGGACGACACGAACGGGATTCTGTAAAACATTACCAGCGAGGGGCTAGATGTGTTAGGTTAGGTTATATTACGTTATAGACCTATGTAATGTTCCCACCGAGAAGTAGGGGCCGATACGGCAGGAATGTTGTAAAATACTGCATCCGAGATGATAGCCTGCCTTAGGTTAGGATATATAACGCTATAGACGTATATAATATTCCAACCGAGATGTACGGGACGACAGGAACCGGATTCTGTAAAACATTACCTGCGAGGGGCTAGATGCGTTAGGTTAGGTTATATTACGTTACAGACGAATATGATGTTCCCACCGAGAAGTAGAGGCCGATACGCCAGGAATGTTGTAAAATACTACATCCGAGATGATAGCCTGCCTTAGGTTAGGATATATAACGCTATAGACGTATATGATATCCCAACCGAGATGTACGGGACGTCACGATCGGTATTCTGTAAAACATTACCAGCGAGGTTCTAGATGTGTTAGGTTAGGTTATATTACGTCATAGACGAATATAATGTTCCCCCCGAGAAGTAGAGGCTGATACGCCAGGCATGATATAAAATACTACATCCGAGATGTTAGTCTGTTTAGGTTAGGATATATAACGCTATGGTCGTATATAATGTCCCAACCGAGACGTACGGGACGACACGAACGTGATTCTGTAAAACATTACCAGCGAGGGGCTAGATGTGTTAGTTTAGGTTGTGATACGTTTTAGACGTATATAATGTTCCCACCGAGAAGTAGGGGCCGATATGCCAGGCATGATGTAAAATACTACATCCGAGATGTTAGCCTGTTTAGGTTAGGATATATAACGCTATAGACGTATATAATATTCCAACCGAGATGTACGGGACGACACGAACGTGATTCTGTAAAACATTACCAGCGAGGGTCTAGATGTGTTAGGTTAGGTTATATTACGTTACAGACGAATATAATGTTCCCACCGAGAAGTAGAGGCCGATACGCCAGGAATGTTGTAAAATACTACATCCGAGATGATAGCCTGCCTTAGGTTAGGATATATAACGCTATAGACGTATATGATATCCCAACCGAGATGTACGGGACGTCACGATCGGTATTCTGTAAAACATTACCAGCGAGGTTCTAGATGTGTTAGGTTAGGTTATATTACGTCATAGACGAATATAATGTTCCCACCGAGAAGTAGAGGCCGATACGCCAGGCATGATATAAAATACTACATCCGAGATGTTAGTCTGTTTAGGTTAGGATATATAATGCTATAGTCGTATATAATGTCCCAACCGAGACGTACGGGACGACACGAACGTGATTGTGTAAAACATTACCAGCGAGGGGCTAGATGTGTTAGTTTAGGTTGTGATACGTTATAGACGTATATAATGTTCCCACCGAGAAGTAGAGGCCGATACGCCAGGCATGATGTAAAATACTACATCCGAGATGTTAGTCTGTTTAGGTTAGGATATATAACGCTATAGTCGTATATAATGTCCCAACCGAGAAGTACGGGACGACACGAACGTGATTCTGTAAAACATTACCAGCGAGGGGATAGATGTGTTAGTTTAGGTTGTGATACGTTATAGACGTATATAATGTTCCCACCGAGAAGTAGAGGCCGATACGCCAGGCATGATGTAAAATACTACATCCGAGATGTTAGTCTGTTTAGGTTAGGATATATAACGCTATAGACGTATATAATATCCCAACTGAGACGTACGGGACGACACAAACGGGATTCTGTAAAATATTACCAGCGAGGGGCTAGATGGGATAGGTTAGGTTATGTAACGTTGTAGACGTATATAATGTTCCCACCGAGAAGTAGAGGCCGATACGCCAGGAATGTTGTAAAATACTGCATCCGAGATGTTATCCTGCCTTAGGTTAGGATATACAACGCTCTAAACGTATATAATGTCCCAACCGAGACATACGGGACGACACGAACGGGAATCTGTAGAACATTACCAGCGAGGGGCTAGATGTGTTAGGTTAGGTTATATTACGTTATAGACCTATATAATGTTCCCACCGAGAAGTAGGGGCCGATACGGCAGGAATGTTGTAAAATACTACATCCGAGATGATAGCCTGCCTTAGGTTAGGATATATAACGCTATAGACGTATATAATATTCCAACCGAGATGTACGGGACGTCACGAACGGGATTCTATAAAACATTACCAGCGAGGGGCTAGATGTGGTAGATTAGGTTATATTACGTTATAGACCTATATAATGTGCCCACCGAGAAGTAGAGGCCGATACGCCACGAATGTTGTAAAATACTACATCCGAGAGGTTAGCCTGCCTTACGTTAGGATATATATCGCTGTAGACGTATATAATATCCCAACCGAGATGTACGGGACGACACGAACGTGATCCTGTAAAACATTACCAGCGAGGGGCTAGATGTGTTAGTTTAGGTAGTGATACGTTATAGACGTATATAATGTTCCCACCGAGAAGTAGGGGCCGATATGCCAGGAATGTTGTAAAATACTGCATCCGAGATGATAGCCTGCCTTAGGTTAGGATATATAACGCTATAGACTTATATAATATCCCAACCGAGATGTACGAGACGAGAGGAACCGGATCCTGTAAAACATTACCTGCGAGGGGCTAGATGTGTTAGGTTAGGTTATATTAAGTTATAGACCTATATAATGTTCCCACCGAGAAATAGGGGCCGATACGCCAGGAATGTTGTAAAATACTACATCCGAGATGATGCCCTGCCTTAGGTTAGGATATATAACGCTATAGACGTATATAATATCACAACCGAGAGGTACGGGACGTCACGAACGGTATTCTGTAAAACATTACCAGCGAGGTTCTAGATGTGTTAGTTTAGGTTGTGATACGTTATAGACGTATATAATGTTCCCACCGAGAAGTAGAGGCCGATACGCCAGGCATGATGTAAAATACTACATCCGAGAGGTTAGTCTGTTTAGGTTAGGATATATAACGCTATAGTCGTATATAATGTCCCAACCGAGACGTACGGGACGACACGAACGTGATTCTGTAAAACATTACCAGCGATGGGCTAGATGTGTTAGTTTAGGTTGTGATACGTTATAGACGTATATAATGTTCCCACCGAGAAGTAGAGGCCGATACGCCAGGCATGATGTAAAATACTACATCCGAGATGTTAGTCTGTTTAGGTTAGGATATATAACGCTATAGACGTATATAATATCCCAACTGAGACGTACGGGACGACACAAACGGGATTCTGTAAAATATTACCAGCGAGGGGCTCGATGGGTTAGGTTAGGTTATGTTACGTTATAGACGTATATAATGTTCCCACCGAGAAGTAGAGGCCGATACGCCAGGAATGTTGTAAGATACTGCATCCGAGATGTTAGCCTGCCTTACGTTAGGATATATATCGCTGTAGACGTATATAATATCCCAACCGAGATGTACGGGACGACACGAACGGGATTCTGTAAAACATTACCAGCGAGGGGCTAGATGTGTTAGGTTAGGTTATATTACGTTATAGACCTATGTAATGTTCCCACCGAGAAGTAGGAGCCGATACGGCAGGAATGTTGTAAAATACTACATCCGAGATGATAGCCTGCCTTAGGTTAGGATATATAACGCTATAGACGTATATAATATTCCAACCGAGATGTACGGGACGACAGGAACCGGATTCTGTAAAACATTACCTGCGAGGGGCTAGATGCGTTAGGTTAGGTTATATTACGTTACAGACGAATATGATGTTCCCACCGAGAAGTAGAGGCCGATACGCCAGGAATGTTGTAAAATACTACATCCGAGATGATAGCCTGCCTTAGGTTAGGATATATAACGCTATAGACGTATATGATATCCCAACCGAGATGTACGGGACGTCACGATCGGTATTCTGTAAAACATTACCAGCGAGGTTCTAGATGTGTTAGGTTAGGTTATATTACGTCATAGACGAATATAATGTTCCCCCCGAGAAGTAGAGGCTGATACGCCAGGCATGATATAAAATACTACATCCGAGATGTTAGTCTGTTTAGGTTAGGATATATAACGCTATGGTCGTATATAATGTCCCAACCGAGACGTACGGGACGACACGAACGTGATTCTGTAAAACATTACCAGCGAGGGGCTAGATGTGTTAGTTTAGGTTGTGATACGTTTTAGACGTATATAATGTTCCCACCGAGAAGTAGGGGCCGATATGCCAGGCATGATGTAAAATACTACATCCGAGATGTTAGCCTGTTTAGGTTAGGATATATAACGCTATAGACGTATATAATATCCCAACCGAGATGTACGGGACGTCACGATCGGTATTCTGTAAAACATTACCAGCGAGGTTCTAGATGTGTTAGGTTAGGTTATATTACGTCATAGACGAATATAATGTTCCCACCGAGAAGTAGAGGCCGATACGCCAGGCATGATATAATATACTACATCCGAGATGTTAGTCTGTTTAGGTTAGGATATATAACGCTATAGTCGTATATAATGTCCCAACCGAGACGTACGGGACGACACGAACGTGATTGTGTAAAACATTACCAGCGAGGGGCTAGATGTGTTAGTTTAGGTTGTGATACGTTATAGACGTATATAATGTTCCCACCGAGAAGTAGAGGCCGATACGCCAGGCATGATGTAAAATACTACATCCGAGATGTTAGTCTGTTTAGGTTAGGATATATAACGCTATAGACGTATATAAGATCCCAACTGAGACGTACGGGACGACACAAACGGGATTCTGCAAAATATTACCAGCGAGGGGCTAGATGGGTTAGGTTAGGTTATGTTACGTTATAGACGGATATAATGTTCCCACCGAGAAGTAGAGGCCGATACGCCAGGAATGTTGTAAAATACTGCATCCGAGATGTTATCCTGCCTTAGGTTAGGATATACAACGCTCTAAACGTATATAATGTCCCAACCGAGACATACGGGACGACACGAACGGGAATCTGTAGAACATTACCAGCGAGGGGCTAGATGTGTTAGGTTAGGTTATATTACGTTATAGACCTATATAATGTTCCCACCGAAAAGTAGGGGCCGATACGGCAGGAATGTTGTAAAATACTACATCCGAGATGATAGCCTGCCTTAGGTTAGGATATATAACGCTATAGACGTATATAATATTCCAACCGAGATGTACGGGACGTCACGAACGGGATTCTATAAAACATTACCAGCGAGGGGCTAGATGTGGTAGGTTAGGTTATATTACGTTATAGACCTATATAATGTGCCCACCGAGAAGTAGAGGCGGATACGCCACGAATGTTGTAAAATACTACATCCGAGAGGTTAGCCTGCCTTACGTTAGGATATATATCGCTGTAGACGTATATAATATCCCAACCGAGATGTACGGGACGACACGACCGTGATCCTGTAAAACATTACCAGCGAGGGGCTAGATGTGTTAGTTTAGGTAGTGATACGTTATAGACGTATATAATGTTCCCACCGAGAAGTAGGGGCCGATATGCCAGGAATGTTGTAAAATACTGCATCCGAGATGATAGCCTGCCTTAGGTTAGGATATATAACGCTATAGACTTATATAATATCCCAACCGAGATGTACGAGACGAGAGGAACCGGATCCTGTAAAACATTACCTGCGAGGGGCTAGATGTGTTAGGTTAGGTTATATTAAGTTATAGACCTATATAATGTTCCCACCGAGAAATAGGGGCCGATACGCCAGGAATGTTGTAAAATACTACATCCGAGATGATAGCCTGCCTTAGGTTAGGATATATAACGCTATAGACGTATATGATATCCCAACCGAGATGTACGGGACGTCACGATCGGTATTCTGTAAAACATTACCAGCGAGGTTCTAGATGTGTTAGGTTAGGTTATATTACGTCATAGACGAATATAATGTTCCCCCCGAGAAGTAGAGGCTGATACGCCAGGCATGATATAAAATACTACATCCGAGATGTTAGTCTGTTTAGGTTAGGATATATAACGCTATGGTCGTATATAATGTCCCAACCGAGACGTACGGGACGACACGAACGTGATTTTGTAAAACATTACCAGCGAGGGGCTAGATGTGTTAGTTTAGGTTGTGATACGTTATAGACGTATATAATGTTCCCACCGAGAAGTAGAGGCCGATACGCCAGGCATGATGTAAAATACTACATCCGAGATGTTAGTCTGTTTAGGTTAGGATATATAACGCTATAGTCGTATATAATGTCCCAACCGAGACGTACGGGACGACACGAACGTGATTCTGTAAAACATTACCAGCGAGGGGCTAGATGTGTTAGTTTAGGTTGTGATACGTTATAGACGTATATAATGTTCCCACCGAGAAGTAGAGGCCGATACGCCAGGCATGATGTAAAATACTACATCCGAGATGTTAGTCTGTTTAGGTTAGGATATATAACGCTATAGACGTATATAATATCCCAACTGAGACGTACGGGACGACACAAACGGGATTCTGTAAAATATTACCAGCGAGGGGCTAGATGGGTTAGGTTAGGTTATGTTACGTTATAGACGTATATAATGTTCCCACCGAGAAGTAGAGGCCGATACGCCAGGAATGTTGTAAAATACTGCATCCGAGATGTTATCCTGCCTTAGGTTAGGATATACAACGTTCTAAACGTATATAATGTCCCAACCGAGACATACGGGACGACACGAACGGGAATCTCTAGAACATTACCAGCGAGGGGCTAGATGTGTTAGGTTAGGTTATGTTACGTTATAGACGTATATAATGTTCCCACCGAGAAGTAGAGGCCGATACGCCAGGAATGTTGTAAAATACTGCATCCGAGATGTTATCCTGCCTTAGGTTAGGATATACAACGCTCTAAACGTATATAATGTCCCAACCGAGACATACGGGACGACACGAACGGGAATCTCTAGAACATTACCAGCGAGGGGCTAGATGTGTTAGGTTAGGTTATATTACGTTATAGACCTATATAATGTTCCCACCGAGAAGTAGGGGCCGATACGGCAGGAATGTTGTAAAATACTACATCCGAGATGATAGCCTGCCTTAGGTTAGGATATATAACGCTATAGACGTATATAATATTCCAACCGAGATGTACGGGACGTCACGAACGGGATTCTATAAAACATTACCAGCGAGGGGCTAGATGTGGTAGATTAGGTTATATTACGTTATAGACCTATATAATGTGCCCACCGAGAAGTAGAGGCCGATACGCCACGAATGTTGTAAAATACTACATCCGAGAGGTTAGCCTGCCTTACGTTAGGATATATATCGCTGTAGACGTATATAATATCCCAACCGAGATGTACGGGACGACACGAACGTGATCCTGTAAAACATTACCAGCGAGGGGCTAGATGTGTTAGTTTAGGTAGTGATACGTTATAGACGTATATAATGTTCCCACCGAGAAGTAGGGGCCGATATGCCAGGAATGTTGTAAAATACTGCATCCGAGATGATAGCCTGCCTTAGGTTAGGATATATAACGCTATAGACTTATATAATATCCCAACCGAGATGTACGAGACGAGAGGAACCGGATCCTGTAAAACATTACCTGCGAGGGGCTAGATGTGTTAGGTTAGGTTATATTAAGTTATAGACCTATATAATGTTCCCACCGAGAAATAGGGGCCGATACGCCAGGAATGTTGTAAAATACTACATCCGAGATGATGCCCTGCCTTAGGTTAGGATATATAACGCTATAGACGTATATAATATCACAACCGAGAGGTACGGGACGTCACGAACGGTATTCTGTAAAACATTACCAGCGAGGTTCTAGATGTGTTAGGTTAGGTTATATTACGTCATAGACGAATATAATGTTCCCACCGAAAAGTAGAGGCCGATACGCCAGGCATGATGTAAAATACTACATCCGAGATGTTAGTCTGTTTAGGTTAGGATATATAACGCTATAGACGTATATAATATTCCAACCGAGATGTACGGGACGACACGAACGTGATTCTGTAAAACATTACCAGCGTGGGGCTAGTTGTGTTAGGTTGGGTTATATTACGTTACAGACGAATATAATGTTCCCACCGAGAAGTAGAGGCCGATACGCCAGGAATGTTGTAAAATACTACATCCGAGATGATAGCCTGCCTTAGGTTAGGATATATAACGCTATAGACGTATATAATATTCCAACCGAGATGTACGGGACGACAGGAACCGGATTCTGTAAAACATTACCTGCGAGGGGCTAGATGCGTTAGGTTAGGTTATATTACGTTACAGACGAATATGATGTTCCCACCGAGAAGTAGAGGCCGATACGCCAGGAATGTTGTAAAATACTACATCCGAGATGATAGCCTGCCTTAGGTTAGGATATATAACGCTATAGACGTATATGATATCCCAACCGAGATGTACGGGACGTCACGATCGGAATTCTGTAAAACATTACCAGCGAGGTTCTAGATGTGTTAGGTTAGGTTATATTACGTCATAGACGAATATAATGTTCCCCCCGAGAAGTAGAGGCTGATACGCCAGGCATAATATAAAATACTACATCCGAGATGTTAGTCTGTTTAGGTTAGGATATATAACGCTATGGTCGTATATAATGTCCCAACCGAGACGTACTGGACGACACGAACGTGATTCTGTAAAACATTACCAGCGAGGGGCTAGATGTGTTAGTTTAGGTTGTGATACGTTTTAGACGTATATAATGTTCCCACCGAGAAGTAGGGGCCGATATGCAAGGCATGATGTAAAATACTACATCCGAGATGTTAGCCTGTTTAGGTTAGGATATATAACGCTATAGACGTATATAATATCCCAACCGAGATGTACGGGACGTCACGATCGGTATTCTGTAAAACATTACCAGCGAGGTTCTAGATGTGTTAGGTTAGGTTATATTACGTCATAGACGAATGTAATGTTCCCACCGAGAAGTAGAGGCCGATACGCCAGGCATGATATAAAATACTACATCCGAGATGTTAGTCTGTTTAGGTTAGGATATATAACGCTATAGTCGTATATAATGTCCCAACCGAGACGTACGGGACGACACGAACGTGATTGTGTAAAACATTACCAGCGAGGGGCTAGATGTGTTAGTTTAGGTTGTGATACGTTATAGACGTATATAATGTTCCCACCGAGAAGTAGAGGCCGATACGCCAGGCATGATGTAAAATACTACATCCGAGATGTTAGTCTGTTTAGGTTAGGATATATAACGCTATAGACGTATATAAGATCCCAACTGAGACGTACGGGACGACACAAACGGGATTCTGTAAAATATTACCAGCGAGGGGCTAGATGGGTTAGGTTAGGTTATGTTACGTTATAGACGGATATAATGTTCCCACCGAGAAGTAGAGGCCGATACGCCAGGAATGTTGTAAAATACTGCATCCGAGATGTTATCCTGCCTTAGGTTAGGATATACAACGCTCTAAACGTATATAATGTCCCAACCGAGACATACGGGACGACACGAACGGGAATCTGTAGAACATTACCAGCGAGGGGCTAGATGTGTTAGGTTAGGTTATATTACGTTATAGACCTATATAATGTTCCCACCGAAAAGTAGGGGCCGATACGGCAGGAATGTTGTAAAATACTACATCCGAGATGATAGCCTGCCTTAGGTTAGGATATATAACGCTATAGACGTATATAATATTCCAACCGAGATGTACGGGACGTCACGAACGGGATTCTATAAAACATTACCAGCGAGGGGCTAGATGTGGTAGGTTAGGTTATATTACGTTATAGACCTATATAATGTGCCCACCGAGAAGTAGAGGCGGATACGCCACGAATGTTGTAAAATACTACATCCGAGAGGTTAGCCTGCCTTACGTTAGGATATATATCGCTGTAGACGTATATAATATCCCAACCGAGATGTACGGGACGACACGACCGTGATCCTGTAAAACATTACCAGCGAGGGGCTAGATGTGTTAGTTTAGGTAGTGATACGTTATAGACGTATATAATGTTCCCACCGAGAAGTAGGGGCCGATATGCCAGGAATGTTGTAAAATACTGCATCCGAGATGATAGCCTGCCTTAGGTTAGGATATATAACGCTATAGACTTATATAATATCCCAACCGAGATGTACGAGACGAGAGGAACCGGATCCTGTAAAACATTACCTGCGAGGGGCTAGATGTGTTAGGTTAGGTTATATTAAGTTATAGACCTATATAATGTTCCCACCGAGAAATAGGGGCCGATACGCCAGGAATGTTGTAAAATACTACATCCGAGATGATAGCCTGCCTTAGGTTAGGATATATAACGCTATAGACGTATATGATATCCCAACCGAGATGTACGGGACGTCACGATCGGTATTCTGTAAAACATTACCAGCGAGGTTCTAGATGTGTTAGGTTAGGTTATATTACGTCATAGACGAATATAATGTTCCCCCCGAGAAGTAGAGGCTGATACGCCAGGCATGATATAAAATACTACATCCGAGATGTTAGTCTGTTTAGGTTAGGATATATAACGCTATGGTCGTATATAATGTCCCAACCGAGACGTACGGGACGACACGAACGTGATTGTGTAAAACATTACCAGCGAGGGGCTAGATGTGTTAGTTTAGGTTGTGATACGTTATAGACGTATATAATGTTCCCACCGAGAAGTAGAGGCCGATACGCCAGGCATGATGTAAAATACTACATCCGAGATGTTAGTCTGTTTAGGTTAGGATATATAACGCTATAGTCGTATATAATGTCCCAACCGAGACGTACGGGACGACACGAACGTGATTCTGTAAAACATTACCAGCGAGGGGCTAGATGTGTTAGTTTAGGTTGTGATACGTTATAGACGTATATAATGTTCCCACCGAGAAGTAGAGGCCGATACGCCAGGCATGATGTAAAATACTACATCCGAGATGTTAGTCTGTTTAGGTTAGGATATATAACGCTATAGACGTATATAATATCCCAACTGAGACGTACGGGACGACACAAACGGGATTCTGTAAAATATTACCAGCGAGGGGCTAGATGGGTTAGGTTAGGTTATGTTACGTTATAGACGTATATAATGTTCCCACCGAGAAGTAGAGGCCGATACGCCAGGCATGATGTAAAATACTACATCCGAGATGTTAGTCTGTTTAGGTTAGGATATATAACGCTATAGACGTATATAAGATCCCAACTGAGACGTACGGGACGACACAAACGGGATTCTGTAAAATATTACCAGCGAGGGGCTAGATGGGTTAGGTTAGGTTATGTTACGTTATAGACGGATATAATGTTCCCACCGAGAAGTAGAGGCCGATACGCCAGGAATGTTGTAAAATACTGCATCCGAGATGTTATCCTGCCTTAGGTTAGGATATACAACGCTCTAAACGTATATAATGTCCCAACCGAGACATACGGGACGACACGAACGGGAATCTGTAGAACATTACCAGCGAGGGGCTAGATGTGTTAGGTTAGGTTATATTACGTTATAGACCTATATAATGTTCCCACCGAAAAGTAGGGGCCGATACGGCAGGAATGTTGTAAAATACTACATCCGAGATGATAGCCTGCCTTAGGTTAGGATATATAACGCTATAGACGTATATAATATTCCAACCGAGATGTACGGGACGTCACGAACGGGATTCTATAAAACATTACCAGCGAGGGGCTAGATGTGGTAGGTTAGGTTATATTACGTTATAGACCTATATAATGTGCCCACCGAGAAGTAGAGGCGGATACGCCACGAATGTTGTAAAATACTACATCCGAGAGGTTAGCCTGCCTTACGTTAGGATATATATCGCTGTAGACGTATATAATATCCCAACCGAGATGTACGGGACGACACGACCGTGATCCTGTAAAACATTACCAGCGAGGGGCTAGATGTGTTAGTTTAGGTAGTGATACGTTATAGACGTATATAATGTTCCCACCGAGAAGTAGGGGCCGATATGCCAGGAATGTTGTAAAATACTGCATCCGAGATGATAGCCTGCCTTAGGTTAGGATATATAACGCTATAGACTTATATAATATCCCAACCGAGATGTACGAGACGAGAGGAACCGGATCCTGTAAAACATTACCTGCGAGGGGCTAGATGTGTTAGGTTAGGTTATATTAAGTTATAGACCTATATAATGTTCCCACCGAGAAATAGGGGCCGATACGCCAGGAATGTTGTAAAATACTACATCCGAGATGATAGCCTGCCTTAGGTTAGGATATATAACGCTATAGACGTATATGATATCCCAACCGAGATGTACGGGACGTCACGATCGGTATTCTGTAAAACATTACCAGCGAGGTTCTAGATGTGTTAGGTTAGGTTATATTACGTCATAGACGAATATAATGTTCCCCCCGAGAAGTAGAGGCTGATACGCCAGGCATGATATAAAATACTACATCCGAGATGTTAGTCTGTTTAGGTTAGGATATATAACGCTATGGTCGTATATAATGTCCCAACCGAGACGTACGGGACGACACGAACGTGATTGTGTAAAACATTACCAGCGAGGGGCTAGATGTGTTAGTTTAGGTTGTGATACGTTATAGACGTATATAATGTTCCCACCGAGAAGTAGAGGCCGATACGCCAGGCATGATGTAAAATACTACATCCGAGATGTTAGTCTGTTTAGGTTAGGATATATAACGCTATAGTCGTATATAATGTCCCAACCGAGACGTACGGGACGACACGAACGTGATTCTGTAAAACATTACCAGCGAGGGGCTAGATGTGTTAGTTTAGGTTGTGATACGTTATAGACGTATATAATGTTCCCACCGAGAAGTAGAGGCCGATACGCCAGGCATGATGTAAAATACTACATCCGAGATGTTAGTCTGTTTAGGTTAGGATATATAACGCTATAGACGTATATAATATCCCAACTGAGACGTACGGGACGACACAAACGGGATTCTGTAAAATATTACCAGCGAGGGGCTAGATGGGTTAGGTTAGGTTATGTTACGTTATAGACGTATATAATGTTCCCACCGAGAAGTAGAGGCCGATACGCCAGGAATGTTGTAAAATACTGCATCCGAGATGTTATCCTGCCTTAGGTTAGGATATACAACGCTCTAAACGTATATAATGTCCCAACCGAGACATACGGGACGACACGAACGGGAATCTCTAGAACATTACCAGCGAGGGGCTAGATGTGTTAGGTTAGGTTATGTTACGTTATAGACGTATATAATGTTCCCACCGAGAAGTAGAGGCCGATACGCCAGGAATGTTGTAAAATACTGCATCCGAGATGTTATCCTGCCTTAGGTTAGGATATACAACGCTCTAAACGTATATAATGTCCCAACCGAGACATACGGGACGACACGAACGGGAATCTCTAGAACATTACCAGCGAGGGGCTAGATGCGTTAGGTTAGGTTATATTACGTTATAGACCTATATAATGTTCCCACCGAGAAGTAGGGGCCGATACGGCAGGAATGTTGTAAAATACTACATCCGAGATGATAGCCTGCCTTAGGTTAGGATATATAACGCTATAGACGTATATAATATTCCAACCGAGATGTACGGGACGTCACGAACGGGATTCTATAAAACATTACCAGCGAGGGGCTAGATGTGGTAGATTAGGTTATATTACGTTATAGACCTATATAATGTGCCCACCGAGAAGTAGAGGCCGATACGCCACGAATGTTGTAAAATACTACATCCGAGAGGTTAGCCTGCCTTACGTTAGGATATATATCGCTGTAGACGTATATAATATCCCAACCGAGATGTACGGGACGACACGAACGTGATCCTGTAAAACATTACCAGCGAGGGGCTAGATGTGTTAGTTTAGGTAGTGATACGTTATAGACGTATATAATGTTCCCACCGAGAAGTAGGGGCCGATATGCCAGGAATGTTGTAAAATACTGCATCCGAGATGATAGCCTGCCTTAGGTTAGGATATATAACGCTATAGACTTATATAATATCCCAACCGAGATGTACGAGACGAGAGGAACCGGATCCTGTAA
Organism: Xylocopa violacea; assembly: GCA_963969225.1. Lineage (NCBI taxonomy): Eukaryota > Metazoa > Arthropoda > Insecta > Hymenoptera > Apidae > Xylocopa > Xylocopa violacea. The sequence continues at coordinate 5,541,161 of CAXAJV010000013.1, forward strand.
AACATTACCTGCGAGGGGCTAGATGTGTTACGTTAGGTTATATTAAGTTATAGACCTATATAATGTTCCCACCGAGAAATAGGGGCCGATACGCCAGGAATGTTGTAAAATACTACATCCGAGATGATGCCCTGCCTTAGGTTAGGATATATAACGCTATAGACGTATATAATATCACAACCGAGAGGTACGGGACGTCACGAACGGTATTCTGTAAAACATTACCAGCGAGGTTCTAGATGTGTTAGGTTAGGTTATATTACGTCATAGACGAATATAATGTTCCCACCGAAAAGTAGAGGCCGATACGCCAGGCATGATGTAAAATACTACATCCGAGATGTTAGTCTGTTTAGGTTAGGATATATAACGCTATAGACGTATATAATATTCCAACCGAGATGTACGGGACGACACGAACGTGATTCTGTAAAACATTACCAGCGTGGGGCTAGTTGTGTTAGGTTGGGTTATATTACGTTACAGACGAATATAATGTTCCCACCGAGAAGTAGAGGCCGATACGCCAGGAATGTTGTAAAATACTACATCCGAGATGATAGCCTGCCTTAGGTTAGGATATACAACGCTATAGACGTATATGATATCCAAACCGAGATGTACGGGACGTCACGATCGGTATTGTGTAAAACATTACCAGCGAGGTTCTAGGTGTGTTAGGTTAGGTTATATTACGTCATAGACGTATATAATGTTCCCACCGAGAAGTAGAGGCCGATACGCCAGGAATGTTGTAAAATACTGCATCCGAGATGTTAGCCTGCCTTACGTTAGGATATATATCGCTGTAGACGTATATAATATCCCAACCGAGATGTACGGGACGACACGAACGGGATTCTGTAAAACATTACCAGCGAGGGGCTAGATGTGTTAGGTTAGGTTATATTACGTTATAGACCTATGTAATGTTCCCACCGAGAAGTAGGGGCCGATACGGCAGGAATGTTGTAAAATACTACATCCGAGATGATAGCCTGCCTTAGGTTAGGATATATAACGCTATAGACGTATATAATATTCCAACCGAGATGTACGGGACGACAGGAACCGAATTCTGTAAAACATTACCTGCGAGGGGCTAGATGCGTTAGGTTAGGTTATATTACGTTAAAGACGAATATAATGTTCCCACCGAGAAGTAGAGGCCGATACGCCAGGAATGTTGTAAAATACTACATCCGAGATGATAGCCTGCCTTAGGTTAGGATATATAACGCTATAGACGGATATGATATCCCAACCGAGATGTACGGGACGTCACGATCGGTATTCTGTAAAACATTACCAGCGAGGTTCTAGATGTGTTAGGTTAGGTTATATTACGTCATAGACGAATATAATGTTCCCCCCGAGAAGTAGAGGCTGATACGCCAGGCATGATATAAAATACTACATCCGAGATGTTAGTCTGTTTAGGTTAGGATATATAACGCTATGGTCGTATATAATGTCCCAACCGAGACGTACGGGACGACACGAACGTGATTGTGTAAAACATTACCAGCGAGGGGCTAGATGTGTTAGTTTAGGTTGTGATACGTTATAGACGTATATAATGTTCCCACCGAGAAGTAGAGGCCGATACGCCAGGCATGATGTAAAATACTACATCCGAGATGTTAGCCTGCCTTACGTTAGGATATATATCGCTGTAGACGTATATAATGTCCCAACCGAGACGTACGGGACGACACGAACGTGATCCTGTAAAACATTACCAGCGAGGGGCTAGATGTGTTAGTTTAGGTAGTGATACGTTATAGACGTATATAATGTTCCCACCGAGAAGTAGGGGCCGATATGCCAGGAATGTTGTAAAATACTGCATCCGAGATGATAGCCTGCCTTAGGTTAGGATATATAACGCTATAGACTTATATAATATCCCAACCGAGATGTACGAGACGAGAGAAACCGGATCCTGTAAAACATTACCTGCGAGGGGCTAGATGTGTTAGGTTAGGTTATATTAAGTTATAGACCTATATAATGTTCCCACCGAGAAATAGGGGCCGATACGCCAGGAATGTTGTAAAATACTACATCCGAGATGATAGCCTGCCTTAGGTTAGGATATATAACGCTATAGACGTATATGATATCCCAACCGAGATGTACGGGACGTCACGATCGGTATTCTGTAAAACATTACCAGCGAGGTTCTAGATGTGTTAGGTTAGGTTATATTACGTCATAGACGAATATAATGTTCCCACCGAGAAGTAGAGGCTGATACGCCAGGCATGATATAAAATACTACATCCGAGATGTTAGTCTGTTTAGGTTAGGATATATAACGCTATGGTCGTATATAATGTCCCAACCGAGACGTACGGGACGACACGAACGTGATTGTGTAAAACATTACCAGCGAGGGGCTAGATGTGTTAGTTTAGGTTGTGATACGTTATAGACGTATATAATGTTCCCACCGAGAAGTAGAGGCCGATACGCCAGGCATGATGTAAAATACTACATCCGAGATGTTAGTCTGTTTAGGTTAGGATATATAACGCTATAGTCGTATATAATGTCCCAACCGAGACGTACGGGACGACACGAACGTGATTCTGTAAAACATTACCAGCGATGGGCTAGATGTGTTAGTTTAGGTTGTGATACGTTATAGACGTATATAATGTTCCCACCGAGAAGTAGAGGCCGATACGCCAGGCATGATGTAAAATACTACATCCGAGATGTTAGTCTGTTTAGGTTAGGATATATAACGCTATAGACGTATATAATATCCCAACTGAGACGTACGGGACGACACAAACGGGATTCTGTAAAATATTACCAGCGAGGGGCTAGATGGGTTAGGTTAGGTTATGTTACGTTATAGACGTATATAATGTTCCCACCGAGAAGTAGAGGCCGATACGCCAGGCATGATGTAAAATACTGCATCCGAGATGATAGCCTGCCTTAGGTTAGAATATACAACGCTCTAAACGTATATAATGTCCCAACCGAGACATACGGGACGACACGAACGGGATTCTGTAAAACATTAGCAGCGAGGGGCTAGATGTGTTAGGTTAGGTTATATTACGTTATAGACCTATATAATGTTCCCACCGAGAAGTAGGGGCCGATACGGCAGGAATGTTGTAAAATACTACATCCGAGATGATAGCCTGCCTTAGGTTAGGATATATAACGCTATAGACGTATATAATATTCCAACCGAGATGTACGGGACGTCACGAACGGGATTCTGTAAAACATTACCAGCGAAGGGCTAGATGTGTTAGGTTAGGTTATATTACGTTACAGACGAATATAATGTTCCCACCGAGAAGTAGAGGCCGATACGCCAGGCATGATGTAAAATACTACATCCGAGATGTTAGTCTGTTTAGGTTAGGATATATAACGCTATAGTCGTATATAATGTCCCAACCGAGACCTACGGGACGACACGAACGTGATTCTGTAAAACATTACCAGCGAGGGGCTGGATGTGTTAGTTTAGGTTGTGATACGTTATAGACGTATATAATGTTCCCACCGAGAAGTAGGGGCCGATATGCCAGGAATGTTGTAAAATACTGCATCCGAGATAATAGCCTGCCTTAGGTTAGGATATATAACGCTATAGACGTATATAATATCCCAACTGAGACGTACGGGACGACACAAACGGGATTCTGTAAAATATTACCAGCGAGGGGCTAGATGGGTTAGGTTAGGTTGTGATACGTTATAGACGTATATAATGTTCCCACCGAGAAGTAGGGGCCGATATGCCAGAAATGTTGTAAAATACTGCATCCGAGATGATAGCCTGCCTTACGTTAGGATATATAACGCTATAGACGTACATAATATCCCAACCGAGACGTACGGGACGATACGAACGGGATTCTGTGAAATATTACCAGCGAGGGGCTAGATGGGCTAGGTTAGGTTATGTTACGTTATAGACGAATATAATGTTCCCACCGAGAAGTAGAGGCCGACATGCCAGGAATGTTGTAAAATATTGAATCCGAGATGATAGCCTGCCTTAGGTTAGGATATATAACGCTATAGACGTATATAATATCCCAACCGAGACTTACGGTACGATACGAACGGGATTCTGTAAAACATTACCAGCGAGGGGCTAGCTGTGTTACGTTAGGTTATATTACGTTATAGACCTATATAATGTTCCCACCGAGAAGTAGGGGCCGATGCGGCAGGAATGTTGTAAAATACTACATCCGAGATGATAGCCTGCCTTAGGATAGGATATATAACGCTATAGACGTATATGATATCGCAACCGAGATGTACGGGACGTCACGATCGGTATTCTGTAAAGCATTACCAGCGAGGTTCTAGATGTGTTAGGTTAGGTTATATTACGTCATAGACGAATATAACGTTCCCACCGAGAAGTAGAGGCCGATACGCCAGGCATGATGTAAAATACTACATCCGAGATGTTAGTCTGTTTAGGTTAGGATATATAACGCTATAGTCGTATAAAATGTCCCAACCGAGACGTACGGGACGACACGAACATGATTCTGTAAAACATTACCAGCGAGGGGCTAGATGTGTTAGTTTAGGTTGTGATACGTTATAGACGTATATAATGTTCCCACCGAGAAGTAGGGGCCGATATGCCAGGAATGTTGTAAAATACTGCATCCGAGATAATAGCCTGCCTTAGGTTAGGATATATAACGCTATAGACGTATATAATATCCCAACTGAGACGTACGGGACGACACAAACGGGATTCTGTAAAATATTACCAGCGAGGGGTTAGATGTGTTAGTTTAGGTTGTGATACGTTATAGACGTATATAATGTTCCCACCGAGAAGTAGGGGCCGATATGCCAGGAATGTTGTAAAATACTGCATCCGAGATAATAGCCTGCCTTAGGTTAGGATATATATCGCTGTAGACGTATAGTATCACAACCGAGATGTACGGGACGACAGGAACGGGATTCTGTAAAACATTACCTGCGAGGGGCTAGATGTGTTAGTTTAGGTTGTGATACGTCATAGACGTATATAATGTTCCCACCGAGAAGTGGAGGCCGATACGCCAGGCATGATGTAAAATACTACATCCGAGATTTTAGTCTGTTTAGGTTAGGATATATAACGCTATAGTCGTATATAATGTCCCAACCGAGACGTACGGGACGACACGAACGTGATTCTGTAAAACATTACCAGCGATGGGCTAGATGTGTTAGTTTAGGTTGTGATACGTTATAGACGTATATGATGTTCCCACCGAGAAGTAGAGGCCGATACGCCAGGCATGATGTAAAATACTACATCCGAGATGTTAGTCTGTTTAGGTTAGGATATATAACGCTATAGACGTATATAATATCCCAACTGAGACGTACGGGACGACACAAACGGGATTCTGTAAAATATTACCAGCGAGGGGCTAGATGGGTTAGGTTAGGTTATGTTACGTTATAGACGTATATAATGTTCCCACCGAGAAGTAGAGGCCGATACGCCAGGCATGATGTAAAATACTGCATCCGAGATGATAGCCTGCCTTAGGTTAGAATATACAACGCTCTAAACGTATATAATGTCCCAACCGAGACATACGGGACGACACGAACGGGATTCTGTAAAACATTAGCAGCGAGGGGCTAGATGTGTTAGGTTAGGTTATATTACGTTATAGACCTATATAATGTTCCCACCGAGAAGTAGGGGCCGATACGGCAGGAATGTTGTAAAATACTACATCCGAGATGATAGCCTGCCTTAGGTTAGGATATATAACGCTATAGACGTATATAATATTCCAACCGAGATGTACGGGACGTCACGAACGGGATTCTGTAAAACATTACCAGCGAGGGGCTAGATGTGTTAGGTTAGGTTATATTACGTTACAGACGAATATAATGTTCCCACCGAGAAGTAGAGGCCGATACGCCAGGCATGATGTAAAATACTACATCCGAGATGTTAGTCTGTTTAGGTTAGGATATATAACGCTATAGTCGTATATAATGTCCCAACCGAGACGTACGGGACGACACGAACGTGATTCTGTAAAACATTACCAGCGAGGGGCTGGATGTGTTAGTTTAGGTTGTGATACGTTATAGACGTATATAATGTTCCCACCGAGAAGTAGGGGCCGATATGCCAGGAATGTTGTAAAATACTGCATCCGAGATAATAGCCTGCCTTAGGTTAGGATATATAACGCTATAGACGTATATAATATCCCAAGTGAGACGTACGGGACGACACAAACGGGATTCTGTAAAATATTACCAGCGAGGGGCTAGATGGGTTAGGTTATGTTGTGATACGTTATAGACGTATATAATGTTCCCACCGAGAAGTAGGGGCCGATATGCCAGAAATGTTGTAAAATACTGCATCCGAGATGATAGCCTGCCTTACGTTAGGATATATAACGCTATAGACGTACATAATATCCCAACCGAGACGTACGGGACGATACGAACGGGATTCTGTGAAATATTACCAGCGAGGGGCTAGATGGGCTAGGTTAGGTTATGTTACGTTATAGACGAATATAATGTTCCCACCGAGAAGTAGAGGCCGACATGCCAGGAATGTTGTAAAATACTGCATCCGAGATGATAGCCTGCCTTAGGTTAGGATATATAACGCTATAGACGTATATAATATCCCAACCGAGACTTACGGTACGATACGAACGGGATTCTGTAAAACATTACCAGCGAGGGGCTAGCTGTGTTACGTTAGGTTATATTACGTTATAGACCTATATAATGTTCCCACCGAGAAGTAGGGGCCGATGCGGCAGGAATGTTGTAAAATACTACATCCGAGATGATAGCCTGCCTTAGGATAGGATATATAACGCTATAGACGTATATGATATCCCAACCGAGATGTACGGGACGTCACGATAGGTATTCTGTAAAGCATTACCAGCGAGGTTCTAGATGTGTTAGGTTAGGTTATATTACGTCATAGACGAATATAATGTTCCCACCGAGAAGTAGAGGCCGATACGCCAGGCATGATGTAAAATACTACATCCGAGATGTTAGTCTGTTTAGGTTAGGATATATAACGCTATAGTCGTATAAAATGTCCCAACCGAGACGTACGGGACGAGACGAACGTGATTCTGTAAAACATTACCAGCGAGGGGCTAGATGTGTTAGTTTAGGTTGTGATACGTTATAGACGTATATAATGTTCCCACCGAGAAGTAGGGGCCGATATGCCAGGAATGTTGTAAAATACTGCATCCGAGATAATAGCCTGCCTTAGGTTAGGATATATAACGCTATAGACGTATATAATATCCCAACTGAGACGTACGGGACGACACAAACGGGATTCTGTAAAATATTACCAGCGAGGGGCTAGATGTGTTAGTTTAGGTTGTGATACGTTATAGACGTATATAATGTTCCCACCGAGAAGTAGGGGCCGATATGCCAGGAATGTTGTAAAATACTGCATCCGAGATAATAGCCTGCCTTAGGTTAGGATATATAACGCTATAGACGTATATAATATCCCAACTGAGACGTACGGGACGACACAAACGGGATTCTGTAAAATATTACCAGCTAGGGGCTAGATGGGTTAGTTTAGGTTGTGATACGTTATAGACGTATATAATGTTCCCACCGAGAAGTAGGGGCCGATATGCCAGGAATGTTGTAAAATACTGCATCCGAGATAATAGCCTGCCTTAGGTTAGGATATATAACGCTATAGACGTATATAATATCCCAACTGAGACGTACGGGACGACACAAACGGGATTCTGTAAAATATTACCAGCGAGGGGCTAGATGGGTTAGGTTAGGTTGTGATACGTTATAGACGTATATAATGTTCCCACCGAGAAGTAGGGGCCGATATGCCAGAAATGTTGTAAAATAATGCATCCGAGATGATAGCCTGCCTTACGTTAGGATATATAACGCTATAGACGTATATAATATCCCAACCGAGACGTACGGGACGATACTTACGGGATTCTGTGAAATATTACCGGCGAGGGGCTAGATGGGCTAGGTTAGGTTATGTTACGTTATAGACGAATATAATGTTCCCACCGAGAAGTAGAGGCCGATACGCCAGGCATGATGTAAAATAATACATCCGAGATGTTAGCCTGCCTTAGGTTTGGATATACAACGCTATAGTCGTATATAATGTCCCAACCGAGACGTACGGGGCGACACGAACGTGATTCTGCAAAACATTACCAGCGAGGGGCTAGATGTGTTAGTTTAGGTTGTGATAGTGTTATAGACGTATATAATGTTCCCACCGAGAAGTAGGGGCCGATATGCCAGGAATGTTGTAAAATACTGCATCCGAGATAATAGCCTGCCTTAGGTTAGGATATATAACGCTATAGACGTATATAATATCCCAACTGGGACGTACGGGACGACACAAACGGGGTTCTGTAAAATATAACAAGCGAGGGGCTAGATGGGTTAGGTTAGGTTGTGATACGTTATAGACGTATATAATGTTCCCACCGAGAAGTAGGGGCCGACATGCCAGGAATGTTGTAAAATACTGCATCCGAGATGATAGCCTGCCTTAGGTTAGGATATATAACGCTATAGACGTATATAATATCCCAACCGAGACTTACGGTGCGATACGAACGGGATTCTGTAAAACATTACCAGCGAGGGGCTAGCTGTGTTACGTTAGGTTATATTACGTTATAGACCTATATAATGTTCCCACCGAGAAGTAGGGGCCGATGCGGCAGGAATGTTGTAAAATACTACATCCGAGATGATAGCCTGCCTTAGGATAGGATATATAACGCTATAGACGTATATGATATCCCAACCGAGATGTACGGGACGTCACGATCGGTATTCTGTAAAGCATTACCAGCGAGGTTCTAGATGTGTTAGGTTAGGTTATATTACGTCATAAACGAATATAATGTTCCCACCGAGAAGTAGAGGCCGATACGCCAGGCATGATGTAAAATACTACATCCGAGATGTTAGTCTGTTTAGGTTAGGATATATAACGCTATAGTCGTATATAATGTCGCAACCGAGACGTACGGGACGACACGAACGTGATTCTGTAAAACATTACCAGCGAGGGGCTAGATGTGTTAGTTTAGGTTGTGATACGTTATAGACGTATGTAATGTTCCCACCGAGAAGTAGGGGCCGATATGCCAGGAATGTTATAAAATACTGCATCCGAGATGATAGCCTGCCTTAGGTTAGGATATATAACGCTATAGACGTATATAATATCCCAACCGAGATGTACGGGACGACAGGAACGGGATTCTGTAAAACATTACCTGCGAGGGGCTAGATGTGTTAGGTTAGGTTATATTAGGTTAGAAACCTATATAATGTTCCCACCGAGAAGTAGGGGCCGATACACCGGGATAGTTGTAAAATACTACATCCGAGATGATAGCCTGCCTTACGTTAGGATATATATCGCTGTAGACGTATAGTATCCCAACCGAGATGTACGGGACGACAGGAACGGGATTCTGTAAAACATTACCTGCGAGGGGCTAGATGTGTTAGGTTAGGTTATATTAGGTTAGAAACCTATATAATGTTCCCACCGAGAAGTAGGGGCCGATACACCGGGAAAGTTGTAAAATACTACATCCGAGATGATAGCCTGCCTTACGTTAGGATATATATCGCTGTAGACGTATAGTATCCCAACCGAGATGTACGGGACGACAGGAACGGGATTCTGTAAAACATTACCTGCGAGGGGCTAGATGTGTTAGTTTAGGTTGTGATACGTCATAGACGTATATAATGTTCCCACCGAGAAGTGGAGGCCGATACGCCAGGCATGATGTAAAATACTACATCCGAGATTTTAGTCTGTTTAGGTTAGGATATATAACGCTATAGACGTATACAATATAACAACTGAGACGTACGGGACGACACAAACGGGATTCTGTAAAATATTACCAGCGAGGGTCTAGATGGGTTAGGTTATGTTGTGATACGTTATAGACGTATATAATGTTCCCACCGAGAAGTAGGGGCCGGTATGCCAGGAATGTTGTAAAATACTGCATCCGAGATAATAGCCTGCCTTACGTTAGGATATGAAGCTCTCGTTGTCGGCACCGTGTTGGTGGGGGCTGAACGCCTGGCTTCAATTATACTGTTGTAAAGAGAACGTGAGAGGGTAGGAAGGAAAAAGAGAGGGAAGAACGTTTCGTCCTGGGCCTGCTAGTGGACTCATCAGTAAGGCTACCTAGCAGACCCTGCCTTAGACGCTGGGATGGTAGGGATAGGTCCGAATTTCTATTATATAGAAACGGTGTAGGACATGGAGTGCTCGCGGGAAACTGACGAGTGTGCTGTCCCCCTTGTGGCAAAGACCGCCACATCACCCCCTTGCCAGTGATGAACGATATCTGGCTGTGCGTCTTGTTGTTCTCCCTGATGAACGATGTATCGTTGGTCCTCGGTTGACGGTAGCGGCGGGTTTTGTAGCCGTGGTGCCGTAGAACTGCCTTCTTGTCGAATACGGCGAAACGCTATGCTCAAGCCAATGGCGAAGTGAGTCTCGAGCCTGACGGCGAGCGCGCAAGTAAACCGTGAAGCAGTCGTATACTCTGCTGTCCTAGGATGGTCCCGTGCTTAAACGACGATATGCGTCGCGTGATGCCGTGAGTTCCAGCGATCGACGAATGCAGGTCCGGACTTCTGCGCGATCGGTGTGGGCTCTACGAAGCTGTGTGGCCACCCTAGGAGAGGGGTTACGATGTTGGCGTGTGGCGGCTGTACCCAAGTGTCATCGCTGATGTTCCGCCTTCTTCAGTTGTCCTGGTCGAGGTGTTGTGTTTTGCTGTTTCCTTTTGTCCTCTGCGGTTGCGTGTCCATATCACGTCGGGGTCACCACTTGAAGCGTCTCACCACCGTGTTGGTGGGGGCTGAACGCCTGGCTTCAATTATACTGTTGTAAAGAGAACGTGAGAGGGTAGGAAGGAAAAAGAGAGGGAAGAACGTTTCGTCCTGGGCCTGCTAGTGGACTCATCAGTAAGGCTACCTAGCAGACCCTGCCTTAGACGCTGGGATGGTAGGGATAGGTCCGAATTTCTATTATATAGAAACGGTGTAGGACATGGAGTGCTCACGGGAAACTGACGAGAGTGCTGTCCCCCTAGTGGCGAAGACCGCCACAGATATATATCGCTGTAGACGTATATAATATTCCAACCGAGATGTACGGGACGACACGAACGTGATTCTTTAAAACATTACCAGCGAGGGGCTAGATGTGTTAGGTTAGGTTATATTACGTTACAGACGAATATAATCTTCCCACCGAGAAGTAGACGCCGATAAGCCAGGAATGTCGTAAAATACTACATCCGAGATGATAGCCTGCCTTAGGATAGGATATATAACGCTATAGACGTATATGTTATTCCAACCGAGATGTACGGGACGTCACGATCGGTATTCTGTAAAACACTACCAGCGAGGTTCTAGATGTGTTAGGTTAGGTTATATTACGTCATAGACGAATATAATGTTCCCACCGAGAAGTAGAGGCCGATACGCCAGGCATGATGTAAAATACTACATCCGAGATGTTAGTCTGTTTAGGTTAGGATATATAACGCTATATTCGTATATAATGTCCCAACCGAGACGTACGGGACGACACGAACGTGATTGTGTAAAATATTACCAGCGAGGGGCTAGATGTGTTAGGTTAGGTTATATTACGTTATAGACCTATATAATGTTCCCACCGAGAAGTAGGGGCCGATACGGCAGGAATGTTGTAAAATACTACATCCGAGATGATAGCCTGCCTTAGGTTAGGATATATAACGCTATAGACGTATATAATATTCCAACCGAGATGTACGGGACGTCACGAACGGGATTCTGTAAAACATTACCAGCGAAGGGCTAGATGTGTTAGGTTAGGTTATATTACGTTACAGACGAATATAATGTTCCCACCGAGAAGTAGAGGCCGATACGCCAGGCATGATGTAAAATACTACATCCGAGATGTTAGTCTGTTTAGGTTAGGATATATAACGCTATAGTCGTATATAATGTCCCAACCGAGACGTACGGGACGACACGAACGTGATTCTGTAAAACATTACCAGCGAGGGGCTGGATGTGTTAGTTTAGGTTGTGATACGTTATAGACGTATATAATGTTCCCACCGAGAAGTAGGGGCCGATATGCCAGGAATGTTGTAAAATACTGCATCCGAGATAATAGCCTGCCTTAGGTTAGGATATATAACGCTATAGACGTATATAATATCCCAACTGAGACGTACGGGACGACACAAACGGGATTCTGTAAAATATTACCAGCGAGGGGCTAGATGGGTTAGGTTAGGTTGTGATACGTTATAGACGTATATAATGTTCCCACCGAGAAGTAGGGGCCGATATGCCAGAAATGTTGTAAAATACTGCATCCGAGATGATAGCCTGCCTTACGTTAGGATATATAACGCTATAGACGTACATAATATCCCAACCGAGACGTACGGGACGATACGAACGGGATTCTGTGAAATATTACCAGCGAGGGGCTAGATGGGCTAGGTTAGGTTATGTTACGTTATAGACGAATATAATGTTCCCACCGAGAAGTAGAGGCCGACATGCCAGGAATGTTGTAAAATACTGAATCCGAGATGATAGCCTGCCTTAGGTTAGGATATATAACGCTATAGACGTATATAATATCCCAACCGAGACTTACGGTACGATACGAACGGGATTCTGTAAAACATTACCAGCGAGGGGCTAGCTGTGTTACGTTAGGTTATATTACGTTATAGACCTATATAATGTTCCCACCGAGAAGTAGGGGCCGATGCGGCAGGAATGTTGTAAAATACTACATCCGAGATGATAGCCTGCCTTAGGATAGGATATATAACGCTATAGACGTATATGATATCCCAACCGAGATGTACGGGACGTCACGATCGGTATTCTGTAAAGCATTACCAGCGAGGTTCTAGATGTGTTAGGTTAGGTTATATTACGTCATAGACGAATATAATGTTCCCACCGAGAAGTAGAGGCCGATACGCCAGGCATGATGTAAAATACTACATCCGAGATGTTAGTCTGTTTAGGTTAGGATATATAACGCTATAGTCGTATAAAATGTCCCAACTGAGACGTACGGGACGACACGAACATGATTCTGTAAAACATTACCAGCGAGGGGCTAGATGTGTTAGTTTAGGTTGTGATACGTTATAGACGTATATAATGTTCCCACCGAGAAGTAGGGGCCGATATGCCAGGAATGTTGTAAAATACTGCATCCGAGATAATAGCCTGCCTTAGGTTAGGATATATAACGCTATAGACGTATATAATATCCCAACTGAGACGTACGGGACGACACAAACGGGATTCTGTAAAATATTACCAGCGAGGGGTTAGATGTGTTAGTTTAGGTTGTGATACGTTATAGACGTATATAATGTTCCCACCGAGAAGTAGGGGCCGATATGCCAGGAATGTTGTAAAATACTGCATCCGAGATAATAGCCTGCCTTAGGTTAGGATATATATCGCTGTAGACGTATAGTATCACAACCGAGATGTACGGGACGACAGGAACGGGATTCTGTAAAACATTACCTGCGAGGGGCTAGATGTGTTAGTTTAGGTTGTGATACGTCATAGACGTATATAATGTTCCCACCGAGAAGTGGAGGCCGATACGCCAGGCATGATGTAAAATACTACATCCGAGATTTTAGTCTGTTTAGGTTAGGATATATAACGCTATAGTCGTATATAATGTCCCAACCGAGACGTACGGGACGACACGAACGTGATTCTGTAAAACATTACCAGCGATGGGCTAGATGTGTTAGTTTAGGTTGTGATACGTCATAGACGTATATAATGTTCCCACCGAGAAGTAGAGGCCGATACGCCAGGCATGATGTAAAATACTACATCCGAGATGTTAGTCTGTTTAGGTTAGGATATATAACGCTATAGTCGTATATAATGTCCCAACCGAGACGTACGGGACGACACGAACGTGATTCTGTAAAACATTACCAGCGATGGGCTAGATGTGTTAGTTTAGGTTGTGATACGTTATAGACGTATATAATGTTCCCACCGAGAAGTAGAGGCCGATACGCCAGGCATGATGTAAAATACTACATCCGAGATGTTAGTCTGTTTAGGTTAGGATATATAACGCTATAGACGTATATAATATCCCAACTGAGACGTACGGGACGACACAAACGGGATTCTGTAAAATATTACCAGCGAGGGGCTAGATGGGTTAGGTTAGGTTATGTTACGTTATAGACGTATATAATGTTCCCACCGAGAAGTAGAGGCCGATACGCCAGGCATGATGTAAAATACTGCATCCGAGATGATAGCCTGCCTTAGGTTAGAATATACAACGCTCTAAACGTATATAATGTCCCAACCGAGACATACGGGACGACACGAACGGGATTCTGTAAAACATTAGCAGCGAGGGGCTAGATGTGTTAGGTTAGGTTATATTACGTTATAGACCTATATAATGTTCCCACCGAGAAGTAGGGGCCGATACGGCAGGAATGTTGTAAAATACTACATCCGAGATGATAGCCTGCCTTAGGTTAGGATATATAACGCTATAGACGTATATAATATTCCAACCGAGATGTACGGGACGTCACGAACGGGATTCTGTAAAACATTACCAGCGAGGGGCTAGATGTGTTACGTTAGGTTATATTACGTTACAGACGAATATAATGTTCCCACCGAGAAGTAGAGGCCGATACGCCAGGCATGATGTAAAATACTACATCCGAGATGTTAGTCTGTTTAGGTTAGGATATATAACGCTATAGTCGTATATAATGTCCCAACCGAGACGTACGGGACGACACGAACGTGATTCTGTAAAACATTACCAGCGAGGGGCTGGATGTGTTAGTTTAGGTTGTGATACGTTATAGACGTATATAATGTTCCCACCGAGAAGTAGGGGCCGATATGCCAGGAATGTTGTAAAATACTGCATCCGAGATAATAGCCTGCCTTAGGTTAGGATATATAACGCTATAGACGTACATAATATCCCAACCGAGACGTACGGGACGATACGAACGGGATTCTGTGAAATATTACCAGCGAGGGGCTAGATGGGCTAGGTTAGGTTATGTTACGTTATAGACGAATATAATGTTCCCACCGAGAAGTAGAGGCCGACATGCCAGGAATGTTGTAAAATACTGCATCCGAGATGATAGCCTGCCTTAGGTTAGGATATATAACGCTATAGACGTATATAATATCCCAACCGAGACTTACGGTACGATACGAACGGGATTCTGTAAAACATTACCAGCGAGGGGCTAGCTGTGTTACGTTAGGTTATATTACGTTATAGACCTATATAATGTTCCCACCGAGAAGTAGGGGCCGATGCGGCAGGAATGTTGTAAAATACTACATCCGAGATGATAGCCTGCCTTAGGATAGGATATATAACGCTATAGACGTATATGATATCCCAACCGAGATGTACGGGACGTCACGATAGGTATTCTGTAAAGCATTACCAGCGAGGTTCTAGATGTGTTAGGTTAGGTTATATTACGTCATAGACGAATATAATGTTCCCACCGAGAAGTAGAGGCCGATACGCCAGGCATGATGTAAAATACTACATCCGAGATGTTAGTCTGTTTAGGTTAGGATATATAACGCTATAGTCGTATAAAATGTCCCAACCGAGACGTACGGGACGAGACGAACGTGATTCTGTAAAACATTACCAGCGATGGGCTAGATGTGTTAGTTTAGGTTGTGATACGTCATAGACGTATATAATGTTCCCACCGAGAAGTAGAGGCCGATACGCCAGGCATGATGTAAAATACTACATCCGAGATGTTAGTCTGTTTAGGTTAGGATATATAACGCTATAGTCGTATATAATGTCCCAACCGAGACGTACGGGACGACACGAACGTGATTCTGTAAAACATTACCAGCGATGGGCTAGATGTGTTAGTTTAGGTTGTGATACGTCATAGACGTATATAATGTTCCCACCGAGAAGTAGAGGCCGATACGCCAGGCATGATGTAAAATACTACATCCGAGATGTTAGTCTGTTTAGGTTAGGATATATAACGCTATAGTCGTATATAATGTCCCAACCGAGACGTACGGGACGACACGAACGTGATTCTGTAAAACATTACCAGCGATGGGCTAGATGTGTTAGTTTAGGTTGTGATACGTTATAGACGTATATAATGTTCCCACCGAGAAGTAGAGGCCGATACGCCAGGCATGATGTAAAATACTACATCCGAGATGTTAGTCTGTTTAGGTTAGGATATATAACGCTATAGACGTATATAATATCCCAACTGAGACGTACGGGACGACACAAACGGGATTCTGTAAAATATTACCAGCGAGGGGCTAGATGGGTTAGGTTAGGTTATGTTACGTTATAGACGTATATAATGTTCCCACCGAGAAGTAGAGGCCGATACGCCAGGCATGATGTAAAATACTGCATCCGAGATGATAGCCTGCCTTAGGTTAGAATATACAACGCTCTAAACGTATATAATGTCCCAACCGAGACATACGGGACGACACGAACGGGATTCTGTAAAACATTAGCAGCGAGGGGCTAGATGTGTTAGGTTAGGTTATATTACGTTATAGACCTATATAATGTTCCCACCGAGAAGTAGGGGCCGATACGGCAGGAATGTTGTAAAATACTACATCCGAGATGATAGCCTGCCTTAGGTTAGGATATATAACGCTATAGACGTATATAATATTCCAACCGAGATGTACGGGACGTCACGAACGGGATTCTGTAAAACATTACCAGCGAGGGGCTAGATGTGTTACGTTAGGTTATATTACGTTACAGACGAATATAATGTTCCCACCGAGAAGTAGAGGCCGATACGCCAGGCATGATGTAAAATACTACATCCGAGATGTTAGTCTGTTTAGGTTAGGATATATAACGCTATAGTCGTATATAATGTCCCAACCGAGACGTACGGGACGACACGAACGTGATTCTGTAAAACATTACCAGCGAGGGGCTGGATGTGTTAGTTTAGGTTGTGATACGTTATAGACGTATATAATGTTCCCACCGAGAAGTAGGGGCCGATATGCCAGGAATGTTGTAAAATACTGCATCCGAGATAATAGCCTGCCTTAGGTTAGGATATATAACGCTATAGACGTACATAATATCCCAACCGAGACGTACGGGACGATACGAACGGGATTCTGTGAAATATTACCAGCGAGGGGCTAGATGGGCTAGGTTAGGTTATGTTACGTTATAGACGAATATAATGTTCCCACCGAGAAGTAGAGGCCGACATGCCAGGAATGTTGTAAAATACTGCATCCGAGATGATAGCCTGCCTTAGGTTAGGATATATAACGCTATAGACGTATATAATATCCCAACCGAGACTTACGGTACGATACGAACGGGATTCTGTAAAACATTACCAGCGAGGGGCTAGCTGTGTTACGTTAGGTTATATTACGTTATAGACCTATATAATGTTCCCACCGAGAAGTAGGGGCCGATGCGGCAGGAATGTTGTAAAATACTACATCCGAGATGATAGCCTGCCTTAGGATAGGATATATAACGCTATAGACGTATATGATATCCCAACCGAGATGTACGGGACGTCACGATAGGTATTCTGTAAAGCATTACCAGCGAGGTTCTAGATGTGTTAGGTTAGGTTATATTACGTCATAGACGAATATAATGTTCCCACCGAGAAGTAGAGGCCGATACGCCAGGCATGATGTAAAATACTACATCCGAGATGTTAGTCTGTTTAGGTTAGGATATATAACGCTATAGTCGTATAAAATGTCCCAACCGAGACGTACGGGACGAGACGAACGTGATTCTGTAAAACATTACCAGCGAGGGGCTAGATGTGTTAGTTTAGGTTGTGATACGTTATAGACGTATATAATGTTCCCACCGAGAAGTAGGGGCCGATATGCCAGGAATGTTGTAAAATACTGCATCCGAGATAATAGCCTGCCTTAGGTTATGATATATAACGCTATAGACGTATATAATATCCCAACTGAGACGTACGGGACGACACAAACGGGATTCTGTAAAATATTACCAGCTAGGGGCTAGATGGGTTAGTTTAGGTTGTGATACGTTATAGACGTATATAATGTTCCCACCGAGAAGTAGGGGCCGATATGCCAGGAATGTTGTAAAATACTGCATCCGAGATAATAGCCTGCCTTAGGTTAGGATATATAACGCTATAGACGTATATAATATCCCAACTGAGACGTACGGGACGACACAAACGGGATTCTGTAAAATATTACCAGCGAGGGGCTAGATGGGTTAGGTTAGGTTGTGATACATTATAGACGTATATAATGTTCCCACCGAGAAGTAGGGGCCGATATGCCAGAAATGTTGTAAAATAATGCATCCGAGATGATAGCCTGCCTTACGTTAGGATATATAACGCTATAGACGTATATAATATCCCAACCGAGACGTACGGGACGATACTAACGGGATTCTGTGAAATATTACCGGCGAGGGGCTAGATGGGCTAGGTTAGGTTATGTTACGTTATAGACGAATATAATGTTCCCACCGAGAAGTAGAGGCCGATACGCCAGGCATGATGTAAAATAGTACATCCGAGATGTTAGCCTGCCTTAGGTTAGGATATATAACGCTATAGACGTATATAATATCCCAACCGAGACTTACGGTGCGATACGAACGGGATTCTGTAAAACATTACCAGCGAGGGGCTAGCTGTGTTACGTTAGGTTATATTACGTTATAGACCTATATAATGTTCCCACCGAGAAGTAGGGGCCGATGCGGCAGGAATGTTGTAAAATACTACATCCGAGATGATAGCCTGCCTTAGGATAGGATATATAACGCTATAGACGTATATGATATCCCAACCGAGATGTACGGGACGTCACGATCGGTATTCTGTAAAGCATTACCAGCGAGGTTCTAGATGTGTTAGGTTAGGTTATATTACGTCATAAACGAATATAATGTTCCCACCGAGAAGTAGAGGCCGATACGCCAGGCATGATGTAAAATACTACATCCGAGATGTTAGTCTGTTTAGGTTAGGATATATAACGCTATAGTCGTATATAATGTCCCAACCGAGACGTACGGGACGACACGAACGTGATTCTGTAAAACATTACCAGCGAGGGGCTAGATGTGTTAGTTTAGGTTGTGATACGTTATAGACGTATGTAATGTTCCCACCGAGAAGTAGGGGCCGATATGCCAGGAATGTTATAAAATACTGCATCCGAGATGATAGCCTGCCTTAGGTTAGGATATATAACGCTATAGACGTATATAATATCCCAACCGAGATGTACGGGACGACAGGAACGGGATTCTGTAAAACATTACCTGCGAGGGGCTAGATGTGTTAGGTTAGGTTATATTAGGTTAGAAACCTATATAATGTTCCCAACGAGAAGTAGGGGCCGATACACCGGGATAGTTGTAAAATACTACATCCGAGATGATAGCCTGCCTTACGTTAGGATATATATCGCTGTAGACGTATAGTATCCCAACCGAGATGTACGGGACGACAGGAACGGGATTCTGTAAAACATTACCTGCGAGGGGCTAGATGTGTTAGGTTAGGTTATACTAGGTTAGAAACCTATATAATGTTCCCACCGAGAAGTAGGGGCCGATACACCGGGAAAGTTGTAAAATACTACATCCGAGATGATAGCCTGCCTTACGTTAGGATATATATCGCTGTAGACGTATAGTATCCCAACCGAGATGTACGGGACGACAGGAACCGGATTCTGTAAAACATTACCTGCGAGGGGCTAGATGTGTTAGTTTAGGTTGTGATACGTCATAGACGTATATAATGTTCCCACCGAGAAGTGGAGGCCGATACGCCAGGCATGATGTAAAATACTACATCCGAGATTTTAGTCTGTTTAGGTTAGGATATATAACGCTATAGACGTATACAATATAACAACTGAGACGTACGGGACGACACAAACGGGATTCTGTAAAATATTACCAGCGAGGGTCTAGATGGGTTAGGTTATGTTGTGATACGTTATAGACGTATATAATGTTCCCACCGAGAAGTAGGGGCCGGTATGCCAGGAATGTTGTAAAATACTGCATCCGAGATAATAGCCTGCCTTACGTTAGGATATGAAGCTCTCGTTGTCGGCACCGTGTTGGTGGGGGCTGAACGCCTGGCTTCAATTATACTGTTGTAAAGAGAACGTGAGAGGGTAGGAAGGAAAAAGAGAGGGAAGAACGTTTCGTCCTGGGCCTGCTAGTGGACTCATCAGTAAGGCTACCTAGCAGACCCTGCCTTAGACGCTGGGATGGTAGGGATAGGTCCGAATTTCTATTATATAGAAACGGTGTAGGACATGGAGTGCTCGCGGGAAACTGACGAGTGTGCTGTCCCCCTAGTGGCAAAGACCGCCACATCACCCCCTTGCCAGTGATGAACAATATCTGGCTGTGCGTCTTGTTGTTCTCCCTGATGAACGATGTATCGTTGGTCCTCGGTTGACGGTAGCGGCGGGTTTTGTAGCCGTGGTGCCGTAGAACTGCCTTCTTGTCGAATACGGCGAAACGCTATGCTCAAGCCAATGGCGAAGTGAGTCTCGAGCCTGACGGCGAGCGCGCAAGTAAACCGTGAAGCAGTCGTATACTCTGCTGTCCTAGGATGGTCCCGTGCTTAAACGACGATATGCGTCGCGTGATGCCGTGAGTTCCAGCGATCGACGAATGCAGGTCCGGACTTCTGCGCGATCGGTGTGGGCTCTACGAAGCTGTGTGGCCACCCTAGGAGAGGGGTTACGATGTTGGCGTGTGGCGGCTGTACCCAAGTGTCATCGCTGATGTTCCGCCTTCTTCAGTTGTCCTGGTCGAGGTGTTGTGTTTTGCTGTTTCCTTTTGTCCTCTGCGGTTGCGTGTCCATATCACGTCGGGGTCACCACTTGAAGCGTCTCACCACCGTGTTGGTGGGGGCTGAACGCCTGGCTTCAATTATACTGTTGTAAAGAGAACGTGAGAGGGTAGGAAGGAAAAAGAGAGGGAAGAACGTTTCGTCCTGGGCCTGCTAGTGGACTCATCAGTAAGGCTACCTAGCAGACCCTGCCTTAGACGCTGGGATGGTAGGGATAGGTCCGAATTTCTATTATATAGAAACGGTGTAGGACATGGAGTGCTCACGGGAAACTGACGAGAGTGCTGTCCCCCTAGTGGCGAAGACCGCCACAGATATATATCGCTGTAGACGTATATAATATTCCAACCGAGATGTACGGGACGACACGAACGTGATTCTTTAAAACATTACCAGCGAGGGGCTAGATGTGTTAGGTTAGGTTATATTACGTTACAGACGAATATAATCTTCCCACCGAGAAGTAGAGGCCGATAAGCCAGGAATGTCGTAAAATACTACATCCGAGATGATAGCCTGCCTTAGGATAGGATATATAACGCTATAGACGTATATGATATTCCAACCGAGATGTACGGGACGTCACGATCGGTATTCTGTAAAACACTACCAGCGAGGTTCTAGATGTGTTAGGTTAGGTTATATTACGTCATAGACGAATATAATGTTCCCACCGAGAAGTAGAGGCCGATACGCCAGGCATGATGTAAAATACTACATCCGAGATGTTAGTCTGTTTAGGTTAGGATATATAACGCTATATTCGTATATAATGTCCCAACCGAGACGTACGGGACGACACGAACGTGATTGTGTAAAACATTACCAGCGAGGGGCTAGATGTGTTAGTTTAGGTTGTGATACGTTATAGACGTATATAATGTTCCCACCGAGAAGTAGGGGCCGATATGCCAGGAATGTTGTAAAATACTGCATCCGAGATAATAGCCTGCCTTAGGTTATGATATATAACGCTATAGACGTATATAATATCCCAACTGAGACGTACGGGACGACACAAACGGGATTCTGTAAAATATTACCAGCTAGGGGCTAGATGGGTTAGTTTAGGTTGTGATACGTTATAGACGTATATAATGTTCCCACCGAGAAGTAGGGGCCGATATGCCAGGAATGTTGTAAAATACTGCATCCGAGATAATAGCCTGCCTTAGGTTAGGATATATAACGCTATAGACGTATATAATATCCCAACTGAGACGTACGGGACGACACAAACGGGATTCTGTAAAATATTACCAGCGAGGGGCTAGATGGGTTAGGTTAGGTTGTGATACATTATAGACGTATATAATGTTCCCACCGAGAAGTAGGGGCCGATATGCCAGAAATGTTGTAAAATAATGCATCCGAGATGATAGCCTGCCTTACGTTAGGATATATAACGCTATAGACGTATATAATATCCCAACCGAGACGTACGGGACGATACTAACGGGATTCTGTGAAATATTACCGGCGAGGGGCTAGATGGGCTAGGTTAGGTTATGTTACGTTATAGACGAATATAATGTTCCCACCGAGAAGTAGAGGCCGATACGCCAGGCATGATGTAAAATAGTACATCCGAGATGTTAGCCTGCCTTAGGTTTGGATATACAACGCTATAGTCGTATATAATGTCCCAACCGAGACGTACGGGGCGACACGAACGTGATTCTGCAAAACATTACCAGCGAGGGGCTAGATGTGTTAGTTTAGGTTGTGATAGTGTTATAGACGTATATAATGTTCCCACCGAGAAGTAGGGGCCGATATGCCAGGAATGTTGTAAAATACTGCATCCGAGATAATAGCCTGCCTTAGGTTAGGATATATAACGCTATAGACGTATATAATATCCCAACTGGGACGTACGGGACGACACAAACGGCGTTCTGTAAAATATAACCAGCGAGGGGCTAGATGGGTTAGGTTAGGTTGTGATACGTTATAGACGTATATAATGTTCCCACCGAGAAGTAGGGGCCGACATGCCAGGAATGTTGTAAAATACTGCATCCGAGATGATAGCCTGCCTTAGGTTAGGATATATAACGCTATAGACGTATATAATATCCCAACCGAGACTTACGGTGCGATACGAACGGGATTCTGTAAAACATTACCAGCGAGGGGCTAGCTGTGTTACGTTAGGTTATATTACGTTATAGACCTATATAATGTTCCCACCGAGAAGTAGGGGCCGATGCGGCAGGAATGTTGTAAAATACTACATCCGAGATGATAGCCTGCCTTAGGGTAGGATATATAACGCTATAGACGTATATGATATCCCAACCGAGATGTACGGGACGTCACGATCGGTATTCTGTAAAGCATTACCAGCGAGGTTCTAGATGTGTTAGGTTAGGCTATATTACGTCATAAACGAATATAATGTTCCCACCGAGAAGTAGAGGCCGATACGCCAGGCATGATGTAAAATACTACATCCGAGATGTTAGTCTGTTTAGGTTAGGATATATAACGCTATAGTCGTATATAATGTCCCAACCGAGACGTACGGGACGACACGAACGTGATTCTGTAAAACATTACCAGCGAGGGGCTAGATGTGTTAGTTTAGGTTGTGATACGTTATAGACGTATGTAATGTTCCCACCGAGAAGTAGGGGCCGATATGCCAGGAATGTTATAAAATACTGCATCCGAGATGATAGCCTGCCTTAGGTTAGGATATATAACGCTATAGACGTATATAATATCCCAACCGAGATGTACGGGACGACAGGAACGGGATTCTGTAAAACATTACCTGCGAGGGGCTAGATGTGTTAGGTTAGGTTATATTAGGTTAGAAACCTATATAATGTTCCCAACGAGAAGTAGGGGCCGATACACCGGGATAGTTGTAAAATACTACATCCGAGATGATAGCCTGCCTTACGTTAGGATATATATCGCTGTAGACGTATAGTATCCCAACCGAGATGTACGGGACGACAGGAACGGGATTCTGTAAAACATTACCTGCGAGGGGCTAGATGTGTTAGGTTAGGTTATACTAGGTTAGAAACCTATATAATGTTCCCACCGAGAAGTAGGGGCCGATACACCGGGAAAGTTGTAAAATACTACATCCGAGATGATAGCCTGCCTTACGTTAGGATATATATCGCTGTAGACGTATAGTATCCCAACCGAGATGTACGGGACGACAGGAACGGGATTCTGTAAAACATTACCTGCGAGGGGCTAGATGTGTTAGTTTAGGTTGTGATACGTCATAGACGTATATAATGTTCCCACCGAGAAGTAGAGGCCGATACGCCAGGCATGATGTAAAATACTACATCCGAGATGTTAGTCTGTTTAGGTTAGGATATATAACGCTATAGTCGTATATAATGTCCCAACCGAGACGTACGGGACGACACGAACGTGATTCTGTAAAACATTACCAGCGAGGGGCTGGATGTGTTAGTTTAGGTTGTGATACGTTATAGACGTATATAATGTTCCCACCGAGAAGTAGGGGCCGGTATGCCAGGAATGTTGTAAAATACTGCATCCGAGATAATAGCCTGCCTTACGTTATGATATGAAGCTCTCGTTGTCGGCACCGTGTTGGTGGGGGCTGAACGCCTGGCTTCAATTATACTGTTGTAAAGAGAACGTGAGAGGGTAGGAAGGAAAAAGAGAGGGAAGAACGTTTCGTCCTGGGCCTGCTAGTGGACTCATCAGTAAGGCTACCTAGCAGACCCTGCCTTAGACGCTGGGATGGTAGGGATAGGTCCGAATTTCTATTATATAGAAACGGTGTAGGACATGGAGTGCTCGCGGGAAACTGACGAGTGTGCTGTCCCCCTAGTGGCAAAGACCGCCACATCACCCCCTTGCCAGTGATGAACGATATCTGGCTGTGCGTCTTGTTGTTCTCCCTGATGAACGATGTATCGTTGGTCCTCGGTTGACGGTAGCGGCGGGTTTTGTAGCCGTGGTGCCGTAGAACTGCCTTCTTGTCGAATACGGCGAAACGCTATGCTCAAGCCAATGGCGAAGTGAGTCTCGAGCCTGACGGCGAGCGCGCAAGTAAACCGTGAAGCAGTCGTATACTCTGCTGTCCTAGGATGGTCCCGTGCTTAAACGACGATATGCGTCGCGTGATGCCGTGAGTTCCAGCGATCGACGAATGCAGGTCCGGACTTCTGCGCGATCGGTGTGGGCTCTACGAAGCTGTGTGGCCACCCTAGGAGAGGGGTTACGATGTTGGCGTGTGGCGGCTGTACCCAAGTGTCATCGCTGATGTTCCGCCTTCTTCAGTTGTCCTGGTCGAGGTGTTGTGTTTTGCTGTTTCCTTTTGTCCTCTGCGGTTGCGTGTCCATATCACGTCGGGGTCACCACTTGAAGCGTCTCACCACCGTGTTGGTGGGGGCTGAACGCCTGGCTTCAATTATACTGTTGTAAAGAGAACGTGAGAGGGTAGGAAGGAAAAAGAGAGGGAAGAACGTTTCGTCCTGGGCCTGCTAGTGGACTCATCAGTAAGGCTACCTAGCAGACCCTGCCTTAGACGCTGGGATGGTAGGGATAGGTCCGAATTTCTATTATATAGAAACGGTGTAGGACATGGAGTGCTCACGGGAAACTGACGAGAGTGCTGTCCCCCTAGTGGCGAAGACCGCCACAGATATATATCGCTGTAGACGTATATAATATTCCAACCGAGATGTACGGGACGACACGAACGTGATTCTTTAAAACATTACCAGCGAGGGGCTAGATGTGTTAGGTTAGGTTATATTACGTTACAGACGAATATAATCTTCCCACCGAGAAGTAGAGGCCGATAAGCCAGGAATGTCGTAAAATACTACATCCGAGATGATAGCCTGCCTTAGGATAGGATATATAACGCTATAGACGTATATGATATTCCAACCGAGATGTACGGGACGTCACGATCGGTATTCTGTAAAACACTACCAGCGAGGTTCTAGATGTGTTAGGTTAGGTTATATTACGTCATAGACGAATATAATGTTCCCACCGAGAAGTAGAGGCCGATACGCCAGGCATGATGTAAAATACTACATCCGAGATGTTAGTCTGTTTAGGTTAGGATATATAACGCTATATTCGTATATAATGTCCCAACCGAGACGTACGGGACGACACGAACGTGATTGTGTAAAACATTACCAGCGAGGGGCTAGATGTGTTAGTTTAGGTTGTGATACGTTATAGACGTATATAATGTTCCCACCGAGAAGTAGGGGCCGATATGCCAGGAATGTTGTAAAATACTGCATCCGAGATAATAGCCTGCCTTAGGTTAGGATATATAACGCTATAGACGTATATAATATCCCAACTGAGACGTACGGGACGACACAAACGGGATTCTGTAAAATATTACCAGCGAGGGGCTAGATGTGTTAGTTTAGGTTGTGATACGTTATAGACGTATATAATGTTCCCACCGAGAAGTAGGGGCCGATATGCCAGGAATGTTGTAAAATACTGCATCCGAGATAATAGCCTGCCTTAGGTTATGATATATAACGCTATAGACGTATATAATATCCCAACTGAGACGTACGGGACGACACAAACGGGATTCTGTAAAATATTACCAGCTAGGGGCTAGATGGGTTAGTTTAGGTTATGTTACGTTATAGACGAATATAATGTTCCCACCGAGAAGTAGAGGCCGATACGCCAGGCATGATGTAAAATAATACATCCGAGATAATAGCCTGCCTTAGGTTAGGATATATAACGCTATAGACGTATATAATATCCCAACCGAGACGTACGGGGCGACACGAACGGGATTCTGTAAAATATTACCAGCGAGGGGCTAGATGTGTTAGTTTAGGTTGTGATAGTGTTATAGACGTATATAATGTTCCCACCGAGAAGTAGGGGCCGATATGCCAGGAATGTTGTAAAATACTGCATCCGAGATACTAGCCTGCCTTAGGTTAGGATATATAACGCTATAGACGTATATAATATCCCAACTGAGACGTACGGGACGACACAAACGGGATTCTGTAAAATATTACCAGCGAGGGGCTAGATGGGTTAGGTTAGGTTGTGATACGTTATAGACGTATATAATGTTCCCACCGAGAAGTAGGGGCCGATATGCCAGAAATGTTGTAAAATACTGCATCCGAGATGATAGCCTGCCTTACGTTAGGATATATAACGCTATAGACGTATATAATATCCCAACCGAGACTTACGGTACGATACGAACGGGATTCTGTAAAACATTACCAGCGAGGGGCTAGCTGTGTTACGTTAGGTTATATTACGTTATAGACCTATATAATGTTCCCACCGAGAAGTAGGGGCCGATGCGGCAGGAATGTTGTAAAATACTACATCCGAGATGATAGCCTGCCTTAGGATAGGATATATAACGCTATAGACGTATATGATATCCCAACCGAGATGTACGGGACGTCACGATCGGTATTCTGTAAAGCATTACCAGCGAGGGTCTAGATGTGTTAGGTTAGGTTATATTACGTCATAGACGATTATAATGTTCCCACCGAGAAGTAGAGGCCGATACGCCAGGCATGATGTAAAATACTACATCCGAGATGTTAGTCTGTTTAGGTTAGGATATATAACGCTATAGTCGTATATAATGTCCCAACCGAGACGTACGGGACGACACGAACGTGATTCTGTAAAACATTACCAGCGAGGGGCTAGATGTGTTAGTTTAGGTTGTGATACGTTATAGACGTATATAAAGTTCCCACCGAGAAGTAGGGGCCGATATGCCAGGAATGTTGTAAAATACTGCATCCGAGATGATAGCCTGCCTTAGGTTAGGATATATAACGCTATAGACGTATATAATATCCCAACCGAGATGTACGGGACGACAGGAACGGGATTCTGTAAAACATTACCTGCGAGGGGCTAGATGTGTTAGGTTAGGTTATTTTAGGTTAGAAACCTATATAATGTTCCCACCGAGAAGTAGGGGCCGATACACCGGGAAAGTTGTAAAATACTACATCCGAGATGATAGCCTGCCTTACGTTAGGATATATATCGCTGTAGACGTATAGTATCCCAACCGAGATGTACGGGACGACAGGAACGGGATTCTGTAAAACATTACCTGCGAGGGGCTAGATGTGTTAGGTTAGGTTATATTAGGTTATAAACCTATATAATGTTCCCACCGAGAAGTAGGGGCCGATACACCGGGAAAGTTGTAAAATACTACATCCGAGATGATAGCCTGCCTTACGTTAGGATATATATCGCTGTAGACGTATAGTATCCCAACCGAGATGTACGGGACGACAGGAACGGGATTCTGTAAAACATTACCTGCGAGGGGCTAGATGTGTTAGTTTAGGTTGTGATACGTCATAGACGTATATAATGTTCCCACCGAGAAGTGGAGGCCGATAAGCCAGGCATGATGTAAAATACTACATCCGAGATGTTAGTCTGTTTAGGTTAGGATATATAACGCTATAGTCGTACATAATGTCCCAACCGAGACGTACGGGACGACACGAACGTGATTCTGTAAAACATTACCAGCGAGGGGCTAGATGTAGTAGTTTAGGTTGTGATACGTTATAGACGTATATAATGTTCCCACCGAGAAGTAGGGGCCGATATGCCAGGAATGTTGTAAAATGCTGCATCCGAGATGTTAGCCTGCCTTAGGTTATGATATACAACGCTGTAAACGTATATAATGTCACAACCGAGACATACGGGACGACACGAACGGGATTCTGTAAAACATTACCAGCGAGGGGCTAGATGTGTTAGGTTAGGTTACATTACGTTATAGACCTATATAATGTTCCCACCGAGAAGTAGGGGCCGATACGGCAGGAATGTTGTAAAATACTATATCCGAGATGATAGCCTGCCTTAGGTTAGGATATATAACGCTATAGACGTATATAATATTCCAACCGAGATGTACGGGACGTCACGAACGGGATTCTGTAATACATTACCACAGAGGGGCTAGATGTGGTAGGTTAGGTTATAATGCGTTATAGACCTATATAATGTTCCCACCGAGAAGTAGAGGCCGATACGCCAGGAATGTTGTAAAATACTACATCCGAGAGGTTAGCCTGCCTTACGTTAGGATATATATCGCTGTAGACGTATATAATGTCCCAACCGAGACATACGGGACGACACGAACGGGATTCTGTAAAACATTACCAGCGAGGGGCTAGATGTGTTAGGTTAGGTTACATTACGTTATAGACCTATATAATGTTTCCACCGAGAAGTAGGGGCCGATACGGAAGGAATGTTGTAAAATACTACATCCGAGATGATAGCCTGCCTTAGGTTAGGATATATAACTCTATAGACGTATATAATATTCCAGCCGAGATGTACGGGACGTCACGAACGGGATTCTGTAATACATTACCAGCGAGGGGCTAAATGTGGTAGGTTAGGTTATATTACGTTATAGACCTATATAATGTTCCCACCGAGAAGTAGAGGCCGATACGCCAGGAATGTTGTAAAATACAACATCCGAGAGGTTAGCCTGCCTTACGTTAGGATATATATCGCTGTAGACGTATATAATGTCCCAACCGAGACGTACGGGACGACACGAACGTGATTCTGTAAAACATTACCAGCGAGGGGCTAGATGTGTTAGTTTAGGTTGTGATACGTTATAGACGTATATAATGTTCCCACCGAGAAGTAGGGGCCGATATGCCAGGAATGTTGTAAAATACTGCATCCGAGATGATAGCCTGCCTTAGGTTAGGATATATAACGCTATAGACGTATATAATATCCCAGCTGAGACGTACGGGACGACACAAACGGGATTCTGTAAAATATTACCAGCGAGGGGCTAGATGGGTTAGGTTAGGTTGTGATACGTTATAGACGTATATAATGTTCCCACCGAGAAGTAGGGGCCGATATGCCAGAAATGTTGTAAAATACTGCATCCGAGATGATAGCCTGCCTTACGTTAGGATATATAACGCTATAGACGTATATAATATCCCAACCGAGACGTACGGGACGATACGAACGGGATTCTGTGATATATTACCAGCGAGGGGCTAGATGGGCTAGGTTAGGTTATGTTACGTTATAGACGTATATAATGTTCCCACCGAGAAGTAGGGGCCGATACGCCAGGAATGGCGTAAAATACTGCATCCGAGATGTTAGCCTGCCTTAGGTTAGGATATATAACACTGTAAACGTATATAATGTCCCAACCGAGACATACGGGACGACACGAACGGGATTCTGTAAAACATTACCAGCGAGGGGCTAGATGTGTTAGTTTAGGTTGTGATACGTTATAGACGTATATAATGTTCCCACCGAGAAGTAGGGGCCGATATTCCAGAAATGTTGTAAAATACTGCATCCGAGATGATAGCCTGCCTTACGTTAGGATATATAACGCTATAGACGTATATAATATCCCAACCGAGACGTACGGGACGATACGAACGGGATTCTGTGAAATATTACCAGCGAGGGGCTAGATGGGCTAGGTTAGGTTATGTTACGTTATAGACGAATATAATGTTCCCACCGAGAAGTAGAGGCCGATACGCCAGGCATGATGTAAAATAATACATCCGAGATGTTAGCCTACCTTAGGTTTGGATATACAACGCTATAGT
This sequence comes from Xylocopa violacea, assembly GCA_963969225.1. Lineage (NCBI taxonomy): Eukaryota > Metazoa > Arthropoda > Insecta > Hymenoptera > Apidae > Xylocopa > Xylocopa violacea. The sequence continues at coordinate 5,571,879 of CAXAJV010000013.1, forward strand.
CGTATATAATGTCCCAACCGAGACGTACGGGGCGACACGAACGTGATCCTGCAAAACATTACCAGCGAGGGGCTAGATGTGTTAGTTTAGGTTGTGATACGTTATAGACGTATATAATGTTCCCACCGAGAAGTAGGGGCCGATATGCCAGGAATGTTGTAAAATACTGCATCCGAGATAATAGCCTGCCTTAGGTTAGGATATATAACGCTATAGACGTATATAATATCCCAACTGAGACGTACGGGACGACACAAACGGGATTCTGTAAAATATTACCAGCTAGGGGCTAGATGGGTTAGGTTAGGTTGTGATACGTTATAGACGTATATAATGTTCCCACCGAGAAGTAGGGGCCGATATGCCAGAAATGTTGTAAAATACTGCATCCGAGATGATAGCCTGCCTTACGTTAGGATATATAACGCTATAGACGTATATAATATCCCAACCGAGACGTACGGGACGATACGAACGGGATTCTGTGAAATATTACCAGCGAGGGGCTAGATGGGCTAGGTTAGGTTATGTTACGTTATAGACGTATATAATGTTCCCACCGAGAAGTAGGGGCCGATACGCCAGGAATGGCGTAAAATACTGCATCCGAGATGTTAGCCTGCCTTAGGTTAGGATATATAACACTGTAAACGTATATAATGTCCCAACCGAGACATACGGGACGACACGAACGGGATTCTGTAAAACATTACCAGCGAGGGGCTAGATGTGTTAGTTTAGGTTGTGATACGTTATAGACGTATATAATGTTCCCACCGAGAAGTAGGGGCCGATATTCCAGGAATGTTGTAAAATACTGCATCCGAGATGTTAGCCTGCCTTAGGTTAGGATATATAACACTGTAAACGTATATAATGTCCCAACCGAGACATACGGGACGACACGAACGGGATTCTGTAAAACATTACCAGCGAGGGGCTAGATGTGTTAGGTTAGGTTACATTACGTTATAGACCTATATAATGTTCCCACCGAGAAGTAGGGGCCGATACGGCAGGAATGTTGTAAAATACTACATCCGAGATGATAGCCTGCCTTAGGTTAGGATATATAACGCTATAGACGTATATAATATTCCAACCGAGATGTACGGGACGTCACGAACGGGATTCTGTAATACATTACCAGCGAGGGGCTAGATGTGTTAGGTTAGGCTATATTACGTTATAGACCTATATAATGTTCCCACCGAGAAGTAGGGGCCGATACGGCAGGAATGTTGTAAAATACTACATCCGAGATGATAGCCTGCCTTAGGTTAGGATATATAACGCTATAGACGTATATAATATTCCAACCGAGATGTACGGGACGTCACGAACGGGATTCTGTAAAACATTACCAGCGAGGGGCTAGATGTGGTACGTTAGGTTATATTACGTTATAGACCTATATAATGTTCCCACCGAGAAGTAGATGCCGATACGCCACGAATGTTGTAAAATACTACATCCGAGAGGTTAGCCTGCCTTACGTTAGGATATATATCGCTGTAGACGTATATAATATCCCAACCGAGATGTACGGGACGACACGAACGTGATCCTGTAAAACATTACCAGCGAGGGGCTAGATGTGTTAGTTTAGGTTGTGATACGTTATAGACGTATATAATGTTCCCACCGAGAAGTAGGGGCCGATATGCCAGGAATGTTGTAAAATACTGCATCCGAGATGATGGCCTGCCTTAGGTTAGGATATATAACGCTATAGACTTATATAATATCCCAACCGAGATGTACGGGACGAGAGGAACCGGATCCTGTAAAACATTACCTGCGAGGGGCTAGATGTGTTAGGTTAGGTTATATTAAGTTATAGACCTATATAATGTTCCCACCGAGAAATAGGGGCCGATACGCCAGGAATGTTGTAAAATACTACATCCGAGATGATGGCCTGCCTTAGGTTAGGATATATAACGCTATAGACGTATATAATATCCCAACTGAGACGTACGGGACGACACAAACGGGATTCTGTAAAATATTACCAGCGAGGGGCTAGATGGGTTAGGTTAGGTTATGTTACGTTATAGACGTATATAATGTTCCCACCGAGAAGTAGAGGCCGATACGCCAGGCATGTTGTAAAATACTGCATTCGAGATGTTAGCCTGCCTTAGGTTAGGATATACAACGCTCTAAACGTATATAATGTCCCAACCGAGACATACGGGACGACACGAACGGGATTCTGTAAAACATTACCAGCGAGGGGCTAGATGTGTTAGGTTAGGTTATATTACGTTATAGACCTATATAATGTTCCCACCGAGAAGTAGGGGCCGATACGGCAGGAATGTTGTAAAATACTACATCCGAGATGATAGCCTGCCTTAGGTTAGGATATATAACGCTAGAGACGTATATGATATCCCAACCGAGATGCACGGGACGTCACGATCGGTATTCTGTAAAACATTACCAGCGAGGTTCTAGATGTGTTAGGTTAGGTTATACTACGTCATAGACGAATATAATGTTCCCACCGAGAAGTAGAGGCCGATACGCCAGGCATGATATAAAATACTACGTCCGAGATGTTAGTCTGTTTAGGTTAGGATATATAACGCTATAGTCGTATATAATGTCCCAACCGAGACGTACGGGACGACAAGAACGTGATTGTGTAAAACATTACCAGCGAGGGGCTAGATGTGTTAGTTTAGGTTGTGATACGTTATAGACGTATATAATGTTCCCATCGAGAAGTAGAGGCCGATACGCCAGGCATGATGTAAAATACTACATCCGAGATGTTAGTCTGTTTAGGTTAGGATATATAACGCTATAGTCGTATATAATGTCCCAACCGAGACGTACGGGACGACACGAACGTGATTCTGTAAAACATTACCAGCGAGGGGCTAGATGTGTTAGTTTAGGTTGTGATACGTTATAGACGTATATAATGTTCCCACCGAGAAGTAGAGGCCGATACGCCAGGCATGATGTAAAATACTACATCTGAGATGTTAGTCTCTTTAGGTTAGGATATATAACGCTATAGACGTATATAATATCCCAACTGAGACGTACGGGACGACACAAACGGGATTCTGGAAAATATTACCAGCGAGGGGCTAGATGGGTTAGGTTAGGTTATGTTACGTTATAGACGTATATAATGTTCCCACCGAGAAGTAGAGGCCGATACGCCAGGTATGTTGTAAAATACTGCATCCGAGATGTTAGCCTGCCTTAGGTTAGGATATACAACGCTCTAAACGTATATAATGTCCCAACCGAGACATACGGGACGACACGAACGGGATTCTGTAAAACATTACCAGCGAGGGGCTAGATGTGTTAGGTTAGGTTATATTACGTTATAGACCTATATAATGTTCCCACCGAGAAGTAGGGGCCGATACGGCAGGAATGTTGTAAAATACTACATCCGAGATGATAGCCTGCCTTAGGTTAGGATATATAACGCTACAGACGTATATGATATCCCAACCGAGATGTACGGGACGTCACGATCGGTATTCTGTAAAACATTACCAGCGAGGTTCTAGATGTGTTAGGTTAGGTTATACTACGTCATAGACGAATATAATGTTCCCACCGAGAAGTAGAGGCCGATACGCCAGGCATGATATAAAATACTACATCCGAGATGTTAGTCTGTTTATGTTAGGATATATAACGCTATAGTCGTATATAATGTCCCAACCGAGACGTACGGGACGACAAGAACGTGATTGTGTAAAACATTACCAGCGAGGGGCTAGATGTGTTAGTTTAGGTTGTGATACGTTATAGACGTATATAATGTTCCCACCGAGAAGTAGAGGCCGATACGCCAGGCATGATGTAAAATACTACATCCGAGATGTTAGTCTCTTTAGGTTAGGATATATAGCGCTATAGTCGTATATAATGTCCCAACCGAGACGTACGGGACGACACGAACGTGATTCTGTAAAACATTACCAGCGAGGGGCTAGATGTGTTAGTTTAGGTTGTGATACGTTATAGACGTATATAATGTTCCCACCGAGAAGTAGAGGCCGATACGCCAGGCATGATGTAAAATACTACATCCGAGATGTTAGTCTCTTTAGGTTAGGATATATAACGCTATAGACGTATATAATATCCCAACTGAGACGTACGGGACGACAAAAACGGGATTCTGGAAAATATTACCAGCGAGGGGCTAGATGGGTTAGGTTAGGTTATGTTACGTTATAGACGTATATAATGTTCCCACCGAGAAGTAGAGGCCGATACGCCAGGAATGTTGTAAAATACTGCATCCGAGATGTTAGCCTGCCTTAGGTTAGGATATATAACGCTCTAAACGTATATAATGTCCCAACCGAGACATACGGGACGACACGAACGGGATTCTGTAAAACATTACCAGCCAGGGGCTAGATGTGTTAGGTTAGGTTATATTACGTTATAGACCTATATAATGTTCCCACCGAGAAGTAGGGGCCGTTACGGCAGGAATGTTGTAAAATACTACATCCGAGATGATAGCCTGTCTTAGGTTAGGATATATAACGCTATAGACGTATATAATATTCCAACCGAGATGTACGGGACGTCACGAACGGGATTCTGTAAAACATTACCAGCGAGGGGCTAGATGTGGTAGGTTAGGTTATATTACGTTATAGACCTATATAATGTTCCCACCGAGAAGTAGAGGCCGATACGCCACGAATGTTGTAAAATACTACATCCGAGAGGTTAGCCTGCCTTACGTTAGGATATATATCGATGTAGACGTATATAATATCCCAACCGAGATGTACGGGACGTCACGAACGGTATTCTGTAAAACATTACCAGCGAGGTTCTAGATGTGTTAGGTTAGGTTATATTACGTCATAGACGAATATAATGTTCCCACCGAGAGGTAGAGGCCGATACGCCAGGCATGATGTAAAATACTACATGCGAGATGTTAGTCTGCCTTAGGTTAGGATATATAACGCTATAGTCGTATATAATGTCCCAACCGAGTCGTACGGGACGACACGAACGTGATTCTGTAAAACATTACCAGCGAGGTTCTAGATGTGTTAGTTTAGGTTGTGATACGTTATAGACGTATATAATGTTCCCACCGAGAAGTAGGGGCCGATATGCCAGGAATGTTGTAAAATACTGCATCCGAGATGATAGCCTGCCTTAGGTTAGGATATATAACGCTAGAGACGTATATAATGTCCCAACCGAGTCGTACGGGACGACACGAACGTGATTCTGTAAAACATTACCAGCGAGGGTCTAGATGTGTTAGTTTAGGTTGTGATACGTTATAGACGTATATAATGTTCCCACCGAGAAGTAGGCGCCGATATGCCAGGAATGTTGTAAAATACTACATCCGAGATGATAGCCTGCCTTAGGTTAGGATATATAACGCTATAGTCGTATATAATGTCCCAACCGAGACGTACGGGACAACACGAACGTGATTCTGTAAAACATTACCAGCGAGGGGCTAGATGTGTTAGTTTAGGTTGTGATACGTTATAGACGTATATAATGTTCCCACCGAGAAGTAGGGGCCGATATGCCAGGAATGTTGTAAAATACTGCATCCGAGATGATAGCCTGCCTTAGGTTAGGATATATAACGCTATAGACTTATATAATATCCCAACCGATATGTACGGGACGACAGGAACCGGATTCTGTAAAACATTACCTGCGAGGGGCTAGATGTGTTAGGTTAGGTTATATTAAGTTATAGACCTGTATAATGTTCCCACCGAGAAATAGGGGCCGATACGCCAGGAATGTTGTAAAATACTACATCCGAGATGATGGCCTGCCTTAGGTAAGGATATATAACGCTATAGACGTATATAATATCCCAACCGAGAGGTACGGGTCGTCACGAACGGTATTCTGTAAAACATTACCAGCGAGGTTCTAGATGTGTTAGGTTAGGTTATATTACGTTACAGACGAATATAATGTTCCCACCGAGAGGTAGAGGCTGATACGCCAGGAATGTTGTAAAATACTACATCCGAGATGATAGCCTGCCTTAGGTTAGGATATATAACGCTATAGACGTATATGATATCCCAACCGAGATGTACGGGACGACACGAACGTGATTCTGTAAAACATTACCAGCGAGGGGCTAGATGTGTTAGGTTAGGTTATATTACGTTACAGACGAATATAATGTTCCCACCGAGAAGTAGAGGCCGATACGCCAGGAATGCTGTAAAATACTACATCCGAGATGATAACCTGCCTTAGGTTAGGATATATAACGCTATAGACGTATATGATATCCCAACCGAGATGTACGGGACTTCACGATCGGTATTCTGTAAAACATTACCAGCGAGGTTCTAGATGTGTTAGGTTAGGTTATATTACGTCATAGACGGATATAATGTTCCCACCGAGAAGTAGAGGCCGATACGCCAGGCATGATATAAAATACTACATCCGAGATGTTAGTCTGTTTAGGTTAGGATATATAACGCTATAGTCGTATATAATGTCCCAACCGAGACGTACGGGACGACACGAACGTGATTGTGTAAAACATTACCAGCGAGGGGCTAGATGTGTTAGTTTAGGTTGTGATACGTTATGGACGTATATAATGTTCCCACCGAGAAGTAGAGGCCGATACGCCAGGCATGATGTAAAATACTACATCCGAGATGTTAGTCTGTTTAGGTTAGGATATATAACGCTATAGTCGTATATAATGTCCCAACCGAGACGTACGGGACGACACGTACGTGATTCTGTAAAACATTACCAGCGAGGGGCTAGATGTGTTAGTTTAGGTTGTGATACGTTATAGACGTATATAATGTTCCCACCGAGAAGTAGAGGCCGATACGCCAGGCATGATGTAAAATACTACATCCGAGATGTTAGTCTGTTTAGGTTAGGATATATAACGCTATAGACGTATATAATATCCCAACTGAGACGTACGGGACGACACAAACGGGATTCTGTAAAATATTACCAGCGAGGGGCTAGATGTGTTAGGTTAGGTTATATTACGTCATAGACCTATATAATGTTCCCACCGAGATGTAGGGGCCGATACGGCACGAATGTTGTAAAATACTACATCCGAGATGATAGCCTGCCTTAGGAAAGGATATATAACGCTATAGACTTATATAATATCCCAACCGAGATGTACGGGACGACAGGAACCGGATTCTGTAAAACATTACCTGCGAGGGGCTAGATGTGTTAGGTTAGGTCATATTAAGTTATAGACCTATATAATGTTCCCACCGAGAAATAGGGGCCGATACGCCATGAATGTTGTAAAATACTACATCCGAGATGATGGCCTGCCTTAGGTAAGGATATATAACGCTATAGACTTATATAATATCCCAACCGAGATGTACGGGACGACAGGAACCGGATTCTGTAAAACATTACCTGCGAGGGGCTAGATGTGTTAGGATAGGTCATATTAAGTTATAGACCTATATAATGTTCCCACCGAGAAATAGGGGCCGATACGCCAGGAATGTTGTAAAATACTACATCCGAGATGATGGCCTGCCTTAGGTAAGGATATATAACGCTATAGACGTATATAATATCCCAACCGAGAGGTACGGGACGTCACGAACGGTATTCTGTAAAACATTACCAGCGAGGTTCTAGATGTGTTAGGTTAGGTTATATTACGTCATAGACGAATATAATGTTCCCACCGAGAGGTAGAGGCCGATACGCCAGGCATGATGTAAAATACTACATCCGAGATGTTAGTCTGCCTTAGGTTAGGATATATAACGCTATAGTCGTATATAATGTCCCAACCGAGTCGTACGGGACGACACGAACGTGATTCTGTAAAACATTACCAGCGAGGGTCTAGATGGGTTAGGTTAGGTTATACTACGTTATAGACGTATATAATGCTCCTACCGAGTAGTAGGGGCCGACCCTCCAGGAATGTTGTAAAATACTACATCCGAGGTGTTAGGTTGCCTTAGGTTAGGATATATAACGTTATAGATGTATATAATGTTTCCACGGAGTGGTACGGGCCGACACGACCGGGATTCTGTAAAACATTACCAGCGAGGGGCTAGATGGGTTAGGTTAGGTTATACTACGTTATAAACGTATATAATGCTCCTACCGAGTAGTAGGGGCCGACCCTCCAGGAATGTTGTAAAATACTACATCCGAGATGTTAGATTGCCTTAGGTTAGGATGTATAACGTTATAGATGTATATAATGTTCCCACCGAGAAGTAGAGGCCGATACGCCAGGCATGATGTAAAATACTACATCCGAGATGTTAGTCTGTTTAGGTTAGGATATATAACGCTATAGTCGTATATAATGTCCCAACCGAGACGTACGGGACGACACGAACGTGATTCTGTAAAACATTACCAGCGAGGGGCTAGATGGGTTAGGTTAGGTTATATTACGTTACAGACGAATATAATGTTCCCACCGAGATGTAGGGGCCGATATGCCAGGAATGTTGTAAAATACTGCATCCGAGATGATAGCCTGCCTTAGGTTAGGATATATAACATATAGACGTATATAATATCCCAACTGAGACGTACGGGACGACACAAACGGAATTCTGTAAAATATTACCAGCGAGGGGCTAGATGGGTTAGGTTAGGTTGTGATACGTTATAGACGTATATAATGTTCCCACCGAGAAGTAGGGGCCGATATGCCAGGAATGTTGTAAAATACTGCATCCGAGATGATAGCCTGCCTTAGGTTAGGATATATAACGCTATAGACGTATATAATATTCCAACCGAGATGTACGGGACGTCACGAACGGGATTCTGTAAAACATTACCAGCGAGGGGCTAGATGTGTTAGGTTAGGTTATATTACGTTACAGACGAATATAATGTTCCCACCGAGAAGTAGAGGCCGATACGCCAGGCACGATGTAAAATACTACATCCGAGATGTTAGTCTGTTTAGGTTAAGATATATAACGCTATAGTCGTATATAATGTCCCAACCGAGACGTACGGGACGACACGAACGTGATTGTGTAAAACATTACCAGCGAAGGGCTAGATGCGTTAGTTTAGGTTGTGATACGTTATAGACGTATATAATGTTCCCACCGAGAAGTAGAGGCCGATACGCCAGGAATGGTGTAAAAGACTACATCCGATATGATAGCCTGCCTTAGGTTAGGGTATATAACGCTATAGACGTATATAATATTCCAACCGTGATGTACGGGACGTCACGAACGGGATTCTGTAAAACATTACCAGCGAGGGGCTAGATGTGTTAGGTTAGGTTATATTACGTTACAGACGAATATAATGTTCCCACCGAGAAGTAGAGGCTGATACGCCAGGAATGTTGTAAAATACTACATCCGAGATGATAGCCTGCCTTAGGTTAGGACATATAACGCTATAGACGTATATGATATCCCAACCGAGATGTACGGGACGTCACGACCGGTATTCTGTAAAACATTACTAGCGAGGTTCTAGAAGTGTTAGGTTAGGTTATATTACGTCATAGACGAATATAATGTTCCCACCGAGAAGTAGAGGCCGATACGCCAGGCACGATGTAAAATACTACATCCGAGATGTTAGTCTGTTTAGGTTAGGATATATAACGCTATAGTCGTATATAATGTCCCAACCGAGACGTACGGGACGACACGAACGTGATTGTGTAAAACATTACCAGCGAAGGGCTAGATGTGTTAGTTTAGGTTGTGATACGTTATAGACGTATATAATGTTCCCACCGAGAAGTAGAGGCCGATACGCCAGGAATGGTGTAAAAGACTACATCCGATATGATAGCCTGCCTTAGGTTAGGGTATATAACGCTATAGACGTATATAATATCCCAACCGAGATGTACGGGACGTCACGATCGGTATTCTGTAAAACATTACAAACGAGGTTCTAGATGTGTTAGGTTAGGTTATATTACGTCATAGACGAATATAATGTTCCCACCGAGAAGTAGAGGCCGATACGCCAGGCATGATGTAAAATACTACATCCGAGATGTTAGTCTGTTTAGGTTAGGATATATAACGCTATAGTCGTATATAATGTCCCAACCGAGACGTACGGGACGACACGAACGTGATTCTGTAAAACATTACCAGCGAGGGGCTAGATGGGTTAGGTTAGGTTATATTGCGTTACAGACGAATATAATGTTCCCACCGAGAAGTAGAGGCCGATACGCCAGGCACGATGTAAAATACTACATCCGAGATATTAGTCTGTTTAGGTTAGGATATATAACGCTATAGTCGTATATAATGTCCCAACCGAGACATACGGGACGACACGAACGTGATTGTGTAAAACATTACCAGCGAAGGGCTAGATGTGTTAGTTTAGGTTGTGATACGTTATAGACGTATATAATGTTCCCACCGAGAAGTAGAGGCCGATACGCCAGGAATGGTGTAAAAGACTACATCCGATATGATAGCCTGCCTTAGGTTAGGGTATATAACGCTATAGACGTATATAATATTCCAACCGAGATGTACGGGACGTCACGGACGGGATTCTGTAAAACATTACCAGCGAGGGGCTAGATGTGTTAGGTTAGGTTATATTACGTTACAGACGAATATAATGTTCCCACCGAGAAGTAGAGGCTGATACGCCAGGAATGTTGTAAAATACTACATCCGAGATGATAGCCTGCCTTAGGTTAGGATATATAACGCTATAGAAGTTTATGATATCCCAACCGAGATGTACGGGACGTCACGATCGGTATTCTGTAAAACATTACTAGCGAGGTTCTAGATGTGTTAGGTTAGGTTATATTACGTCATAGACGAATATAATGTTCCCACCGAGAAGTAGAGGCCGATACGCCAGGCACGATGTAAAATACTACATCCGAGATGTTAGTCTGTTTAGGTTAGGATATATAACGCTATAGACGTATATAATATTCCAACCGAGATGTACGGGACGACACGAACGTGATTCTGTAAAACATTACCAGCGAGGGGCTAGATGTGTTAGGTTAGGTTATATTACGTTACAGACGAATATAATGTTCCCACCGAGATGTAGGGGACGATATGCCAGGAATGTTCTAAAATACTGCATCCGAGATGATAGCCTGCCTTAGGTTAGGATATATAACGCTATAGACGTATATGATATCCCAACCGAGATGTACGGGACGTCACGATCGGTATTCTGTAAAACATTACAAACGAGGTTCTAGATGTGTTAGGTTAGGTTATATTACGTCATAGACGAATATAATGTTCCCACCGAGAAGTAGAGGCCGATACGCCAGGCACGATGTAAAATACTACATCCGAGATGTTAGTCTGTTTAGGTTAGGATATATAACGCTATTGTCGTATATGATGTCCCAACCGAGACGTACGGGACGACACGAACGTGATTGTGTAAAACATTACCAGCGAAGGGCTAGATGTGTTAGTTTAGGTTATATTACGTTACAGACGAATATAATGTTCCCACCGAGAAGTAGGGGCCGATATGCCAGGAATGTTGTAAAATACTGCAACCGAGATGATAGCCTGCCTTAGGTTAGGATATATAACGCTATAGACGTATATAATATTCCAACCGAGATGTACGGGACGTCACGAACGGGATTCTGTAAAACATTACCAGCGAGGGGCTAGATGTGTTAGGTTAGGTTATATTACGTTACAGACGAATATAATGTTCCCACCGAGAAGTAGAGGCTGATACGCCAGGAATGTTGTAAAATACTACATCCGAGATGATAGCCTGCCTTAGGTTAGGATATATAACGCTATAGACGTATATAATATCCCAGCTGAGACGTACGGGACGACACGAACGGGATACTGTAAAACATTACCAGCGAGGGGCTAGATGTGTTAGGTTAGGTTATATTACGTTATAGACGTATATAATGTTCCCACCGAGAAGTAGGGGCCGATATGCCAGGAATGTTGTAAAATACTGCATCCGAGATGATAGCCTGCCTTAGGTTAGGATATATAACGCTAGAGACGTATATAATATCCCAACCGAGATGTACGGGACGTCACGATCGGTATTCTGTAAAACATTACAAACGAGGTTCTAGATGTGTTAGGTTAGGTTATATTACGTCATAGACGAATATAATGTTCCCACCGAGAAGTAGAGGCCGATACGCCAGGCATGATGTAAAATACTACATCCGAGATGTTAGTGTGTTTAGGTTAGAATATATAACGCTATAGTCGTATATAATGTCCCAACCGAGACGTACGGGACGACACGAACGTGATTCTGTAAAACATTACCAGCGAGGGGCTAGATGGGTTAGGTTAGGTTATATTACGTTACAGACGAATATAATGTTCCCACCGAGATGTAGGGGCCGATATGCCAGGAATGTTGTAAAATACTGCATCCGAGATGATAGCCTGCCTTAGGTTAGGATATATAACATATAGACGTATATAATATCCCAACTGAGACGTACGGGACGACACAAACGGAATTCTGTAAAATATTACCAGCGAGGGGCTAGATGGGTTAGGTTAGGTTGTGATACGTTATAGACGTATATAATGTTCCCACCGAGAAGTAGGGGCCGATATGCCAGGAATGTTGTAAAATACTGCATCCGAGATGATAGCCTGCCTTAGGTTAGGATATATAACGCTATAGACGTATATAATATTCCAACCGAGATGTACGGGACGTCACGAACGGGATTCTGTAAAACATTACCAGCGAGGGGCTAGATGTGTTAGGTTAGGTTATATTACGTTACAGACGAATATAATGTTCCCACCGAGAAGTAGAGGCCGATACGCCAGGCACGATGTAAAATACTACATCCGAGATGTTAGTCTGTTTAGGTTAAGATATATAACGCTATAGTCGTATATAATGTCCCAACCGAGACGTACGGGACGACACGAACGTGATTGTGTAAAACATTACCAGCGAAGGGCTAGATGTGTTAGTTTAGGTTGTGATACGTTATAGACGTATATAATGTTCCCACCGAGAAGTAGAGGCCGATACGCCAGGAATGGTGTAAAAGACTACATCCGATATGATAGCCTGCCTTAGGTTAGGGTATATAACGCTATAGACGTATATAATATTCCAACCGTGATGTACGGGACGTCACGAACGGGATTCTGTAAAACATTACCAGCGAGGGGCTAGATGTGTTAGGTTAGGTTATATTACGTTACAGACGAATATAATGTTCCCACCGAGAAGTAGAGGCTGATACGCCAGGAATGTTGTAAAATACTACATCCGAGATGATAGCCTGCCTTAGGTTAGGACATATAACGCTATAGACGTATATGATATCCCAACCGAGATGTACGGGACGTCACGACCGGTATTCTGTAAAACATTACTAGCGAGGTTCTAGAAGTGTTAGGTTAGGTTATATTACGTCATAGACGAATATAATGTTCCCACCGAGAAGTAGAGGCCGATACGCCATTCACGATGTAAAATACTACATCCGAGATGTTAGTCTGTTTAGGTTAGGATATATAACGCTATAGTCGTATATAATGTCCCAACCGAGACGTACGGGACGACACGAACGTGATTGTGTAAAACATTACCAGCGAAGGGCTAGATGTGTTAGTTTAGGTTGTGATACGTTATAGACGTATATAATGTTCCCACCGAGAAGTAGAGGCCGATACGCCAGGAATGGTGTAAAAGACTACATCCGATATGATAGCCTGCCTTAGGTTAGGGTATATAACGCTATAGACGTATATAATATCCCAACCGAGATGTACGGGACGTCACGATCGGTATTCTGTAAAACATTACAAACGAGGTTCTAGATGTGTTAGGTTAGGTTATATTACGTCATAGACGAATATAATGTTCCCACCGAGAAGTAGAGGCCGATACGCCAGGCATGATGTAAAATACTACATCCGAGATATTAGTCTGTTTAGGTTAGGATATATAACGCTATAGTCGTATATAATGTCCCAACCGAGACGTACGGGACGACACGAACGTGATTCTGTAAAACATTACCAGCGAGGGGCTAGATGGGTTAGGTTAGGTTATATTGCGTTACAGACGAATATAATGTTCCCACCGAGAAGTAGAGGCCGATACGCCAGGCACGATGTAAAATACTACATCCGAGATATTAGTCTGTTTAGGTTAGGATATATAACGCTATAGTCGTATATAATGTCCCAACCGAGACATACGGGACGACACGAACGTGATTGTGTAAAACATTACCAGCGAAGGGCTAGATGTGTTAGTTTAGGTTGTGATACGTTATAGACGTATATAATGTTCCCACCGAGAAGTAGAGGCCGATACGCCAGGAATGGTGTAAAAGACTACATCCGATATGATAGCCTGCCTTAGGTTAGGGTATATAACGCTATAGACGTATATAATATTCCAACCGAGATGTACGGGACGTCACGAACGGGATTCTGTAAAACATTACCAGCGAGGGGCTAGATGTGTTAGGTTAGGTTATATTACGTTACAGACGAATATAATGTTCCCACCGAGAAGTAGAGGCTGATACGCCAGGAATGTTGTAAAATACTACATCCGAGATGATAGCCTGCCTTAGGTTAGGATATATAACGCTATAGAAGTTTATGATATCCCAACCGAGATGTACGGGACGTCACGATCGGTATTCTGTAAAACATTACTAGCGAGGTTCTAGATGTGTTAGGTTAGGTTATATTACGTCATAGACGAATATAATGTTCCCACCGAGAAGTAGAGGCCGATACGCCAGGCACGATGTAAAATACTACATCCGAGATGTTAGTCTGTTTAGGTTAGGATATATAACGCTATAGACGTATATAATATTCCAACCGAGATGTACGGGACGACACGAACGTGATTCTGTAAAACATTACCAGCGAGGGGCTAGATGTGTTAGGTTAGGTTATATTACGTTACAGACGAATATAATGTTCCCACCGAGATGTAGGGGACGATATGCCAGGAATGTTCTAAAATACTGCATCCGAGATGATAGCCTGCCTTAGGTTAGGATATATAACGCTATAGACGTATATGATATCCCAACCGAGATGTACGGGACGTCACGATCGGTATTCTGTAAAACATTACAAACGAGGTTCTAGATGTGTTAGGTTAGGTTATATTACGTCATAGACGAATATAATGTTCCCACCGAGAAGTAGAGGCCGATACGCCAGGCACGATGTAAAATACTACATCCGAGATGTTAGTCTGTTTAGGTTAGGATATATAACGCTATTGTCGTATATAATGTCCCAACCGAGACGTACGGGACGACACGAACGTGATTGTGTAAAACATTACCAGCGAAGGGCTAGATGTGTTAGTTTAGGTTATATTACGTTACAGACGAATATAATGTTCCCACCGAGAAGTAGGGGCCGATATGCCAGGAATGTTGTAAAATACTGCAACCGAGATGATAGCCTGCCTTAGGTTAGGATATATAACGCTATAGACGTATATAATATTCCAACCGAGATGTACGGGACGTCACGAACGGGATTCTGTAAAACATTACCAGCGAGGGGCTAGATGTGTTAGGTTAGGTTATATTACGTTACAGACGAATATAATGTTCCCACCGAGAAGTAGAGGCTGATATGCCAGGAATGTTGTAAAATACTACATCCGAGATGATAGCCTGCCTTAGGTTAGGATATATAACGCTATAGACGTATATAATATCCCAGCTGAGACGTACGGGACGACACAAACGGGATTCTGTAAAACATTACCAGCGAGGGGCTAGATGTGTTAGGTTAGGTTATATTACGTTATAGACCTATATAATGTTCCCACCGAGAAGTAGGGGCCGATATGCCAGGAATGTTGTAAAATACTGCATCCGAGATGATAGCCTGCCTTAGGTTAGGATATACAACGCTCTAAACGTATATAATGTCCCAACCGAGACATACGGGACGACACGAACGGGATACTGTAAAACATTACCAGCGAGGGGCTAGATGTGTTAGGTTAGGTTATATTACGTTATAGACGTATATAATGTTCCCACCGAGAAGTAGGGGCCGATATGCCAGGAATGTTGTAAAATACTGCATCCGAGATGATAGCCTGCCTTAGGTTAGGATATATAACGCTAGAGACGTATATAATATCCCAACCGAGATGTACGGGACGTCACGATCGGTATTCTGTAAAACATTACAAACGAGGTTCTAGATGTGTTAGGTTAGGTTATATTACGTCATAGACGAATATAATGTTCCCACCGAGAAGTAGAGGCCGATACGCCAGGCATGATGTAAAATACTACATCCGAGATGTTAGTGTGTTTAGGTTAGAATATATAACGCTATAGTCGTATATAATGTCCCAACCGAGACGTACGGGACGACACGAACGTGATTCTGTAAAACATTACCAGCGAGGGGCTAGATGGGTTAGGTTAGGTTATATTACGTTACAGACGAATATAATGTTCCCACCGAGATGTAGGGGCCGACATGCCAGGAATGTTGTAAAATACTGCATCCGAGATGATAGCCTGCCTTAGGTTAGGATATATAACATATAGACGTATATAATATCCCAACTGAGACGTACGGGACGACACAAACGGAATTCTGTAAAATATTACCAGCGAGGGGCTAGATGGGTTAGGTTAGGTTGTGATACGTTATAGACGTATATAATGTTCCCACCGAGAAGTAGGGGCCGATATGCCAGGAATGTTGTAAAATACTGCATCCGAGATGATAGCCTGCCTTAGGTTAGGATATATAACGCTATAGACGTATATAATATTCCAACCGAGATGTACGGGACGTCACGAACGGGATTCTGTGAAACATTACCAGCGAGGGGCTAGATGTGTTAGGTTAGGTTATATTACGTTACAGACGAATATAATGTTCCCACCGAGGAGTAGAGGCCGATACGCCAGGCACGATGTAAAATACTACATCCGAGATGTTAGTCTGTTTAGGTTAGGATATATAACGCTATAGTCGTATATAATGTCCCAACCGAGACGTACGGGACGACACGAACGTGATTGTGTAAAATATTACCAGCGAGGGGCTAGATGGGTTAGGTTAGGCTGTGATACGTTATAGACGTATATAATGTTCCCACCGAGAAGTAGGGGCCGATATGCCAGGAATGTTGTAAAATACTGCATCCGAGATGATAGCCTGCCTTAGGTTAGGATATATAACGCTATAGACGTATATAATATCCCAGCTGAGACGTACGGGACGACACAAACGGGATTCTGTAAAACATTACCAGCGAGGGGCTAGATGTGTTAGGTTAGGTTATATTACGTTATAGACCTATATAATGTTCCCACCGAGAAGTAGGGGCCGATATGCCAGGAATGTTGTAAAATACTGCATCCGAGATGATAGCCTGCCTTAGGTTAGGATATACAACGCTCTAAACGTATATAATGTCCCAACCGAGACATACGGGACGACACGAACGGGATACTGTAAAACATTACCAGCGAGGGGCTAGATGTGTTAGGTTAGGTTATATTACGTTATAGACGTATATAATGTTCCCACCGAGAAGTAGGGGCCGATATGCCAGGAATGTTGTAAAATACTGCATCCGAGATGATAGCCTGCCTTAGGTTAGGATATATAACGTTATAGACGTATATAATATCCCAACCGAGATGTACGGGACGTCACGATCGGTATTCTGTAAAACATTACAAACGAGGTTCTAGATGTGTTAGGTTAGGTTATATTACGTCATAGACGAATATAATGTTCCCACCGAGAAGTAGAGGCCGATACGCCAGGCATGATGTAAAATACTACATCCGAGATGTTAGTCTGTTTAACTTAGGATATATAACGCTATAGTCGTATATAATGTCCCAACCGAGACGTCCGGGACGACACGAACGTGATTCTGTAAAACATTACCAGCGAGGGGCTAGATGTGTTATGTTAGGTTATATTACGTTACAGACGAATATAATGTTCCCACCGAGAAGTAGGGGCCGATATGCCAGGAATGTTGTAAAATACTGCATCCGAGATGATAGCCTGCCTTAGGTTAGGATATATAACGCTATAGACGTATATAATATCCCAACTGAGACGTACGGGACGACACAAACGGGATTCTGTAAAATATTACCAGCGAGGGGCTAGATGCGTTAGGTTAGGTTGTGATACATTATAGACGTATATAATGTTCCCAGCGAGAAGTAGGGGCCGATATGCCAGGAATGTTGTAAAATACTGCATCCGAGATGATAGCCTGCCTTAGGTTAGGATATACAACGCTCTAAACGTATATAATGTCCCAACCGAGACATACGGGACGACACGAACGGGATACTGTAAAACATTACCAGCGAGGGGCTAGATGTGTTAGGTTAGGTTATATTACGTTATAGACGTATATAATGTTCCCACCGAGAAGTAGGGACCGATATGCCAAGAATGTTGTAAAATACTGCATCCGAGATGATAGCCTGCCTTAGGTTAGGATATATAACGCTAGAGACGTATATAATATCCCAACTGGGACGTACGGGACGACACAAACGGGGTTCTGTAAAATATTACCAGCGAGGGGCTAGATGTGTTAGGTTAGGTTATGTTACGTTACAGACGTATATAATGTTCCCACCGAGAAGTAGAGGCCGATACGCCAGGAATGTTGTAAAATACTGCATCCGAGATGTTAGCCTGCCTTAGGTTAGGATATATAACGCTAGAGACGTATATAATATCCCAACTGGGACGTACGGGACGACACAAACGGGGTTCTGTAAAATATTACCAGCGAGGGGCTGGATGTGTTAGGTTAGGTTATATTACGTTATAGACCTATATAATGTTCCCACCGAGAAGTAGGGGCCGATATGCCAGGAATGTTGTAAAATACTGCATCCGAGATGATAGCCTGCCTTAGGTTAGGATAGACAACGCTCTAAACGTATATAATGTCCCAACCGAGACATACGGGACGACACGAACGGGATACTGTAAAACATTACCAGCGAGGGGCTAGATGTGTTAGGTTAGGTTATATTACGTTATAGACGTATATAATGTTCCCACCGAGAAGTAGGGGCCGATATGCCAGGAATGTTGTAAAATACTGCATCCGAGATGATAGCCTGCCTTAGGTTAGGATATATAACGCTAGAGACGTATATAATATCCCAACTGGGACGTACGGGACGACACAAACGGGGTTCTGTAAAATATTACCAGCGAGGGGCTGGATGGGTTAGGTTAGGTTGTGATACGTTATAGACGTATATAATGTTCCCACCGAGAAGTAGAGGCCGATACGCCAGGAATGTTGTAAAATACTACATCCGAGATGATAGCCTGCCTTAGGTTAGGATATATAACGCTATAGTCGTATATAATGTCCCAACCGAGACGTACGGGACGACACGAACGTGATTGTGTAAAACATTACCAGCGAGGGGCTAGATGTGTTAGTTTAGGGTGTGATACGTTATAGACGTATATAATGTTCCCACCGAGAAGTAGAGGCCGATACGCCAGGCATGATGTAAAATACTACATCCGAGATGTTAGTCTGTTTAGGTTAGGATATATAACGCTATAGTCGTATACAATGTCCCAACCGAGACGTACGGGACGACACGAACGTGATTCTGTAAAACATTACCAGCGAGGTTCTAGATGTGTTAGGTTAGGTTATATTACGTTACAGACGAATATAATGTTCCCACCGAGATGTAGGGGCCGATATGCCAGGAATGTTGTAAAATACTGCATCCGAGATGATAGCCTGCCTTAGGTTAGGATATATAACGCTATAGACGTATATAATATCCCAACTGAGACGTACGGGACGACACAAACGGAATTCTGTAAAATATTACCAGCGAGGGGCTAGATGGGTTAGGTTAGGTTGTGATACGTTATAGACGTATATAATGTTCCCACCGAGAAGTAGGGGCCGATATGCCAGGAATGTTGTAAAATACTGCATCCGAGATGATAGCCTGCCTTAGGTTAGGATATATAACGCTATAGACGTATATAATATTCCAACCGAGATGTGCGGGACGTCACGAACGGGATTCTGTAAAACATTACCAGCGAGGGGCTAGATGTGTTAGGTTAGGTTATATTACGTTACAGACGAATATAATGTTCCCATCGAGAAGTAGAGGCTGACACGCCAGGAATGTTGTAAAATACTACATCCGAGATGATAGCCTGCCTTAGGTTAGGATATATAACGCTATAGACGTATATGATATCCCAACCGAGATGTACGGGACGTCACGATCGGTATTCTGTAAAACATGACCAGCGAGGTTCTAGATGTGTTAGGTTAGGTTATATTACGTCATAGACGAATATAATGTTCCCACCGTGAAGTAGAGGCCGATACGCCAGGCATGATGTAAAATACTACATCCGAGATGTTAGTCTGTTTAGGTTAGGATATATAACGCTATAGTCGTATATAATGTCCCAACCGAGACGTACGGGACGACACGAACGTGATTCTGTAAAACATTACCAGCGAGGGGCTAGATGTGTTAGGTTAGGTTATATTACGTTACAGACGAATATATTGTTCCCACCGAGATGTAGGGGCCGATATGCCAGGAATGTTGTAAAATACTGCATCCGAGATGATAGCCTGCCTTAGGTTAGGATATATAACGCTATAGACGTATATAATATCCCAACTGAGACGTACGGGACGACACAAACGGGATTCTGTAAAATATTACCAGCGAGGGGCTAGATGGTTTAGGTTAGGTTGTGATACGTTATAGAAGTATATAATGTTCCCACCGAGAAGTAGGGGCCGATATGCCAGGAATGTTGTAAAATACTGCATCCGAGATGATAGCCTGCCTTAGGTTAGGATATATAACGCTATAGACGTATATAATATCCCAGCTGAGACGTACGGGACGACACAAACGGGATTCTGTAAAATATTACCAGCGAGGGCCAGATTGGTTAGGTTAGGCTATGTTACGTTACAGACGTATATAATGTTCCCACCGAGAAGTAGAGGCCGATACGCCAGGAATGTTGTAAAATACTGCATCCGAGATGTTAGCCTGCCTTAGGTTAGGATATACAACGCTCTAAACGTATATAATGTCCCAACCGAGACATACGGGACTACACGAACGGGATTCTGTAAAACATTACCAGCGAGGGGCTAGATGTGTTAGGTTAGGTTATATTACGTTATAGACCTATATAATGTTCCCACCGAGAAGTAGGGGCCGATACGGCAGGAATGTTCTAAAATACTACATCCGAGATGATAGCCTGCCTTAGGTTAGGATATATAACGCTATAGACGTATACAATATTCCAACCGAGATGTACGGGACGTCACGAACGGGATTCTGTAAAACATTAACAGCGAGGGGCTAGATGTGGTAGGTTAGGTTATATTACGTTATAGACCTATATAATGTTCCCACCGAGAAGTAGAGGCCGATACGCCACGAATGTTGTAAAATACTACATTCGAGCGGTTAGCCTGCATTACGTTAGGATATATATCGCTGTAGACGTATATAATATCCCAACCGAGATGTACGGGACGACACGAACGTGATCCTGTAAAACATTACCAGCGAGGGGCTAGATGTGTTAGTTTAGGTAGTGATACGTTATAGACGTATATAATGTTCCCACCGAGAAGTAGGGGCCGATATGCCAGGAATGTTGTAAAATACTGCAACCGAGATGATAGCCTGCCTTAGGTTAGGATATATAACGCTATAGACTTATATAATATCCCAACCGAGATGTACGGGACGAGAGGAACCGGATTCTGTAAAACATTACCTGCGAGGGGCTAGATGTGTTAGGTTAGGTTATATTAATTTATAGACCTATATAATGTTCCCACCGAGAAATAGGGGCCGATACGCCAGGAATGTTGTAAAATACTGCATCCGAGATGATGGCCTGCCTTAGGTTAGGATATATAACGCTATAGACGCATATAATATCACAACCGAGAGGTACGGGACGTCACGAACGGTATTCTGTAAAACATTACCAGCGAGGTTCTAGATGTGTTAGGTTAGGTTATATTACGTCATAGACGAATATAATGTTCCCACCGAGAAGTAGAGGCCGATACGCCATGCATGATGTAAAATACTACATCCGAGATGTTAGTCTGCCTTAGGTTAGGATATATAACGCTATAGTCGTATATAATGTCCCAACCGAGACGTACGGGACGACACGAACGTGATTCTGTAAAACATTACCAGCGAGGGGCTAGATGTGTTAGTTTAGGTTGTGATACGTTATAGACGTATATAATGTTCCCACCGAGAAGTAGGGGCCGATATGCCAGGAATGTTGTAAAATACTGCATCCGAGATGATAGCCTCCCTTAGGTTAGGATATATAACGCTATAGACGTATATAATATCCCAACTGGGACGTACGGGACGACACAAACGGGGTTCTGTAAAATATTACCAGCGAGGGGCTAGATGGGTTAGGTTAGGTTGTGATACGTTATAGACGTATATAATCTTCCCACCGAGAAGTAGAGGCCGATACGACAGGAATGTTGTAAAATACTGCATCCGAGATGATAGCCTGCCTTAGGTTAGGATATATAACGCTATAGACGTATATGATATCCCAACCGAGATGTACGGGACGTCACGATCGGTATTCTGTAAAACATTACCAGCGAGGTTCTAGATGTGTTAGGTTAGGTTATATTACGTCATAGACGAATATAATGTTCCCACCGAGAAGTAGAGGCCGATACGCCAGGCATGATGTAAAATACTACATCCGAGATGTTAGTCTGTTTAGGTTAGGATATATAACGCTATAGACGTATATGATATCCCAACCGAGATGTACGGGACGTCACGATCGGTATTCTGTAAAACATTACAAACGAGGTTCTAGATGTGTTAGGTTAGGTTATATTACGTCATAGACGAATATAGTGTTCCCACCGAGATGTAGGGGCCGATATGCCAGGAATGTTGTAAAATACTGCATCCGAGATGATAGCCTGCCTTAGGTTAGGATATATAATGCTATAGACGTATATAATATCCCAGCTGAGACGTACGGGACGACACAAACGGGATTCTGTAAAACATTACCAGCGAGGGGCTAGATGTGTTAGGTTAGGTTATATTACGTTATAGACCTATATAATGTTCCCACCGAGAAGTAGGGGCCGATATGCCAGGAATGTTGTAAAATACTGCATCCGAGATGATAGCCTGCCTTAGGTTAGGATATACAACGCTCTAAACGTATATAATGTCCCAACCGAGACATACGGGACGACACGAACGGGATACTGTAAAACATTACCAGCGAGGGGCTAGATGTGTTAGGTTAGGTTATATTACGTTATAGACGTATATAATGTTCCCACCGAGAAGTAGGGGCCGATATGCCAGGAATGTTGTAAAATACTGCATCCGAGATGATAGCCTGCCTTAGGTTAGGATATATAACGCTAGAGACGTATATAATATCCCAACTGGGACGTACGGGACGACACAAACGGGGTTCTGTAAAATATTACCAGCGAGGGGCTGGATGGGTTAGGTTAGGTTGTGATACGTTATAGACGTATATAATGTTCCCACCGAGAAGTAGAGGCCGATACGCCAGGAATGTTGTAAAATACTACATCCGAGATGATAGCCTGCCTTAGGTTAGGATATATAACGCTATAGTCGTATATAATGTCCCAACCGAGACGTACGGGACGACACGAACGTGATTGTGTAAAACATTACCAGCGAGGGGCTAGATGTGTTAGTTTAGGGTGTGATACGTTATAGACGTATATAATGTTCCCACCGAGAAGTAGAGGCCGATACGCCAGGCATGATGTAAAATACTACATCCGAGATGTTAGTCTGTTTAGGTTAGGATATATAACGCTATAGTCGTATATAATGTCCCAACCGAGACGTACGGGACGACACGAACGTGATTCTGTAAAACATTACCAGCGAGGTTCTAGATGTGTTAGGTTAGGTTATATTACGTTACAGACGAATATAATGTTCCCACCGAGATGTAGGGGCCGATATGCCAGGAATGTTGTAAAATACTGCATCCGAGATGATAGCCTGCCTTAGGTTAGGATATATAACGCTATAGACGTATATAATATCCCAACTGAGACGTACGGGACGACACAAACGGAATTCTGTAAAATATTACCAGCGAGGGGCTAGATGGGTTAGGTTAGGTTGTGATACGTTATAGACGTATATAATGTTCCCACCGAGAAGTAGGGGCCGATATGCCAGGAATGTTGTAAAATACTGCATCCGAGATGATAGCCTGCCTTAGGTTAGGATATATAACGCTATAGACGTATATAATATTCCAACCGAGATGTGCGGGACGTCACGAACGGGATTCTGTAAAACATTACCAGCGAGGGGCTAGATGTGTTAGGTTAGGTTATATTACGTTACAGACGAATATAATGTTCCCATCGAGAAGTAGAGGCTGACACGCCAGGAATGTTGTAAAATACTACATCCGAGATGATAGCCTGCCTTAGGTTAGGATATATAACGCTATAGACGTATATGATATCCCAACCGAGATGTACGGGACGTCACGATCGGTATTCTGTAAAACATGACCAGCGAGGTTCTAGATGTGTTAGGTTAGGTTATATTACGTCATAGACGAATATAATGTTCCCACCGTGAAGTAGAGGCCGATACGCCAGGCATGATGTAAAATACTACATCCGAGATGTTAGTCTGTTTAGGTTAGGATATATAACGCTATAGTCGTATATAATGTCCCAACCGAGACGTACGGGACGACACGAACGTGATTCTGTAAAACATTACCAGCGAGGGGCTAGATGTGTTAGGTTAGGTTATATTACGTTACAGACGAATATATTGTTCCCACCGAGATGTAGGGGCCGATATGCCAGGAATGTTGTAAAATACTGCATCCGAGATGATAGCCTGCCTTAGGTTAGGATATATAACGCTATAGACGTATATAATATCCCAGCTGAGACGTACGGGACGACACAAACGGGATTCTGTAAAATATTACCAGCGAGGGGCTAGATGGGTTAGGTTAGGTTATGTTACGTTACAGACGTATATAATGTTCCCACCGAGAAGTAGAGGCCGATACGCCAGGCATGTTGTAAAATACTACATCCGAGATGTTAGCCTGCCTTAGGTTAGGATATATAACGCTATAGTCGTATATAATGTCCCAACCGAGACGTACGGGACGACACAAACGGGATTCTGTAAAACATTACCAGCGAGGGGCTAGATGGGTTAGGTTAGGTTGTGATACGTTATAGACGTATATAATGTTCCCACCGAGAAGTAGAGGCCGATACGCCACGAATGTTGTAAAATACTACATCCGAGATGATAGCCTGCCTTAGGTTAGGATATATAACGCTATAGTCGTATATAATGTCCCAACCGAGACGTACGGGACGACACGAACGTGATTGTGTAAAACATTACCAGCGAGGGGCTAGATGTGTTAGTTTAGGTTGTGATACGTTATAGACGTATATAATGTTCCCACCGAGAAGTAGAGGCCGATACGCCAGGCATGATGTAAAATACTACATCCGAGATGTTAGTCTGTTTAGGTTAGGATATATAACGCTATAGTCGTATATAATGTCCCAACCGAGACGTACGGGACGACACGAACGTGATTCTGTAAAACATTACCAGCGAGGTTCTAGATGTGTTAGGTTAGGTTATATTACGTTACAGACGAATATAATGTTCCCACCGAGATGTAGGGGCCGATATGCCAGGAATGTTGTAAAATACTGCATCTGAGATGATAGCCTGCCTTAGGTTAGGATATATAACGCTATAGACGTATATAATATCCCAACTGAGACGTACGGGACGACACAAACGGAATTCTGTAAAATATTACCAGCGAGGGGCTAGATGGGTTAGGTTAGGTTGTGATACGTTATAGACGTATATAATGTTCCCACCGAGAAGTAGGGGCCGATATGCCAGGAATGTTGTAAAATACTGCATCCGAGATGATAGCCTGCCTTAGGTTAGGATATATAACGCTATAGACGTATATAATATTCCAACCGAGATGTGCGGGACGTCATGAACGGGATTCTGTAAAACATTACCAGCGAGGGGCTAGATGTGTTAGGTTAGGTTATATTACGTTACAGACGAATATATTGTTCCCACCGAGATGTAGGGGCCGATATGCCAGGAATGTTGTAAAATACTGCATCCGAGATGATAGCCTGCCTTAGGTTAGGATATATAACGCTATAGACGTATATAATATCCCAACTGAGACGTACGGGACGACACAAACGGGATTCTGTAAAATATTACCAGCGAGGGGCTAGATGGTTTAGGTTAGGTTGTGATACGTTATAGACGTATATAATGTTCCCACCGAGAAGTAGGGGCCGATATGCCAGGAATGTTGTAAAATACTGCATCCGAGATGATAGCCTGCCTTAGGTTAGGATATATAACGCTATAGACGTATATAATATCCCAGCTGAGACGTACGGGACGACACAAACGGGATTCTGTAAAATATTACCAGCGAGGGGCTAGATGGGTTAGGTTAGGTTATGTTACGTTACAGACGTATATAATGTTCCCACCGAGAAGTAGAGGCCGATACGCCAGGAATGTTGTAAAATACTGCATCCGAGATGTTAGCCTGCCTTAGGTTAGGATATACAACGCTCTAAACGTATATAATGTCCCAACCGAGACATACGGGACGACACGAACGGGATTCTGTAAAACATTACCAGCGAGGGGCTAGATGTGTTAGGTTAGGTTATATTACGTTATAGACCTATATAACGTTCCCACCGAGAAGTAGGGGCCGATACGACAGGAATGTTGTAAAATACTGCATCCGAGATGATAGCCTGCCTTAGGTTAGGATATATAACGCTATAGACGTATATAATATCCCAGCTGAGACGTACGGGACGACACAAACGGGATTCTGTAAAACATTACCAGCGAGGGGCTAGATGTGTTAGGTTAGGTTATATTACGTTATAGACCTATATAATGTTCCCACCGAGAAGTAGGGGCCGATATGCCAGGAATGTTGTAAAATACTGCATCCGAGATGATAGCCTGCCTTAGGTTAGGATATACAACGCTCTAAACGTATATAATGTCCCAACCGAGACATACGGGACGACACGAACGTGATTCTGTAAAACATTACCAGCGAGGGGCTAGATGTGTTAGGTTAGGTTATATTACGTTACAGACGAATATAATGTTCCCACCGAGAAGTAGAGGCCGATATGCCAGGAATGTTGTAAAATACTGCATCCGAGGTGATTGCCTGCCTTAGGTTAAGATATATAACGCTATAGACGTATATAATATCCCAACTGAGACGTACGGGACGACACAAACGGGATTCTGTAAAATATTACCAGCGAGGGGCGAAATGGGTTAGGTTAGGTTGTGATACGTTATAGACGTGTATAATGTTCCCACCGAGAAGTAGGGGCCGATATGCCAGGAATGTTGTAAAATACTGCATCCGAGATGATAGCCTGCCTTAGGTTAGGATATATAATGCTATAGACGTATATAATATTCCAACCGAGATGTACGGGACGTCACGAACGGGATTCTGTAAAACATTACCAGCGAGGGGCTAGATGTGTTAGGTTAGGTTATATAACGTTACAGACGAATATAATGTTCCCACCGAGAAGTAGGGGCCGATACGCCAGGAATGTTGTAAAATACTACATCCGAGATGATAGCCTGCCTTAGGTTAGGATATATAACGCTATAGACGTATATGATATCCCAACCGAGATGTACGGAACGTCACGATCGGTATTCTGTAAAACATTACCAGCGAGGTTCTAGATGTGTTAGGTTAGGTTATATTACGTCATACACGAATATAATGTTCCCACCGAGAAGTAGAGGCCGATACGCCAGGCATGATATAAAATACTACATCCGAGATGTTAGTCTGTTTAGGTTAGGATATATAACGCTATAGTCGTATATAATGTCCCAACCGAGACGTACGGGACGACACGAACGTGATTGTATAAAACATTACCAGCGAGGGGCTAGATGTGTTAGTTTAGGTTGTGATACGTTATAGACGTATATAATGTTCCCACCGAGAAGTAGAGGCCGATACGCCAGGCATGATGTAAAATACTACATCCGAGATGTTAGTCTGTTTAGGTTAGGGTATATAACGCTATAGTCGTATATAATGTCCCAACCGAGACGTACGGGACGACACGAACGTGATTCTGTAAAACATTACCAGCGAGGGGCTAGATGTGTTAGTTTAGGTTGTGATACGTTATAGACGTATATAATGTTCCCACCGAGAAGTAGGGGCCGATATGCCAGGAATGTTGTAAAATACTGCATCCGAGATGATAGCCTGCCTTAGGTTAGGATATATAACGCTATAGACGTATATAATATCCCAACTGAGACGTACGGGACGACACAAACGGGATTCTGTAAAACATTACCAGCGAGGTTCTAGATGTGTTAGGTTAGGTTATATTACGTCATAGACGAGTATAATGTTCCCACCGAGAAGTAGAGGCCGATACGCCAGGCATGATGTAGAATACTACATCCGAGATGTTAGTCTGTTTAGGTTAGGATATATAACGCTATAGTCGTATATAATGTCCCAACCGAGACGTACGGGACAACACGAACGTGATTCTGTAAAACATTACCAGCGAGGGGCTAGATGTGTTAGTTTAGGTTGTGATACCTTATAGACGTATATAATGTTCCCACCGCGAAGTAGGGGCCGATATGCCAGGAATGTTGTAAAATACTGCATCCGAGATGATAGCCTGCCTTAGGTTAGGATATATAACGCTATAGACGTATATAATATCCCAACTGAGACGTACGGGACGACACAAACGGGATTCTGTAAAATATTACCAGCGAGGGGCGAAATGGGTTAGGTTAGGTTGTGATACGTTATAGACGTGTATAATGTTCCCACCGAGAAGTAGGGGCCGATATGCCAGGAATGTTGTAAAATACTGCATCCGAGATGATAGCCTGCCTTAGGTTAGGATATATAATGCTATAGACGTATATAATATTCCAACCGAGATGTACGGGACGTCACGAACGGGATTCTGTAAAACATTACCAGCGAGGGGCTAGATGTGTTAGGTTAGGTTATATAACGTTACAGACGTATATAATGTTCCCACCGAGAAGTAGAGGCCGATACGCCAGGAATGTTGTAAAATACTACATCCGAGATGATAGCCTGCCTTAGGTTAGGATATATAACGCTATAGACGTATATGATATCCCAACCGAGATGTACGGAACGTCACGATCGGTATTCTGTAAAACATTACCAGCGAGGTTCTAGATGTGTTAGGTTAGGTTATATTACGTCATACACGAATATAATGTTCCCACCGAGAAGTAGAGGCCGATACGCCAGGCATGAAATAAAATACTACATCCGAGATGTTAGTCTGTTTAGGTTAGGATATATAACGCTATAGTCGTATATAATGTCCCAACCGAGACGTACGGGACGACACGAACGTGATTGTGTAAAACATTACCAGCGAGGGGCTAGATGTGTTAGTTTAGGTTGTGATACGTTATAGACGTATATAATGTTCCCACCGAGAAGTAGAGGCCGATACGCCAGGCATGATGTAAAATACTACATCCGAGATGTTAGTCTGTTTAGGTTAGGGTATATAACGCTATAGTCGTATATAATGTCCCAACCGAGACGTACGGGACGACACGAACGTGATTCTGTAAAACATTACCAGCGAGGTGCTAGATGTGTTAGTTTAGGTTGTGATACGTTATAGACGTATATAATGTTCCCACCGAGAAGTAGGGGCCGATATGCCAGGAATGTTGTAAAATACTGCATCCGAGATGATAGCCTGCCTTAGGTTAGGATATATAACGCTATAGACGTATATAATATCCCAACTGAGACGTACGGGACGACACAAACGGGATTCTGTAAAACATTACCAGCGAGGTTCTAGATGTGTTAGGTTAGGTTATATTACGTCATAGACGAGTATAATGTTCCCACCGAGAAGTAGAGGCCGATACGCCAGGCATGATGTAGAATACTACATCCGAGATGTTAGTCTGTTTAGGTTAGGATATATAACGCTATAGTCGTATATAATGTCCCAACCGAGACGTACGGGACAACACGAACGTGATTCTGTAAAACATTACCAGCGAGGGGCTAGATGTGTTAGTTTAGGTTGTGATACCTTATAGACGTATATAATGTTCCCACCGAGAAGTAGGGGCCGATACGCCAGGAATGTTGTAAAATACTGCATCCGAGATGATAGCCTGCCTTAGGTTAGGATATATAACGCTATAGACGTATATAATATCCCAACTGAGACGTACGGGACGACACAAACGGGATTCTATAAAATATTACCAGCGAGGGGCTAGATGGGTTAGGTTAGGTTATGTTACGTTATAGACGTATATAATGTTCCCACCGAGAAGTAGAGGCCGATACGCCAGGAATGTTGTAAAATACTGCATCCGAGATGTTAGCCTGCCTTAGGTTAGGATATACAACGCTCTAAACGTATATAATGTCCCAACCGAGACATACGGGACGACACGAACGGGATTCTGTAAAACATTACCAGCGAGGGGCGAGATGTGTTAGGTTAGGTTATATTACGTTATAGACCTATATAATGTTCCCACCGAGAAGTAGGGGCCGATACGGCAGGAATGTTGTGAAATACTACATCCGAGATGGTAGCCTGCCTTAGGTTAGGATATATAACGCTATAGACGTATATAGTATTCCAACCGAGATGTACGGGACGTCACGAACGGGATTCTGTAAAACATTACCAGCGAGGGGCTAGATGTGTTAGGTTAGGTTATATTACGTTACAGACGAATATAATGTTCCCACCGAGAAGTAGAGGCTGATACGCCAGGAATGTTGTAAAATACTACATCCGAGATGATAGCCTGCCTTAGGTTAGGATATATAACGCTATAGACGTATATGGTATCCCAACCGAGATGTACGGGACGTCACGATCGGTATTCTGTAAAACATTACCAGCGAGGTTCTAGATGTGTTAGGTTAGGTTATATTACGTCATAGACGAATATAATGTTCCCACCGAGAAGTATAGGCTGATACGCCAGGCATGATGTAAAATACTACATCCGAGATGTTAGTCTGTTTAGGTTAGGATATATAACGCAATAGTCGTATATAATGTCCCAACCGAGACGTACGGGACGACACGAACGTGATTCTGTAAAACATTACCAGCGAGGGGCTAGATGTGTTAGGTTAGGTTATATTACGTTACAGACGAATATAATGTTCCCACCGAGATGTAGGGGCCGATATGCCAGGAATGTTGTAAAATACTGCATCCGAGATGATAGCCTGCCTTAGGTTAGGATATATAACGCTATAGACGTATATAATATCCCAACTGAGACGTACGGGACGACACAAACGAGATTCTGTAAAATATTACCAGCGAGGGGCTAGATGGGTTAGGTTAGGTTGTGATACGTTATAGACGTATATAATGTTCCCACCGAGAAGTAGGGGCCGATATGCCAGGAATGTTGTAAAATACTGCATCCGAGATGATAGCCTGCCTTAGGTTAGGATATATAACGCTATAGACGTATATAATATTCCAACCGAGATGTACGGGACGTCACGAACGGGATTCTGTAAAACATTACCAGCGAGGGGCTAGATGTGTTAGGTTAGGTTATATTACGTTACAGACGAATATAATGTTCCCACCGAGAAGTAGAGGCTGATACGCCAGGAATGTTGTAAAATACTACATCCGAGATGATAGCCTGCCTTAGGTTAGGATATATAACGCTATAGACGTATATGGTATCCCAACCGAGATGTACGGGACGTCACGATCGGTATTCTGTAAAACATTACCAGCGAGGTTCTAGATGTGTTAGGTTAGGTTATATTACGTCATAGACGAATATAATGTTCCCACCGAGAAGTATAGGCTGATACGCCAGGCATGATGTAAAATACTACATCCGAGATGTTAGTCTGTTTAGGTTAGGATATATAACGCAATAGTCGTATATAATGTCCCAACCGAGACGTACGGGACGACACGAACGTGATTCTGTAAAACATTACCAGCGAGGGGCTAGATGTGTTAGGTTAGGTTATATTACGTTACAGACGAATATAATGTTCCCACCGAGATGTAGGGGCCGATATGCCAGGAATGTTGTAAAATACTGCATCCGAGATGATAGCCTGCCTTAGGTTAGGATATATAACGCTATAGACGTATATAATATCCCAACTGAGACGTACGGGACGACACAAACGAGATTCTGTAAAATATTACCAGCGAGGGGCTAGATGGGTTAGGTTAGGTTGTGATACGTTATAGACGTATATAATGTTCCCACCGAGAAGTAGGGGCCGATATGCCAGGAATGTTGTAAAATACTGCATCCGAGATGATAGCCTGCCTTAGGTTAGGATATATAACGCTATAGACGTATATAATATTCCAACCGAGATGTACGGGACGTCACGAACGGGATTCTGTAAAACATTACCAGCGAGGGGCTAGATGTGTTAGGTTAGGTTATATTACGTTACAGACGAATATAATGTTCCCACCGAGAAGTAGAGGCTGATACGCCAGGAATGTTGTAAAATACTACATCCGAGATGATAGCCTGCCTTAGGTTAGGATATATAACGCTAGAGACGTATATGATATCCCAACCGAGATGTACGAGACGTCACGATCGGTATTCTGTAAAACATTACCAGCGAGGTTCTAGATGTGTTAGGTTAGGTTATATTACGTCATAGACGAATATAATGTTCCCACCGAGAAGTAGAGGCCGATACGCCAGGCATGATGTAAAATACTACATCCGAGATGTTAGTCTGTTTAGGTTAGGATATATAACGCTATAGTCGTATATAATTTCCCAACCGAGACGTACGGGACGACACGAACGTGATTGTGTAAAACATTACCAGCGAGGGGCTAGATGTGTTAGGTTAGGTTATATTACGTTACAGACGAATATAATGCTCCCACCGAGATGTAGGGGCCGATATGCCAGGAATGTTGTAAAATACTGCATCCGAGATGATAGCCTGCCTTAGGTTAGGATATATAACGCTATAGACGTATATAATATCCCAACTGAGACATACGGGACGTCACGATCGGTATTCTGTAAAACATTACCAGCGAGGTTCTAGATGTGGTAGGTTAGGTAATATTACGTTATAGACGTATATAATGTTCCCACCGAGAAGTAGAGGCCGATACGCCACGAATGCTGTAAAATACTACATCCGAGAGGTTAGCCTGCCTTACGTTAGGATATATATCGCTGTAGACGTATATAATATTCCAACCGAGATGTACGGGACGTCACGAACGGGATTCTGTAAAACATTACCAGCGAGGGGCTAGATGTGTTAGGTTAGGTTATATTACGTTACAGACGAATATAATGTTCCCACCGAGAAGTAGAGGCTGATACGCCAGGAATGTTGTAAAATACTACATCCGAGATGATAGCCTGCCTTAGGTTAGGATATATAACGCTATAGACGTATATGATATCCCAACCGAGATGTACGGGACGTCACGATCGGTATTCTGTAAAACATTACCAGCGAGGTTCTAGATGTGTTAGGTTAGGTTATATTACGTCATAGACGAATATAATGTTCCCACCGAGAAGTAGAGGCCGATACGCCAGGCATGATGTAAAATACTACATCCGAGATGTTAGTCTGTTTAGGTTAGGATATATAACGCTATAGTCGTATATAATGTCCCAACCGAGACGTACGGGACGACACGAACGTGATTCTGTAAAACATTACCAGCGAGGGGCTAGATGTGTTAGGTTAGGTTATATTACGTTACAGACGAATATAATGTTCCCACCGAGAAGTAGAGGCTGATACGCCAGGAATGTTGTAAAATACTACATCCGAGATGATAGCCTGCCTTAGGTTAGGATATATAACGCTATAGACGTATATGATATCCCAACCGAGATGTACGGGACGTCACGATCGGTATTCTGTAAAACATTACAAACGAGGTTCTAGATGTGTTAGGTTAGGTTATATTACGTCATAGACGAATATAGTGTTCCCACCGAGATGTAGGGGCCGATATGCCAGGAATGTTGTAAAATACTGCATCCGAGATGATAGCCTGCCTTAGGTTAGGATATATAACGCTATAGACGTATATAATATCCCAGCTGAGACGTACGGGACGACACAAACGGGATTCTGTAAAACATTACCAGCGAGGGGCTAGATGTGTTAGGTTAGGTTATATTACGTTATAGACCTATATAATGTTCCCACCGAGAAGTAGGGGCCGATATGCCAGGAATGTTGTAAAATACTGCATCCGAGATGATAGCCTGCCTTAGGTTAGGATATACAACGCTAGAGACGTATATAATATCCCAACTGGGACGTACGGGACGACACAAACGGGGTTCTGTAAAATATTACCAGCGAGGGGCTGGATGGGTTAGGTTAGGTTGTGATACGTTATAGACGTATATAATGTTCCCACCGAGAAGTAGAGGCCGATACGCCAGGAATGTTGTAAAATACTACATCCGAGATGATAGCCTGCCTTAGGTTAGGATATATAACGCTATAGTCGTATATAATGTCCCAACCGAGACGTACGGGACGACACGAACGTGATTGTGTAAAACATTACCAGCGAGGGGCTAGATGTGTTAGTTTAGGGTGTGATACGTTATAGACGTATATAATGTTCCCACCGAGAAGTAGAGGCCGATACGCCAGGCATGATGTAAAATACTACATCCGAGATGTTAGTCTGTTTAGGTTAGGATATATAACGCTATAGTCGTATATAATGTCCCAACCGAGACGTACGGGACGACACGAACGTGATTCTGTAAAACATTACCAGCGAGGTTCTAGATGTGTTAGGTTAGGTTATATTACGTTACAGACGAATATAATGTTCCCACCGAGATGTAGGGGCCGATATGCCAGGAATGTTGTAAAATACTGCATCCGAGATGATAGCCTGCCTTAGGTTAGGATATATAACGCTATAGACGTATATAATATCCCAACTGAGACGTACGGGACGACACAAACGGAATTCTGTAAAATATTACCAGCGAGGGGCTAGATGGGTTAGGTTAGGTTGTGATACGTTATAGACGTATATAATGTTCCCACCGAGAAGTAGGGGCCGATATGCCAGGAATGTTGTAAAATACTGCATCCGAGATGATAGCCTGCCTTAGGTTAGGATATATAACGCTATAGACGTATATAATATTCCAACCGAGATGTGCGGGACGTCACGAACGGGATTCTGTAAAACATTACCAGCGAGGGGCTAGATGTGTTAGGTTAGGTTATATTACGTCATAGACGAATATAATGTTCCCACCGTGAAGTAGAGGCCGATACGCCAGGCATGATGTAAAATACTACATCCGAGATGTTAGTCTGTTTAGGTTAGGATATATAACGCTATAGTCGTATATAATGTCCCAACCGAGACGTACGGGACGACACGAACGTGATTCTGTAAAACATTACCAGCGAGGGGCTAGATGTGTTAGGTTAGGTTATATTACGTTACAGACGAATATATTGTTCCCACCGAGATGTAGGGGCCGATATGCCAGGAATGTTGTAAAATACTGCATCCGAGATGATAGCCTGCCTTAGGTTAGGATATATAACGCTATAGACGTATATAATATCCCAACTGAGACGTACGGGACGACACAAACGGGATGCTGTAAAATATTACCAGCGAGGGGCTAGATGGTTTAGGTTAGGTTGTGATACTTTATAGAAGTATATAATGTTCCCACCGAGAAGTAGGGGCCGATATGCCAGGAATGTTGTAAAATACTGCATCCGAGATGATAGCCTGCCTTAGGTTAGGATATATAACGCTATAGACGTATATAATATCCCAGCTGAGACGTACGGGTCGACACAAACGGGATTCTGTAAAATATTACCAGCGAGGGCCAGATTGGTTAGGTTAGGTTATGTTACGTTACAGACGTATATAATGTTCCCACCGAGAAGTAGAGGCCGATACGCCAGGAATGTTGTAAAATACTGCATCCGAGATGTTAGCCTGCCTTAGGTTAGGATATACAACGCTCTAAACGTATATAATGTCCCAACCGAGACATACGGGACTACACGAACGGGATTCTGTAAAACATTACCAGCGAGGGGCTAGATGTGTTAGGTTAGGTTATATTACGTTATAGACCTATATAATGTTCCCACCGAGAAGTAGGGGCCGATACGGCAGGAATGTTGTAAAATACTACATCCGAGATGATAGCCTGCCTTAGGTTAGGATATATAACGCTATAGTCGTATATAATGTCCCAACCGAGACGTACGGGACGACACGAACGTGATTGTGTAAAACATTACCAGCGAGGGGCTAGATGTGTTAGTTTAGGGTGTGATACGTTATAGACGTATATAATGTTCCCACCGAGAAGTAGAGGCCGATTCGCCAGGCATGATGTAAAATACTACATCCGAGATGTTAGTCTGTTTAGGTTAGGATATATAACGCTATAGTCGTATATAATGTCCCAACCGAGACGTACGGGACGACACGAACGTGATTCTGTAAAACATTACCAGCGAGGTTCTAGATGTGTTAGGTTAGGTTATATTACGTTACAGACGAATATAATGTTCCCACCGAGATGTAGGGGCCGATATGCCAGGAATGTTGTAAAATACTGCATCCGAGATGATAGCCTGCCTTAGGTTAGGATATATAACGCTATAGACGTATATAATATCCCAACTGTGACGTACGGGACGACACAAACGGAATTCTGTAAAATATTGCCAGCGAGGGGCTAGATGGGTTACGTTAGGTTGTGATACGTTATAGACGTATATAATGTTCCCACCGAGAAGTAGGGGCCGATATGCCAGGAATGTTGTAAAATACTGCATCCGAGATGATAGCCTGCCTTAGGTTAGGATATATAACGCTATAGACGTATATAATATTCCAACCGAGATGTGCGGGACGTCACGAACGGGATTCTGTAAAACATTACCAGCGAGGGGCTAGATGTGTTAGGTTAGGTTATATTACGTTACAGACGAATATAATGTTCCCATCGAGAAGTAGAGGCTGACACGCCAGGAATGTTGTAAAATACTACATCCGAGATGATAGCCTGCCTTAGGTTAGGATATATAACGCTATAGACGTATATGATATCCCAACCGAGATGTACGGGACGTCACGATCGGTATTCTGTAAAACATGACCAGCGAGGTTCTGGATGTGTTAGGTTAGGTTATATTACGTCATAGACGAATATAATGTTCCCACCGTGAAGTGGAGGCCGATACGCCAGGCATGATGTAAAATACTACATCCGAGATGTTAGTCTGTTTAGGTTAGGATATATAACGCTATAGTCGTATATAATGTCCCAACCGAGACGTACGGGACGACACGAACGTGATTCTGTAAAACATTACCAGCGAGGGGCTAGATGTGTTAGGTTAGGTTATATTACGTTACAGACGAATATATTGTTCCCACCGAGATGTAGGGGCCGATATGCCAGGAATGTTGTAAAATACTGCATCCGAGATGATAGCCTGCCTTAGGTTAGGATATATAACGCTATAGACGTATATAATATCCCAGCTGAGACGTACGGGACGACACAAA
Organism: Xylocopa violacea; assembly: GCA_963969225.1. Classification (NCBI taxonomy): domain Eukaryota; kingdom Metazoa; phylum Arthropoda; class Insecta; order Hymenoptera; family Apidae; genus Xylocopa; species Xylocopa violacea. The sequence continues at coordinate 5,609,736 of CAXAJV010000013.1, forward strand.
CGGGATTCTGTAAAATATTACCAGCGAGGGGCTAGATGGGTTAGGTTAGGTTATGTTACGTTACAGACGTATATAATGTTCCCACCGAGAAGTAGAGGCCGATACGCCAGGCATGTTGTAAAATACTACATCCGAGATGTTAGCCTGCCTTAGGTTAGGATATATAACGCTATAGTCGTATATAATGTCCCAACCGAGACGTACGGGACGACACAAACGGGATTCTGTAAAACATTACCAGCGAGGGGCTAGATGGGTTAGGTTAGGTTGTGATACGTTATAGACGTATATAATGTTCCCACCGAGAAGTAGAGGCCGATACGCCACGAATGTTGTAAAATACTACATCCGAGATGATAGCCTGCCTTAGGTTAGGATATATAACGCTATAGTCGTATATAATGTCCCAACCGAGACGTACGGGACGACACGAACGTGATTGTGTAAAACATTACCAGCGAGGGGCTAGATGTGTTAGTTTAGGTTGTGATACGTTATAGACGTATATAATGTTCCCACCGAGAAGTAGAGGCCGATACGCCAGGCATGATGTAAAATACTACATCCGAGATGTTAGTCTGTTTAGGTTAGGATATATAACGCTATAGTCGTATATAATGTCCCAACCGAGACGTACGGGACGACACGAACGTGATTCTGTAAAACATTACCAGCGAGGTTCTAGATGTGTTAGGTTAGGTTATATTACGTTACAGACGAATATAATGTTCCCACCGAGATGTAGGGGCCGATATGCCAGGAATGTTGTAAAATACTGCATCTGAGATGATAGCCTGCCTTAGGTTAGGATATATAACGCTATAGACGTATATAATATCCCAACTGAGACGTACGGGACGACACAAACGGAATTCTGTAAAATATTACCAGCGAGGGGCTAGATGGGTTAGGTTAGGTTGTGATACGTTATAGACGTATATAATGTTCCCACCGAGAAGTAGGGGCCGATATGCCAGGAATGTTGTAAAATACTGCATCCGAGATGATAGCCTGCCTTAGGTTAGGATATATAACGCTATAGACGTATATAATATTCCAACCGAGATGTGCGGGACGTCACGAACGGGATTCTGTAAAACATTACCAGCGAGGGGCTAGATGTGTTATGTTAGGTTATATTACGTTACAGACGAATATATTGTTCCCACCGAGATGTAGGGGCCGATATGCCAGGAATGTTGTAAAATACTGCATCCGAGATGATAGCCTGCCTTAGGTTAGGATATATAACGCTATAGACGTATATAATATCCCAACTGAGACGTACGGGACGACACAAACGGGATTCTGTAAAATATTACCAGCGAGGGGCTAGATGGTTTAGGTTAGGTTGTGATACGTTATAGACGTATATAATGTTCCCACCGAGAAGTAGGGGCCGATATGCCAGGAATGTTGTAAAATACTGCATCCGAGATGATAGCCTGCCTTAGGTTAGGATATATAACGCTATAGACGTATATAATATCCCAGCTGAGACGTACGGGACGACACAAACGGGATTCTGTAAAATATTACCAGCGAGGGGCTAGATGGGTTAGGTTAGGTTATGTTACGTTACAGACGTATATAATGTTCCCACCGAGAAGTAGAGGCCGATACGCCAGGAATGTTGTAAAATACTGCATCCGAGATGTTAGCCTGCCTTAGGTTAGGATATACAACGCTCTAAACGTATATAATGTCCCAACCGAGACATACGGGACGACACGAACGGGATTCTGTAAAACATTACCAGCGAGGGGCTAGATGTGTTAGGTTAGGTTATATTACGTTATAGACCTATATAATGTTCCCACCGAGAAGTAGGGGCCGATACGACAGGAATGTTGTAAAATACTGCATCCGAGATGATAGCCTGCCTTAGGTTAGGATATATAACGCTATAGACGTATATGACATCCCAACCGAGATGTACGGGACGTCACGATCGGTATTCTGTAAAACATTACCAGCGAGGTTCTAGATGTGTTAGGTTAGGTTATATTACGTCATAGACGAATATAATGTTCCCACCGAGAAGTAGAGGCCGATACGCCAGGCATGATGTAAAATACTACATCCGAGATGTTAGTCTGTTTAGGTTAGGATATATAACGCTATAGACGTATATAATATTCCAACCGAGATGTACGGGACGACACGAACGTGATTCTGTAAAACATTACCAGCGAGGGGCTAGATGTGTTAGGTTAGGTTATATTACGTTACAGACGAATATAATGTTCCCACCGAGAAGTAGAGGCCGATATGCCAGGAATGTTGTAAAATACTGCATCCGAGGTGATTGCCTGCCTTAGGTTAGGATATATAACGCTATAGACGTATATAATATCCCAACTGAGACGTACGGGACGACACAAACGGGATTCTGTAAAATATTACCAGCGAGGGGCGAAATGGGTTAGGTTAGGTTGTGATACGTTATAGACGTGTATAATGTTCCCACCGAGAAGTAGGGGCCGATATGCCAGGAATGTTGTAAAATACTGCATCCGAGATGATAGCCTACCTTAGGTTAGGATATATAATGCTATAGACGTATATAATATTCCAACCGAGATGTACGGGACGTCACGAACGGGATTCTGTAAAACATTACCAGCGAGGGGCTAGATGTGTTAGGTTAGGTTATATAACGTTACAGACGTATATAATGTTCCCACCGAGAAGTAGAGGCCGATACGCCAGGAATGTTGTAAAATACTACATCCGAGATGATAGCCTGCCTTAGGTTAGGATATATAACGCTATAGACGTATATGATATCCCAACCGAGATGTACGGAACGTCACGATCGGTATTCTGTAAAACATTACCAGCGAGGTTCTAGATGTGTTAGGTTAGGTTATATTACGTCATACACGAATATAATGTTCCCACCGAGAAGTAGAGGCCGATACGCCAGGCATGATATAAAATACTACATCCGAGATGTTAGTCTGTTTAGGTTAGGATATATAACGCTATAGTCGTATATAATGTCCCAACCGAGACGTACGGGACGACACGAACGTGATTGTGTAAAACATTACCAGCGAGGGGCTAGATGTGTTAGTTTAGGTTGTGATACGTTATAGACGTATATAATGTTCCCACCGAGAAGTAGAGGCCGATACGCCAGGCATGATGTAAAATACTACATCCGAGATGTTAGTCTGCTAAGGTTAGGGTATATAACGCTATAGTCGTATATAATGTCCCAACCGAGACGTACGGGACGACACGATCGGTATTCTGTAAAACATTACCAGCGAGGTTCTAGATGTGTTAGGTTAGGTTATATTACGTCATAGACGAATATAATGTTCCCACCGAGAAGTGTAGGCTGATACGCCAGGCATGATGTAAAATACTACATCCGAGATGTTAGTCTGTTTAGGTTAGGATATATAACGCAATAGTCGTATATAATGTCCCAACCGAGACGTACGGGACGACACGAACGTGATTCTGTAAAACATTACCAGCGAGGGGCTAGATGTGTTAGGTTAGGTTATATTACGTTACAGACGAATATAATGTTCCCACCGAGATGTAGGGGCCGATATGCCAGGAATGTTGTAAAATACTGCATCCGAGATGATAGCCTGCCTTAGGTTAGGATATATAACGCTATAGACGTATATAATATCCCAACTGAGACGTACGGGACGACACAAATGGGATTCTATAAAATATTACCAGCGAGGGGCTAGATGGGTTAGGTTAGGTTATGTTACGTTATAAACGTATATAATGTTCCCACCGAGAAGTAGAGGCCGATACGCCAGGAATGTTGTAAAATACTGCATCCGAGATGTTAGCCTGCCTTAGGTTAGGATATACAACGCTCTAAACGTATATAATGTCCCAACCGAGACATACGGGACGACACGAACGGGATTCTGTAAAACATTACCAGCGAGGGGCGAGATGTGTTAGGTTAGGTTATATTACGTTATAGACCTATATAATGTTCCCACCGAGAAGTAGGGGCCGATACGGCAGGAATGTTGTGAAATACTACATCCGAGATGGTAGCCTGCCTTAGGTTAGGATATATAACGCTATAGACGTATATAGTATTCCAACCGAGATGTACGGGACGTCACGAACGGGATTCTGTAAAACATTACCAGCGAGGGGCTAGATGTGGTAGGTTAGGTTATATTACGTTATAGACCTATATAATGTTCCCACCGAGAAGTAGAGGCCGATACGCCACGAATGTTGTAAAATACTACATCCGAGAGGTTAGCCTGCCTTACGTTAGGATATATATCGCTGTAGACGTATATAATATTCCAACCGAGATGTACGGGACGACACGAACGTGATTCTGTAAAACATTACCAGCGAGGGGCTAGATGTGTTAGGTTAGGTTATATTACGTTACAGACGAATATAATGTTCCCACCGAGACGTAGAGGCCGATATGCCAGGAATGTTGTAAAATACTGCATCCGAGGTGATTGCCTGCCTTAGGTTAGGATATATAACGCTATAGACGTATATAATATCCCAACTGAGACGTACGGGACGACACAAACGGGATTCTGTAAAATATTACCAGCGAGGGGCGAAATGGGTTAGGTTAGGTTGTGATACGTTATAGACGTATATAATGTTCCCACCGAGATGTAGGGGCCGATATGCCAGGAATGTTGTAAAATACTGCATCCGAGATGATAGCCTGCCTTAGGTTAGGATATATAACGCTATAGACGTATATAATATTCCAACCGAGATGTACGGGACGTCACGAACGGGATTCTGTAAAACATTACCAGCGAGGGGCTAGATGTGTTAGGTTAGGTTATATAACGTTACAGACGAATATAATGTTCCCACCGAGAAGTAGAGGCCGATACGCCAGGAATGTTGTGAAATACTACATCCGAGATGATAGCCTGCCTTAGGTTAGGATATATAACGCTATAGACGTATATGATATCCCAACCGAGATGTACGGTACGTCACGATCGGTATTCTGTAAAACATTACCAGCGAGGTTCTAGATGTGTTAGGTTAGGTTATATTACGTCATACACGAATATAATGTTCCCACCGAGAAGTAGAGGCCGATACGCCAGGCATGATATAAAATACTACATCCGAGATGTTAGTCTGTTTAGGTTAGGATATATAACGCTATAGTCGTATATAATGTCCCAACCGAGACGTACGGGACGACACGAACGTGATTGTGTAAAACATTACCAGCGAGAAGCTAGATGTGTTAGTTTAGGTTGTGATACGTTATAGACGTATATAATGTTCCCACCGAGAAGTAGAGGCCGATACGCCAGGCATGATGTAAAATACTACATCCGAGATGTTAGTCTGTTTAGGTTAGGATATATAACGCTATAGTCGTATATAATGTCCCAACCGAGACGTACGGGACGACACGAACGTGATTCTGTAAAACATTACCAGCGAGGGGCTAGATGTGTTAGTTTAGGTTGTGATACGTTATAGACGTATATAATGTTCCCACCGAGAAGTAGGGGCCGATATGCCACGAATGTTGTAAAATACTGCATCCGAGATGATAGACTGCCTTAGGTTAGGATATATAACGCTATAGACGTATATAATATCCCAACTGAGACGTACGGGACGACACAAACGGGATTCTGTAAAACATTACCAGCGAAGTTCTAGATGTGTTAGGTTAGGTTATATTACGTCATAGACGAGTATAATGTTCCCACCGAGATGTAGAGGCCGATACGCCAGGCATGATGTAGAATACTACATCCGAGATGTTAGTCTGTTTAGGTTAGGATATATAACGCTATAGTCGTATATAATGTCCCAACCGAGACGTACGGGACAACACGAACGTGATTCTGTAAAACATTACCAGCGAGGGGCTAGATGTGTTAGTTTAGGTTGTGATACCTTATAGACGTATATAATGTTCCCACCGAGAAGTAGGGGCCGATATGCCAGGAATGTTGTAAAATACTGCATCCGAGATGATAGCCTGCCTTAGGTTAGGATATATAACGCTATAGACGTATATAATATCCCAACTGAGACGTACGGGACGACACAAACGGGATTCTATAAAATATTACCAGCGAGGGGCTAGATGGGTTAGGTTAGGTTATGTTACGTTATAGACGTATATAATGTTCCCACCGAGAAGTAGAGGCCGATACGCCAGGAATGTTGTAAAATACTGCATCCGAGATGTTAGCCTGCCTTAGGTTAGGATATACAACGCTCTAAACGTATATAATGTCCCAACCGAGACATACGGGACGACACGAACGGGATTCTGTAAAACATTACCAGCGAGGGGCGAGATGTGTTAGGTTAGGTTATATTACGTTATAGACCTATATAATGTTCCCACCGAGAAGTAGGGGCCGATACGGCAGGAATGTTGTGAAATACTACATCCGAGATGGTAGCCTGCCTTAGGTTAGGATATATAACGCTATAGACGTATATAGTATTCCAACCGAGATGTACGGGACGTCACGAACGGGATTCTGTAAAACATTACCAGCGAGGGGCTAGATGTGTTAGGTTAGGTTATATTACGTTACAGACGAATATAATGTTCCCACCGAGAAGTAGAGGCTGATACGCCAGGAATGTTGTAAAATACTACATCCGAGATGATAGCCTGCCTTAGGTTAGGATATATAACGCTATAGACGTATATGGTATCGCAACCGAGATGTACGGGACGTCACGATCGGTATTCTGTAAAACATTACCAGCGAGGTTCTAGATGTGTTAGGTTAGGTTATATTACGTCATAGACGAATATAATGTTCCCACCGAGAAGTATAGGCTGATACGCCAGGCATGATGTAAAATACTACATCCGAGATGTTAGTCTGTTTAGGTTAGGATATATAACGCAATAGTCGTATATAATGTCCCAACCGAGACGTACGGGACGACACGAACGTGATTCTGTAAAACATTACCAGCGAGGGGCTAGATGTGTTAAGTTAGGTTGTGATACGTTATAGACGTATATAATGTTCCCACCGAGAAGTAGGGGCCGATATGCCAGGAATGTTGTAAAATACTGCATCCGAGATGATAGCCTGCCTTAGGTTAGGATATATAACGCTATAGACGTATACAATATCACAACTGAGACGTACGGGACGACACGAACGTGATCCTGTAAAACATTACCAGCGAGGGGGTAGATGTGTTAGTTTAGGTAGTGATACGTTATAGACGTATATAATGTTCCCACCGAGAAGTAGGGGCCGATATGCGAGGAATGTTGTAAAATACTGCATCCGAGATGATAGCCTGCCTTAGGTTAGGATATATAACGCTATAGACGTATATGATATCCCAGCTGAGACGTACGGGACGACACAAACGGGATTCTGTAAAATATTACCAGCGAGGGGCTAGATGGGTTAGGTTAGGTTATGTTACGTTATAGACGTATATAATGTTCCCACCGAGAAGTAGAGGCCGATACGCCAGGAATGTTGTAAAATACTGCATCCGAGATGTTAGCCTGCCTTAGGTTATGATATACAACGCTGTAAACGTATATAATGTCACAACCGAGACATACGGGACGACACGAACGGGATTCTGTAAAACATTACCAGCGAGGGGCTAGATGTGTTAGGTTATGCTATATTACGTTATAGACCTATATAATGTTCCCACCGAGAAGTAGGGGCCGATACGGCAGGAATGTTGTAAAATACTACATCCGAGATGATAGCCTGCCTTAGGTTAGGATATATAACGCTATAGACGTATATAATATTCCAACGGGGATGTACGGGACGTCACGAACGGGATTCTGTAAAACATTACCAGCGAGGGGCTAGATGTGGTAGGTTAGGTTATATTACGTTATAGACGTATATAATGTTCCCACCGAGAAGTAGAGGCCGATACGCCAGGCATGATGTAAAATACTACATCCGAGATGTTAGTCTGCCTTAGGTTAGGATATATAACGCTATAGTCGTATATAATGTCCCAACCGAGACGTACGGGACGACACGAACGTGATTCTGTAAAACATTACCAGCGAGGGGCTAGATGTGTTAGTTTAGGTTGTGATACGTTATAGACGTATATAATGTTCCCACCGAGAAGTAGGGGCCGATATGCGAGGAATGTTGTAAAATACTGCATCCGAGATGATAGCCTGCCTTAGGTTAGGATATATAACGCTATAGACGTATACAATATCACAACTGAGACGTACGGGACGTCACGAACGTGATCCTGTAAAACATTACCAGCGAGGGGCTAGATGTGTTAGGTTAGGTTATATTACGTTATAGACGAATATAATGTTCCCACCGAGAAGTAGGGGCCGATACGGCAGGAATGTTGTAAAATACTACATCCGAGATGATAGCCTGCCTTAGGTTAGGATATATAACGCTATAGACGTATATAATATTCCAACGGGGATGTACGGGACGTCACGAACGGGATTCTGTAAAACATTACCAGCGAGGGGCTAGGTGTGGTAGGTTAGGTTGTGATACGTTATAGACGTATATAATGTTCCCACCGAGAAGTAGGGGCCGATATGCCAGGAATGTTGTAAAATACTGCATCCGAGATGATAGCCTGCCTTAGGTTAGGATATATAACGCTATAGACGTATGTAATATTCCAACCGAGATGTACGGGACGTCACGAACGGGATTCTGTAAAACATTACCAGCGAGGGGCTAGATGTGTTAGGTTAGGTTATATTACGTTACAGACGAATATAATGTTCCCACCGAGAAGTAGAGGCTGATACGCCAGGAATGTTGTAAAATACTACATCCGAGATGATAGCCTGCCTTAGGTTAGGATATATAACGCTAGAGACGTATATGATATCCCAACCGAGATGTACGAGACGTCACGATCGGTATTCTGTAAAACATTACCAGCGAGGTTCTAGATGTGTTAGGTTAGGTTATATTACGTCATAGACGAATATAATGTTCCCACCGAGAAGTAGAGGCCGACACGCCAGGCATGATGTAAAATACTACATCCGAGATGTTAGTCTGTTTAGGTTAGGATATATAACGCTATAGTCGTATATAATGTCCCAACCGAGACGTACGGGACGACACGAACGTGATTCTGTAAAACATTACCAGCGAGGGGCTAGATGTGTTAGGTTAGGTTATATTACGTTACAGACGAATATAATGTTCCCACCGAGAAGTAGAGGCTGATACGCCAGGAATGTTGTAAAATACTACATCCGAGATGATAGCCTGCCTTAGGTTAGGATATATAACGCTATAGACGTATATGATATCCCAACAGAGATGTACGGGACGTCACGATCGGTATTCTGTAAAACATTACCAGCGAGGTTCTAGATGTGTTAGGTTAGGTTACATTACGTCATAGACGAATATAATGTTCCCACCGAGAAGTAGAGGCCGATACGCCAGGCATGATGTAAAATACTACATCCGAGATGTTAGTCTGTTTAGGTTAGGATATATAACGCTATAGTCGTATATAATGTCCCAACCGAGACGTACGGGACGACACGAACGTGATTCTGTAAAACATTACCAGCGAGGGGCTAGATGTGTTAGGTTAGGTTATATTACGTTACAGACGAATATAATGTTCCCACCGAGAAGTAGAGGCTGATACGCCAGGAATGTTGTAAAATACTACATCCGAGATGATAGCCTGCCTTAGGTTAGGATATATAACGCTAGAGACGTATATGATATCCCAACCGAGATGTACGAGACGTCACGATCGGTATTCTGTAAAACATTACCAGCGAGGTTCTAGATGTGTTAGGTTAGGTTATATTACGTCATAGACGAATATAATGTTCCCACCGAGAAGTAGAGGCCGATACGCCAGGCATGATGTAAAATACTACATCCGAGATGTTAGTCTGTTTAGGTTAGGATATATAACGCTATAGTCGTATATAATTTCCCAACCGAGACGTACGGGACGACACGAACGTGATTGTGTAAAACATTACCAGCGAGGGGCTAGATGTGTTAGGTTAAGTTATATTACGTTACAGACGAATATAATGCTCCCACCGAGATGTAGGGGCCGATATGCCAGGAATGTTGTAAAATACTGCATCCGAGATGATAGCCTGCCTTAGGTTAGGATATATAACGCTATAGACGTATATAATATCCCAACTGAGACGTACGGGACGACACAAACGGGATTCTGTAAAATATTACCAGCGAGGGGCTAGATGGGTTAGGTTAGGTTGTGATACGTTATAGACGTATATAATGTTCCCACCGAGAAGTAGGGGCCGATATGCCAGGAATGCTGTAAAATACTACATCCGAGAGGTTAGCCTGCCTTACGTTAGGATATATATCGCTGTAGACGTATATAATATTCCAACCGAGATGTACGGGACGTCACGAACGGGATTCTGTAAAACATTACCAGCGAGGGGCTAGATGTGTTAGGTTAGGTTATATTACGTTACAGACGAATATAATGTTCCCACCGAGAAGTAGAGGCTGATACGCCAGGAATGTTGTAAAATACTACATCCGAGATGATAGCCTGCCTTAGGTTAGGATATATAACGCTATAGACGTATATGATATCCCAACCGAGATGTACGGGACGTCACGATCGGTATTCTGTAAAACATTACCAGCGAGGTTCTAGATGTGTTAGGTTAGGTTATATTACGTCATAGACGAATATAATGTTCCCACCGAGAAGTAGAGGCTGATACGCCAGGAATGTTGTAAAATACTACATCCGAGATGATAGCCTGCCTTAGGTTAGGATATATAACGCTATAGACGTATATGATATCCCAACTGAGACGTACGGGACGACACAAACGGGATTCTGTAAAATATTACCAGCGAGGGGCTAGATGGGTTAAGTTAGGTTGTGATACGTTATAGACGTATATAATGTTCCCACCGAGAAGTAGGGGCCGATATGCCAGGAATGTTGTAAAATACTGCATCCGAGATGATAGCCTGCCTTAGGTTAGGATATATAACGCTATAGACGTATACAATATCACAACTGAGACGTACGGGACGACACGAACGTGATCCTGTAAAACATTACCAGCGAGGGGGTAGATGTGTTAGTTTAGGTAGTGATACGTTATAGACGTATATAATGTTCCCACCGAGAAGTAGGGGCCGATATGCGAGGAATGTTGTAAAATACTGCATCCGAGATGATAGCCTGCCTTAGGTTAGGATATATAACGCTATAGACGTATATGATATCCCAGCTGAGACGTACGGGACGACACAAACGGGATTCTGTAAAATATTACCAGCGAGGGGCTAGATGGGTTAGGTTAGGTTATGTTACGTTATAGACGTATATAATGTTCCCACCGAGAAGTAGAGGCCGATACGCCAGGAATGTTGTAAAATACTGCATCCGAGATGTTAGCCTGCCTTAGGTTATGATATACAACGCTGTAAACGTATATAATGTCACAACCGAGACATACGGGACGACACGAACGGGATTCTGTAAAACATTACCAGCGAGGGGCTAGATGTGTTAGGTTATGCTATATTACGTTATAGACCTATATAATGTTCCCACCGAGAAGTAGGGGCCGATACGGCAGGAATGTTGTAAAATACTACATCCGAGATGATAGCCTGCCTTAGGTTAGGATATATAACGCTATAGACGTATATAATATTCCAACGGGGATGTACGGGACGTCACGAACGGGATTCTGTAAAACATTACCAGCGAGGGGCTAGATGTGGTAGGTTAGGTTATATTACGTTATAGACGTATATAATGTTCCCACCGAGAAGTAGAGGCCGATACGCCAGGCATGATGTAAAATACTACATCCGAGATGTTAGTCTGCCTTAGGTTAGGATATATAACGCTATAGTCGTATATAATGTCCCAACCGAGACGTACGGGACGACACGAACGTGATTCTGTAAAACATTACCAGCGAGGGGCTAGATGTGTTAGTTTAGGTTGTGATACGTTATAGACGTATATAATGTTCCCACCGAGAAGTAGGGGCCGATATGCGAGGAATGTTGTAAAATACTGCATCCGAGATGATAGCCTGCCTTAGGTTAGGATATATAACGCTATAGACGTATACAATATCACAACTGAGACGTACGGGACGTCACGAACGTGATCCTGTAAAACATTACCAGCGAGGGGCTAGATGTGTTAGGTTAGGTTATATTACGTTATAGACGAATATAATGTTCCCACCGAGAAGTAGGGGCCGATACGGCAGGAATGTTGTAAAATACTACATCCGAGATGATAGCCTGCCTTAGGTTAGGATATATAACGCTATAGACGTATATAATATTCCAACGGGGATGTACGGGACGTCACGAACGGGATTCTGTAAAACATTACCAGCGAGGGGCTAGGTGTGGTAGGTTAGGTTATATTACGTTATAGACCTATATAATGTTCCCACCGAGAAGTAGAGGCCGATACGCCACGAATGTTGTAAAATACTACATCCGAGAGGTTAGCCTGCCTTACGTTAGGATATATATCGCTGTAGACGTATATAATATCCCAACCGAGATGTACGGGACGACACGAACGTGGTCCTGTAAAACATTACCAGCGAGGGGCTAGATGTGTTAGTTTAGGTAGTGATACGTTATAGACGTATATAATGTTCCCACCGAGAAGTAGGGGCCGATATGCCAGGAATGTTGTAAAATACTGCATCCGAGATGATAGCCTGCCTTAGGTTAGGATATATAACGCTATAGACGTATATAATATTCCAACCGAGATGTACGGGACGTCACGAACGGGATTCTGTAAAACATTACCAGCGAGGGGCTAGATGTGTTAGGTTAGGTTATATTATGTTACAGACGAATATAATGTTCCCACCGAGAAGTAGAGGCTGATACGCCAGGAATGTTGTAAAATACTGCATCCGAGATGATAGCCTGCCTTAGGTTAGGATATATAACGCTATAGACGTATATGATATCCCAACCGAGATGTACGGGACGACAGGAATCGGATTCTGTAAAACATTACCAGCGAGGTTCTAGATGTGTTAGGTTAGGTTATATTACGTCATAGACGAATATAATGTTCCCACCGAGAAGTAGAGGCCGATACGCCAGGCATGATGTAAAATACTACATCCGAAATGTTAGTCTGTTTAGGTTAGGATATATAACGCTATAGTCGTATATAATTTCCCAACCGAGACATAGGGGACGACACGAACGTGATTGTGTAAAACATTACCAGCGAGGGGCTAGATGTGTTAGTTTAGGTAGTGATACGTTATAGACGTATATAATGTTCCCACCGAGAAGTAGGGGCCGATATGCCAGGAATGTTGTAAAATACTGCATCCGAGATGATAGCCTGCCTTAGGTTTGGATATACAACGCTATAGTCGTATATAACGTCCCAACCGAGACGAACGGGACGACACGAACGTGATTCTGTAAAACATTACCAGCGAGGGGCTAGATGTGGTAGTTTAGGTTGTGATACGTTATAGACGTATATAATGTTCCCACCGAGAAGTAGGGGCCGATACGGCAGGAATGTTGTAAAATACTACATCCGAGATGATAGCCTGCCTTAGGTTAGGATATATAACGCTATAGACGTATATAATATTCCAACGGGGATGTACGGGACGTCACGAACGGGATTCTGTAAAACATTACCAGCGAGGGGCTAGATGTGGTAGGTTAGGTTATACTACGTTATAGACCTATATAATGTTCCCACCGAGAAGTAGATGCCGATACGCCACGAATGTTGTAAAATACTACATCCGAGAGGTTAGCCTGCCTTACGTTAGGTTATATATCGCTGTAGACGTATATAATGTCCCAACCGAGATGTACGGGACGACACGAACGTGGTCCTGTAAAACATTACCAGCGAGGGGCTAGATGGGTTAGGTTAGGTTGTGATACGTTATAGACGTATATAATGTTCCCACCGAGAAGTAGGGGCCGGTATGCCAGGAATGTTGTAAAATACTGCATCCGAGATGATAGCCTGCCTTACGTTAGGATATATATCGCTGTAGACGTATATAATATCCCAACCGAGATGTACGGGACGACAGGAACAGGATTCTGTAAAACATTACCTGCGAGGTTCTAGATGTGTTAGGTTAGGTTATATTACATTATAGACGAATATAATGTTCCCACCGAGAAGTAGAGGCCGATACGCCAGGCATGATGTAAAATAATACATCCGAGATGTTAGCCTGCCTTAGGTTAGGATATATAACGCTATAGACGTATATAATATCCCAGCAGAGACGTACGGGACGACACAAACGGGATTCTGTAAAATATTACCAGCGAGGGGCTAGATGGGTTAGGTTAGGTTATGTTACGTTATAGACGTATATAATGTTCCCACCGAGAAGTAGAGGCCGATACGCCAGGAATGTTGTAAAATACTGCATCCTAGATGTTAGCCTGCCTTATGTTATGATATACAACGCTGTAAACGTATATAATGTCACAACCGAGACATACGGGACGACACGAACGGGATTCTGTAAAACATTACCAGCGAGGGGCTAGAAGTGATAGGTTAGGTTATATTACGTTATAGACCTATATAATGTTCCCACCGAGAAGTAGGGGCCGATACGGCAGGAATGTTGTAAAATACTACATCCGAGATGATAGCCTGCCTTAGGTTAGTATATATAAAGCTATAGACGTATATAATATTCCAACGGGGATGTACGGGACGTCACGAACGGGATTCTGTAAAACATTACCAGCGAGGGGCTAGATGTGGTACGTTAGGTTATATTACGTTATAGACCTATATAATGTTCCCACCGAGAAGTAGATGCCGAAACGCCACGAATGTTGTAAAATACTACATCGGAGAGGTTAGCCTGCCTTACGTTAGGATATATATCGCTGTAGACGTATATAATATCCCAACCGAGATGTACGGGACGACACGAACGTGGTCCTGTAAAACATTACCAGCGAGGGGCTAGATGTGTTAGTTTAGGTAGTGATACGTTATAGACGTATATAATGTTCCCACCGAGAAGTAGGGGCCGATATGCCAGGAATGTTGTAAAATACTGCATCCGAGATGATAGCCTGCCTTAGGTTTGGATATATAACGCTATAGTCGTATATAATGTCCCAACCGAGACGTACGGGACGACACGAACGTGATTCTGAAAAACATTACCAGCGAGGGGCTAGATGTGTTAGTTTAGGTTGTGATACGTTATAGACGTATATAATGTTCCCACCGAGAAGTAGGGGCCGATATGACAGGAATGTTGTAAAATACTGCATCCGAGATGATAGCCTGCCTTAGGTTAGGATATATAACGCTATAAACGTATATAATATCCCAGCTGAGACGTACGGGACGACACAAACGGGATTCTGTAAAACATTACCAGCGAGGTTCTAGATGTGTTACGTTAGGTTATATTACGTTATAGACGTATATAATGTTCCCACCGAGAAGTAGGTGCCGATAAGCCAGGAATGTTGTAAAAGACTACATCCGATATGATAGCCTGCCTTAGGTTAGGATATATAACGCTATAGACGTATACAATATCACAACTGAGACGAACGGGACGACACAAACGGGATTCTGTAAAATATTACCAGCGAGGGGCTAGATGGGTTAGGTTAGGTTGTGATACGTTATAGACGTATATAATGTTCCCACCGAGAAGTAGGGGCCGGTATGCCAGGAATGTTGTAAAATACTGCATCCGAGATGATAGCCTGCCTTACGTTAGGATATATATCGCTGTAGACGTATATAATATCCCAACCGAGATGTACGGGACGACAGGAACGGGATTCTGTAAAACATTACCTGCGAGGTTCTAGATGTGTTAGGTTAGGTTATATTACATTATAGACGAATATAATGTTCCCACCGAGAAGTAGAGGCCGATACGCCAGGCATGATGTAAAATAATACATCCGAGATGTTAGCCTGCCTTAGGATAGGATATATAACGCTATAGACGTATACAATATCACAACTGAGACGTACGGGACGACACGAACGTGATCCTGTAAAACATTACCAGCGAGGGGCTAGATGTGTTAGTTTAGGTAGTGATACGTTATAGACGTATATAATGTTCCCACCGAGAAGTAGGGCCCGATATGCGAGGAATGTTGTAAAATACTGCATCCGAGATGATAGCCTGCCTTAGGTTAGGATATATAACGCTATAGACGTATATAATATCCCAGCTGAGACGTACGGGACGACACAAACGGGATTCTGTAAAATATTACCAGCGAGGGGCTAGATGGGTTAGGTTAGGTTATGTTACGTTATAGCAGTATATAATGTTCCCACCGAGAAGTAGGGGCCGATATGCCGGGAATGTTGTAAAATACTGCATCCGAGATGATAGCCTGCCTTAGGTTAGGATATATAACGCTATAGACGTATACAATATCACAACTGAGACGTACGGGTCGACACGAACGTGATCCTGTAAAACATTACCAGCGAGGGGCTAGATGTGTTAGTTTAGGCAGTGATACGTTATAGACGTATATAATGTTCCCACCGAGAAGTAGGGGCCGATATGCGAGGAATGTTGTAAAATACTGCATCCGAAATGATAGCCTGCCTTAGGTTAGGATATATAACGCTATAGACGTATATAATATCCCAGCAGAGACGTACGGGACGACACAAACGGGATTCTGTAAAATATTACCAGCGAGGGGCTAGATGGGTTAGGTTAGGTTATGTTACGTTATAGACGTATATAATGTTCCCACCGAGAAGTAGAGGCCGATACGCCAGGAATGTTGTAAAATACTGCATCCGAGATGTTAGCCTGCCTTAGGTTATGATATACAACGCTGTAAACGTATATAATGTCACAACCGAGACATACGGGACGACACGAACGGGATTCTGTAAAACATTACCAGCGAGGGGCTAGATGTGTTAGGTTAGGTTATATTACGTTATAGACATATATAATGTTCCCACCGAGAAGTAGGGGCCGATACGGCAGGAATGTTGGAAAATACTACATCCGAGATGATAGCCTGCCTTACGTTAGGATATATATCGCTGTAGACGTATATAATATTCCAACCGAGATGTACGGGATGTCACGAACGGGATTCTGTAAAACATTACCAGCGAGGGGCTAGATGTGGTAGGTTAGGTTATATTACGTTATAGACCTATATAATGTTCCCACCGAGAAGTAGAGGCCGATACGCCACGAATGTTGTAAAATACTACATCCGAGAGGTTAGCCTGCCTTACGTTAATATATATATCGCTGTAGACGTATATAATCTCCCAACCGAGATGTACGGGACGACACGAACGGGATTCTGTAAAACATTACCAGCGAGGGGCTAGATGTGTTAGGTTAGGTTATATTACGTTATAGACATATATAATGTTCCCACCGAGAAGTAGGGGCCGATACGGCAGGAATGTTGTAAAATACTACATCCGAGATGATAGCCTGCCTTACGTTAGGATATATATCGCTGTAGACGTATATAATATTCCAACCGAGATGTAGGGGATGTCACGAACGGGATTCTGTAAAACATTACCAGCGAGGGGCTAGATGTGGTAGGTTAGGTTATATTACGTTATAGACCTATATAATGTTCCCACCGAGAAGTAGAGGCCGATACGCCACGAATGTTGTAAAATACTACATCCGAGAGGTTAGCCTGCCTTACGTTAATATATATATCGCTGTAGACGTATATAATCTCCCAACCGAGATGTACGGGACGACACGAACGTGGTCCTGTAAAACATTACCAGCGAGGGGCTAGATGTGTTAGTTTAGGTAGTGATACGTTATAGACGTATATAATGTTCCCACCGAGAAGTAGGGGCCGATATGCCAGGAATGTTGTAAAATACTGCATCCGAGATGATAGCCTGCCTTAGGTTTGGATATACAACGCTATAGTCGTATATAACGTCCCAACCGAGACGAACGGGACGACACGAACGTGATTCTGTAAAACATTACCAGCGAGGGGCTAGATGTGGTAGTTTAGGTTGTGATACGTTATAGACGTATATAATGTTCCCACCGAGAAGTAGAGGCCGATACGCCAGGCATGATGTAAAATACTACATCCAAGATGTTAGTCTGCCTTAGGTTAGGATATATAACGCTATAGACGTATATAATATCCCAGCTGAGACGTACGGGACGACACAAACGGGATTCTGTAAAATATTACCAGCGAGGGGCTAGATGGGTTAGGTTAGGTTATGTTACGTTATAGCAGTATATAATGTTCCCACCGAGAAGTAGAGGCCGATACGCCAGGAATGTTGTAAAACACTGCATCCGAGATGATAGCCTGCCTTAGGTTAGGATATATAACGCTATAGACGTATATGATATCCCAACCGAGATGTACGGGACGTCACGATCGATATTCTGTAAAACATTACCAGCGAGGTTCTAGATGTGTTAGGTTAGGTTATATTACGTCATAGACGAATATAATGTTCCCACCGAGAAGTAGAGGCCGATACGCCAGGCATGATGTAAAATACTACATCCGAGATGTTAGTCTGTTTAGGTTAGGATATATAACGCTGTAAACGTATATAATGTCACAACCGAGACATACGGGACGACACGAACGGGATTCTGTAAAACATTACCAGCGAGGGGCTAGATGTGTTAGGTTAGGTTATATTACGTTACAGACGAATATAATGTTCCCACCGAGAAGTAGAGGCCGATACGCCAGGAATGTTGTAAAATACTACATCCGAGATGATAGCCTGCCTTAGGTTAGGATATATAACGCTATAGACGTATATGATATCCCAACCGAGATGTACGGGACGTCACGATCGGTATTCTGTAAAACATTACCAGCGAGGTTCTAGATGTGTTAGGTTAGGTTATATTACGTCATAGACGAATATAATGTTCCCACCGAGAAGTAGAGGCCGATACGCCAGGCATGATGTAAAATACTACATCCGAGATGACAGCCTGCCTTAGGTTAGGATATATAACGCTATAGACGTATATAATATCCCAACCGAGATGTACGGGACGCCACGAACGTTATTCTGTTAAACATTACCAGCGAGGTGCTAGATGTGTTAGGTTAGGTTATATTACATTATAGACGAATATAATGTTCCCACCGAGAAGTAGAGGCCGATACGCCAGGCATTATGTAAAATACTACATCCGAGATGTTAGTCTGTTTAGGTTAGGATATATAACGCTGTAAACGTATATAATGTCACAACCGAGACATACGGGACGACACGAACGGGATTCTGTAAAACATTACCAGCGAGGGGCTAGATGTGTTAGGTTAGGTTATATTACGTTATAGACCTATATAATGTTCCCACCGAGAAGTAGGGGCCGATATGCGAGAAATGTTGTAAAATACTGCATCCGAGATGATAGCCTGCCTTAGGTTAGGATATATAACGCTATAGACGTATATAATATACCAGCAGAGACGTACGGGACGACACAAACGGGATTCTGTAAAATATTACCAGCGAGGGGCTAGATGGGTTAGGTTAGGTTATGTTACGTTATAGACGTATATAATGTTCCCACCGAGAAGTAGAGGCCGATACGCCAGGAATGTTGTAAAATACTGCATCCTAGATGTTAGCCTGCCTTAGGTTATGATATACAACGCTGTAAACGTATATAATGTCACAACCGAGACATACGGGACGACACGAACGGGATTCTGTAAAACATTACCAGCGAGGGGCTAGAAGTGTTAGGTTAGGTTATATTACGTTATAGACATATATAATGTTCCCACCGAGAAGTAGGGGCCGATACGGCAGGAATGTTGTAAAATACTACATCCGAGATGATAGCCTGCCTTAGGTTAGGATATATAAAGCTATAGACGTATATAATATTCCAACGGGGATGTACGGGACGTCACGAACGGGATTCTGTAAAACATTACCAGCGAGGGGCTAGATGTGGTAGGTCAGGTTATATTACGTTATAGACCTATATAATGTTCCCACCGAGAAGTAGATGCCGATACGCCACGAATGTTGTAAAATACTACATCCGAGAGGTTAGCCTGCCTTACGTTAGGATATATATCGCTGTAGACGTATATAATATCCCAACCGAGATGTACGGGACGACACGAACGTGGTCCTGTAAAACATTACCAGCGAGGGGCTAGATGTGTTAGTTTAGGTAGTGATACGTTATAGACGTATATAATGTTCCCACCGAGAAATAGGGGCCGATATGCCAGGAATGTTGTAAAATAGTGCATCCGAGATGATAGCCTGCCTTAGGTTTGGATATACAACGCTATACTCGTATATAACGTCCCAACCGAGACGTACGGGACGACACAAACGTGGTCCTGTAAAACATTACCAGCGAGGGGCTAGATGTGTTAGTTTAGGTAGTGATACGTTATAGACGTATATAATGTTCCCACCGAGAAGTAGGGGCCGATATGCCAGGAATGTTGTAAAATACTGCATCCGAGATGATAGCCTGCCTTAGGTTTGGATATACAACGCTATAGTCGTATATAACGTCCCAACCGAGACGAACGGGACGACACGAACGTGATTCTGTAAAACATTACCAGCGAGGGGCTAGATGTGGTAGTTTAGGTTGTGATACGTTATAGACGTATATAATGTTCCCACCGAGAAGTAGAGGCCGATACGCCAGGCATGATGTAAAATACTACATCCGAGATGTTAGTCTGCCTTAGGTTAGGATATATAACGCTATAGTCGTATATAATGTCCCAACCGAGAAGTACGGGACGACACGAACGTGATTCTGTAAAACATTACCAGCGAGGGGCTAGATGTGTTAGTTTAGGTTGTGATACGTTATAGACGTATATAATGCTCCCACCGAGAAGTAGGGGCCGATATGCCAGGAATGTTGTAAAATACTGCATCCGAGATGATAGCCTGCCTTAGGTTAGGATATATAACGCTATAGACGTATACAATATCACAACTGAGACGTACGGGACAACCCGAACGTGATCCTGTTAAACATTACCAGCGAGGGGCTAGATGTGTTAGTTTAGGTAGTGATACGTTATAGACGTATATAATGTTCCCACCGAGAAGTAGGGGCCGATACGGCAGGAATGTTGTAAAATACTACATCCGAGATGATAGCCTGCCTTAGGTTAGGATATATAACGCTATAGACGTATATAATATTCCAACGGGGATGTACGGGACGTCACGAACGGGATTCTGTAAAACATTACCAGCGAGGGGCTAGATGTGGTAGGTTAGGTTATATTACGTTATAGACCTATATAATGTTCCCACCGAGAAGTAGAGGCCGATACGCCACGAATGTTGTAAAATACTACATCCGAGATGATAGCCTGCCTTAGGTTAGGATATATAAACCTATAGACGTATATAATATTCCAACGGGGATGTACGGGACGTCACGAACGGGATTCTGGAAAACATTACCAGCGAGGGGCTAGATGTGGTAGGTTAGGTTATATTACGTTATAGACCTATATAATGTTCCCACCGAGAAGTAGATGCCGAAACGCCACGAATGTTGTAAAATACTACATCCGAGAGGTTAGCCTGCCTTACGTTAGGATATATATCGCTGTAGACGTATATAATATCCCAACCGAGATGTACGGGACGACACGAACGTGGTCCTGTAAAACATTACCAGCGAGGGGCTAGATGTGTTAGTTTAGGTAGTGATACGTTATAGACGTATATAATGTTCCCACCGAGAAGTAGGGGCCGATATGCCAGGAATGTTGTAAAATACTGCATCCGAGATGATAGCCTGCCTTAGGTTTGGATATACAACGCTATACTTGTATATAACGTCCCAACCGAGACGTACGGGACGACACAAACGTGGTCCTGTAAAACATTACCAGCGAGGGGCTAGATGTGTTAGTTTAGGTAGTGATACGTTATAGACGTATATAATGTTCCCACCGAGAAGTAGGGGCCGATATGCCAGGAATGTTGTAAAATACTGCATCCGAGATGATAGCCTGCCTTAGGTTTGGATAAATAACGCTATAGTCGTATATAATGTCCCAACCGAGACGTACGGGACGACACGAACGTGATTCTGAAAAACATTACCAGCGAGGGGCTAGATGTGTTAGTTTAGGTTATGTTACGTTATAGACGTATATAATGTTCCCACCGAGAAGTAGAGGCCGATACGCCAGGAATGTTGTAAAATACTGCATCCGAGATGTTAGCCTGCCTTAGGTTAGGATATATAACGCTATAGACGTATATGATATCCCAACCGAGATGTACGGGACGTCACGATCGGTATTCTGTAAAACATTACCAGCGAGGTTCTAGATGTGTTAGGTTAGGTTATATTACGTCATAGACGAATATAATGTTCCCACCGAGAAGTAGAGGCCGATACGCCAGGCATGATGTAAAATACTGCATCCGAGATGATAGCCTGCCTTACGTTAGGATATATATCGCTGTAGACGTATATAATATCCCAACCGAGATGTACGGGACGACAGGAACGGGATTCTGTAAAACATTACCAGCGAGGGGCTAGATGTGGTAGGTTAGGTTATATTACGTTATAGACCTATATAATGTTCCCACCGAGAAGTAGAGGCCGATACGCCACGAATGTTGTAAAATACTACATCCGAGAGGTTAGCCTGCCTTACGTTAATATATATATCGCTGTAGACGTATATAATCTCCCAACCGAGATGTACGGGACGACACGAACGGGATTCTGTAAAACATTACCAGCGAGGGGCTAGATGTGTTAGGTTAGGTTATATTACGTTATAGACATATATAATGTTCCCACCGAGAAGTAGGGGCCGATACGGCAGGAATGTTGTAAAATACTACATCCGAGATGATAGCCTGCCTTACGTTAGGATATATATCGCTGTAGACGTATATAATATTCCAACCGAGATGTAGGGGATGTCACGAACGGGATTCTGTAAAACATTACCAGCGAGGGGCTAGATGTGGTAGGTTAGGTTATATTACGTTATAGACCTATATAATGTTCCCACCGAGAAGTAGAGGCCGATACGCACGAATGTTGTAAAATACTACATCCGAGAGGTTAGCCTGCCTTACGTTAATATATATATCGCTGTAGACGTATATAATCTCCCAACCGAGATGTACGGGACGACACGAACGTGGTCCTGTAAAACATTACCAGCGAGGGGCTAGATGTGTTAGTTTAGGTAGTGGTACGTTATAGACGTATATAATGTTCCCACCGAGAAGTAGGGGCCGATATGCCAGGAATGTTGTAAAATACTGCATCCGAGATGATAGCCTGCCTTAGGTTTGGATATACAACGCTATAGTCGTATATAACGTCCCAACCGAGACGAACGGGACGACACGAACGTGATTCTGTAAAACATTACCAGCGAGGGGCTAGATGTGGTAGTTTAGGTTGTGATACGTTATAGACGTATATAATGTTCCCACCGAGAAGTAGAGGCCGATACGCCAGGCATGATGTAAAATACTACATCCAAGATGTTAGTCTGCCTTAGGTTAGGATATATAACGCTATAGTCGTATATAATGTCCCAACCGAGACGTACGGGACGACACGAACGTGATTCTGTAAAACATTACCAGCGGGGGGCTAGATGTGTTAGTTTAGGTAGTGATACGTTATAGACGTATATAATGTTCCCACCGAGAAGTAGGGGCCGATATGCGAGGAATGTTGTAAAATACTGCATCCGAGATGATAGCCTGCCTTAGGTTAGGATATATAACGCTATAGACGTATATAATATCCCAGCTGAGACGTACGGGACGACACAAACGGGATTCTGTAAAATATTACCAGCGAGGGGCTAGATGGGTTAGGTTAGGTTATGTTACGTTATAGCAGTATATAATGTTCCCACCGAGAAGTAGAGGCCGATACGCCAGGAATGTTGTAAAACACTGCATCCGAGATGATAGCCTGCCTTAGGTTAGGATATATAACGCTATAGACGTATATGATATCCCAACCGAGATGTACGGGACGTCACGATCGATATTCTGTAAAACATTACCAGCGAGGTTCTAGATGTGTTAGGTTAGGTTATATTACGTCATAGACGAATATAATGTTCCCACCGAGAAGTAGAGGCCGATACGCCAGGCATGATGTAAAATACTACATCCGAGATGTTAGTCTGTTTAGGTTAGGATATATAACGCTGTAAACGTATATAATGTCACAACCGAGACATACGGGACGACACGAACGGGATTCTGTAAAACATTACCAGCGAGGGGCTAGATGTGTTAGGTTAGGTTATATTACGTTACAGACGAATATAATGTTCCCACCGAGAAGTAGAGGCCGATACGCCAGGAATGTTGTAAAATACTACATCCGAGATGATAGCCTGCCTTAGGTTAGGATATATAACGCTATAGACGTATATGATATCCCAACCGAGATGTACGGGACGTCACGATCGGTATTCTGTAAAACATTACCAGCGAGGTTCTAGATGTGTTAGGTTAGGTTATATTACGTCATAGACGAATATAATGTTCCCACCGAGAAGTAGAGGCCGATACGCCAGGCATGATGTAAAATACTGCATCCGAGATGATAGCCTGCCTTACGTTAGGATATATATCGCTGTAGACGTATATAATATCCCAACCGAGATGTACGGGACGACAGGAACGGGATTCTGTAAAACATTACCTGCGAGGTTCTAGATGTGTTAGGTTAGGTTATATTACATTATAGACGAATATAATGTTCCCACCGAGAAGTAGAGGCCGATACGCCAGGCATGATGTAAAATAATACATCCGAGATGTTAGCCTGCCTTAGGATAGGATATATAACGCTATAGACGTATACAATATCACAACTGAGACGTACGGGACGACACGAACGTGATCCTGTAAAACATTACCAGCGAGGGGCTAGATGTGTTAGTTTAGGTAGTGATACGTTATAGACGTATATAATGTTCCCACCGAGAAGTAGGGGCCGATATGCGAGGAATGTTGTAAAATACTGCATCCGAGATGATAGCCTGCCTTAGGTTAGGATATATAACGCTATAGACGTATATAATATCCCAGCTGAGACGTACGGGACGACACAAACGGGATTCTGTAAAATATTACCAGCGAGGGGCTAGATGGGTTAGGTTAGGTTATGTTACGTTATAGCAGTATATAATGTTCCCACCGAGAAGTAGGGGCCGATATGCCAGGAATGTTGTAAAATACTGCATCCGAGATGATAGCCTGCCTTAGGTTAGGATATATAACGCTATAGACGTATACAATATCACAACTGAGACGTACGGGACGACACGAACGTGATCCTGTAAAACATTACCAGCGAGGGGCTAGATGTGTTAGTTTAGGCAGTGATACGTTATAGACGTATATAATGTTCCCACCGAGAAGTAGGGGCCGATATGCGAGGAATGTTGTAAAATACTGCATCCGAAATGATAGCCTGCCTTAGGTTAGGATATATAACGCTATAGACGTATATAATATCCCAGCAGAGACGTACGGGACGACACAAACGGGATTCTGTAAAATATTACCAGCGAGGGGCTAGATGGGTTAGGTTAGGTTATGTTACGTTATAGACGTATATAATGTTCCCACCGAGAAGTAGAGGCCGATACGCCAGGAATGTTGTAAAATACTGCATCCGAGATGTTAGCCTGCCTTAGGTTATGATATACAACGCTGTAAACGTATATAATGTCACAACCGAGACATACGGGACGACACGAACGGGATTCTGTAAAACATTACCAGCGAGGGGCTAGATGTGTTAGGTTAGGTTATATTACGTTATAGACATATATAATGTTCCCACCGAGAAGTAGGGGCCGATACGGCAGGAATGTTGTAAAATACTACATCCGAGATGATAGCCTGCCTTACGTTAGGATATATATCGCTGTAGACGTATATAATATTCCAACCGAGATGTACGGGATGTCACGAACGGGATTCTGTAAAACATTACCAGCGAGGGGCTAGATGTGGTAGGTTAGGTTATATTACGTTATAGACCTATATAATGTTCCCACCGAGAAGTAGAGGCCGATACGCCACGAATGTTGTAAAATACTACATCCGAGAGGTTAGCCTGCCTTACGTTAATATATATATCGCTGTAGACGTATATAATCTCCCAACCGAGATGTACGGGACGACACGAACGGGATTCTGTAAAACATTACCAGCGAGGGGCTAGATGTGTTAGGTTAGGTTATATTACGTTATAGACATATATAATGTTCCCACCGAGAAGTAGGGGCCGATACGGCAGGAATGTTGTAAAATACTACATCCGAGATGATAGCCTGCCTTACGTTAGGATATATATCGCTGTAGACGTATATAATATTCCAACCGAGATGTAGGGGATGTCACGAACGGGATTCTGTAAAACATTACCAGCGAGGGGCTAGATGTGGTAGGTTAGGTTATATTACGTTATAGACCTATATAATGTTCCCACCGAGAAGTAGAGGCCGATACGCACGAATGTTGTAAAATACTACATCCGAGAGGTTAGCCTGCCTTACGTTAATATATATATCGCTGTAGACGTATATAATCTCCCAACCGAGATGTACGGGACGACACGAACGTGGTCCTGTAAAACATTACCAGCGAGGGGCTAGATGTGTTAGTTTAGGTAGTGGTACGTTATAGACGTATATAATGTTCCCACCGAGAAGTAGGGGCCGATATGCCAGGAATGTTGTAAAATACTGCATCCGAGATGATAGCCTGCCTTAGGTTTGGATATACAACGCTATAGTCGTATATAACGTCCCAACCGAGACGAACGGGACGACACGAACGTGATTCTGTAAAACATTACCAGCGAGGGGCTAGATGTGGTAGTTTAGGTTGTGATACGTTATAGACGTATATAATGTTCCCACCGAGAAGTAGAGGCCGATACGCCAGGCATGATGTAAAATACTACATCCAAGATGTTAGTCTGCCTTAGGTTAGGATATATAACGCTATAGTCGTATATAATGTCCCAACCGAGACGTACGGGACGACACGAACGTGATTCTGTAAAACATTACCAGCGAGGGGCTAGATGTGTTAGTTTAGGTAGTGATACGTTATAGACGTATATAATGTTCCCACCGAGAAGTAGGGGCCGATATGCGAGGAATGTTGTAAAATACTGCATCCGAGATGATAGCCTGCCTTAGGTTAGGATATATAACGCTATAGACGTATATAATATCCCAGCTGAGACGTACGGGACGACACAAACGGGATTCTGTAAAATATTACCAGCGAGGGGCTAGATGGGTTAGGTTAGGTTATGTTACGTTATAGCAGTATATAATGTTCCCACCGAGAAGTAGAGGCCGATACGCCAGGAATGTTGTAAAACACTGCATCCGAGATGATAGCCTGCCTTAGGTTAGGATATATAACGCTATAGACGTATATGATATCCCAACCGAGATGTACGGGACGTCACGATCGATATTCTGTAAAACATTACCAGCGAGGTTCTAGATGTGTTAGGTTAGGTTATATTACGTCATAGACGAATATAATGTTCCCACCGAGAAGTAGAGGCCGATACGCCAGGCATGATGTAAAATACTACATCCGAGATGTTAGTCTATTTAGGTTAGGATATATAACGCTGTAAACGTATATAATGTCACAACCGAGACATACGGGACGACACGAACGGGATTCTGTAAAACATTACCAGCGAGGGGCTAGATGTGTTAGGTTAGGTTATATTACGTTACAGACGAATATAATGTTCCCACCGAGAAGTAGAGGCCGATACGCCAGGAATGTTGTAAAATACTACATCCGAGATGATAGCCTGCCTTAGGTTAGGATATATAACGCTATAGACGTATATGATATCCCAACCGAGATGTACGGGACGTCACGATCGGTATTCTGTAAAACATTACCAGCGAGGTTCTAGATGTGTTAGGTTAGGTTATATTACGTCATAGACGAATATAATGTTCCCACCGAGAAGTAGAGGCCGATACGCCAGGCATGATGTAAAATACTACATCCGAGATGATAGCCTGCCTTAGGTTAGGATATATAAAGCTATAGACGTATATAATATTCCAACGGGGATGTACGGGACGTCACGAACGGGATTCTGGAAAACATTACCAGCGAGGGGCTAGATGTGGTAGGTTAGGTTATATTACGTTATAGACCTATATAATGTTCCCACCGAGAAGTAGATGCCGAAACGCCACGAATGTTGTAAAATACTACATCCGAGAGGTTAGCCTGCCTTACGTTAGGATATATATCGCTGTAGACGTATATAATATCCCAACCGAGATGTACGGGACGACACGAACGTGGTCCTGTAAAACATTACCAGCGAGGGGCTAGATGTGTTAGTTTAGGTAGTGATACGTTATAGACGTATATAATGTTCCCACCGAGAAGTAGGGGCCGATATGCCAGGAATGTTGTAAAATACTGCATCCGAGATGATAGCCTGCCTTAGGTTTGGATAAATAACGCTATAGTCGTATATAATGTCCCAACCGAGACGTACGGGACGACACGAACGTGATTCTGAAAAACATTACCAGCGAGGGGCTAGATGTGGTAGTTTAGGTTGTGATACGTTATAGACGTATATAATGTTCCCACCGAGAAGTAGAGGCCGATACGCCAGGCATGATGTAAAATACTACATCCAAGATGTTAGTCTGCATTAGGTTAGGATATATAACGCTATAGTCGTATATAATGTCCCAACCGAGACGTACGGGACGACACGAACGTGATTCTGTAAAACATTACCAGCGAGGGGCTAGATGTGTTAGTTTAGGTAGTGATACGTTATAGACGTATATAATGTTCCCACCGAGAAGTAGGGGCCGATATGCCAGGAATGTTGTAAAATACTGCATCCGAGATGATAGCCTGCCTTAGGTTAGGATATATAACGCTATAAACGTATATAATATCCCAGCTGAGACGTACGGGACGACACAAACGGGATTCTGTAAAACATTACCAGCGAGGTTCTAGATGTGTTACGTTAGGTTATATTACGTTATAGACGTATATAATGTTCCCACCGAGAAGTAGGTGCCGATAAGCCAGGAATGTTGTAAAAGACTACATCCGATATGATAGCCTGCCTTAGGTTAGGATATATAACGCTATAGACGTATACAATATCACAACTGAGACGAACGGGACGACACAAACGGGATTCTGTAAAATATTACCAGCGAGGGGCTAGATGGGTTAGGTTAGGTTGTGATACGTTATAGACGTATATAATGTTCCCACCGAGAAGTAGGGGCCGGTATGCCAGGAATGTTGTAAAATACTGCATCCGAGATGATAGCCTGCCTTACGTTAGGATATATATCGCTGTAGACGTATATAATATCCCAACCGAGATGTACGGGACGACAGGAACGGGATTCTGTAAAACATTACCTGCGAGGTTCTAGATGTGTTAGGTTAGGTTATATTACATTATAGACGAATATAATGTTCCCACCGAGAAGTAGAGGCCGATACGCCAGGCATGATGTAAAATAATACATCCGAGATGTTAGCCTGCCTTAGGATAGGATATATAACGCTATAGACGTATACAATATCACAACTGAGACGTACGGGACGACACGAACGTGATCCTGTAAAACATTACCAGCGAGGGGCTAGATGTGTTAGTTTAGGTAGTGATACGTTATAGACGTATATAATGTTCCCACCGAGAAGTAGGGGCCGATATGCGAGGAATGTTGTAAAATACTGCATCCGAGATGATAGCCTGCCTTAGGTTAGGATATATAACGCTATAGACGTATATAATATCCCAGCAGAGACGTACGGGACGACACAAACGGGATTCTGTAAAATATTACCAGCGAGGGGCTAGATGGGTTAGGTTAGGTTATGTTACGTTATAGACGTATATAATGTTCCCACCGAGAAGTAGAGGCCGATACGCCAGGAATGTTGTAAAATACTGCATCCGAGATGTTAGCCTGCCTTAGGTTATGATATACAACGCTGTAAACGTATATAATGTCACAACCGAGACATACGGGACGACACGAACGGGATTCTGTAAAACATTACCAGCGAGGGGCTAGATGTGTTAGGTTAGGTTATATTACGTTATAGACATATATAATGTTCCCACCGAGAAGTAGGGGCCGATACGGCAGGAATGTTGTAAAATACTACATCCGAGATGATAGCCTGCCTTACGTTAGGATATATATCGCTGTAGACGTATATAATATTCCAACCGAGATGTACGGGATGTCACGAACGGGATTCTGTAAAACATTACCAGCGAGGGGCTAGATGTGGTAGGTTAGGTTATATTACGTTATAGACCTATATAATGTTCCCACCGAGAAGTAGAGGCCGATACGCCACGAATGTTGTAAAATACTACATCCGAGAGGTTAGCCTGCCTTACGTTAATATATATATCGCTGTAGACGTATATAATCTCCCAACCGAGATGTACGGGACGACACGAACGGGATTCTGTAAAACATTACCAGCGAGGGGCTAGATGTGTTAGGTTAGGTTATATTACGTTATAGACATATATAATGTTCCCACCGAGAAGTAGGGGCCGATACGGCAGGAATGTTGTAAAATACTACATCCGAGATGATAGCCTGCCTTACGTTAGGATATATATCGCTGTAGACGTATATAATATTCCAACCGAGATGTAGGGGATGTCACGAACGGGATTCTGTAAAACATTACCAGCGAGGGGCTAGATGTGGTAGGTTAGGTTATATTACGTTATAGACCTATATAATGTTCCCACCGAGAAGTAGAGGCCGATACGCACGAATGTTGTAAAATACTACATCCGAGAGGTTAGCCTGCCTTACGTTAATATATATATCGCTGTAGACGTATATAATCTCCCAACCGAGATGTACGGGACGACACGAACGTGGTCCTGTAAAACATTACCAGCGAGGGGCTAGATGTGTTAGTTTAGGTAGTGGTACGTTATAGACGTATATAATGTTCCCACCGAGAAGTAGGGGCCGATATGCCAGGAATGTTGTAAAATACTGCATCCGAGATGATAGCCTGCCTTAGGTTTGGATATACAACGCTATAGTCGTATATAACGTCCCAACCGAGACGAACGGGACGACACGAACGTGATTCTGTAAAACATTACCAGCGAGGGGCTAGATGTGGTAGTTTAGGTTGTGATACGTTATAGACGTATATAATGTTCCCACCGAGAAGTAGAGGCCGATACGCCAGGCATGATGTAAAATACTACATCCAAGATGTTAGTCTGCCTTAGGTTAGGATATATAACGCTATAGTCGTATATAATGTCCCAACCGAGACGTACGGGACGACACGAACGTGATTCTGTAAAACATTACCAGCGAGGGGCTAGATGTGTTAGTTTAGGTAGTGATACGTTATAGACGTATATAATGTTCCCACCGAGAAGTAGGGGCCGATATGCGAGGAATGTTGTAAAATACTGCATCCGAGATGATAGCCTGCCTTAGGTTAGGATATATAACGCTATAGACGTATATAATATCCCAGCTGAGACGTACGGGACGACACAAACGGGATTCTGTAAAATATTACCAGCGAGGGGCTAGATGGGTTAGGTTAGGTTATGTTACGTTATAGCAGTATATAATGTTCCCACCGAGAAGTAGAGGCCGATACGCCAGGAATGTTGTAAAACACTGCATCCGAGATGATAGCCTGCCTTAGGTTAGGATATATAACGCTATAGACGTATATGATATCCCAACCGAGATGTACGGGACGTCACGATCGATATTCTGTAAAACATTACCAGCGAGGTTCTAGATGTGTTAGGTTAGGTTATATTACGTCATAGACGAATATAATGTTCCCACCGAGAAGTAGAGGCCGATACGCCAGGCATGATGTAAAATACTACATCCGAGATGTTAGTCTGTTTAGGTTAGGATATATAACGCTGTAAACGTATATAATGTCACAACCGAGACATACGGGACGACACGAACGGGATTCTGTAAAACATTACCAGCGAGGGGCTAGATGTGTTAGGTTAGGTTATATTACGTTACAGACGAATATAATGTTCCCACCGAGAAGTAGAGGCCGATACGCCAGGAATGTTGTAAAATACTACATCCGAGATGATAGCCTGCCTTAGGTTAGGATATATAACGCTATAGACGTATATGATATCCCAACCGAGATGTACGGGACGTCACGATCGGTATTCTGTAAAACATTACCAGCGAGGTTCTAGATGTGTTAGGTTAGGTTATATTACGTCATAGACGAATATAATGTTCCCACCGAGAAGTAGAGGCCGATACGCCAGGCATGATGTAAAATACTACATCCGAGATGATAGCCTGCCTTAGGTTAGGATATATAAAGCTATAGACGTATATAATATTCCAACGGGGATGTACGGGACGTCACGAACGGGATTCTGGAAAACATTACCAGCGAGGGGCTAGATGTGGTAGGTTAGGTTATATTACGTTATAGACCTATATAATGTTCCCACCGAGAAGTAGATGCCGAAACGCCACGAATGTTGTAAAATACTACATCCGAGAGGTTAGCCTGCCTTACGTTAGGATATATATCGCTGTAGACGTATATAATATCCCAACCGAGATGTACGGGACGACACGAACGTGGTCCTGTAAAACATTACCAGCGAGGGGCTAGATGTGTTAGTTTAGGTAGTGATACGTTATAGACGTATATAATGTTCCCACCGAGAAGTAGGGGCCGATATGCCAGGAATGTTGTAAAATACTGCATCCGAGATGATAGCCTGCCTTAGGTTTGGATAAATAACGCTATAGTCGTATATAATGTCCCAACCGAGACGTACGGGACGACACGAACGTGATTCTGAAAAACATTACCAGCGAGGGGCTAGATGTGGTAGTTTAGGTTGTGATACGTTATAGACGTATATAATGTTCCCACCGAGAAGTAGAGGCCGATACGCCAGGCATGATGTAAAATACTACATCCAAGATGTTAGTCTGCCTTAGGTTAGGATATATAACGCTATAGTCGTATATAATGTCCCAACCGAGACGTACGGGACGACACGAACGTGATTCTGTAAAACATTACCAGCGAGGGGCTAGATGTGTTAGTTTAGGTAGTGATACGTTATAGACGTATATAATGTTCCCACCGAGAAGTAGGGGCCGATATGCCAGGAATGTTGTAAAATACTGCATCCGAGATGATAGCCTGCCTTAGGTTAGGATATATAACGCTATAAACGTATATAATATCCCAGCTGAGACGTACGGGACGACACAAACGGGATTCTGTAAAACATTACCAGCGAGGTTCTAGATGTGTTACGTTAGGTTATATTACGTTATAGACGTATATAATGTTCCCACCGAGAAGTAGGTGCCGATAAGCCAGGAATGTTGTAAAAGACTACATCCGATATGATAGCCTGCCTTAGGTTAGGATATATAACGCTATAGACGTATACAATATCACAACTGAGACGAACGGGACGACACAAACGGGATTCTGTAAAATATTACCAGCGAGGGGCTAGATGGGTTAGGTTAGGTTGTGATACGTTATAGACGTATATAATGTTCCCACCGAGAAGTAGGGGCCGGTATGCCAGGAATGTTGTAAAATACTGCATCCGAGATGATAGCCTGCCTTACGTTAGGATATATATCGCTGTAGACGTATATAATATCCCAACCGAGATGTACGGGACGACAGGAACGGGATTCTGTAAAACATTACCTGCGAGGTTCTAGATGTGTTAGGTTAGGTTATATTACATTATAGACGAATATAATGTTCCCACCGAGAAGTAGAGGCCGATACGCCAGGCATGATGTAAAATAATACATCCGAGATGTTAGCCTGCCTTAGGATAGGATATATAACGCTATAGACGTATACAATATCACAACTGAGACGTACGGGACGACACGAACGTGATCCTGTAAAACATTACCAGCGAGGGGCTAGATGTGTTAGTTTAGGTAGTGATACGTTATAGACGTATATAATGTTCCCACCGAGAAGTAGGGGCCGATATGCGAGGAATGTTGTAAAATACTGCATCCGAGATGATAGCCTGCCTTAGGTTAGGATATATAACGCTATAGACGTATATAATATCCCAGCAGAGACGTACGGGACGACACAAACGGGATTCTGTAAAATATTACCAGCGAGGGGCTAGATGGGTTAGGTTAGGTTATGTTACGTTATAGACGTATATAATGTTCCCACCGAGAAGTAGAGGCCGATACGCCAGGAATGTTGTAAAATACTGCATCCGAGATGTTAGCCTGCCTTAGGTTATGATATACAACGCTGTAAACGTATATAATGTCACAACCGAGACATACGGGACGACACGAACGGGATTCTGTAAAACATTACCAGCGAGGGGCTAGATGTGTTAGGTTAGGTTATATTACGTTATAGGCATATATAATGTTCCCACCGAGAAGTAGGGGCCGATACGGCAGGAATGTTGTAAAATACTACATCCGAGATGATAGCCTGCCTTACGTTAGGATATATATCGCTGTAGACGTATATAATATTCCAACCGAGATGTACGGGATGTCACGAACGGGATTCTGTAAAACATTACCAGCGAGGGGCTAGATGTGGTAGGTTAGGTTATATTACGTTATAGACCTATATAATGTTCCCACCGAGAAGTAGAGGCCGATACGCCACGAATGTTGTAAAATACTACATCCGAGAGGTTAGCCTGCCTTACGTTAATATATATATCGCTGTAGACGTATATAATCTCCCAACCGAGATGTACGGGACGACACGAACGGGATTCTGTAAAACATTACCAGCGAGGGGCTAGATGTGTTAGGTTAGGTTATATTACGTTATAGACATATATAATGTTCCCACCGAGAAGTAGGGGCCGATACGGCAGGAATGTTGTAAAATACTACATCCGAGATGATAGCCTGCCTTACGTTAGGATATATATCGCTGTAGACGTATATAATATTCCAACCGAGATGTAGGGGATGTCACGAACGGGATTCTGTAAAACATTACCAGCGAGGGGCTAGATGTGGTAGGTTAGGTTATATTACGTTATAGACCTATATAATGTTCCCACCGAGAAGTAGAGGCCGATACGCACGAATGTTGTAAAATACTACATCCGAGAGGTTAGCCTGCCTTACGTTAATATATATATCGCTGTAGACGTATATAATCTCCCAACCGAGATGTACGGGACGACACGAACGTGGTCCTGTAAAACATTACCAGCGAGGGGCTAGATGTGTTAGTTTAGGTAGTGGTACGTTATAGACGTATATAATGTTCCCACCGAGAAGTAGGGGCCGATATGCCAGGAATGTTGTAAAATACTGCATCCGAGATGATAGCCTGCCTTAGGTTTGGATATACAACGCTATAGTCGTATATAACGTCCCAACCGAGACGAACGGGACGACACGAACGTGATTCTGTAAAACATTACCAGCGAGGGGCTAGATGTGGTAGTTTAGGTTGTGATACGTTATAGACGTATATAATGTTCCCACCGAGAAGTAGAGGCCGATACGCCAGGCATGATGTAAAATACTACATCTAAGATGTTAGTCTGCCTTAGGTTAGGATATATAACGCTATAGTCGTATATAATGTCCCAACCGAGACGTACGGGACGACACGAACGTGATTCTGTAAAACATTACCAGCGAGGGGCTAGATGTGTTAGTTTAGGTAGTGATACGTTATAGACGTATATAATGTTCCCACCGAGAAGTAGGGGCCGATATGCGAGGAATGTTGTAAAATACTGCATCCGAGATGATAGCCTGCCTTAGGTTAGGATATATAACGCTATAGACGTATATAATATCCCAGCTGAGACGTACGGGACGACACAAACGGGATTCTGTAAAATATTACCAGCGAGGGGCTAGATGGGTTAGGTTAGGTTATGTTACGTTATAGCAGTATATAATGTTCCCACCGAGAAGTAGAGGCCGATACGCCAGGAATGTTGTAAAACACTGCATCCGAGATGATAGCCTGCCTTAGGTTAGTATATATATCGCTGTAGACGTATATAATATCCCAGCCGAGATGAACGGGACGTCACGAACGGGATTCTGTAAAACATTACCAGCGAGGTTCTAGATGTGTTAGGTTAGGTTATATTACGTCATAGACGAATATAATGTTCCCACCGAGAAGTAGAGGCCGATACGCCAGGCATGATGTAAAATACTACATCCGAGATGTTAGTCTGTTTAGGTTAGGATATATAACGCTGTAAACGTATATAATGTCACAACCGAGACATACGGGACGACACGAACGGGATTCTGTAAAACATTACCAGCGAGGGGCTAGATGTGTTAGGTTAGGTTATATTACATTATAGACGAATATAATGTTCCCACCGAGAAGTAGAGGCCGATACGCCAGGCATGATGTAAAATAATACATCCGAGATGTTAGCCTGCCTTAGGTTTGGATATACAACGCTATAGTCGTATATAATGTCCCAACCGAGACGTACGGTACCACACGAACGTGATTCTGTAAAACATTACCACCGAGGGGCTAGATGTGCTATTTTAGGTTGTGATACGTTATAGACGTATATAATGTTCCCACCGAGATGTAGGGGCCGATATGCCAGGAATGTTGTAAAATACTGCATCCGAGATGTTAGCCTGCCTTAGGTTATGATATACAACGCTGTAAACGTATATAATGTCACAACCGAAACATACGGGACGACACGAACGGGATTCTGTAAAACATTACCTGCGAGGGGCTAGATGTGTTAGGTTAGGTTATATTAGGTTATAAACCTATATAATGTTCCCACCGAGAAGTAGGGGCCGATACGGCAGGAATGTTGTAAAATACTGCATCCGAGATGTTAGCCTGCCTTAGGTTATGATATACAACGCTGTAAACGTATATAATGTCACAACCGAAACATACGGGACGACACGAACGGGATTCTGTAAAACATTACCTGCGAGGGGCTAGATGTGTTAGGTTAGGTTATATTAGGTTATAAACCTATATAATGTTCCCACCGAGAAGTAGGGGCCGATACGGCAGGAATGTTGTAAAATACTACATCCGAGATGATAGCCTGCCTTAGGTTAGGATATATAACGCTATAGACGTATATAATATTCCAACCGACATGTACGGGACGTCACGAACGGGATTCTGTAATACATTACCAGCGAGGGGCTAGATGTGTTAGGTTAGGCTATATTACGTTATAGACCTATATAATGTTCCCACCGAGAAGTAGAGGCCGATACGCCAGGAATGTTGTAAAATACTACATCCGAGAGGTTAGCCTGCCTTACGTTAGGATATATATCGCTGTAGACGTATATAATGTGCCAACCGAGACGTACGGGACGACACGAACGTGATTCTGTAAAACATTACCAGCGAGGGGCTAGATGTGTTAGTTTAGGTTGCATACGTTATAGACGTATATAATGTTCCCATCGAGAAGTAGGGGCCGATATGCCAGGAATGTTGTAAAATACTGCATCCGAGATGATAGCCTGCCTTAGGTTAGGATATATAACGCTATAGACGTATACGATATCCCAACCGAGATGTACGGGACGTCACGATCGGTATTCTGTAAAACATTACCAGCGAGGTTCTAGATGTGTTAGGTTAGGTTATATTACGTCATAGACGAATATAATGTTCCCACCGAGAAGTAGAGGCCGATACGCCAGGCATGATGTAAAATACTACATCCGAGATGTTAGTCTGTTTAGGTTAGGATATATAACGCTATAGTCGTATATAATGTCCCAACCGAGACGTACGGGACGACACGAACGGGATTCTGTAAAACATTACCAGCGAGGGGCGAGAAGTGTTAGGTTAGGTTATATTACGTTATAGACCTATATAATGTTCCCACCGAGAAGTAGGGGCCGATACGGCAGGAATGTTGTGAAATACTACATCCGAGATGGTAGCCTGCCTTAGGTTAGGATATATAACGCTATAGACGTATATAGTATTCCAACCGAGATGTACGGGACGTCACGAACGGGATTCTGTAAAACATTACCAGCGAGGGGCTAGATGTGTTAGGTTAGGTTATATTACGTCATAGACGAATATAATGTTCCCACCGAGAAGTAGGGGCCGATATGCCAGGAATGTTGTAAAATACTGCATCCGAGATGATAGCCTGCCTTAGGTTAGGATATATAACGCTATAGACGTATATAATATTCCAACCGGGATGTACGGGACGTCACGAACGGGATTCTGTAAAACATTACCAGCGAGGGGCTAGATGTGTTAGGATAGGTTATATTACGTTATAGACCTATATAATGTTCCCACCGAGAAGTAGGGGCCGATACGGCAGGAATGTTGTGAAATACTACATCCGAGATGGTAGCCTGCCTTAGGTTAGGATATATAACGCTATAGACGTATATAGTATTCCAACCGAGATGTACGGGACGTCACGAACGGGATTCTGTAAAACATTACCAGCGAGGGGCTAGATGTGGTAGGTTAGGTTATATTACGTTATAGACCTATATAATGTTCCCACCGAGAAGTAGAGGCCGATACGCCACGAATGTTGTAAAATACTACATCCGAGAGGTTAGCCTGCCTTACGTTAGGATATATATCGCTGTAGACGTATATAATATCCCAACCGAGATGTACGGGACGACACGAACGTGATACTGTAAAACATTACCAGCGAGGGGCTAGATGTGTTAGTTTAGGTTGTGATACGTTATAGACGTATATAATGTTCCCACCGAGAAGTAGGGGCCGATATGCCAGGAATGTTGTAAAATTCTGCATCCGAGATGATAGCCTGCCTTAGGTTAGGATATATAACGCTATAGACGTATATAATATCCCAACTGAGGCGTACGGGACGACACAAACGGGATTCTGTAAAATATTACCAGCGAGGGGCTAAATGGGTTAAGTTAGGTTGTGATACGTTATAGACGTATATAATGTTCCCACCGAGAAGTAGGGGCCGATATGCCAGGAATGTTGTAAAATACTGCATCCGAGATGATAGCCTGCCTTAGGTTAGGATATATAACGCTATAGACGTATATAATATTCCAACCGAGATGTACGGGACGTCACGAACGGGATTCTGTAAAACATTACCAGCGAGGGGCTAGATGTGTTAGGTTAGGTTATATTATGTTACAGACGAATATAATGTTCCCACCGAGAAGTAGAGGCTGATACGCCAGGAATGTTGTAAAATACTGCATCCGAGATGATAGCCTGCCTTATGTTAGGATATATAACGCTATAGACGTATATGATATCCCAACCGAGATGTACGGGACGACAGGAATCGGATTCTGTAAAACATTACCAGCGAGGTTCTAGGTGTGTTAGGTTAGGTTATATTACGTCATAGACGAATATAATGTTCCCACCGAGAAGTAGAGGCCGATACGCCAGGCATGATGTAAAATACTACATCCGAGATGTTAGTCTGTTTAGGTTAGGATATATAACGCTATAGTCGTATATAATGTCCCAACCGAGACATACGGGACGACACGAACGTGATTGTGTAAAACATTACCAGCGAAGGGCTAGATGTGTTAGTATAGGTTGTGATACGTTATTGACTTATATAATGTTCCCACCGAGAAGTAGGGGCCGGTATGCCAGGAATGTTGTAAAATACTGCATCCGAGATGATAGCCTGCTTTACGTTAGGACATATATCGCTTGTAGACGTATATAATATCCCAACCGAGATGTACGGGACGACAGGAACGGGATTCTGTAAAACATTACCAGCGAGGGGCTAGATGTGGTAGTTTAGGTTGTGATACGTTATAGACGTATATAATGTTCCCACCGAGATGTAGAGGCCGATACGCCAGGCATGATGTAAAATAATACATCCGAGATGTTAGCCTGCCTTAGGTTAGGATATATAACGCTATAGACGTATACAATATCACAACTGGGACGTACGGGACGACACGAACGTGATCCTGTAAAACATTACCAGCGAGGGGGTAGATGTGTTAGTTTAGATAGTTATACGTTATAGACGTATATAATGTTCCCACCGAGAAGTAGGGGCCGATATGCGAGGAATGTTGTAAAATACTGCATCCGAGATGATAGCCTGCCTTAGGTTAGGATATATAACGCTATAGACGTATATAATATCCCAGCAGAGACGTACGGGACGACACAAACGGGATTCTGTAAAATATTACCAGCGAGGGGCTAGATGGGTTAGGTTAGGTTATGTTACGTTATAGACGTATATAATGTTCCCACCGAGAAGTAGAGGCCGATACGCCAGGAATGTTGTAAAATACTGCATCCGAGATGTTAGCCTGCCTTAGGTTATGATATACAACGCTGTAAACGTATATAATGTCACAACCGAGACATACGGGACGACACGAACGGGATTCTGTAAAACATTACCAGCGAGGGGCTAGATGTGTTAGGTTAGGTTATATTACGTTATAGGCATATATAATGTTCCCACCGAGAAGTAGGGGCCGATACGGCAGGAATGTTGTAAAATACTACATCCGAGATGATAGCCTGCCTTACGTTAGGATATATATCGCTGTAGACGTATATAATATTCCAACCGAGATGTACGGGATGTCACGAACGGGATTCTGTAAAACATTACCAGCGAGGGGCTAGATGTGGTAGGTTAGGTTATATTACGTTATAGACCTATATAATGTTCCCACCGAGAAGTAGAGGCCGATACGCCACGAATGTTGTAAAATACTACATCCGAGAGGTTAGCCTGCCTTACGTTAATATATATATCGCTGTAGACGTATATAATCTCCCAACCGAGATGTACGGGACGACACGAACGGGATTCTGTAAAACATTACCAGCGAGGGGCTAGATGTGTTAGGTTAGGTTATATTACGTTATAGACATATATAATGTTCCCACCGAGAAGTAGGGGCCGATACGGCAGGAATGTTGTAAAATACTACATCCGAGATGATAGCCTGCCTTACGTTAGGATATATATCGCTGTAGACGTATATAATATTCCAACCGAGATGTAGGGGATGTCACGAACGGGATTCTGTAAAACATTACCAGCGAGGGGCTAGATGTGGTAGGTTAGGTTATATTACGTTATAGACCTATATAATGTTCCCACCGAGAAGTAGAGGCCGATACGCACGAATGTTGTAAAATACTACATCCGAGAGGTTAGCCTGCCTTACGTTAATATATATATCGCTGTAGACGTATATAATCTCCCAACCGAGATGTACGGGACGACACGAACGTGGTCCTGTAAAACATTACCAGCGAGGGGCTAGATGTGTTAGTTTAGGTAGTGGTACGTTATAGACGTATATAATGTTCCCACCGAGAAGTAGGGGCCGATATGCCAGGAATGTTGTAAAATACTGCATCCGAGATGATA
This sequence comes from Xylocopa violacea, assembly GCA_963969225.1. Lineage (NCBI taxonomy): Eukaryota > Metazoa > Arthropoda > Insecta > Hymenoptera > Apidae > Xylocopa > Xylocopa violacea. The sequence goes on from CAXAJV010000013.1 coordinate 5,651,299, forward strand.
GCCTGCCTTAGGTTTGGATATACAACGCTATAGTCGTATATAACGTCCCAACCGAGACGAACGGGACGACACGAACGTGATTCTGTAAAACATTACCAGCGAGGGGCTAGATGTGGTAGTTTAGGTTGTGATACGTTATAGACGTATATAATGTTCCCACCGAGAAGTAGAGGCCGATACGCCAGGCATGATGTAAAATACTACATCTAAGATGTTAGTCTGCCTTAGGTTAGGATATATAACGCTATAGTCGTATATAATGTCCCAACCGAGACGTACGGGACGACACGAACGTGATTCTGTAAAACATTACCAGCGAGGGGCTAGATGTGTTAGTTTAGGTAGTGATACGTTATAGACGTATATAATGTTCCCACCGAGAAGTAGGGGCCGATATGCGAGGAATGTTGTAAAATACTGCATCCGAGATGATAGCCTGCCTTAGGTTAGGATATATAACGCTATAGACGTATATAATATCCCAGCTGAGACGTACGGGACGACACAAACGGGATTCTGTAAAATATTACCAGCGAGGGGCTAGATGGGTTAGGTTAGGTTATGTTACGTTATAGCAGTATATAATGTTCCCACCGAGAAGTAGAGGCCGATACGCCAGGAATGTTGTAAAACACTGCATCCGAGATGATAGCCTGCCTTAGGTTAGTATATATATCGCTGTAGACGTATATAATATCCCAGCCGAGATGAACGGGACGTCACGAACGGGATTCTGTAAAACATTACCAGCGAGGTTCTAGATGTGTTAGGTTAGGTTATATTACGTCATAGACGAATATAATGTTCCCACCGAGAAGTAGAGGCCGATACGCCAGGCATGATGTAAAATACTACATCCGAGATGTTAGTCTGTTTAGGTTAGGATATATAACGCTGTAAACGTATATAATGTCACAACCGAGACATACGGGACGACACGAACGGGATTCTGTAAAACATTACCAGCGAGGGGCTAGATGTGTTAGGTTAGGTTATATTACATTATAGACGAATATAATGTTCCCACCGAGAAGTAGAGGCCGATACGCCAGGCATGATGTAAAATAATACATCCGAGATGTTAGCCTGCCTTAGGTTTGGATATACAACGCTATAGTCGTATATAATGTCCCAACCGAGACGTACGGTACCACACGAACGTGATTCTGTAAAACATTACCACCGAGGGGCTAGATGTGCTATTTTAGGTTGTGATACGTTATAGACGTATATAATGTTCCCACCGAGATGTAGGGGCCGATATGCCAGGAATGTTGTAAAATACTGCATCCGAGATGTTAGCCTGCCTTAGGTTATGATATACAACGCTGTAAACGTATATAATGTCACAACCGAAACATACGGGACGACACGAACGGGATTCTGTAAAACATTACCTGCGAGGGGCTAGATGTGTTAGGTTAGGTTATATTAGGTTATAAACCTATATAATGTTCCCACCGAGAAGTAGGGGCCGATACGGCAGGAATGTTGTAAAATACTGCATCCGAGATGTTAGCCTGCCTTAGGTTATGATATACAACGCTGTAAACGTATATAATGTCACAACCGAAACATACGGGACGACACGAACGGGATTCTGTAAAACATTACCTGCGAGGGGCTAGATGTGTTAGGTTAGGTTATATTAGGTTATAAACCTATATAATGTTCCCACCGAGAAGTAGGGGCCGATACGGCAGGAATGTTGTAAAATACTACATCCGAGATGATAGCCTGCCTTAGGTTAGGATATATAACGCTATAGACGTATATAATATTCCAACCGACATGTACGGGACGTCACGAACGGGATTCTGTAATACATTACCAGCGAGGGGCTAGATGTGTTAGGTTAGGCTATATTACGTTATAGACCTATATAATGTTCCCACCGAGAAGTAGAGGCCGATACGCCAGGAATGTTGTAAAATACTACATCCGAGAGGTTAGCCTGCCTTACGTTAGGATATATATCGCTGTAGACGTATATAATGTGCCAACCGAGACGTACGGGACGACACGAACGTGATTCTGTAAAACATTACCAGCGAGGGGCTAGATGTGTTAGTTTAGGTTGCATACGTTATAGACGTATATAATGTTCCCATCGAGAAGTAGGGGCCGATATGCCAGGAATGTTGTAAAATACTGCATCCGAGATGATAGCCTGCCTTAGGTTAGGATATATAACGCTATAGACGTATACGATATCCCAACCGAGATGTACGGGACGTCACGATCGGTATTCTGTAAAACATTACCAGCGAGGTTCTAGATGTGTTAGGTTAGGTTATATTACGTCATAGACGAATATAATGTTCCCACCGAGAAGTAGAGGCCGATACGCCAGGCATGATGTAAAATACTACATCCGAGATGTTAGTCTGTTTAGGTTAGGATATATAACGCTATAGTCGTATATAATGTCCCAACCGAGACGTACGGGACGACACGAACGGGATTCTGTAAAACATTACCAGCGAGGGGCGAGAAGTGTTAGGTTAGGTTATATTACGTTATAGACCTATATAATGTTCCCACCGAGAAGTAGGGGCCGATACGGCAGGAATGTTGTGAAATACTACATCCGAGATGGTAGCCTGCCTTAGGTTAGGATATATAACGCTATAGACGTATATAGTATTCCAACCGAGATGTACGGGACGTCACGAACGGGATTCTGTAAAACATTACCAGCGAGGGGCTAGATGTGTTAGGTTAGGTTATATTACGTCATAGACGAATATAATGTTCCCACCGAGAAGTAGGGGCCGATATGCCAGGAATGTTGTAAAATACTGCATCCGAGATGATAGCCTGCCTTAGGTTAGGATATATAACGCTATAGACGTATATAATATTCCAACCGGGATGTACGGGACGTCACGAACGGGATTCTGTAAAACATTACCAGCGAGGGGCTAGATGTGTTAGGATAGGTTATATTACGTTATAGACCTATATAATGTTCCCACCGAGAAGTAGGGGCCGATACGGCAGGAATGTTGTGAAATACTACATCCGAGATGGTAGCCTGCCTTAGGTTAGGATATATAACGCTATAGACGTATATAGTATTCCAACCGAGATGTACGGGACGTCACGAACGGGATTCTGTAAAACATTACCAGCGAGGGGCTAGATGTGGTAGGTTAGGTTATATTACGTTATAGACCTATATAATGTTCCCACCGAGAAGTAGAGGCCGATACGCCACGAATGTTGTAAAATACTACATCCGAGAGGTTAGCCTGCCTTACGTTAGGATATATATCGCTGTAGACGTATATAATATCCCAACCGAGATGTACGGGACGACACGAACGTGATACTGTAAAACATTACCAGCGAGGGGCTAGATGTGTTAGTTTAGGTTGTGATACGTTATAGACGTATATAATGTTCCCACCGAGAAGTAGGGGCCGATATGCCAGGAATGTTGTAAAATTCTGCATCCGAGATGATAGCCTGCCTTAGGTTAGGATATATAACGCTATAGACGTATATAATATCCCAACTGAGGCGTACGGGACGACACAAACGGGATTCTGTAAAATATTACCAGCGAGGGGCTAAATGGGTTAAGTTAGGTTGTGATACGTTATAGACGTATATAATGTTCCCACCGAGAAGTAGGGGCCGATATGCCAGGAATGTTGTAAAATACTGCATCCGAGATGATAGCCTGCCTTAGGTTAGGATATATAACGCTATAGACGTATATAATATTCCAACCGAGATGTACGGGACGTCACGAACGGGATTCTGTAAAACATTACCAGCGAGGGGCTAGATGTGTTAGGTTAGGTTATATTATGTTACAGACGAATATAATGTTCCCACCGAGAAGTAGAGGCTGATACGCCAGGAATGTTGTAAAATACTGCATCCGAGATGATAGCCTGCCTTATGTTAGGATATATAACGCTATAGACGTATATGATATCCCAACCGAGATGTACGGGACGACAGGAATCGGATTCTGTAAAACATTACCAGCGAGGTTCTAGGTGTGTTAGGTTAGGTTATATTACGTCATAGACGAATATAATGTTCCCACCGAGAAGTAGAGGCCGATACGCCAGGCATGATGTAAAATACTACATCCGAGATGTTAGTCTGTTTAGGTTAGGATATATAACGCTATAGTCGTATATAATGTCCCAACCGAGACATACGGGACGACACGAACGTGATTGTGTAAAACATTACCAGCGAAGGGCTAGATGTGTTAGTATAGGTTGTGATACGTTATTGACTTATATAATGTTCCCACCGAGAAGTAGGGGCCGGTATGCCAGGAATGTTGTAAAATACTGCATCCGAGATGATAGCCTGCTTTACGTTAGGACATATATCGCTTGTAGACGTATATAATATCCCAACCGAGATGTACGGGACGACAGGAACGGGATTCTGTAAAACATTACCAGCGAGGGGCTAGATGTGGTAGTTTAGGTTGTGATACGTTATAGACGTATATAATGTTCCCACCGAGATGTAGAGGCCGATACGCCAGGCATGATGTAAAATAATACATCCGAGATGTTAGCCTGCCTTAGGTTAGGATATATAACGCTATAGACGTATACAATATCACAACTGGGACGTACGGGACGACACGAACGTGATCCTGTAAAACATTACCAGCGAGGGGGTAGATGTGTTAGTTTAGATAGTTATACGTTATAGACGTATATAATGTTCCCACCGAGAAGTAGGGGCCGATATGCGAGGAATGTTGTAAAATACTGCATCCGAGATGATAGCCTGCCTTAGGTTAGGATATATAACGCTATAGACGTATATAATATCCCAGCAGAGACGTACGGGACGACACAAACGGGATTCTGTAAAATATTACCAGCGAGGGGCTAGATGGGTTAGGTTAGGTTATGTTACGTTATAGACGTATATAATGTTCCCACCGAGAAGTAGAGGCCGATACGCCAGGAATGTTGTAAAATACTGCATCCTAGATGTTAGCCTGCCTTAGGTTATGATATACAACGCTGTAAACGTATATAATGTCACAACCGAGATGTACGGGACGACAGGAACAGGATTCTGTAAAACATTACCTGCGAGGTTCTAGATGTGTTAGGTTAGGTTATATTACATTATAGACGAATATAATGTTCCCACCGAGAAGTAGAGACCGATACGCCAGGCATGATGTAAAATAATACATCCGAGATGTTAGCCTGCCTTAGGTTAGGATATATAACGCTATAGACGTATACAATATCACAACTGAGACGTACGGGACGACACGAACGTGATCCTGTAAAACATTACCAGCGAGGGGCTAGATGTGTTAGTTTAGGTAGTGATACGTTATAGACGTATATAATGTTCCCACCGAGAAGTAGGGGCCGATACGCCAGGCATGATGTGAAATACTACATCCGAGATGTTAGTCTGTTTAGGTTAGGATATATAACGCTATAGTCGTATATAATTTCCCAACCGAGACGTACGGGACGACACGAACGTGATTGTGTAAAACATTACCAGCGAGGGGCTAGATGTGTTAGGTTAGGTTATATTACGTTACAGACCTATATAATGTTCCCACCGAAAAGTAGGGGCCGATACGGCAGGAATGTTGTAAAATACTACATCCGAGATGATAGCCTGCCTTAGGTTAGGATATATAAAGCTATAGACGTATATAATATTCCAACGGGGATGTACGGGACGTCACGAACGGGATTCTGTAAAACATTACCAGCGAGGGGCTAGATGTGGTAGGTTAGGTTATATTACGTTATAAACCTATATAATGTTCCCACCGAGAAGTAGATGCCGAAACGCCACGAATGTTGTAAAATACTACATCCGAGAGGTTAGCCTGCCTTACGTTAGGATATATATCGCTGTAGACGTATATAATATCCCAACCGAGATGTACGGGACGACACGAACGTGGTCCTGTAAAACATTACCAGCGAGGGGCTAGATGTGTTAGTTTAGGTAGTGATACGTTATAGACGTATATAATGTTCCCACCGAGAAGTAGGGGCCGATATGCCAGGAATGTTGTAAAATACTGCATCCGAGATGATAGCCTGCCTTAGGTTTGGATATACAACGCTATACTTGTATATAACGTCCCAACCGAGACGTACGGGACGACACAAACGTGGTCCTGTAAAACATTACCAGCGAGGGGCTAGATGTGTTAGTTTAGGTAGTGATACGTTATAGACGTATATAATGTTCCCACCGAGAAGTAGGGGCCGATATGCCAGGAATGTTGTAAAATACTGCATCCGAGATGATAGCCTGCCTTAGGTTTGGATATATAACGCTATAGTCGTATATAATGTCCCAACCGAGACGTACGGGACGACACGAACGTGATTCTGAAAAACATTACCAGCGAGGGGCTAGATGTGTTAGTTTAGGTTGTGATACGTTATAGACGTATATAATGTTCCCACCGAGAAGTAGGGGCCGATATGCCAGGAATGTTGTAAAATACTGCATCCGAGATGATAGCCTGCCTTAGGTTAGGATATATAACGCTATAAACGTATATAATATCCCAGCTGAGACGTACGGGACGACACAAACGGGATTCTGTAAAACATTACCAGCGAGGTTCTAGATGTGTTACGTTAGGTTATATTACGTTATAGACGTATATAATGTTCCCACCGAGAAGTAGGTGCCGATAAGCCAGGAATGTTGTAAAATCCTGCATCCGAGATGATAGCCTGCCTTAGGTTAGGATATATAACGCTATAGACGTATACAATATCACAACTGAGACGAACGGGACGACACGAACGGGATTCTGTAAAATATTACCAGCGAGGGGCTAGATGGGTTAGGTTAGGTTGTGATACGTTATAGACGTATATAATGTTCCCACCGAGAAGTAGGGGCCGGTATGCCAGGAATGTTGTAAAATACTGCATCCGAGATGATAGCCTGCCTTACGTTAGGATATATATCGCTGTAGACGTATATAATATCCCAACCGAGATGTACGGGACGACAGGAACGGGATTCTGTAAAACATTACCTGCGAGGTTCTAGATGTGTTAGGTTATGTTATATTACATTATAGACGAATATAATGTTCCCACCGAGAAGTAGAGGCCGATACGCCAGGCATGATGTAAAATAATACATCCGAGATGTTAGCCTGCCTTAGGTTAGGATATATAACGCTATAGACGTATACAATATCACAACTGAGACGTACGGGACGACACGAACGTGATCCTGTAAAACATTACCAGCGAGGGGCTAGATGTGTTAGTTTAGGTAGTGATACGTTATAGACGTATATAATGTTCCCACCGAGAAGTAGGGGCCGATATGCGAGGAATGTTGTAAAATACTGCATCCGAGATGATAGCCTGCCTTAGGTTAGGATATATAACGCTATAGACGTATATAATATCCCAGCTGAGACGTACGGGACGACACAAACGGGATTCTGTAAAATATTACCAGCGAGGGGCTAGATGGGTTAGGTTAGGTTATGTTACGTTATAGCAGTATATAATGTTCCCACCGAGAAGTAGGGGCCGATATGCCAGGAATGTTGTAAAATCCTGCATCCGAGATGATAGCCTGCCTTAGGTTAGGATATATAACGCTATAGACGTATACAATATCACAACTGAGACGTACGGGACGACACGAACGTGATCCTGTAAAACATTACCAGCGAGGGGCTAGATGTGTTAGTTTAGGCAGTGATACGTTATAGACGTATATAATGTTCCCACCGAGAAGTAGGGGCCGATATGCGAGGAATGTTGTAAAATACTGCATCCGAGATGATAGCCTGCCTTAGGTTAGGATATATAACGCTATAGACGTATATAATATCCCAGCAGAGACGTACGGGACGACACAAACGGGATTCTGTAAAATATTACCAGCGAGGGGCTAGATGGGTTAGGTTAGGTTATGTTACGTTATAGACGTATATAATGTTCCCACCGAGAAGTAGAGGCCGATACGCCAGGAATGTTGTAAAATACTGCATCCGAGATGTTAGCCTGCCTTAGGTTATGATATACAACGCTGTAAACGTATATAATGTCACAACCGAGACATACGGGACGACACGAATGGGATTCTGTAAAACATTACCAGCGAGGGGCTAGATGTGTTAGGTTAGGTTATATTACGTTATAGACCTATATAATGTTCCCACCGAGAAGTAGGGGCCGATACGGCAGGAATGTTGTAAAATACTACATCCGAGATGATAGCCTGCCTTACGTTAGGATATATATCGCTGTAGACGTATATAATATTCCAACCGAGATGTACGGGATGTCACGAACGGGATTCTGTAAAACATTACCAGCGAGGGGCTAGATGTGGTAGGTTAGGTTATATTACGTTATAGACCTATATAATGTTCCCACCGAGAAGTAGAGGCCGATACGCCACGAATGTTGTAAAATACTACATCCGAGAGGTTAGCCTGCCTTACGTTAATATATATATCGCTGTAGACGTATATAATCTCCCAACCGAGATGTACGGGACGACACGAACGTGGTCCTGTAAAACATTACCAGCGAGGGGCTAGATGTGGTAGTTTAGGTTGTGATACGTTATAGACGTATATAATGTTCCCACCGAGAAGTAGAGGCCGATACGCCAGGCATGATGTAAAATACTACATCCAAGATGTTAGTCTGCCTTAGGTTAGGATATATAACGCTATAGTCGTATATAATGTCCCAACCGAGACGTACGGGACGACACGAACGTGATTCTGTAAAACATTACCAGCGAGGGGCTAGATGGGTTAGGTTAGGTTATGTTACGTTATAGCAGTATATAATGTTCCCACCGAGATGTAGGGGCCGATATGCCAGGAATGTTGTAAAATACTGCATCCGAGATGATAGCCTGCCTTAGGTTAGGATATATAACGCTATAGACGTATATAATATCCCAGCTGAGACGTACGGGACGACACGAACGGGATTCTGTAAAACATTACCTGCGAGGGGCTAGATGTGTTAGGTTAGGTTATATTAGGTTATAAACCTATATAATGTTCCCACCGAGAAGTAGGGGCCGATACACCAGGAATGTTGTAAAATACTACATCCGAGATGATAGCCTGCCTTAGGTTAGTATATATATCGCTGTAGACGTATATAATATCCCAGCCGAGATGAACGGGACGTCACGAACGGGATTCTGTAAAACATTACCAGCGAGGGGCTAGATGTGTTAGGTTAGGTTATATTACGTTACAGAAGAATATAATGGTCCCACCCAGAAGTAGAGGCCGATACGCCAGGAATGTTGTAAAATACTACATCCGAGATGTTAGTCTGCCTTAGGTTAGGATATATAACGCTATAGTCGTATATAATATCCCAACCGAGACGTACGGGACGACACGAACGTGATTCTGTAAAACATTACCAGAGAGGGGCTAGATGTGTTAGGTTAGGTCATATTAAGTTATAGACCTATATAATGTTCCCACCGAGATATAGGGGCCGATACGCAAGGAATGTTGTAAAATACTACATCCGAGATGATAGCCTGCCTTAGGTTAGGATATATAACGCTATAGACGTATATAATATCCCAACCGAGATGTACAGGACGTCACGAACGTTATTCTGTTAAACATTACCAGCGAGGTTCTAGATGTGTTAGGTTAGGTTATATTACATTATAAACGAATATAATGTTCCCACCGAGAAGTAGAGGCCGATACGCCAGGCATGATGTAAAATAATACATCCGAGATGTTAGCCTGCCTTAGGTTTGGATATACAACGCTATAGTCGTATATAATGTCCCAACCGAGACGTACGGGACGACACGAACGTGATTCTGTAAAACATTACCAGCGAGGGGCTAGATGTGTTATTTTAGGTTGTGATACGTTATAGACGTATATAATGTTCCCACCGAGAAGTAGGGGCCGATATGCCAGGAATGTTGTAAAATACTGCATCCGAGATGATAGCCTGCCTTAGGTTAGGATATATAACGCTATAGACGTATATAATATCCCAGCTGAGACGTAGGGGACGACAGGAACGGGATTCTGTAAAACATTACCTGCGAGGGGCTAGATGTGTTAGGTTAGGTTATATTAGGTTATAAACCTATATAATGTTCCCACCGAGCAGTAGGGGCCGATACGCCAGGAATGTTGTGAAATACTACATCCGAGATGATACAGTGCCTTAGGTTAGGATATATATCGCTGTAGACGTATATAATATCCCAGCCGAGATGAACGGGACGTCACGAACGGGATTCTGTAAAACATTACCAGCGAGGGGCTAGATGTGGTAGTTTAGGTTGTGATACGTTATAGACGTATATAATGTTCCCACCGAGATGTAGGGGCCGATATGCCAGGAATGTTGTAAAATACTGCATCCGAGATGTTAGCCTGCCTTAGGTTATGATATACAACGCTGTAAACGTATATAATGTCACAACAGAAACACACGGGACGACACGAACGGGATTCTGTAAAACATTACCAGCGAGGGGCTAGATGTGTTAGGTTAGGTTATATTACGTTATAGACCTATATAATGTTCCCACCGAGAAGTAGGGGCCGATACGGCAGGAATGTTGTAAAATACTACATCCGAGATGATAGCCTGCCTTAGGTTAGGATATATAACGCTATAGACGTATATAATATTCCAACCGACATGTACGGGACGTCACGAACGGGATTCTGTAATACATTACCAGCGAGGGGCTAGATGTGTTAGGTTAGGCTATATTACGTTATAGACCTATATAATGTTCCCACCGAGAAGTAGAGGCCGATACGCCAGGAATGTTGTAAAATACTACATCCGAGAGGTTAGCCTGCCTTACGTTAGGATATATATCGCTGTAGACGTATATAATGTCCCAACCGAGACGTACGGGACGACACGAACGTGATTCTGTAAAACATTACCAGCGAGGGGCTAGATGTGTTAGTTTAGGTTGCATACGTTATAGACGTATATAATGTTCCCATCGAGAAGTAGGGGCCGATATGCCAGGAATGTTGTAAAATACTGCATCCGAGATGATAGCCTGCCTTAGGTTAGGATATATAACGCTATAGACGTATATAATATCCCAGCTGAGACGTACGGGACGACACAAACGGGATTCTGTAAAATATTACCAGCGAGAGACTAGATGGGTTAGGTTAGGTTGTGATACGTTATAGACGTATATAATGTTCCCACCGAGAAGTAGGGACCGATATGCCAGGAATGTTGTAAAATAATACATCCGAGATGTTAGCCTGCCTTAGGTTTGGATATACAACGCTATGGTCGTATATAATGTCCCAACCGAGACGTACGGGACGACGCGAACGTGATTCTGTAAAACATTACCAGCGAGGGGCTAGATGTGTTAGTTTAGGTTGTGATACGTTATAGACGTATATAATGTTCCCACCGAGAAGTAGGGGCCGATATGCCAGGAATGTTGTAAAATACTGCATCCGAGATGATAGCCTGCCTTAGCTTAGGATATATAACGCTATAGACGTATATAATATCCCAACTGGGACGTACGGGACGACACAAACGGGATTCTGTAAAATATTACCAGCGAGAGGCTAGATGGGTTAGGTTAGGTTGTGATACGTTATAGACGTATATAATGTTCCCACCGAGAAGTAGGGGCCGATATGCCAGGAATGTTGTAAAATACTGCATCCGAAATGATAGCCTGCCTTAGGTTAGGATATATAACGCTATAGACGTATACAATATCCCAACCGAGATGTACGGGACGACACGAACGTGATCCTGTAAAACATTACCAGCGAGGGGCTAGATGTGTTAGTTTAGGTAGTGATACGTTATAGACGTACATAATGTTCCCACCGAGAAGTAGGGGCCGATATGCGAGGAATGTTGTAAAATACTGCATCCGAGATGATAGCCTGCCTTAGGTTAGGATATATAACGCTATAGACTTATATAATATCCCAACCGAGATATACGGGACGACAGGAACCGGATTCTGTAAAACATTACCTGCGAGGGGCTAGATGTGTTAGGTTAGGTTATATTACATTATAGACGAATATAATGTTCCCACCGAGAAGTAGAGGCCGATACGCCAGGCTTGATGTAAAATAATACATCCGAGATGTTAGCCTGCCTTAGGTTTGGATATACAACGCTATGGTCGTATATAATGTCCCAACCGAGACGTACGGGACGACACGAACGTGATTCTGTAAAACATTACCAGCGAGGGGCTAGATGTGTTAGTTTAGATTGTGATACGTTATAGACTTATATAATGTTCCCACCGAGAAGTAGGGGCCGATATGCCAGGAATGTTGTAAAATACTGCATCCGAGATGATAGCCTGCCTTAGCTTAGGATATATAACGCTATAGACGTATATAATATCCCAACTGGGACGTACGGGACGACACAAACGGGATTCTGTAAAATATTACCAGCGAGGGGCTAGATGGGTTAGGTTAGGTTATGTTACGTTATAGACGTATATAATGTTCCCACCGAGAAGTAGAGGCCGATACGCCAGGAGTGTTGTAAAATACTGCATCCGAGATGTTAGCCTGCCTCAGGTTATGATATACAACGCTGTAAACGTATATAATGTCACAACCGAGACATACGGGACGACACAAACGGGATTCTGTAAAATATTACCAGCGAGGGGCTAGATGGGTTAGGTTTGGTTGTGATACGTTATAGACGTATATAATGTTCCCACCGAGAAGTAGGGGCCGATATGCCAGGAATGTTGTAAAATACTGCATCCGAGATGATAGCCTGCCTTAGGTTAGAATATATAACGCTATAGACGTATATAATATTCCAACCGAGATGTACGGGACGTCACGAACGGGATTCCGTAAAACATTACCAGCGAGGGGCTAGATGTGTTAGGTTAGGTTATATTACGTTACAGACGAATATAATGTTCCCACCGAGAAGTAGAGGCCGATACGCCAGGCATGATGTAAAATACTACATCCGAGATGTTAGTCTGTTTAGGTTAGGATATATAACGCTATAGTCGTACATAATGTCCCAACCGAGACGTACGGGACGACACGAACGTGATTCTGTAAAACATTACCAGCGAGGGGCTAGATGTGTTAGGTTAGGTTATATTACGTTACAGACGAATATAATGTTCCCACCGAGAAGTAGGGGCCGATATGCCAGGAATGTTGTAAAATACTGCATCCGAGATGATAGCCTGCCTTAGGTTAGGATATATAACGCTATAGACGTATATAATATCCCAACTGAGACGTACGGGACGACATAAACGGGATTCTGTAAAATATTTCCAGCGAGGGGCTAGATGGGTTAGGTTAGGTTATATTACATTATAGACGTATATAATGTTCCCACCGAGAAGTCGGGGCCGATATGCGAGGAATGTTGTAAAATACTGCATCCGAGATGATAGCCTGCCTTAGGTGAGGATATATAACGCTATAGACTTATATAATATCCCAACCGAGATATTGGGACGACAGGAACCGGATTCTGTAAAACATTACCTGCGAGGGGCTAGATGTGTTAGGTTAGGTTATATTACATTATAGACGAATATAATGTTCCCACCGAGAAGTAGAGGCCGATATGCCAGGAATGTTGTAAAATAATACATCCGAGATGTTAGCCTGCCTTAGGTTTGGATATACAACGCTATGGTCGTATATAATGTCCCAACCGAGACTTACGGGACGACACGAACGTGATTCTGTAAAACATTACCAGCGAGGGGCTAGATGTGTTAGTTTAGGTTGTGATACGTTATAGACGTATATAATGTTCCCACCGAGAAGTAGGGGCCGATATGCCAGGAATGTTGTAAAATACTGCATCCGAGATGATAGCCTGCCTTAGCTTAGGATATATAACGCTATAGACGTATATAATATCCCAACGGAGATATACGGGACGACAGGAACCGGATTCTGTAAAACATTACCTGCGAGGGGCTAGATGTGTTAGGTTAGGTTATATTACGTTATAGACCTATATAATGTTCCCACCGAGAAGTAGGGGCCGATACGGCAGGAATGTTGTAAAATACTACATCCGAGATGATAGCCTGTCTTAACTTAGGATATATAACGCTATAGACGTATATAATATCCCAACTGGGACGTACGGGACGACACAAACGGGATTCTGTGAAATATTACCAGCGAGGGGCTAGATGGGTTAGGTTAGGTTATGTTACGTTATATACGTATATAATGTTCCCACCGAGAAGTAGAGGCCGATACGCCAGGAGTGTTGTAAAATACTGCATCCGAGATGTTAGCCTGCCTTAGGTTATGATATACAACGCTGTAAACGTATATAATGTCACAACCGAGACATACGGCACGACACGAACGGGATTCTGTAAAATATTACCAGCGAGGGGTTAGATGGGTTAGGTTAGGTTGTGATACGTTATAGACGTATATAATGTTCCCACCGAGAAGTAGGGGCCGATATGCCAGGAACGTTGTAAAATACTGCAACCGAGATGATAGCCTGCCTTAGGTTAGGATATATAACGCTATAGACGTATATAATATCCCAACCGAGATGTACGGGACGTCACGAACGGGATTCTGTAAAACATTACCATCGAGGGGCTAGATGTGGTAGGTTAGGTTATATTACGTTATAGACGTATATAATGTTCCCACCGAGAAGTAGAGGCCGATACGCCAGGAGTGTTGTAAAATACTGCATCCGAGATGTTAGCCTGCCTTAGGTTATGATATACAACGCTGTAAACGTATATAATGTCACAACCGAGACATACGGGACGACACGAACGGGATTCTGTAAAATATTACCAGCGAGGGGCTATATGGGTTAGGTTAGGTTGTGATACGTTATAGACGTATATAATGTTCCCACCGAGAAGTAGGGGCCGATACGGCAGGAATGTTGTAAAATACTACATCCGAGATGATAGCCTGCCTTAGGTTAGGATATATAACGCTATAGTCGTACATAATGTCCCAACCGAGACGTACGGGACGACACGAACGTGCTTCTGTAAAACATTACCAGCGAGGGGCTAGATGTGTTAGGTTAGGTTATATTACGTTACAGACGAATATAATGTTCCCACCGAGAAGTAGGTGCCGATATGCCAGGAATGTTGAAAAATACTGCATCCGAGATGATATCCTGCCTTAGGTTAGGATATATAACGATATAGACGTATATAATATCCCAACCGAGATATACGGGACGACAGGAACCGGATTCTGTAAAACATTACCTGCGAGGGGCTAGATGTGTTAGGTTAGGTTATATTACATTATAGACGAATATAATGTTCCGACCGAGAAGTAGAGGCCGATACGCCAGGCTTGATGTAAAATAATACATCCGAGATGTTAGCCTGCCTTAGGTTTGGATATACAACGCTATGGTCGTATATAATGTCCCAACCGAGACGTACGGGACGACACGAACGTGATTCTGTAAAACATTACCAGCGAGGGGCTAGATGTGTTAGGTTAGGTTATATTACGTTACAGACGAATATAATGTTCCCACCGAGAAGTAGGGGCCGATATGCCAGGAATGTTGTAAAATACTGCATCCGAGATGATAGCCTGCCTTAGGTTAGGATATATAACGCTATAGACGTATATAATATCCCAACTGAGACGTACGGGACGACATAAACGGGATTCAGTAAAATATTTCCAGCGAGGGGCTAGATGGGTTAGGTTAGGTTGTGATACGTTATAGACGTATATAATGTTCCCACCGAGAAGTAGGGGCCGATATGCCAGGAATGTTGTAAAATACTGCATCCGAGATGACAGCCTGCCTTAGCTTAGGATATATAACGCTATAGACGTATATAATATCCCAACTGGGACGTACGGGACGACATAAACGGGATTCTGTAAAATATTACCAGCGAGGGGCTAGATGGGTTAGGTTAGGTTGTGATACGTTATAGACGTATATAATGTTCCCACCGAGAAGTAGGGGCCGATACGGCAGGAATGTTGTAAAATACTACATCCGAGATGATAGCCTGCCTTAGGTTAGGATATATAACGCTATAGTCGTACATAATGTCCCAACCGAGACGTACGGGACGACACGAACGTGCTTCTGTAAAACATTACCAGCGAGGGGCTAGATGTGTTAGGTTAGGTTATATTACGTTACAGACGAATATAATGTTCCCACCGAGAAGTAGGTGCCGATATGCCAGGAATGTTGTAAAATACTGCATCCGAGATGATAGCCTGCCTTAGGTTAGGATATATAACGATATAGACGTATATAATATCCCAACCGAGATATACGGGACGAAAGGAACCGGATTCTGTAAAACATTACCTGCGAGGGGCTAGATGTGTTAGGTTAGGTTATATTACATTATAGACGAATATAATGTTCCGACCGAGAAGTAGAGGCCGATACGCCAGGCTTGATGTAAAATAATACATCCGAGATGTTAGCCTGCCTTAGGTTTGGATATACAACGCTATGGTTGTATATAATGTCCCAACCGAGACGTACGGGACGACACGAACGTGATTCTGTAAAACATTACCAGCGAGGGGCTAGATGTGTTAGGTTAGGTTATATTACGTTACAGACGAATATAATGTTCCCACCGAGAAGTAGGGGCCGATATGCCAGGAATGTTGTAAAATACTGCATCCGAGATGATAGCCTGCCTTAGGTTAGGATATATAACGCTATAGACGTATAAAATATCCCAACTGAGACGTACGGGACGACATAAACGGGATTCTGTAAAATATTTCCAGCGAGGGGCTAGATGGGTTAGGTTAGGTTGTGAAACGTTATAGACGTATATAATGTTCCCACCGAGAAGTAGAGGCCGATACGCCAGGAATGTTGTAAAATACTGCATCCGAGATGTTAGCCTGCCTTAGGTTATGATATACAACGCTGTAAACGTATATAATGTCACAACCGAGACATACGGGACGACACGAACGGGATTCTGTAAAATATTACCAGCGAGGGGCTAGATGGGTTAGGTTAGGTTGTGATACGTGATAGACGTATATAATGTTCCCACCGAGAAGTAGGGGCCGATATGCGAGGAATGTTGTAAAATACTGCATCCGAGATGATAGCCTGCCTTAGGTTAGGATATATAACGCTATAGACTTATATAATATCCCAACCGAGATATACGGGACGACAGGAACCGGATTCTGTAAAACATTACCTGCGAGGGGCTAGATGTGTTAGGTTAGGTTATATTACATTACAGACGAATATAATGTTCCCACAGAGAAGTAGAGGCCGATACGCCAGGCATGATGTAAAATACTACATCCGAGATGTTAGTCTGTTTAGGTTAGGATATATAACGCTATAGTCGTACATAATGTCCCAACCGAGACGTACGGGACGACACGAACGTGATTCTGTAAAACATTACCAGCGAGGGGCTAGATGTGTTAGGTTAGGTTATATTACGTTACAGACGAATATAATGTTCCCACCGAGAAGTAGGGGCCGATATGCCAGGAATGTTGTAAAATACTGCATCCGAGATGATAGCCTGCCTTAGGTTAGGATATATAACGCTATAGACGTATATAATATCCCAACTGGGACGTACGGGACGACATAAACGGGATTCTGTAAAATATTACCAGCGAGGGGCTAGATGGGTTAGGTTAGGTTATGTTACGTTATAGACGTATATAATGTTCCCACCGAGAAGTAGAGGCCGATACGCCAGGAGTGTTGTAAAATACTGCATCCGAGATGTTAGCCTGCCTTAGGTTATGATATACAACGCTGTAAACGTATATAATGTCACAACCGAGACATACGGGACGACACGAACGGGATTCCGTATAACATTACCAGCGAGGGGCTAGATGTGTTAGGTTAGGTTATATTACGTTACAGACCTATATAGTGTTCCCACCGAGAAGTAGGGGCCGATACGGCAGGAATGTTGTAAAATACTGCATCCGAAATGATAGCCTGCCTTAGGTTATGATATACAACGCTGTAAACGTATACAATATTCCAACCGACATGTACGGGACGTCACGAACGTGATTCTGTAATACATTACCAGCGAGGGGCTAGATGTGTTAGGTTAGGCTATATTACGTTATAGACCTATATAATGTTCTCACCGAGAAGTAGAGGCCGATACGCCAGGCTTGATGTAAAATAATACATCCGAGATGTTAGCCTGCCTTAGGTTTGGATATACAACGCTATGGTCGTATATAATGTCCCAACCGAGACGTACGGGACGACACGAACGTGATTCTGTAAAACATTACCAGCGAGGGGCTAGATGTGTTAGTTTAGGTTGCATACTTTATAGACGTATATAATGTTCCCATCGAGAAGTAGGGGCCGATATGCCAGGAATGTTGTAAAATACTGCATCCGAGATGATAGCCTGCCTTAGGTTAGGATATATAACGCTATAGACGTATATAATATCCCAACTGAGACGTACGGGACGACATAAGCGGGATTCTGTAAAATATTTCCAGCGAGGGGCTAGATGGGTTAGGTTAGGTTGTGATACGTTATAGACGTATATAATGTTCCCACCGAGAAGTAGGGGCCGATATGCCAGGAATGTTGTAAAATACTGCATCCGAGATGACAGCCTGCCTTACGTTAGGATATATAACGCTATAGACGTATATAATATTCCAACCGAGATGTACGGGACGTGACGAACGGGATTCTGTAAAACATTACCATCGAGGGGCTAGATGTGGTAGGTTAGGTTATATTACGTTATAGACGTATATAATGTTCCCACCGGGAAGTAGAGGCCGATACGCCAGGAGTGTTGTAAAATACTGCATCCGAGATGTTAGCCTGCCTTAGGTTATGATATACAACGCTGTAAACGTATATAATATCCCAACCGAGATGTACGGGACGACACGAACGGGATTCTGTAAAATGTTACCAGCGAGGGGCTAGATGGGTTAGGTTAGGTTGTGATACGTTATAGACGTATATAATGTTCCCACCGAGAAGTAGGTGCCGATATGCCAGGAATGTTGTAAAATACTGCATCCGAGATGATAGCCTGCCTTAGGTTAGGATATATAACGCTATAGACGTATAAAATATCCCAACTGAGACGTACGGGACGACATAAACGGGATTCTGTAAAATATTTCCAGCGAGGGGCTAGATGGGTTAGGTTAGGTTGTGATACGTTATAGACGTATATAATGTTCCCACCGAGAAGTAGGGGCCGATATGCCAGGAATGTTGTAAAATACTGCATCCGAGATGACAGCCTGCCTTACGTTAGGATATATAACGCTATAGACGTATATAATATTTCAACCGAGATGTACGGGACGTCACGAACGGGATTCTGTAAAACATTACCATCGAGGGGCTAGATGTGGTAGGTTAGGTTATATTACGTTATAGACGTATATAATGTTCCCACCGAGAAGTAGGGGCCGATATGCCAGGAATGTTCTAAAATACTGCATCCGAGATGATAGCCTGCCTTAGGTTAGGATATATAACGCTATAGACGTATATAATATTCCAACCGAGATGTACGGGACGTCACGAACGGGATTCTGTAAAACATTACCATCGAGGGGCTAGATGTGGTAGGTTAGGTTATATTACGTTATAGACGTATATAATGTTCCCACCGAGAAGTAGAGGCCGATACGCCAAGAGTGTTGTAAAATACTGCATCCGAGATGTTAGCCTGCCTTAGGTTATGATATACAACGCTGTAAACGTATATAATGTCACAACCGAGACATACGGGACGACACGAACGGGATTCTGTAAAATATTACCAGCGAGGGGCTAGATGGGTTAGGTTAGGTTGTGATACGTGATAGACGTATATAATGTTCCCACCGAGAAGTAGGGGCCGATATGCGAGGAATGTTGTAAAATACTGCATCCGAGATGATAGCCTGCCTTAGGTTAGGATATATAACGCTATAGACTTATATAATATCCCAACCGAGATATACGGGACGACAGGAACCGGATTCTGTAAAACATTACCTGCGAGGGGCTAGATGTGTTAGGTTAGGTTATATTACATTACAGACGAATATAATGTTCCCACAGAGAAGTAGAGGCCGATACGCCAGGCATGATGTAAAATACTACATCCGAGATGTTAGTCTGTTTAGGTTAGGATATATAACGCTATAGTCGTACATAATGTCCCAACCGAGACGTACGGGACGACACGAACGTGATTCTGTAAAACATTACCAGCGAGGGGCTAGATGTGTTAGGTTAGGTTATATTACGTTACAGACGAATATAATGTTCCCACCGAGAAGTAGGGGCCGATATGCCAGGAATGTTGTAAAATACTGCATCCGAGATGATAGCCTGCCTTAGGTTAGGATATATAACGCTATAGACGTATATAATATCCCAACTGGGACGTACGGGACGACATAAACGGGATTCTGTAAAATATTACCAGCGAGGGGCTAGATGGGTTAGGTTAGGTTATGTTACGTTATAGACGTATATAATGTTCCCACCGAGAAGTAGAGGCCGATACGCCAGGAGTGTTGTAAAATACTGCATCCGAGATGTTAGCCTGCCTTAGGTTATGATATACAACGCTGTAAACGTATATAATGTCACAACCGAGACATACGGGACGACACGAACGGGATTCTGTAAAATATTACCAGCGAGGGGCTAGATGGGTTAGGTTAGGTTGTGATACGTTATAGACGTATATAATGTTCCCACCGAGAAGTAGGGGCCGATATGCGAGGAATGTTGTAAAATACTGCATCCGAGATGATAGCCTGCCTTAGGTTAGGATATATAACGCTATAGACTTATATAATATCCCAACCGAGATATACGGGACGACAGGAACCGGATTCTGTAAAACATTACCTGCGAGGGGCTAGATGTGTTAGGTTAGGTTATATTACATTATAGACGAATATAATGTTCCCACCGAGAAGTAGAGGCCGATACGCCAGGCTTGATGTAAAATAATACATCCGAGATGTTAGCCTGCCTTAGGTTTGGATATACAACGCTATGGTCGTATATAATGTCCCAACCGAGACGTACGGGACGACACGAACGTGATTCTGTAAAACATTACCAGCGAGGGGCTAGATGTGTTAGTTTAGGTTGTGATACGTTATAGACGTATATAATGTTCCCACCGAGAAGTAGGGGCCGATATGCCAGGAATGTTGTAAAATACTGCATCCGAGATGATAGCCTGCCTTAGCTTAGGATGTATAACGCTATAGACGTATATAATATCCCAACTGGGACGTACGGGACGACATAAACGGGATTCTGTAAAATATTACCAGCGAGGGGCTAGATGGGTTAGGTTAGGTTATGTTACGTTATAGAGGTATATAATGTTCCCACCGAGAAGTAGAGGCCAATATGCCAGGAATGTTGTAAAATACTGCATCCGAGATAATAGCCTGCCTTAGGTTAGGATATATAACGCTATAGACGTATATAATATCCCAACTGAGACGTACGGGACGACACAAACGGGATTCTGTAAAATATTACCAGCGAGGGGCTAGATGGGTTAGGTTAGGTTGTGATACGTTATAGACGTATATAATGTTCCCACCGAGAAGTAGGGGCCGATATGCCAGAAATGTTGTAAAATACTGCATCCGAGATGATAGCCTGCGTTAGGTTAGGATATATAACGCTATAGACGTATATAATATCCCAACCGAGATGTACGGGACGTCACGAACGGTATTCTGTAAAACATTACCAGCGAGGTTCTAGATGTGTTAGGTTAGGTTATATTACGTCATAGACGAATATAATGTTCCCAACGAGAAGTAGAGGCCGATACGCCAGGCATGATGTAAAATACTACATCCGAGATGTTAGTCTGTTTAGGTTAGGATATATAACGCTATAGTCGTATATAATGTCCCAACCGAGACGTACGGGACGACACGAACGTGATTCTGTAAAACATTACCAGCGAGGGGCTAGATGTGTTAGGTTAGGTTATATTACGTTACAGACGAATATAATGTTCCCACCGAGAAGTAGGGGCCGATACGCCAGGCATGATGTAAAATAATACATCCGAGATGTTAGCCTGCCTTAGGTTAGGATATATAACGCTATAGACGTATACAATATCACAACTGAGACGTACGGGACGACACGAACGTGATCCTGTAAAACATTACCAGCGAGGGGCTAGATGTGTTAGTTTAGGTAGTGATACGTTATAGACGTATATAATGTTCCCACCGAGAAGTAGGGGCCGATACGCCAGGCATGATGTGAAATACTACATCCGAGATGTTAGTCTGTTTAGGTTAGGATATATAACGCTATAGTCGTATATAATTTCCCAACCGAGACGTACGGGACGACACGAACGTGATTGTGTAAAACATTACCAGCGAGGGGCTAGATGTGTTAGGTTAGGTTATATTACGTTACAGACCTATATAATGTTCCCACCGAAAAGTAGGGGCCGATACGGCAGGAATGTTGTAAAATACTACATCCGAGATGATAGCCTGCCTTAGGTTAGGATATATAAAGCTATAGACGTATATAATATTCCAACGGGGATGTACGGGACGTCACGAACGGGATTCTGTAAAACATTACCAGCGAGGGGCTAGATGTGGTAGGTTAGGTTATATTACGTTATAAACCTATATAATGTTCCCACCGAGAAGTAGATGCCGAAACGCCACGAATGTTGTAAAATACTACATCCGAGAGGTTAGCCTGCCTTACGTTAGGATATATATCGCTGTAGACGTATATAATATCCCAACCGAGATGTACGGGACGACACGAACGTGGTCCTGTAAAACATTACCAGCGAGGGGCTAGATGTGTTAGTTTAGGTAGTGATACGTTATAGACGTATATAATGTTCCCACCGAGAAGTAGGGGCCGATATGCCAGGAATGTTGTAAAATACTGCATCCGAGATGATAGCCTGCCTTAGGTTTGGATATACAACGCTATACTTGTATATAACGTCCCAACCGAGACGTACGGGACGACACAAACGTGGTCCTGTAAAACATTACCAGCGAGGGGCTAGATGTGTTAGTTTAGGTAGTGATACGTTATAGACGTATATAATGTTCCCACCGAGAAGTAGGGGCCGATATGCCAGGAATGTTGTAAAATACTGCATCCGAGATGATAGCCTGCCTTAGGTTTGGATATATAACGCTATAGTCGTATATAATGTCCCAACCGAGACGTACGGGACGACACGAACGTGATTCTGAAAAACATTACCAGCGAGGGGCTAGATGTGTTAGTTTAGGTTGTGATACGTTATAGACGTATATAATGTTCCCACCGAGAAGTAGGGGCCGATATGCCAGGAATGTTGTAAAATACTGCATCCGAGATGATAGCCTGCCTTAGGTTAGGATATATAACGCTATAAACGTATATAATATCCCAGCTGAGACGTACGGGACGACACAAACGGGATTCTGTAAAACATTACCAGCGAGGTTCTAGATGTGTTACGTTAGGTTATATTACGTTATAGACGTATATAATGTTCCCACCGAGAAGTAGGTGCCGATAAGCCAGGAATGTTGTAAAATCCTGCATCCGAGATGATAGCCTGCCTTAGGTTAGGATATATAACGCTATAGACGTATACAATATCACAACTGAGACGAACGGGACGACACGAACGGGATTCTGTAAAATATTACCAGCGAGGGGCTAGATGGGTTAGGTTAGGTTGTGATACGTTATAGACGTATATAATGTTCCCACCGAGAAGTAGGGGCCGGTATGCCAGGAATGTTGTAAAATACTGCATCCGAGATGATAGCCTGCCTTACGTTAGGATATATATCGCTGTAGACGTATATAATATCCCAACCGAGATGTACGGGACGACAGGAACGGGATTCTGTAAAACATTACCTGCGAGGTTCTAGATGTGTTAGGTTATGTTATATTACATTATAGACGAATATAATGTTCCCACCGAGAAGTAGAGGCCGATACGCCAGGCATGATGTAAAATAATACATCCGAGATGTTAGCCTGCCTTAGGTTAGGATATATAACGCTATAGACGTATACAATATCACAACTGAGACGTACGGGACGACACGAACGTGATCCTGTAAAACATTACCAGCGAGGGGCTAGATGTGTTAGTTTAGGTAGTGATACGTTATAGACGTATATAATGTTCCCACCGAGAAGTAGGGGCCGATATGCGAGGAATGTTGTAAAATACTGCATCCGAGATGATAGCCTGCCTTAGGTTAGGATATATAACGCTATAGACGTATATAATATCCCAGCTGAGACGTACGGGACGACACAAACGGGATTCTGTAAAATATTACCAGCGAGGGGCTAGATGGGTTAGGTTAGGTTATGTTACGTTATAGCAGTATATAATGTTCCCACCGAGAAGTAGGGGCCGATATGCCAGGAATGTTGTAAAATCCTGCATCCGAGATGATAGCCTGCCTTAGGTTAGGATATATAACGCTATAGACGTATACAATATCACAACTGAGACGTACGGGACGACACGAACGTGATCCTGTAAAACATTACCAGCGAGGGGCTAGATGTGTTAGTTTAGGCAGTGATACGTTATAGACGTATATAATGTTCCCACCGAGAAGTAGGGGCCGATATGCGAGGAATGTTGTAAAATACTGCATCCGAGATGATAGCCTGCCTTAGGTTAGGATATATAACGCTATAGACGTATATAATATCCCAGCAGAGACGTACGGGACGACACAAACGGGATTCTGTAAAATATTACCAGCGAGGGGCTAGATGGGTTAGGTTAGGTTATGTTACGTTATAGACGTATATAATGTTCCCACCGAGAAGTAGAGGCCGATACGCCAGGAATGTTGTAAAATACTGCATCCGAGATGTTAGCCTGCCTTAGGTTATGATATACAACGCTGTAAACGTATATAATGTCACAACCGAGACATACGGGACGACACGAATGGGATTCTGTAAAACATTACCAGCGAGGGGCTAGATGTGTTAGGTTAGGTTATATTACGTTATAGACCTATATAATGTTCCCACCGAGAAGTAGGGGCCGATACGGCAGGAATGTTGTAAAATACTACATCCGAGATGATAGCCTGCCTTACGTTAGGATATATATCGCTGTAGACGTATATAATATTCCAACCGAGATGTACGGGATGTCACGAACGGGATTCTGTAAAACATTACCAGCGAGGGGCTAGATGTGGTAGGTTAGGTTATATTACGTTATAGACCTATATAATGTTCCCACCGAGAAGTAGAGGCCGATACGCCACGAATGTTGTAAAATACTACATCCGAGAGGTTAGCCTGCCTTACGTTAATATATATATCGCTGTAGACGTATATAATCTCCCAACCGAGATGTACGGGACGACACGAACGTGGTCCTGTAAAACATTACCAGCGAGGGGCTAGATGTGGTAGTTTAGGTTGTGATACGTTATAGACGTATATAATGTTCCCACCGAGAAGTAGAGGCCGATACGCCAGGCATGATGTAAAATACTACATCCAAGATGTTAGTCTGCCTTAGGTTAGGATATATAACGCTATAGTCGTATATAATGTCCCAACCGAGACGTACGGGACGACACGAACGTGATTCTGTAAAACATTACCAGCGAGGGGCTAGATGGGTTAGGTTAGGTTATGTTACGTTATAGCAGTATATAATGTTCCCACCGAGATGTAGGGGCCGATATGCCAGGAATGTTGTAAAATACTGCATCCGAGATGATAGCCTGCCTTAGGTTAGGATATATAACGCTATAGACGTATATAATATCCCAGCTGAGACGTACGGGACGACACGAACGGGATTCTGTAAAACATTACCTGCGAGGGGCTAGATGTGTTAGGTTAGGTTATATTAGGTTATAAACCTATATAATGTTCCCACCGAGAAGTAGGGGCCGATACACCAGGAATGTTGTAAAATACTACATCCGAGATGATAGCCTGCCTTAGGTTAGTATATATATCGCTGTAGACGTATATAATATCCCAGCCGAGATGAACGGGACGTCACGAACGGGATTCTGTAAAACATTACCAGCGAGGGGCTAGATGTGTTAGGTTAGGTTATATTACGTTACAGAAGAATATAATGGTCCCACCCAGAAGTAGAGGCCGATACGCCAGGAATGTTGTAAAATACTACATCCGAGATGTTAGTCTGCCTTAGGTTAGGATATATAACGCTATAGTCGTATATAATATCCCAACCGAGACGTACGGGACGACACGAACGTGATTCTGTAAAACATTACCAGAGAGGGGCTAGATGTGTTAGGTTAGGTCATATTAAGTTATAGACCTATATAATGTTCCCACCGAGATATAGGGGCCGATACGCAAGGAATGTTGTAAAATACTACATCCGAGATGATAGCCTGCCTTAGGTTAGGATATATAACGCTATAGACGTATATAATATCCCAACCGAGATGTACAGGACGTCACGAACGTTATTCTGTTAAACATTACCAGCGAGGTTCTAGATGTGTTAGGTTAGGTTATATTACATTATAAACGAATATAATGTTCCCACCGAGAAGTAGAGGCCGATACGCCAGGCATGATGTAAAATAATACATCCGAGATGTTAGCCTGCCTTAGGTTTGGATATACAACGCTATAGTCGTATATAATGTCCCAACCGAGACGTACGGGACGACACGAACGTGATTCTGTAAAACATTACCAGCGAGGGGCTAGATGTGTTATTTTAGGTTGTGATACGTTATAGACGTATATAATGTTCCCACCGAGAAGTAGGGGCCGATATGCCAGGAATGTTGTAAAATACTGCATCCGAGATGATAGCCTGCCTTAGGTTAGGATATATAACGCTATAGACGTATATAATATCCCAGCTGAGACGTAGGGGACGACAGGAACGGGATTCTGTAAAACATTACCTGCGAGGGGCTAGATGTGTTAGGTTAGGTTATATTAGGTTATAAACCTATATAATGTTCCCACCGAGCAGTAGGGGCCGATACGCCAGGAATGTTGTGAAATACTACATCCGAGATGATACAGTGCCTTAGGTTAGGATATATATCGCTGTAGACGTATATAATATCCCAGCCGAGATGAACGGGACGTCACGAACGGGATTCTGTAAAACATTACCAGCGAGGGGCTAGATGTGGTAGTTTAGGTTGTGATACGTTATAGACGTATATAATGTTCCCACCGAGATGTAGGGGCCGATATGCCAGGAATGTTGTAAAATACTGCATCCGAGATGTTAGCCTGCCTTAGGTTATGATATACAACGCTGTAAACGTATATAATGTCACAACAGAAACACACGGGACGACACGAACGGGATTCTGTAAAACATTACCAGCGAGGGGCTAGATGTGTTAGGTTAGGTTATATTACGTTATAGACCTATATAATGTTCCCACCGAGAAGTAGGGGCCGATACGGCAGGAATGTTGTAAAATACTACATCCGAGATGATAGCCTGCCTTAGGTTAGGATATATAACGCTATAGACGTATATAATATTCCAACCGACATGTACGGGACGTCACGAACGGGATTCTGTAATACATTACCAGCGAGGGGCTAGATGTGTTAGGTTAGGCTATATTACGTTATAGACCTATATAATGTTCCCACCGAGAAGTAGAGGCCGATACGCCAGGAATGTTGTAAAATACTACATCCGAGAGGTTAGCCTGCCTTACGTTAGGATATATATCGCTGTAGACGTATATAATGTCCCAACCGAGACGTACGGGACGACACGAACGTGATTCTGTAAAACATTACCAGCGAGGGGCTAGATGTGTTAGTTTAGGTTGCATACGTTATAGACGTATATAATGTTCCCATCGAGAAGTAGGGGCCGATATGCCAGGAATGTTGTAAAATACTGCATCCGAGATGATAGCCTGCCTTAGGTTAGGATATATAACGCTATAGACGTATATAATATCCCAGCTGAGACGTACGGGACGACACAAACGGGATTCTGTAAAATATTACCAGCGAGAGACTAGATGGGTTAGGTTAGGTTGTGATACGTTATAGACGTATATAATGTTCCCACCGAGAAGTAGGGACCGATATGCCAGGAATGTTGTAAAATAATACATCCGAGATGTTAGCCTGCCTTAGGTTTGGATATACAACGCTATGGTCGTATATAATGTCCCAACCGAGACGTACGGGACGACGCGAACGTGATTCTGTAAAACATTACCAGCGAGGGGCTAGATGTGTTAGTTTAGGTTGTGATACGTTATAGACGTATATAATGTTCCCACCGAGAAGTAGGGGCCGATATGCCAGGAATGTTGTAAAATACTGCATCCGAGATGATAGCCTGCCTTAGCTTAGGATATATAACGCTATAGACGTATATAATATCCCAACTGGGACGTACGGGACGACACAAACGGGATTCTGTAAAATATTACCAGCGAGAGGCTAGATGGGTTAGGTTAGGTTGTGATACGTTATAGACGTATATAATGTTCCCACCGAGAAGTAGGGGCCGATATGCCAGGAATGTTGTAAAATACTGCATCCGAAATGATAGCCTGCCTTAGGTTAGGATATATAACGCTATAGACGTATACAATATCCCAACCGAGATGTACGGGACGACACGAACGTGATCCTGTAAAACATTACCAGCGAGGGGCTAGATGTGTTAGTTTAGGTAGTGATACGTTATAGACGTACATAATGTTCCCACCGAGAAGTAGGGGCCGATATGCGAGGAATGTTGTAAAATACTGCATCCGAGATGATAGCCTGCCTTAGGTTAGGATATATAACGCTATAGACTTATATAATATCCCAACCGAGATATACGGGACGACAGGAACCGGATTCTGTAAAACATTACCTGCGAGGGGCTAGATGTGTTAGGTTAGGTTATATTACATTATAGACGAATATAATGTTCCCACCGAGAAGTAGAGGCCGATACGCCAGGCTTGATGTAAAATAATACATCCGAGATGTTAGCCTGCCTTAGGTTTGGATATACAACGCTATGGTCGTATATAATGTCCCAACCGAGACGTACGGGACGACACGAACGTGATTCTGTAAAACATTACCAGCGAGGGGCTAGATGTGTTAGTTTAGATTGTGATACGTTATAGACTTATATAATGTTCCCACCGAGAAGTAGGGGCCGATATGCCAGGAATGTTGTAAAATACTGCATCCGAGATGATAGCCTGCCTTAGCTTAGGATATATAACGCTATAGACGTATATAATATCCCAACTGGGACGTACGGGACGACACAAACGGGATTCTGTAAAATATTACCAGCGAGGGGCTAGATGGGTTAGGTTAGGTTATGTTACGTTATAGACGTATATAATGTTCCCACCGAGAAGTAGAGGCCGATACGCCAGGAGTGTTGTAAAATACTGCATCCGAGATGTTAGCCTGCCTCAGGTTATGATATACAACGCTGTAAACGTATATAATGTCACAACCGAGACATACGGGACGACACAAACGGGATTCTGTAAAATATTACCAGCGAGGGGCTAGATGGGTTAGGTTTGGTTGTGATACGTTATAGACGTATATAATGTTCCCACCGAGAAGTAGGGGCCGATATGCCAGGAATGTTGTAAAATACTGCATCCGAGATGATAGCCTGCCTTAGGTTAGAATATATAACGCTATAGACGTATATAATATTCCAACCGAGATGTACGGGACGTCACGAACGGGATTCCGTAAAACATTACCAGCGAGGGGCTAGATGTGTTAGGTTAGGTTATATTACGTTACAGACGAATATAATGTTCCCACCGAGAAGTAGAGGCCGATACGCCAGGCATGATGTAAAATACTACATCCGAGATGTTAGTCTGTTTAGGTTAGGATATATAACGCTATAGTCGTACATAATGTCCCAACCGAGACGTACGGGACGACACGAACGTGATTCTGTAAAACATTACCAGCGAGGGGCTAGATGTGTTAGGTTAGGTTATATTACGTTACAGACGAATATAATGTTCCCACCGAGAAGTAGGGGCCGATATGCCAGGAATGTTGTAAAATACTGCATCCGAGATGATAGCCTGCCTTAGGTTAGGATATATAACGCTATAGACGTATATAATATCCCAACTGAGACGTACGGGACGACATAAACGGGATTCTGTAAAATATTTCCAGCGAGGGGCTAGATGGGTTAGGTTAGGTTATATTACATTATAGACGTATATAATGTTCCCACCGAGAAGTCGGGGCCGATATGCGAGGAATGTTGTAAAATACTGCATCCGAGATGATAGCCTGCCTTAGGTGAGGATATATAACGCTATAGACTTATATAATATCCCAACCGAGATATTGGGACGACAGGAACCGGATTCTGTAAAACATTACCTGCGAGGGGCTAGATGTGTTAGGTTAGGTTATATTACATTATAGACGAATATAATGTTCCCACCGAGAAGTAGAGGCCGATATGCCAGGAATGTTGTAAAATAATACATCCGAGATGTTAGCCTGCCTTAGGTTTGGATATACAACGCTATGGTCGTATATAATGTCCCAACCGAGACTTACGGGACGACACGAACGTGATTCTGTAAAACATTACCAGCGAGGGGCTAGATGTGTTAGTTTAGGTTGTGATACGTTATAGACGTATATAATGTTCCCACCGAGAAGTAGGGGCCGATATGCCAGGAATGTTGTAAAATACTGCATCCGAGATGATAGCCTGCCTTAGCTTAGGATATATAACGCTATAGACGTATATAATATCCCAACGGAGATATACGGGACGACAGGAACCGGATTCTGTAAAACATTACCTGCGAGGGGCTAGATGTGTTAGGTTAGGTTATATTACGTTATAGACCTATATAATGTTCCCACCGAGAAGTAGGGGCCGATACGGCAGGAATGTTGTAAAATACTACATCCGAGATGATAGCCTGTCTTAACTTAGGATATATAACGCTATAGACGTATATAATATCCCAACTGGGACGTACGGGACGACACAAACGGGATTCTGTGAAATATTACCAGCGAGGGGCTAGATGGGTTAGGTTAGGTTATGTTACGTTATATACGTATATAATGTTCCCACCGAGAAGTAGAGGCCGATACGCCAGGAGTGTTGTAAAATACTGCATCCGAGATGTTAGCCTGCCTTAGGTTATGATATACAACGCTGTAAACGTATATAATGTCACAACCGAGACATACGGCACGACACGAACGGGATTCTGTAAAATATTACCAGCGAGGGGTTAGATGGGTTAGGTTAGGTTGTGATACGTTATAGACGTATATAATGTTCCCACCGAGAAGTAGGGGCCGATATGCCAGGAACGTTGTAAAATACTGCAACCGAGATGATAGCCTGCCTTAGGTTAGGATATATAACGCTATAGACGTATATAATATCCCAACCGAGATGTACGGGACGTCACGAACGGGATTCTGTAAAACATTACCATCGAGGGGCTAGATGTGGTAGGTTAGGTTATATTACGTTATAGACGTATATAATGTTCCCACCGAGAAGTAGAGGCCGATACGCCAGGAGTGTTGTAAAATACTGCATCCGAGATGTTAGCCTGCCTTAGGTTATGATATACAACGCTGTAAACGTATATAATGTCACAACCGAGACATACGGGACGACACGAACGGGATTCTGTAAAATATTACCAGCGAGGGGCTATATGGGTTAGGTTAGGTTGTGATACGTTATAGACGTATATAATGTTCCCACCGAGAAGTAGGGGCCGATACGGCAGGAATGTTGTAAAATACTACATCCGAGATGATAGCCTGCCTTAGGTTAGGATATATAACGCTATAGTCGTACATAATGTCCCAACCGAGACGTACGGGACGACACGAACGTGCTTCTGTAAAACATTACCAGCGAGGGGCTAGATGTGTTAGGTTAGGTTATATTACGTTACAGACGAATATAATGTTCCCACCGAGAAGTAGGTGCCGATATGCCAGGAATGTTGAAAAATACTGCATCCGAGATGATATCCTGCCTTAGGTTAGGATATATAACGATATAGACGTATATAATATCCCAACCGAGATATACGGGACGACAGGAACCGGATTCTGTAAAACATTACCTGCGAGGGGCTAGATGTGTTAGGTTAGGTTATATTACATTATAGACGAATATAATGTTCCGACCGAGAAGTAGAGGCCGATACGCCAGGCTTGATGTAAAATAATACATCCGAGATGTTAGCCTGCCTTAGGTTTGGATATACAACGCTATGGTCGTATATAATGTCCCAACCGAGACGTACGGGACGACACGAACGTGATTCTGTAAAACATTACCAGCGAGGGGCTAGATGTGTTAGGTTAGGTTATATTACGTTACAGACGAATATAATGTTCCCACCGAGAAGTAGGGGCCGATATGCCAGGAATGTTGTAAAATACTGCATCCGAGATGATAGCCTGCCTTAGGTTAGGATATATAACGCTATAGACGTATATAATATCCCAACTGAGACGTACGGGACGACATAAACGGGATTCAGTAAAATATTTCCAGCGAGGGGCTAGATGGGTTAGGTTAGGTTGTGATACGTTATAGACGTATATAATGTTCCCACCGAGAAGTAGGGGCCGATATGCCAGGAATGTTGTAAAATACTGCATCCGAGATGACAGCCTGCCTTAGCTTAGGATATATAACGCTATAGACGTATATAATATCCCAACTGGGACGTACGGGACGACATAAACGGGATTCTGTAAAATATTACCAGCGAGGGGCTAGATGGGTTAGGTTAGGTTGTGATACGTTATAGACGTATATAATGTTCCCACCGAGAAGTAGGGGCCGATACGGCAGGAATGTTGTAAAATACTACATCCGAGATGATAGCCTGCCTTAGGTTAGGATATATAACGCTATAGTCGTACATAATGTCCCAACCGAGACGTACGGGACGACACGAACGTGCTTCTGTAAAACATTACCAGCGAGGGGCTAGATGTGTTAGGTTAGGTTATATTACGTTACAGACGAATATAATGTTCCCACCGAGAAGTAGGTGCCGATATGCCAGGAATGTTGTAAAATACTGCATCCGAGATGATAGCCTGCCTTAGGTTAGGATATATAACGATATAGACGTATATAATATCCCAACCGAGATATACGGGACGAAAGGAACCGGATTCTGTAAAACATTACCTGCGAGGGGCTAGATGTGTTAGGTTAGGTTATATTACATTATAGACGAATATAATGTTCCGACCGAGAAGTAGAGGCCGATACGCCAGGCTTGATGTAAAATAATACATCCGAGATGTTAGCCTGCCTTAGGTTTGGATATACAACGCTATGGTTGTATATAATGTCCCAACCGAGACGTACGGGACGACACGAACGTGATTCTGTAAAACATTACCAGCGAGGGGCTAGATGTGTTAGGTTAGGTTATATTACGTTACAGACGAATATAATGTTCCCACCGAGAAGTAGGGGCCGATATGCCAGGAATGTTGTAAAATACTGCATCCGAGATGATAGCCTGCCTTAGGTTAGGATATATAACGCTATAGACGTATAAAATATCCCAACTGAGACGTACGGGACGACATAAACGGGATTCTGTAAAATATTTCCAGCGAGGGGCTAGATGGGTTAGGTTAGGTTGTGAAACGTTATAGACGTATATAATGTTCCCACCGAGAAGTAGAGGCCGATACGCCAGGAATGTTGTAAAATACTGCATCCGAGATGTTAGCCTGCCTTAGGTTATGATATACAACGCTGTAAACGTATATAATGTCACAACCGAGACATACGGGACGACACGAACGGGATTCTGTAAAATATTACCAGCGAGGGGCTAGATGGGTTAGGTTAGGTTGTGATACGTGATAGACGTATATAATGTTCCCACCGAGAAGTAGGGGCCGATATGCGAGGAATGTTGTAAAATACTGCATCCGAGATGATAGCCTGCCTTAGGTTAGGATATATAACGCTATAGACTTATATAATATCCCAACCGAGATATACGGGACGACAGGAACCGGATTCTGTAAAACATTACCTGCGAGGGGCTAGATGTGTTAGGTTAGGTTATATTACATTACAGACGAATATAATGTTCCCACAGAGAAGTAGAGGCCGATACGCCAGGCATGATGTAAAATACTACATCCGAGATGTTAGTCTGTTTAGGTTAGGATATATAACGCTATAGTCGTACATAATGTCCCAACCGAGACGTACGGGACGACACGAACGTGATTCTGTAAAACATTACCAGCGAGGGGCTAGATGTGTTAGGTTAGGTTATATTACGTTACAGACGAATATAATGTTCCCACCGAGAAGTAGGGGCCGATATGCCAGGAATGTTGTAAAATACTGCATCCGAGATGATAGCCTGCCTTAGGTTAGGATATATAACGCTATAGACGTATATAATATCCCAACTGGGACGTACGGGACGACATAAACGGGATTCTGTAAAATATTACCAGCGAGGGGCTAGATGGGTTAGGTTAGGTTATGTTACGTTATAGACGTATATAATGTTCCCACCGAGAAGTAGAGGCCGATACGCCAGGAGTGTTGTAAAATACTGCATCCGAGATGTTAGCCTGCCTTAGGTTATGATATACAACGCTGTAAACGTATATAATGTCACAACCGAGACATACGGGACGACACGAACGGGATTCCGTATAACATTACCAGCGAGGGGCTAGATGTGTTAGGTTAGGTTATATTACGTTACAGACCTATATAGTGTTCCCACCGAGAAGTAGGGGCCGATACGGCAGGAATGTTGTAAAATACTGCATCCGAAATGATAGCCTGCCTTAGGTTATGATATACAACGCTGTAAACGTATACAATATTCCAACCGACATGTACGGGACGTCACGAACGTGATTCTGTAATACATTACCAGCGAGGGGCTAGATGTGTTAGGTTAGGCTATATTACGTTATAGACCTATATAATGTTCTCACCGAGAAGTAGAGGCCGATACGCCAGGCTTGATGTAAAATAATACATCCGAGATGTTAGCCTGCCTTAGGTTTGGATATACAACGCTATGGTCGTATATAATGTCCCAACCGAGACGTACGGGACGACACGAACGTGATTCTGTAAAACATTACCAGCGAGGGGCTAGATGTGTTAGTTTAGGTTGCATACTTTATAGACGTATATAATGTTCCCATCGAGAAGTAGGGGCCGATATGCCAGGAATGTTGTAAAATACTGCATCCGAGATGATAGCCTGCCTTAGGTTAGGATATATAACGCTATAGACGTATATAATATCCCAACTGAGACGTACGGGACGACATAAGCGGGATTCTGTAAAATATTTCCAGCGAGGGGCTAGATGGGTTAGGTTAGGTTGTGATACGTTATAGACGTATATAATGTTCCCACCGAGAAGTAGGGGCCGATATGCCAGGAATGTTGTAAAATACTGCATCCGAGATGACAGCCTGCCTTACGTTAGGATATATAACGCTATAGACGTATATAATATTCCAACCGAGATGTACGGGACGTGACGAACGGGATTCTGTAAAACATTACCATCGAGGGGCTAGATGTGGTAGGTTAGGTTATATTACGTTATAGACGTATATAATGTTCCCACCGGGAAGTAGAGGCCGATACGCCAGGAGTGTTGTAAAATACTGCATCCGAGATGTTAGCCTGCCTTAGGTTATGATATACAACGCTGTAAACGTATATAATATCCCAACCGAGATGTACGGGACGACACGAACGGGATTCTGTAAAATGTTACCAGCGAGGGGCTAGATGGGTTAGGTTAGGTTGTGATACGTTATAGACGTATATAATGTTCCCACCGAGAAGTAGGTGCCGATATGCCAGGAATGTTGTAAAATACTGCATCCGAGATGATAGCCTGCCTTAGGTTAGGATATATAACGCTATAGACGTATAAAATATCCCAACTGAGACGTACGGGACGACATAAACGGGATTCTGTAAAATATTTCCAGCGAGGGGCTAGATGGGTTAGGTTAGGTTGTGATACGTTATAGACGTATATAATGTTCCCACCGAGAAGTAGGGGCCGATATGCCAGGAATGTTGTAAAATACTGCATCCGAGATGACAGCCTGCCTTACGTTAGGATATATAACGCTATAGACGTATATAATATTTCAACCGAGATGTACGGGACGTCACGAACGGGATTCTGTAAAACATTACCATCGAGGGGCTAGATGTGGTAGGTTAGGTTATATTACGTTATAGACGTATATAATGTTCCCACCGAGAAGTAGGGGCCGATATGCCAGGAATGTTCTAAAATACTGCATCCGAGATGATAGCCTGCCTTAGGTTAGGATATATAACGCTATAGACGTATATAATATTCCAACCGAGATGTACGGGACGTCACGAACGGGATTCTGTAAAACATTACCATCGAGGGGCTAGATGTGGTAGGTTAGGTTATATTACGTTATAGACGTATATAATGTTCCCACCGAGAAGTAGAGGCCGATACGCCAAGAGTGTTGTAAAATACTGCATCCGAGATGTTAGCCTGCCTTAGGTTATGATATACAACGCTGTAAACGTATATAATGTCACAACCGAGACATACGGGACGACACGAACGGGATTCTGTAAAATATTACCAGCGAGGGGCTAGATGGGTTAGGTTAGGTTGTGATACGTGATAGACGTATATAATGTTCCCACCGAGAAGTAGGGGCCGATATGCGAGGAATGTTGTAAAATACTGCATCCGAGATGATAGCCTGCCTTAGGTTAGGATATATAACGCTATAGACTTATATAATATCCCAACCGAGATATACGGGACGACAGGAACCGGATTCTGTAAAACATTACCTGCGAGGGGCTAGATGTGTTAGGTTAGGTTATATTACATTACAGACGAATATAATGTTCCCACAGAGAAGTAGAGGCCGATACGCCAGGCATGATGTAAAATACTACATCCGAGATGTTAGTCTGTTTAGGTTAGGATATATAACGCTATAGTCGTACATAATGTCCCAACCGAGACGTACGGGACGACACGAACGTGATTCTGTAAAACATTACCAGCGAGGGGCTAGATGTGTTAGGTTAGGTTATATTACGTTACAGACGAATATAATGTTCCCACCGAGAAGTAGGGGCCGATATGCCAGGAATGTTGTAAAATACTGCATCCGAGATGATAGCCTGCCTTAGGTTAGGATATATAACGCTATAGACGTATATAATATCCCAACTGGGACGTACGGGACGACATAAACGGGATTCTGTAAAATATTACCAGCGAGGGGCTAGATGGGTTAGGTTAGGTTATGTTACGTTATAGACGTATATAATGTTCCCACCGAGAAGTAGAGGCCGATACGCCAGGAGTGTTGTAAAATACTGCATCCGAGATGTTAGCCTGCCTTAGGTTATGATATACAACGCTGTAAACGTATATAATGTCACAACCGAGACATACGGGACGACACGAACGGGATTCTGTAAAATATTACCAGCGAGGGGCTAGATGGGTTAGGTTAGGTTGTGATACGTTATAGACGTATATAATGTTCCCACCGAGAAGTAGGGGCCGATATGCGAGGAATGTTGTAAAATACTGCATCCGAGATGATAGCCTGCCTTAGGTTAGGATATATAACGCTATAGACTTATATAATATCCCAACCGAGATATACGGGACGACAGGAACCGGATTCTGTAAAACATTACCTGCGAGGGGCTAGATGTGTTAGGTTAGGTTATATTACATTATAGACGAATATAATGTTCCCACCGAGAAGTAGAGGCCGATACGCCAGGCTTGATGTAAAATAATACATCCGAGATGTTAGCCTGCCTTAGGTTTGGATATACAACGCTATGGTCGTATATAATGTCCCAACCGAGACGTACGGGACGACACGAACGTGATTCTGTAAAACATTACCAGCGAGGGGCTAGATGTGTTAGTTTAGGTTGTGATACGTTATAGACGTATATAATGTTCCCACCGAGAAGTAGGGGCCGATATGCCAGGA
This sequence comes from Xylocopa violacea, assembly GCA_963969225.1. Taxonomy (NCBI): domain Eukaryota; kingdom Metazoa; phylum Arthropoda; class Insecta; order Hymenoptera; family Apidae; genus Xylocopa; species Xylocopa violacea. Next base: position 5,689,443 of record CAXAJV010000013.1, read on the forward strand.
ATGTTGTAAAATACTGCATCCGAGATGATAGCCTGCCTTAGCTTAGGATGTATAACGCTATAGACGTATATAATATCCCAACTGGGACGTACGGGACGACATAAACGGGATTCTGTAAAATATTACCAGCGAGGGGCTAGATGGGTTAGGTTAGGTTATGTTACGTTATAGAGGTATATAATGTTCCCACCGAGAAGTAGAGGCCAATATGCCAGGAATGTTGTAAAATACTGCATCCGAGATAATAGCCTGCCTTAGGTTAGGATATATAACGCTATAGACGTATATAATATCCCAACTGAGACGTACGGGACGACACAAACGGGATTCTGTAAAATATTACCAGCGAGGGGCTAGATGGGTTAGGTTAGGTTGTGATACGTTATAGACGTATATAATGTTCCCACCGAGAAGTAGGGGCCGATATGCCAGAAATGTTGTAAAATACTGCATCCGAGATGATAGCCTGCGTTAGGTTAGGATATATAACGCTATAGACGTATATAATATCCCAACCGAGATGTACGGGACGTCACGAACGGTATTCTGTAAAACATTACCAGCGAGGTTCTAGATGTGTTAGGTTAGGTTATATTACGTCATAGACGAATATAATGTTCCCAACGAGAAGTAGAGGCCGATACGCCAGGCATGATGTAAAATACTACATCCGAGATGTTAGTCTGTTTAGGTTAGGATATATAACGCTATAGTCGTATATAATGTCCCAACCGAGACGTACGGGACGACACGAACGTGATTCTGTAAAACATTACCAGCGAGGGGCTAGATGTGTTAGGTTAGGTTATATTACGTTACAGACGAATATAATGTTCCCACCGAGAAGTAGGGGCCGATATGCCAGGAATGTTGTAAAATACTGCATCCGAGATGATAGCCTGCCTTAGGTTAGGATATATAACGCTATAGACGTATATAGTATCCCAACTGAGACGTACGGGACGACACAAACGGGATTCTGTAAAATATTACCAGCGAGGGGCTAGATGGGTTAGGTTTGGTTGTGATACGTTATAGACGTATATAATGTTCCCACCGAGAAGTAGGGGCCGATATGCCAGGAATGTTGTAAAATACTGCATCCGAGATGATAGCCTGCCTTAGGTTAGGATATATAACGCTATCGACGTATGTAATATTCCAACCGAGATGTACGGGACGTCACGAACGGGATTCCGTAAAACATTACCAGCGAGGGGCTAGATGTGTTAGGTTAGGTTATATTACGTTACAGACGAATATAATGTTCCCACCGAGAAGTAGAGGCTGATACGCCAGGCATGATGTAAAATACTACATCCGAGATGTTAGTCTGTTTAGGTTAGGATATATAACGCTATAGTCGTACATAATGTCCCAACCGAGACGTACGGGACGACACGAACGTGATTCTGTAAAACATTACCAGCGAGGGGCTAGATGTGTTAGGTTAGGTTATATTACGTTACAGACGAATATAATGTTCCCACCGAGATGTAGGGGCCGATATGCCAGGAATGTTGTAAAATACTGCATCCGAGATGATAGCCTGCCTTAGGTTAGGATATATAACGCTATAGACGTATATAATATCCCAACTGAGACGTACGGGACGACATAAGCGGGATTCTGTAAAATATTTCCAGCGAGGGGCTAGATGGGTTAGGTTAGGTTGTGATACGTTATAGACGTATATAATGTTCCCACCGAGAAGTAGGGGCCGATATGCCAGGAATGTTGTAAAATACTGCATCCGAGATGACAGCCTGCCTTACGTTAGGATATATAACGCTGTAAACGTATATAATGTCACACCGAGACATACGGGACGACACGAACGGGATTCTGTACAATAATACCAGCGAGGGGCTAGATGTGTTAGGTTAGGTTATATTAAGTTATAGACCTACATAATGTTCCCACCGAGAAATAGGTGCCGATACACCAGGAATGTTGTAAAATACTACATCCGAGATGATAGCCTGCCTTAGGTTAGGATATATAACGCTATAGACGTATATAATATCCCAACCGAGATGTACGGGACGTCACGAACGGTATTCCGTAAAACATTACCAGCGAGGTTCTAGATGTGTTAGGTTAGGTTATATTACGTCATAGACGAATATAATGTTCCCACCGAGAAGTAGAGGCCGATACGCCAGGCATGATGTAAAATACTACTTCCGAGATGTTAGTCTGTCTTAGGTTAGGATATATAACGCTATAGTCGTATATAATGTCCCAACCGAGACGTACGGGACGACACGAACGTGATTCTGTAAAACATTACCAGCGAGGGGCTAGATGTGTTAGTTTAGGTTGTGATACGTTATAAACGTATATAATGTTCCCACCGAGAAGTAGGGGCCGATATGCCAGGAATGTTGTAAAATAATGCATCCGAGATGATAGCCTGCCTTAGGTTAGTATATATAACGCTATAGACGTATATAATATCCCAACCGAGACTTACGGGACGATACGAACGGGATTCTGTAAAACATTACCAGCAAGGGGCTAGATGTGTTACATTAGGTTATATTACGTTATAGACCTATACAATGTTCCCACCGAGAAGTAGAGGCCGATACGCCAGGAATGTTGTAAAATACTGCATCCGAGATGATAGCCTGCCTTAGGTTATGATATACAACGCTGTAAACGTATATAATGTCACAACCGAGACATACGGGACGACACGAACGGGATTCTGTAAAATATTACCAGCGAGGGGCTAGATGTGTTAGGTTAGGTTATATTACGTTATAGACCTATATAATGTTCCCACCGAGAAGTAGGGGCCGATACGGCAGGAATGTTGTAAAATACTACATCCGAGATGATAGCCTGCCTTAGGTTAGGATATATATCGCTGTATACGTATATAATATCCCAACCGAGATGAACGGGACGTCACGAACGGGATTCTGTAAAACATTACCAGCGAGGGGCTAGATGTGTTAGGTTAGGTTATATTACGTTACAGACGAATATAATGTTCCCACCGAGAAGTAGAGGCCGATACGCCAGGAATGTTGTAAAATACTACATCCGAGATGTTAGCCTGCCTCACGTTAGGATATATATCGCTGTAGACGTATATAATATCCCAACCGAGATGTACGGGACGACAGGAACGGGATTCTGTAAAACATTAGCTGCGACGGGCTAGATGTGTTAGGTTAGGTTATATTAAGCTATAGACCTACATAATGTTCCCACCGAGAAATAGGGGCCGATACGCCAGGAATGTTGTAAAATACTACATCCGAGATGATAGCCTGCCTTAGGTTAGGATATATAACGCTATAGACGTATATAATATCCCAACCGAGATGTACGGGACGTCACGAACGGTATTCCGTAAAACATTACCAGCGAGGTTCTAGATGTGTTAGGTTAGGTTATATTACGTCATAGACGAATATAATGTTCCCACCGAGAAGTAGAGGCCGATACGCCAGGCATGATGTAAAATACTACATCCGAGATGTTAGTCTGCCTTAGGTTAGGATATATAACGCTATAGTCGTATATAATGTCCCAACCGATACGTACGGGACGACACGAACGTGATTATGTAAAACATTACCAGCGAGGGGCTAGATGTGTTAGGTTAGGTTATATTACGTTATAGACCTATATAATGTTCCCACCGAGAAGTAGGGGCCGATACGGCAGGAATGTTGTAAAATACTACATCCGAGATGATAGCCTGCCTTAGGTTAGGATATATAACGCTATGGACGTATATAATATTCCAACCGAGATGTACGGGACGTCACGAACGGGATTCTGTAAAACATTACCAGCGAGGGGCTAGATGTGTTAGTTTAGGTTGTGATACGTTATAGACGTATATAATGTTCCCACCGAGAAGTAGGGGCTGATATGCCAGGAATGTTGTTAAATACTGCATCCGAGATGATAGCCTGCCTTAGGTTAGGATATACAACGCTGTAAACGTATATAATGTCCCAACCGAGACATACGGGACGACACGAACGGGATTCTGTAAATATTACAAGCGAGGGGCTAGATGTGTTAGGTTAGGTTATATTACGTTATAGACCTATATAATGTTCGAACCGAGAAGTAGGGGCCGATACGGCAGGAATATTGTAAAATACTACATCCGAGATGATAGCCTGCCTTAGGTTAGGATATATATCGCTGTAGACGTATATAATATCCCAGCCGAGATGAACGGGACGTCACGAACGGGATTCTGTAAAACATTACCAGCGAGGGGCTAGATGTGTTAAGTTAGGTTATATTACTTTACAGGCGAATATAATGCTCCCACCGAGAAGTAGAGGCGGATACGCCAGGAATGTTGTAAAATACTACATCCGAGATGTTAGCCTGCCTCACGTTAGGATATATATCGCTGTAGACGTATATAATATCCCAACCGAGATGTACGGGACGACAGGAACGGGATTCTGTAAAACATTACCTGCGAGGGGCTAGATGTGTTAGGTTAGGTCATATTAAGTTATAGACCTATATAATGTTCCCACCGAGAAATAGGGGCCGATACGGCAGGAATGTTGTAAAATACTACATCCGAGATGATAGCCTGCCTTAGGTTAGGATAAATAACGCTATAGACGTAAATAATATCCCAACCGAGATGTACGGGACGTCACGAACGGTATTCTGTAAAACATTACCAGCGAGGTTCTAGATGTGTTAGGTTAGGTTATATTACGTCATAGACGAATATAATGTTCCCACCGAGAAGTAGAGGCCGATACGCCGGGCATGATGTAAAATACTACATCCGAGATGTTAGTCTGCCTTATGTTAGGATAAATAACGCTATAGTCGTATATAATATCCCAACCGAGACGTACGGGACGACACGAACGTGATTCTGTAAAACATTACCAGAGAGGGGATAGATGTGTTAGGTTAGGTCATATTAAGTTATAGACCTATATAATGTTCCCACCGAGATATAGGGGCCGATACGCCAGGAATGTTGTAAAATACTACATCCGAGATGTTAGCCTGCCTCACGTTAGGATATATATCGCTGTAGACGTATATAATATCCCAACCGAGATGTACGGGACGACAGGAACGGGATTCTGTAAAACATTAGCTGCGACGGGCTAGATGTGTTAGTTTAGGTTGTGATACGTTATAAACGTATATAATGTTCCCACCGAGAAGTAGGGGCCGATATGCCAGGAATGTTGTAAAATACTGCATCCGAGATCATAGCCTGCCTTAGCTTAGTATATATAACGCTATAGACGTATATAATATCCCAACCGAGACTTACGGGACGATACGAACGGGATTCTGTAAAACATTACCAGCAAGGGGCTAGATGTGTTACGTTAGGTTATATTACGTTATAGACCTATACAATGTTCCCACCGAGAAGTAGGGGCCGATACGGCAGAAATGTTGTAAAATACTACATCCGAGATGACAGCCTGCCTTAGGTTAGGATATATAACGCTATAGACGTATATAATATTCCAACCGAGATGTACGGGACGTCACGAACGGGATTCTGTAAAACATTACCAGCGAGGGGCTAGATGTGTTAGGTTAGGTTATATTACGTCATAGACGAATATAATGTTCCCACCGAGAAGTAGAGGCCGATACGCCAGGCATGATGTAAAATACTACATCCGAGATGTTAGTCTGCCTTAGGTTAGGATATATAACGCTATAGTCGTATATAGTGTCCCAACCGAGACGTACGGGACGACACGAACGTGATTCTGTAAAACATTACCAGAGAGGGGCTAGATGTGTTAGTTTAGGTTGTGATACGTTATAGACGTATATAATGTTCCCACCGAGAAGTAGGGGCCAATATGCCAGGAATGTTGTAAAATACTGCATCCGAGATAATAGCCTGCCTTAGGTTAGGATATATAACGCTATAGACGTATATAATATCCCAACTGAGACGTACGGGACGACACAAACGGGATTCTGTAAAATATTACCAGCGAGGGGCTAGATGGGTTAGGTTAGGTTGTGATACGTTATAGACGTATATAATGTTCCCACCGAGATGTACGGGACGTCACGAACGGGATTCTGTAAAACATTACCAGCGAGGGGCTAGATGTGTTAGTTTAGGTTGTGATACGTTATAGACGTATATAATGTTCCCACCGAGAAGTAGGGGCTGATATGCCAGGAATGTTGTTAAATACTGCATCCGAGATGATAGCCTGCCTTAGGTTAGGATATACAACGCTGTAAACGTATATAATGTCCCAACCGAGACATACGGGACGACACGAACGGGATTCTGTAAATATTACAAGCGAGGGGCTAGATGTGTTAGGTTAGGTTATATTACGTTATAGACCTATATAATGTTCGAACCGAGAAGTAGGGGCCGATACGGCAGGAATGTTGTAAAATACTACATCCGAGATGATAGCCTGCCTTAGGTTAGGATATATATCGCTGTAGACGTATATAATATCCCAGCCGAGATGAACGGGACGTCACGAACGGGATTCTGTAAAACATTACCAGAGAGGGGATAGATGTGTTAGGTTAGGTCATATTAAGTTATAGACCTATATAATGTTCCCACCGAGATATAGGGGCCGATACGCCAGGAATGTTGTAAAATACTACATCCGAGATGTTAGCCTGCCTCACGTTAGGATATATATCGCTGTAGACGTATATAATATCCCAACCGAGATGTACGGGACGACAGGAACGGGATTCTGTAAAACATTAGCTGCGACGGGCTAGATGTGTTAGTTTAGGTTGTGATACGTTATAAACGTATATAATGTTCCCACCGAGAAGTAGGGGCCGATATGCCAGGAATGTTGTAAAATACTGCATCCGAGATCATAGCCTGCCTTAGCTTAGTATATATAACGCTATAGACGTATATAATATCCCAACCGAGACTTACGGGACGATACGAACGGGATTCTGTAAAACATTACCAGCAAGGGGCTAGATGTGTTACGTTAGGTTATATTACGTTATAGACCTATACAATGTTCCCACCGAGAAGTAGGGGCCGATACGGCAGAAATGTTGTAAAATACTACATCCGAGATGACAGCCTGCCTTAGGTTAGGATATATAACGCTATAGACGTATATAATATTCCAACCGAGATGTACGGGACGTCACGAACGGGATTCTGTAAAACATTACCAGCGAGGGGCTAGATGTGTTAGGTTAGGTTATATTACGTCATAGACGAATATAATGTTCCCACCGAGAAGTAGAGGCCGATACGCCAGGCATGATGTAAAATACTACATCCGAGATGTTAGTCTGCCTTAGGTTAGGATATATAACGCTATAGTCGTATATAGTGTCCCAACCGAGACGTACGGGACGACACGAACGTGATTCTGTAAAACATTACCAGAGAGGGGCTAGATGTGTTAGTTTAGGTTGTGATACGTTATAGACGTATATAATGTTCCCACCGAGAAGTAGGGGCCAATATGCCAGGAATGTTGTAAAATACTGCATCCGAGATAATAGCCTGCCTTAGGTTAGGATATATAACGCTATAGACGTATATAATATCCCAACTGAGACGTACGGGACGACACAAACGGGATTCTGTAAAATATTACCAGCGAGGGGCTAGATGGGTTAGGTTAGGTTGTGATACGTTATAGACGTATATAATGTTCCCACCGAGATGTACGGGACGTCACGAACGGGATTCTGTAAAACATTACCAGCGAGGGGCTAGATGTGTTAGTTTAGGTTGTGATACGTTATAGACGTATATAATGTTCCCACCGAGAAGTAGGGGCTGATATGCCAGGAATGTTGTTAAATACTGCATCCGAGATGATAGCCTGCCTTAGGTTAGGATATACAACGCTGTAAACGTATATAATGTCCCAACCGAGACATACGGGACGACACGAACGGGATTCTGTAAATATTACAAGCGAGGGGCTAGATGTGTTAGGTTAGGTTATATTACGTTATAGACCTATATAATGTTCGAACCGAGAAGTAGGGGCCGATACGGCAGGAATGTTGTAAAATACTACATCCGAGATGATAGCCTGCCTTAGGTTAGGATATATATCGCTGTAGACGTATATAATATCCCAGCCGAGATGAACGGGACGTCACGAACGGGATTCTGTAAAACATTACCAGCGAGGGGCTAGATGTGTTAAGTTAGGTTATATTACTTTACAGGCGAATATAATGCTCCCACCGAGAAGTAGAGGCGGATACGCCAGGAATGTTGTAAAATACTACATCCGAGATGTTAGCCTGCCTCACGTTAGGATATATATCGCTGTAGACGTATATAATATCCCAACCGAGATGTACGGGACGACAGGAACGGGATTCTGTAAAACATTACCTGCGAGGGGCTAGATGTGTTAGGTTAGGTCATATTAAGTTATAGACCTATATAATGTTCCCACCGAGAAATAGGGGCCGATACGGCAGGAATGTTGTAAAATACTACATCCGAGATGATAGCCTGCCTTAGGTTAGGATAAATAACGCTATAGACGTAAATAATATCCCAACCGAGATGTACGGGACGTCACGAACGGTATTCTGTAAAACATTACCAGCGAGGTTCTAGATGTGTTAGGTTAGGTTATATTACGTCATAGACGAATATAATGTTCCCACCGAGAAGTAGAGGCCGATACGCCGGGCATGATGTAAAATACTACATCCGAGATGTTAGTCTGCCTTATGTTAGGATAAATAACGCTATAGTCGTATATAATATCCCAACCGAGACGTACGGGACGACACGAACGTGATTCTGTAAAACATTACCAGAGAGGGGATAGATGTGTTAGGTTAGGTCATATTAAGTTATAGACCTATATAATGTTCCCACCGAGATATAGGGGCCGATACGCCAGGAATGTTGTAAAATACTACATCCGAGATGTTAGCCTGCCTCACGTTAGGATATATATCGCTGTAGACGTATATAATATCCCAACCGAGATGTACGGGACGACAGGAACGGGATTCTGTAAAACATTAGCTGCGACGGGCTAGATGTGTTAGTTTAGGTTGTGATACGTTATAAACGTATATAATGTTCCCACCGAGAAGTAGGGGCCGATATGCCAGGAATGTTGTAAAATACTGCATCCGAGATCATAGCCTGCCTTAGCTTAGTATATATAACGCTATAGACGTATATAATATCCCAACCGAGACTTACGGGACGATACGAACGGGATTCTGTAAAACATTACCAGCAAGGGGCTAGATGTGTTACGTTAGGTTATATTACGTTATAGACCTATACAATGTTCCCACCGAGAAGTAGGGGCCGATACGGCAGAAATGTTGTAAAATACTACATCCGAGATGACAGCCTGCCTTAGGTTAGGATATATAACGCTATAGACGTATATAATATTCCAACCGAGATGTACGGGACGTCACGAACGGGATTCTGTAAAACATTACCAGCGAGGGGCTAGATGTGTTAGGTTAGGTTATATTACGTCATAGACGAATATAATGTTCCCACCGAGAAGTAGAGGCCGATACGCCAGGCATGATGTAAAATACTACATCCGAGATGTTAGTCTGCCTTAGGTTAGGATATATAACGCTATAGTCGTATATAGTGTCCCAACCGAGACGTACGGGACGACACGAACGTGATTCTGTAAAACATTACCAGAGAGGGGCTAGATGTGTTAGTTTAGGTTGTGATACGTTATAGACGTATATAATGTTCCCACCGAGAAGTAGGGGCCAATATGCCAGGAATGTTGTTAAATACTGCATCCGAGATGATAGCCTGCCTTAGGTTAGGATATACAACGCTGTAAACGTATATAATGTCCCAACCGAGACATACGGGACGACACGAACGGGATTCTGTAAAATATTACAAGCGAGGGGCTAGATGTGTTAGGTTAGGTTATATTACGTTATAGACCTATATAATGTTCGAACCGAGAAGTAGGGGCCGATACGGCAGGAATGTTGTAAAATACTACATCCGAGATGATAGCCTGCCTTAGGTTAGGATATATATCGCTGTAGACGTATATAATATCCCAGCCGAGATGAACGCGACGTCACGAACGGGATTCTGTAAAACATTACCAGCGAGGGGCTAGATGTGTTAGGTTAGGTTATATTACGTTACAGGCGAATATAATGCTCCCCCCGAGAAGTAGAGGCGGATACGCCAGGAATGTTGTAAAATACTACATCCGAGATGTTAGCCTGCCTCACGTTAGGATATATATCGCTGTAGACGTATATAATATCCCAACCGAGATGTACGGGACGACAGGAACGGGATTCTGTAAAACATTACCTGCGAGGGGCTAGATGTGTTAGGTTAGGTCATATTAAGTTATAGACCTATATAATGTTCCCACCGAGAAATAGGGGCCGATACGCCAGGAATGTTGTACAATACTACATCCGAGATGATAGCCTGCCTTAGGTTAGGATATATAACGCTATAGACGTAAATAATATCCCAACCGAGATGTACGGGACGTCACGAACGGTATTCTGTAAAACATTACCAGCGAGGTTCTAGATGTGTTAGGTTAGGTTATATTACGTCATAGACGAATATAATGTTCCCACCGAGAAGTAGAGGCCGATAACCCGGGCATGATGTAAAATACTACATCCGAGATGTTAGTCTGCCTTAGGTTAGGATAAATAACGCTATAGTCGTATATAATATCCCAACCGAGACGTACGGGACGACACGAACGTGATTCAGTAAAACATTACCAGAGAGGGGATAGATGTGTTAGGTTAGGTCATATTAAGTTATAGACCTATATAATGTTCCCACCGAGATATAGGGGCCGATACGCCAGGAATGTTGTAAAATACTACATCCGAGATGATAGCCTGCCTTAGGTTAGGATATATAACGCTATAGACGTATATAATATCCCAACCGAGACTTACGGGACGATACGAACGGGATTCTGTAAAATATTACCAGCGTGAGGCTAGATGGGTTAGGTTAGGTTGTGATACGTTATAGACGTATATAATGTTCCCACCGAGAAGTAGGGGCCGATATGCCAGGAATGTTGTAAAATACTGCATCCGAAATGATAGCCTGCCTTAGGTTAGGATATATAACGCTATAGACGTATACAATATCCCAACCGAGATGTACGGGACGACACGAACGTGATCCTGTAAAACATTACCAGCGAGGGGCTAGATGTGTTAGTTTAGGTAGTGATACGTTATAGACGTATATAATGTTCCCACCGAGAAGTAGGGGCCGATATGCGAGGAATGTTGTAAAATACTGCATCCGAGATGATAGCCTGCCTTAGGTTAGGATATATAACGATATAGACTTATATAATATCCCAACCGAGATATACGGGACGACAGGAACCGGATTCTGTAAAACATTACCTGCGAGGGGCTAGATGTGTTAGGATAGGTTATATTACATTATAGACGAATATAATGTTCCCACCGAGAAGTAGAGGCCGATACGCCAGGAATGTTGTAAAATACTGCATCCGACATGTTAGCCTGCCTTAGGTTATGATATACAACGCTGTAAACGTATATAATGTCACAACCGAGACATACGGGACGACACGAACGGGATTCTGTAAAATATTACCAGCGAGGGGCTAGATGGGTTAGGTTAGGTTGTGATACGTCATAGACGTATATAATGTTCCCACCGAGAAGTAGGGGCCGATATGCCAGGAATGTTGTAAAATACTGCATCCGAGATGATAGCCTGCCTTAGGTTAGGATATATAACGCTATAGACGTATATAATATCCCAGCTGAGACGTACGGGACGACACAAACGGGATTCTGTAAAATATTACCAGCGAGGGGCTAGATGTGTTAGGTTAGGTTATATTACGTTACAGACGAATATAATGTTCCCACCGAGAAGTAGAGGCCGATACGCCAGGAATGTTGTAAAATACTACATCCGAGATGTTAGCCTGCCTCACGTTAGGATATATATCGCTGTAGACGTATATAATATCCCAACCGAGATGTACGCGACGACAGGAACGGGATTCTGTAAAACATTAGCTGCGACGGGCTAGATGTGTTAGTTTAGGTTGTGATACGTTATAAACGTATATAATGTTCCCACCGAGAAGTAGGGGCCGATATGCCAGGAATGTTGTAAAATACTGCATCCGAGATCATAGCCTGCCTTAGGGTTGTATATATAACGCTATAGACGTATATAATATCCCAACCGAGACTTACGGGACGATACGAACGGGATTCTGTAAAACATTACCAGCAAGGGGCTAGATGTGTTACGTTAGGTTATATTACGTTATAGACCTATACAATGTTCCCACCGAGAAGTAGGGGCCGATACGGCAGAAATGTTGTAAAATACTACATCCGAGATGACAGCCTGCCTTAGGTTAGGATATATAACGCTATAGACGTATATAATATTCCAACCGAGATGTACGGGACGTCACGAACGGGATTCTGTAAAACATTACCAGCGAGGGGCTAGATGTGTTAGGTTAGGTTATATTACGTCATAGACGAATATAATGTTCCCACCGAGAAGTAGAGGCCGATACGCCAGGCATGATGTAAAATACTACATCCGAGATGTTAGTCTGCCTTAGGTTAGGATATATAACGCTATAGTCGTATATAGTGTCCCAACCGAGACGTACGGGACGACACGAACGTGATTCTGTAAAACATTACCAGAGAGGGGCTAGATGTGTTAGTTTAGGTTGTGATACGTTATAGACGTATATAATGTTCCCACCGAGAAGTAGAGGCCGATACGCCAGGCATGATGTAAAATACTACATCCGAGATGTTAGTCTGTTTAGGTTAGGATATATAACGCTATAGTCGTATATAATGTCCCAACCGAGACGTACGGGACGACACGAACGTGATTCTGTAAAACATTACCAGCGAGGGGCTAGATGTGTTAGGTTAGGTTATATTACGTTACAGACGAATATAATGTTCCCACCGAGAAGTAGAGGCCGATACGCCAGGAATGTTGTAAAATACTGCATCCGAGATGATAGCCTGCCTTAGGTTATGATATACAACGCTGTAAACGTATATAATGTCACAACCGAGACATAGGGGACGACACGAACGGGATTCTGTAAAATATTACCAGCGAGGGGCTAGATGTGTTAGGTTAGGTTATATTACGTTATAGACCTATATAATGTTCCCACCGAGAAGTAGGGGCCGATACGGCAGGAATGTTGTAAAATACTACATCCGAGATGATAGCCTGCCTTAGGTTAGGATATATAACGCTATAGACGTATATAATATCCCAACCGAGATGTACGGGACGTCACGAAAGGTATTCCGTAAAACATTACCAGCGAGGTTCTAGATGTGTTAGGTTAGGTTATATTACGTCATAGACGAATATAATGTTCCCACCGAGAAGTAGAGGCCGATACGCCAGGCATGATGTAAAATACTACATCCGAGATGTTAGTCTGCCTTAGGTTAGGATATATAACGCTATAGTCGTATATAATGTCCCAACCGAGACGTACGGGACGACACGAACGTGATTCTGTAAAACATTACCAGCGAGGGGCTAGATGTGTTAGTTTAGGTTGTGATACGTTATAAACGTATATAATGTTCCCACCGAGAAGTAGGGGCCGATATGCCAGGAATGTTGTAAAATACTGCATCCGAGATGATAGTCTGCCTTAGGTTAGTATATATAACGCTATAGACGTATATAATATCCCAACCGAGATGTACGGGACGTCACGAACGGTATTCTGTAAAACATTACCAGCAAGGGGCTAGATGTGTTACATTAGGTTATATTACGTTATAGACCTATACAATGTTCCCACCGAGAAGTAGAGGCCGATACGCCAGGAATGTTGTAAAATACTGCATCCGAGATGATAGCCTGCCTTAGGTTATGATATACAACGCTGTAAACGTATATAATGTCACAACCGAGACATACGGGACGACACGAACGGGATTCTGTAAAATATTACCAGCGAGGGGCTAGATGTGTTAGGTTAGGTTATATTACGTTATAGACCTATATAATGTTCCCACCGAGAAGTAGGGGCCGATACGGCAGGAATGTTGTAAAATACTACATCCGAGATGATAGCCTGCCTTAGGTTAGGATATATATCGCTGTATACGTATATAATATCCCAACCGAGATGAACGGGACGTCACGAACGGGATTCTGTAAAACATTACCAGCGAGGGGCTAGATGTGTTAGGTTAGGTTATATTACGTTACAGACCAATATAATGTTCCCACCGAGAAGTAGAGGCCGATACGCCAGGAATGTTGTAAAATACTACATCCGAGATGTTAGCCTGCCTCACGTTAGGATATATATCGCTGTAGACGTATATAATATCCCAACCGAGATGTACGGGACGACAGGAACGGGATTCTGTAAAACATTAGCTGCGACGGGCTAGATGTGTTAGGTTAGGTTATATTAAGTTATAGACCTACATAATGTTCCCACCGAGAAATAGGGGCCGATACGCCAGGAATGTTGTAAAATACTACATCCGAGATGATAGCCTGCCTTAGGTTAGGATATATAACGCTATAGACGTAAATAATATCCCAACCGAGATGTACGGGACGTCACGAACGGTATTCTGTAAAACATTACCAGCGAGGTTCTAGATGTGTTAGGTTAGGTTATATTACGTCATAGACGAATATAATGTTCCCACCGAGAAGTAGAGGCCGATAAGCCGGGCATGATGTAAAATACTACATCCGAGATGTTAGTCTGCCTTAGGTTAGGATAAATAACGCTATAGTCGTATATAATATCCCAACCGAGACGTACGGGACGACACGAACGTGATTCTGTAAAACATTACCAGAGAGGGGATAGATGTGTTAGGTTAGGTCATATTAAGTTATAGACCTATATAATGTTCCCACCGAGATATAGGGGCCGATACGCCAGGAATGTTGTAAAATACTACATCCGAGATGATAGCCTGCCTTAGGTTAGGATATATAACGCTATTGACGTATATAATATCCCAACCGAGACTTACGGGACGATACGACCGGGATTCTGTAAAATATTACCAGCGTGAGGCTAGATGGGTTAGGTTAGGTTGTGATACGTTATAGACGTATATAATGTTCCCACCGAGAAGTAGGGGCCGATATGCCAGGAATGTTGTAAAATACTGCATCCGAAATGATAGCCTGCCTTAGGTTAGGATATATAACGCTATAGACGTATACAATATCCCAACCGAGATGTACGGGACGACACGAACGTGATCCTGTAAAACATTACCAGCGAGGGGCTAGATGTGTTAGTTTAGGTAGTGATACGTTATAGACGTATATAATGTTCCCACCGAGAAGTAGGGGCCGATATGCGAGGAATGTTGTAAAATACTGCATCCGAGATGATAGCCTGCCTTAGGTTAGGATATATAACGCTATAGACTTATATAATATCCCAACCGAGATATACGGGACGACAGGAACCGGATTCTGTAAAACATTACCTGCGAGGGGCTAGATGTGTTAGGATAGGTTATATTACATTATAGACGAATATAATGTTCCCACCGAGAAGTAGAGGCCGATACGCCAGGAATGTTGTAAAATACTGCATCCGACATGTTAGCCTGCCTTAGGTTATGATATACAACGCTGTAAACGTATATAATGTCACAACCGAGACATACGGGACGACACGAACGGGATTCTGTAAAATATTACCAGCGAGGGGCTAGATGGGTTAGGTTAGGTTGTGATACGTCATAGACGTATATAATGTTCCCACCGAGAAGTAGGGGCCGATATGCCAGGAATGTTGTAAAATACTGCATCCGAGATGATAGCCTGCCTTAGGTTAGGATATATAACGCTATAGACGTATATAATATCCCAGCTGAGACGTACGGGACGACACAAACGGGATTCTGTAAAATATTACCAGCGAGGGGCTAGATGTGTTAGGTGAGGTTATATTACGTTACAGACGAATATAATGTTCCCACCGAGAAGTAGAGGCCGATACGCCAGGAATGTTGTAAAATACTACATCCGAGATGTTAGCCTGCCTCACGTTAGGATATATATCGCTGCAGACGTATATAATATCCCAAACGAGATGTACGGGACGACAGGAACGGGATTCTGTAAAACATTAGCTGCGACGTAAGATGTGTTAGTTTAGGTTGTGATACGTTCTACATCCGAGATGTTAGTCTGCCTTAGGTTAGGATATATAACGCTATAGTCGTATATAGTGTCCCAACCGAGACGTACGGGACGACACGAACGTGATTCTGTAAAACATTACCAGAGAGGGGCTAGATGTGTTAGTTTAGGTTGTGATACGTTATAGACGTATATAATGTTCCCACCGAGAAGTAGAGGCCGATACGCCAGGCATGATGTAAAATACTACATCCGAGATGTTAGTCTGTTTAGGTTAGGATATATAACGCTATAGTCGTATATAATGTCCCAACCGAGACGTACGGGACGACACGAACGTGATTCTGTAAAACATTACCAGCGAGGGGCTAGATGTGTTAGGTTAGGTTATATTACGTTACAGACGAATATAATGTTCCCACCGAGAAGTAGAGGCCGATACGCCAGGAATGTTGTAAAATACTGCATCCGAGATGATAGCCTGCCTTAGGTTATGATATACAACGCTGTAAACGTATATAATGTCACAACCGAGACATAGGGGACGACACGAACGGGATTCTGTAAAATATTACCAGCGAGGGGCTAGATGTGTTAGGTTAGGTTATATTACGTTATAGACCTATATAATGTTCCCACCGAGAAGTAGGGGCCGATACGGCAGGAATGTTGTAAAATACTACATCCGAGATGTTAGTCTGCCTTAGGTTAGGATATATAACGCTATAGTCGTATATAATGTCCCAACCGAGACGTACGGGACGACACGAACGTGATTCTGTAAAACATTACCAGCGAGGGGCTAGATGTGTTAGTTTAGGTTGTGATACGTTATAAACGTATATAATGTTCCCACCGAGAAGTAGGGGCCGATATGCCAGGAATGTTGTAAAATACTGCATCCGAGATGATAGCCTGCCTTAGGTTAGTATATATAACGCTATAGACGTATATAATATCCCAACCGAGATGTACGGGACGTCACGAACGGTATTCTGTAAAACATTACCAGCAAGGGGCTAGATGTGTTACATTAGGTTATATTACGTTATAGACCTATACAATGTTCCCACCGAGAAGTAGAGGCCGATACGCCAGGAATGTTGTAAAATACTGCATCCGAGATGATAGCCTGCCTTAGGTTATGATATACAACGCTGTAAACGTATATAATGTCACAACCGAGACATACGGGACGACACGAACGGGATTCTGTAAAATATTACCAGCGAGGGGCTAGATGTGTTAGGTTAGGTTATATTACGTTATAGACCTATATAATGTTCCCACCGAGAAGTAGGGGCCGATACGGCAGGAATGTTGTAAAATACTACATCCGAGATGATAGCCTGCCTTAGGTTAGGATATATATCGCTGTATACGTATATAATATCCCAACCGAGATGAACGGGACGTCACGAACGGGATTCTGTAAAACATTACCAGCGAGGGGCTAGATGTGTTAGGTTAGGTTATATTACGTTACAGACCAATATAATGTTCCCACCGAGAAGTAGAGGCCGATACGCCAGGAATGTTGTAAAATACTACATCCGAGATGTTAGCCTGCCTCACGTTAGGATATATATCGCTGTAGACGTATATAATATCCCAACCGAGATGTACGGGACGACAGGAACGGGATTCTGTAAAACATTAGCTGCGACGGGCTAGATGTGTTAGGTTAGGTTATATTAAGTTATAGACCTACATAATGTTCCCACCGAGAAATAGGGGCCGATACGCCAGGAATGTTGTAAAATACTACATCCGAGATGATAGCCTGCCTTAGGTTAGGATATATAACGCTATAGACGTATATAATATCCCAACCGAGATGTACGGGACGTCACGAACGGTATTCCGTAAAACATTACCAGCGAGGTTCCAGATGTGTTAGGTTAGGTTATATTACGTCATAGACGAATATAATGTTCCCACCGAGAAGTAGAGGCCGATACGCCAGGCATGATGTAAAATACTACATCCGAGATGTTAGTCTGCCTTAGGTTATGATATACAACGCTGTAAACGTATATAATGTCACAACCGAGACATACGGGACGACACGAACGGGATTCTGTAAAATATTACCAGCGAGGGGCTAGATGGGTTAGGTTAGGTTGTGATACGTCATAGACGTATATAATGTTCCCACCGAGAAGTAGGGGCCGATATGCCAGGAATGTTGTAAAATACTGCATCCGAGATGATAGCCTGCCTTAGGTTAGGATATATAACGCTATAGACGTATATAATATCCCAACCGAGATGTACGGGACGTCACGAACGGTATTCTGTAAAACATTACCAGCGAGGTTCTAGATGTGTTAGGTTAGGTTATATTACGTCATAGACGAATATAATGTTCCCACCGAGAAGTAGGGGCCGATACGGCAGGAATGTTGTAAAATACTACATCCGAGATGATAGCCTGCCTTAGGTTAGGATATATAACGCTATAGACGTATATAATATTCCAACCGAGATCTACGGGACGTCACGAACGGGATTCTGTAAAACATTACCAGCGAGGGGCTAGATGTGGTAGGTTAGGTTATATTACGTTATAGATCTATATAATGTTGCCACCGAGAAGTAGAGGCCGATACGCCAGGAATGTTGTAAAATACTACATCCGAGAGGTTAGCCTGCCTTACGTTAGGATATATATCGCTGTAGACGTATATAATATCCCAACCGAGATGTACGGGACGTCACGAACGGTATTCTGTAAAACATTACCAGCGAGGTTCTAGATGTGTTAGGTTAGGTTATATTACGTCATAGACGAATATAATGTTCCCACCGCGAAGTAGAAGCCGATACGCCAGGCATGGTGTAAAATACTACATCCGAGATGTTAGTCTGCCTTAGGTTAGGATATATAACGCTATAGTCGTATATAGTGTCCCAACCGAGACGTACGGGACGACACGAACGTGATTCTGTAAAACATTACCAGAGAGGGGCTAGATGTGTTAGTTTAGGTTGTGATACGTTATAGACGTATATAATGTTCCCACCGAGAAGTAGGGGCTGATATGCCAGGAATGTTGTTAAATACTGCATCCGAGATGATAGCCTGCCTTAGGTTAGGATATACAACGCTGTAAACGTATATAATGTCCCAACCGAGACATACGGGACGACACGAACGGGATTCTGTAAAATATTACAAGCGAGGGGCTAGATGTGTTAGGTTAGGTTATATTACGTTATAGACCTATATAATGTTCGAACCGAGAAGTAGGGGCCGATACGGCAGGAATGTTGTAAAATACTACATCCGAGATGATAGCCTGCCTTAGGTTAGGATATATATCGCTGTAGACGTATATAATATCCCAGCCGAGATGAACGGGACGTCACGAACGGGATTCTGTAAAACATTACCAGCGAGGGGCTAGATGTGTTAGTTTAGGTTGTGATACGTTATAAACGTATATAATGTTCCCACCGAGAAGTAGGGGCCGATATGCCAGGAATGTTGTAAAATACTGCATCCGAGATGATAGCCTGCCTTAGGTTAGTATATATAACGCTATAGACGTATATAATATCCCAACCGAGATGTACGGGACGACAGGAACGGGATTCTGTAAAACATTACCTGCGAGGGGCTAGATGTGTTAGGTTAGGTCATATTAAGTTATAGACCTATATAATGTTCCCACCGAGAAATAGGGGCCGATACGCCAGGAATGTTGTAAAATACTACCTCCGAGATGATAGCCTGCCTTAGGTTAGGATATATAACGCTATAGACGTAAATAATATCCCAACCGAGATGTACGGGACGTCACGAACGGTATTCTGTAAAACATTACCAGCGAGGTTCTAGATGTGTTAGGTTAGGTTATATTACGTCATAGACGAATATAATGTTCCCACCGAGAAGTAGAGGCCGATAAGCCGGGCATGATGTAAAATACTACATCCGAGATGTTAGTCTGCCTTAGGTTAGGATAAATAACGCTATAGTCGTATATAATATCCCAACCGAGACGTACGGGACGACACGAACGTGATTCTGTAAAACATTACCAGAGAGGGGATAGATGTGTTAGGTTAGGTCATATTAAGTTATAGACCTATATAATGTTCCCACCGAGATATAGGGGCCGATACGCCAGGAATGTTGTAAAATACTACATCCGAGATGATAGCCTGCCTTAGGTTAGGATATATAACGCTATAGACGTATATAATATCCCAACCGAGACTTACGGGACGATACGAACGGGATTCTGTAAAATATTACCAGCGTGAGGCTAGATGGGTTAGGTTAGGTTGTGATACGTTATAGACGTATATAATGTTCCCACCGAGAAGTAGGTGCCGATATGCCAGGAATGTTGTAAAATACTGCATCCGAAATGATAGCCTGCCTTAGGTTAGGATATATAACGCTATAGACGTATACAATATCCCAACCGAGATGTACGGGACGACACGAACGTGATCCTGTAAAACATTACCAGCGAGGGGCTAGATGTGTTAGTTTAGGTAGTGATACGTTATAGACGTATATAATGTTCCCACCGAGAAGTAGGGGCCGATATGCGAGGAATGTTGTAAAATACTGCATCCGAGATGATAGCCTGCCTTAGGTTAGGATATATAACGCTATAGACTTATATAATATCCCAACCGAGATATACGGGACGACAGGAACCGGATTCTGTAAAACATTACCTGCGAGGGGCTAGATGTGTTAGGATAGGTTATACTACATTATAGACGAATATAATGTTCCCACCGAGAAGTAGAGGCCGATACGCCAGGAATGTTGTAAAATACTGCATCCGACATGTTAGCCTGCCTTAGGTTATGATATACAACGCTGTAAACGTATATAATGTCACAACCGAGACATACGGGACGACACGAATGGGATTCTGTAAAATATTACCAGCGAGGGGCTAGATGGGTTAGGTTAGGTTGTGATACGTCATAGACGTATATAATGTTCCCACCGAGAAGTAGGGGCCGATATGCCAGGAATGTTGTAAAATACTGCATCCGAGATGATAGCCTGCCTTAGGTTATGATATACAACGCTGTAAACGTATATAATGTCACAACCGAGACATAGGGGACGACACGAACGGGATTCTGTAAAATATTACCAGCGAGGGGCTAGATGTGTTAGGTTAGGTTATATTACGTTATAGACCTATATAATGTTCCCACCGAGAAGTAGGGGCCGATACGGCAGGAATGTTGTAAAATACTACATCCGAGATGATAGCCTGCCTTAGGTTAGGATGTATATCGCTGTATACGTATATAATATCCCAACCGAGATGAACGGGACGTCACGAACGGGATTCTGTAAAACATTACCAGCGAGGGGCTAGATGTGTTAGTTTAGGTTGTGATACGTTATAAACGTATATAATGTTCCCACCGAGAAGTAGGGGCCGATATGCCAGGAATGTTGTAAAATACTGCATCCGAGATGATAGCATGCCTTAGGTTAGTATATATAACGCTATAGACGTATATAATATCCCAACCGAGACTTACGGGACGATACGAACGGGATTCTGTAAAACATTACCAGCAAGGGGCTAGATGTGTTACGTTAGGTTATATTACGTTATAGACCTATACAATGTTCCCACCGAGAAGTAGGGGCCGATATGCCAGGAATGTTGTAAAATACTGCATCCGAGATGATAGCCTGCCTTAGGTTAGGATATATAACGCTATAGACGTATATAATATCCCAACTGAGACGTACGGGACGACATAAACGGGATTCTGTAAAATATTTCCAGCGAGGGGCTAGATGGGTTAGGTTAGGTTGTGATACGTTATAGACGTATATAATGTTCCCACCGAGAAGTAGGGGCCGATATGCCAGGAATGTTGTAAAATACTGCATCCGAGATGACAGCCTGCCTTACGTTAGGATATATAACGCTATAGACGTATATAATATTCCAACCGAGATGTACGGGACGTCACGAACGGGATTCTGTAAAACATTACCATCGAGGGGCTAGATGTGGTAGGTTAGGTTATATTACGTTATAGAAGTATATAATGTTCCCACCGAGAAGTAGGGGCCGATATGCGAGGAATGTTGTAAAACACTGCATCCGAGATGATAGCCTGCCTTAGGTTAGGATATATAACGCTATAGACTTATATAATATCCCAAGAGTGATATACGGGACGACAGGAACCGGATTCTGTAAAACATTGCCTGCGAGGGGCTAGATGTGTTTGGTTAGGTTATATTACATTATAGACGAATATAATGTTCCCACCGAGAAGTAGAGGCCGATACGCCAGGCTTGATGTAAAATAATACATCCGAGATGTTAGCCTGCCTTAGGTTTGGATATACAACGCTATGGTCGTATATAATGTCCCAACCGAGACGCACGGGACGACACGAACGTGATTCTGTAAAACATTACCAGCGAGGGGCTAGATGTGTTAGTTTACGTTGTGATACGTTATAGACTTATATAATGTTCCCACCGCGAAGTAGGGGCCGATATGCCAGGAATGTTGTAAAATACTGCATCCGAGATGATAGCCTGCCTTAGCTTAGGATATATAACGCTATAGACGTATATAATATCCCAACTGGGACGTACGGGACGACACAAACGGGATTCTGTAAAATATTACCAGCGAGGGGCTAGATGGGTTAGGTTAGGTTATGTTACGTTATAGACGTATATAATGTTCCCACCGAGAAGTAGAGGCCGATACGCCAGGAATGTTGTAAAATACTGCATCCGAGATGATAGCCTGCCTTAGGTTATGATATACAACGCTGTAAACGTATATAATGTCACAACCGAGACATACGGGACGTCACGAACGGGATTCTGTAAAACATTACCAGCGAGGGGCTAGATGTGTTAGGTTAGGTTATATTACGTTACAGACCAATATAATGTTCCCACCGAGAAGTAGAGGCCGATACGCCAGGAATGTTGTAAAATACTACATCCGAGATGTTAGCCTGCCTCACGTTAGGATATATATCACTGTAGACGTATATAATATCCCAACCGAGATGTACGGGACGACAGGAACGGGATTCTGTAAAACATTAGCTGCGACGGGCTAGATGTGTTAGGTTAGGTTATATTAAGTTATAGACCTACATAATGTTCCCACCGAGAAATAGGGGCCGATACGCCAGGAATGTTGTAAAATACTACATCCGAGATGATAGCCTGCCTTAGGTTAGGATATATAACGCTATAGACGTATATAATATCCCAACCGAGATGTACGGGACGTCACGAAAGGTATTCCGTAAAACATTACCAGCGAGGTTCTAGATGTGTTAGGTTAGGTTATATTACGTCATAGACGAATATAATGTTCCCACCGAGAAGTAGAGGCCGATACGCCAGGCATGATGTAAAATACTACATCCGAGATGTTAGTCTGCCTTAGGTTAGGATATATAACGCTATAGTCGTATATAATGTCCCAACCGAGACGTACGGGACGACACGAACGTGATTCTGTAAAACATTACCAGCGAGGGGCTAGATGTGTTAGTTTAGGTTGTGATACGTTATAAACGTATATAATGTTCCCACCGAGAAGTAGGGGCCGATATGCCAGGAATGTTGTAAAATACTGCATCCGAGATGATAGCCTGCCTTAGGTTAGTATATATAACGCTATAGACGTATATAATATCCCAACCGAGACTTACGGGACGATACGAACGGGATTCTGTAAAACATTACCAGCAAGGGGCTAGATGTGTTACGTTAGGTTATATTACGTTATAGACCTATACAATGTTCCCACCGAGAAGTAGGGGCCGATACGTCAGAAATGTTGTAAAATACTACATCCGAGATGACAGCCTGCCTTAGGTTAGGATATATAACGCTATAGACGTATATAATATTCCAACCGAGATGTACGGGACGTCACGAACGGGATTCTGTAAAACATTACCAGCGAGGGGCTAGATGTGTTAGGTTAGGTTATATTACGTCATAGACGAATATAATGTTCCCACCGCGAAGTAGAGGCCGATACGCCAGGCATGATGTAAAATACTACATCCGAGATGTTAGTCTGCCTTAGGTTAGGATATATAACGCTATAGTCGTATATAGTGTCCCAACCGAGACGTACGGGCCGACACGAACGTGATTCTGTAAAACATTACCAGAGAGGGGCTAGATGTGTTAGTTTAGGTTGTGATACGTTATAGACGTATATAATGTTCCCACCGAGAAGTAGGGGCTGATATGCCAGGAATGTTGTAAAATACTGCATCCGAGATGATAGCCTGCCTTAGGTTAGGATATATAACGCTATAGACGTATACAATATCACAACTGAGGCGTACGGGACGACACAAACGGGATTCTGTAAAATATTACCAGCGAGGGGCTAGATGGGTTAGGTTAGGTTGTGATACGTTATAGACTTATATAATGTTCCCACCGAGAAGTAGGGTCCGATGCGGCAGGAATGTTGTAAAATACTACATCCGAGATGATAGCCTGCCTTAGGTTAGGATATACAACGCTGTAAACGTATATAATGTCCCAACCGAGACATACGGGACGACACGAACGGGATTCTGTAAAATATTACAAGCGAGGGGCTAGATGTGTTAGGTTAGGTTATATTACGTTATAGACCTATATAATGTTCGAACCGAGAAGTAGGGGCCGATACGGCAGGAATGTTGTAAAATACTACATCCGAGATGACAGCCTGCCTTAGGTTAGGATATATAACGCTATAGACGTATATAATATTCCAACCGAGATGTACGGGACGTCACGAACGGGATTCTGTAAAACATTACCAGCGAGGGGCTAGATGTGTTAGGTTATGTTATATTACGTCATAGACGAATATAATGTTCCCACCGAGAAGTAGAGGCCGATACGCCAGGCATGATGTAAAATACTACATCCGAGATGATAGCCTGCCTTAGGTTAGGATATATAACGCTATAGACGTATATAATATTCCAACCGAGATGTACGGGACGTCACGAACGGGATTCTGTAAAACATTACCAGCGAGGGGCTAGATGTGGTAGGTCAGGTTATATTACGTTATAGACCTATACAATGTTCCCACCGAGAAGTAGGGGCCGATACGGCAGAAATGTTGTAAAATACTACATCCGAGATGACAGCCTGCCTTAGGTTAGGATATATAACGCTATAGACGTATATAATATTCCAACCGAGATGTACGGGACGTCACGAACGGGATTCTGTAAAACATTACCAGCGAGGGGCTAGATGTGTTAGGTTAGGTTATATTACGTCATAGACGAATATAATGTTCCCACCGAGAAGTAGAGGCCGATACGCCAGGCATGATGTAAAATACTGCATCCGATATGATAGCCTGCCTTAGGTTAGGATATATAACGCTATAGACGTATACAATATCACAACTGAGGCGTACGGGACGACACAACCGGGATTCTGTAAAATATTACCAGCGAGGGGCTAGATGGGTTAGGTTAGGTTGTGATACGTTATAGACGTATATAATGTTCCCACCGAGAAGTAGGGGCCGGTATGCCAGGAATGTTGTAAAATACTGCATCCGAGATGATAGCCTGCCTTACGTTAGGACATATATCGCTGTAGACGTATATAATATCCCAACCGAGATGTACGCGGCGACAGGAACGGGATTCTGTAAAACATTACCAGCGAGGGGCTAGATGTGTTAGGTTAGGTTATATTACGTTACAGACGAATATAATGTTCCCACCGAGAAGTAGAGGCCGATACGCTAGGAATGTTGTAAAATACTACATCCGAGATGTCATCCTGCCTCACGTTAGGATCTATATCGCTGTAGACGTATATAATATCCCAACCGAGATGTACGGGACGACAGGAACGGGATTCTGTAAAACATTACCTGCGAGGTTCTAGATGTGTTAGGTTAGGTTATATTACATTATAGACGAATATAATGTTCCCACCGAGAAGTAGGGGCCGATACGCCAGGCATGATGTAAAATAATACATCCGAGATGTTAGCCTGCCTTAGGCTTGGATATACAACGCTATAGTCGTATATAATGTCCCAACCGAGACGTACGGGACGACACGAACGTGATTCTGTAAAATATTTCCAGCGAGGGGCTAGATGGGTTAGGTTAGGTTGTGATACGTTATAGACTTATATAATGTTCCCACCGAGAAGTAGGGTCCGATGCGGCAGGAATGTTGTAAAATACTACATCCGAGATGATAGCCTGCCTTAGGTTAGGATATACAACGCTGTAAACGTATATAATGTCCCAACCGAGACATACGGGACGACACGAACGGGATTCTGTAAAATATTACAAGCGAGGGGCTAGATGTGTTAGGTTAGGTTATATTACGTTATAGACCTATATAATGTTCGAACCGAGAAGTAGGGGCCGATACGGCAGGAATGTTGTAAAATACTACATCCGAGATGATAGCCTGCCTTAGGTTAGGATATATATCGCTGTAGACGTATATAATATCCCAGCCGAGATGAACGGGACGTCACGAACGGGATTCTGTAAAACATTACCAGCGAGGGGCTAGATGTGTTAGGTTAGGTTATATTACGTTACAGGCGAATATAATGCTCCCACCGAGAAGTAGAGGCGGATACTGTAAAATACTACATCCGAGATGTTAGTCTGCCTTAGGTTAGGACATATAACGCTATAGTCGTATATAATGTCCCAACCGAGACGTACGGGACGACACGAACGTGATTCTGTAAAACATTACCAGCGAGGGGCTAGATGTGTTAGTTTATGTTGTGATACGTTATAAACGTACATAATGTTCCCACCGAGAAGTAGGGGCCGATATGCCAGGAATGTTGTAAAATACTGCATCCGAGATCATAGCCTGCCTTAGGTTAGTATATATAACGCTATAGACGTATATAATATCCCAACCGAGACTTACGGGACGATACGAACGGGATTCTGTAAAACATTACCAGCAAGGGGCTAGATGTGTTACGTTAGGTTATATTACGTTATAGACCTATACAATGTTCCCACCGAGAAGTAGGGGCCGATACGGCAGAAATGTTGTAAAATACTACATCCGAGATGTTAGTCTGCCGTAGGTTAGGATATATAACGCTATAGACGTATATAATATTCCAACCGAGATGTACGGGACGTCACGAACGGGATTCTGTAAAACATTACCAGCGAGGGGCTAGATGTGGTAGGTTAGGTTATATTACGTTATAGATCTATATAATGTTGCCACCGAGAAGTAGAGGCCGATACGCCAGGTATGTTGTAAAATACTACATCCGAGAGGTTAGCCAGCCTTACGTTAGGATATATATCGCTGTAGACGTATATAATATCCCAACCGAGATGTACGGGACGTCACGAACGGTATTCTGTAAAACATTACCAGCGAGGTTCTAGATGTGTTAGGTTAGGTTATATTACGTCATAGACGAATATAATGTTCCCACCGCGAAGTAGAGGCCGATACGCCAGGCATGATGTAAAATACTACATCCGAGATGTTAGTCTGCCGTAGGTTAGGATATATAACGCTATAGTCGTATATAGTGTCCCAACCGAGACGTACGGGACGACACGAACGTGATTCTGTAAAACATTACCAGAGAGGGGCTAGATGTGTTAGTTTAGGTTGTGATACGTTATAGACGTATATAATGTTCCCACCGAGAAGTAGGGGCTGATATGCCAGGAATGTTGTAAAATACTGCATCCGATATGATAGCCTGCCTTAGGTTAGGATATATAACGCTATAGACGTATACAATATCACAACTGAGGCGTACGGGACGACACAAACGGGATTCTGTAAAATATTACCAGCGAGGGGCTAGATGGGTTAGGTTAGGTTGTGATACGTTATAGACGTATATAATGTTCCCACCGAGAAGTAGGGGCCGGTATGCCAGGAATGTTGTAAAATACTGCATCCGAGATGATAGCCTGCCTTACGTTAGGACATATATCGCTGTAGACGTATATAATATCCCAACCGAGATGTACGCGGCGACAGGAACGGGATTCTGTAAAACATTACCAGCGAGGGGCTAGGTGTGTTAGGTTAGGTTATATTACGTTACAGACGAATATAATGTTCCCACCGAGAAGTAGAGGCCGATACGCTAGGAATGTTGTAAAATACTACATCCGAGATGTCATCCTGCCTCACGTTAGGATCTATATCGCTGTAGACGTATATAATATCCCAACCGAGATGTACGGGACGACAGGAACGGGATTCTGTAAAACATTACCTGCGAGGTTCTAGATGTGTTAGGTTAGGTTATATTACATTATAGACGAATATAATGTTCCCACCGAGAAGTAGGGGCCGATACGCCAGGCATGATGTAAAATAATACATCCGAGATGTTAGCCTGCCTTAGGTTTGGATATACAACGCTATAGTCGTATATAATGTCCCAACCGAGACGTACGGGACGACACGAACGTGATTCTGCAAAATATTTCCAGCGAGGGGCTAGATGGGTTAGGTTAGGTTGTGATACGTTATAGACTTATATAATGTTCCTACCGAGAAGTAGGGTCCGATGCGGCAGGAATGTTGTAAAATACTACATCCGAGAGGTTAGCCTGCCTTACGTTAGGATATATATCGCTGTAGACGTATATAATATCCCAACCGAGATGTACGGGACGACACGAACGGGATTCTGTAAAACATTACCAGCGAGGTTCTAGATGTGTTAGGTTAGGTTATATTACGTCATAGACGAATATAATGTTCCCACCGCGAAGTAGAGGCCGATACGCCAGGCATGATGTAAAATACTACATCCGAGATGTTAGTCTGCCGTAGGTTAGGATATATAACGCTATAGTCGTATATAGTGTCCCAACCGAGACGTACGGGACGACACGAACGTGATTCTGTAAAACATTACCAGAGAGGGGCTAGATGTGTTAGTTTAGGTTGTGATACGTTATAGACGTATATAATGTTCCCACCGAGAAGTAGGGGCTGATATGCCAGGAATGTTGTAAAATACTGCATCCGATATGATAGCCTGCCTTAGGTTAGGATATATAACGCTATAGACGTATACAATATCACAACTGAGGCGTACGGGACGACACAAACGGGATTCTGTAAAATATTACCAGCGAGGGGCTAGATGGGTTAGGTTAGGTTGTGATACGTTATAGACGTATATTATGTTCCCACCGAGAAGTAGGGGCCGGTATGCCAGGAATGTTGTAAAATACTGCATCCGAGATGATAGCCTGCCTTACGTTAGGACATATAACGCTATAGACGTATATAATATTCCAACCGAGATGTACGGGACGTCACGAACGGGATTCTGTAAAACATTACCAGCGAGGGGCTAGATGTGGTAGGTTAGGTTATATTACGTTATAGACCTATACAATGTTCCCACCGAGAAGTAGGGGCCGATACGGCAGAAATGTTGTAAAATACTACATCCGAGATGACAGCCTGCCTTAGGTTAGGATATATAACGCTATAGACGTATATAATATTCCAACCGAGATGTACGGGACGTCACGAACGGGATTCTGTAAAACATTACCAGCGAGGGGCTAGATGTGTTAGGCTAGGTTATATTACGTCATAGACGAATATAATGTTCCCACCGAGAAGTAGAGGCCGATACGCCAGGCATGATGTAAAATACTACATCCGAGATGTTAGTCTGCCTTAGGTTAGGATATATAACGCTATAGTCGTATATAATGTCCCAACCGAGACGTACGGGACGACACGAACGTGATTCTGTAAAACATTACCAGCGAGGGGCTAGATGTGTTAGGTTAGGTTATATTACGTTATAGACCTATATAATGTTCCCACCGAGAAGTAGGGGCCGATACGGCAGGAATGTTGTAAAATACTACATCCGAGATGATAGCCTGCCTTAGGTTAGGATATATAACGCTATAGACGTATATAATATTCCAACCGAGATGTACGGGACGTCACGAACGGGATTCTGTAAAACATTACCAGCGAGGGGCTAGATGTGGTAGGTTAGGTTATATTACGTTATAGATCTATATAATGTTGCCACCGAGAAGTAGAGGCCGATACGCCAGGTATGTTGTAAAATACTACATCCGAGAGGTTAGCCAGCCTTACGTTAGGATATATATCGCTGTAGACGTATATAATATCCCAACCGAGATGTACGGGACGTCACGAACGGTATTCTGTAAAACATTACCAGCGAGGTTCTAGATGTGTTAGGTTAGGTTATATTACGTCATAGACGAATATAATGTTCCCACCGCGAAGTAGAGGCCGATACGCCAGGCATGATGTAAAATACTACATCCGAGATGTTAGTCTGCCGTAGGTTAGGATATATAACGCTATAGTCGTATATAGTGTCCCAACCGAGACGTACGGGACGACACGAACGTGATTCTGTAAAACATTACCAGAGAGGGGCTAGATGTGTTAGTTTAGGTTGTGATACGTTATAGACGTATATAATGTTCCCACCGAGAAGTAGGGGCTGATATGCCAGGAATGTTGTAAAATACTGCATCCGATATGATAGCCTGCCTTAGGTTAGGATATATAACGCTATAGACGTATACAATATCACAACTGAGGCGTACGGGACGACACAAACGGGATTCTGTAAAATATTACCAGCGAGGGGCTAGATGGGTTAGGTTAGGTTGTGATACGTTATAGACGTATATAATGTTCCCACCGAGAAGTAGGGGCCGGTATGCCAGGAATGTTGTAAAATACTGCATCCGAGATGATAGCCTGCCTTACGTTAGGACATATATCGCTGTAGACGTATATAATATCCCAACCGAGATGTACGCGGCGACAGGAACGGGATTCTGTAAAACATTACCAGCGAGGGGCTAGATGTGTTAGGTTAGGTTATATTACGTTACAGACGAATATAATGTTCCCACCGAGGAGTAGAGGCCGATACGCTAGGAATGTTGTAAAATACTACATCCGAGATGTCATCCTGCCTCACGTTAGGATCTATATCGCTGTAGACGTATATAATATCCCAACCGAGATGTACGGGACGACAGGAACGGGATTCTGTAAAACATTACCTGCGAGGTTCTAGATGTGTTAGGTTAGGTTATATTACATTATAGACGAATATAATGTTCCCACCGAGAAGTAGGGGCCGATACGCCAGGCATGATGTAAAATAATACATCCGAGATGTTAGCCTGCCTTAGGTTTGGATATACAACGCTATAGTCGTATATAATGTCCCAACCGAGACGTACGGGACGACACGAACGTGATTCTGCAAAATATTTCCAGCGAGGGGCTAGATGGGTTAGGTTAGGTTGTGATACGTTATAGACTTATATAATGTTCCTACCGAGAAGTAGGGTCCGATGCGGCAGGAATGTTGTAAAATACTACATCCGAGATGTCATCCTGCCTCACGTTAGGATCTATATCGCTGTAGACGTATATAATATCCCAACCGAGATGTACGGGACGACAGGAACGGGATTCTGTAAAACATTACCTGCGAGGTTCTAGATGTGTTAGGTTAGGTTATATTACATTATAGACGAATATAATGTTCCCACCGAGAAGTAGGGGCCGATACGCCAGGCATGATGTAAAATAATACAACCGAGATGTTAGCCTGCCTTAGGTTTGGATATACAACGCTATAGTCGTATATAATGTCCCAACCGAGACGTACGGGACGACACGAACGTGATTCTGCAAAATATTTCCAGCGAGGGGCTAGATGGGTTAGGTTAGGTTGTGATACGTTATAGACTTATATAATGTTCCTACCGAGAAGTAGGGTCCGATGCGGCAGGAATGTTGTAAAATACTACATCCGAGAGGTTAGCCTGCCTTACGTTAGGATATATATCGCTGTAGACGTATATAATATCCCAACCGAGATGTACGGGACGACACGAACGGGATTCTGTAAAACATTACCAGCGAGGTTCTAGATGTGTTAGGTTAGGTTATATTACGTCATAGACGAATATAATGTTCCCACCGCGAAGTAGAGGCCGATACGCCAGGCATGATGTAAAATACTACATCCGAGATGTTAGTCTGCCGTAGGTTAGGATATATAACGCTATAGTCGTATATAGTGTCCCAACCGAGACGTACGGGACGACACGAACGTGATTCTGTAAAACATTACCAGAGAGGGGCTAGATGTGTTAGTTTAGGTTGTGATACGTTATAGACGTATATAATGTTCCCACCGAGAAGTAGGGGCTGATATGCCAGGAATGTTGTAAAATACTGCATCCGATATGATAGCCTGCCTTAGGTTAGGATATATAACGCTATAGACGTATACAATATCACAACTGAGGCGTACGGGACGACACAAACGGGATTCTGTAAAATATTACCAGCGAGGGGCTAGATGGGTTAGGTTAGGTTGTGATACGTTATAGACGTATATTATGTTCCCACCGAGAAGTAGGGGCCGGTATGCCAGGAATGTTGTAAAATACTGCATCCGAGATGATAGCCTGCCTTACGTTAGGACATATATCGCTGTAGACGTATATAATATCCCAACCGAGATGTACGCGGCGACAGGAACGGGATTCTGTAAAACATTACCAGCGAGGGGCTAGATGTGTTAGGTTAGGTTATATTACGTTACAGACGAATATAATGTTCCCACCGAGAAGTAGAGGCCGATACGCTAGGAATGTTGTAAAATACTACATCCGAGATGTCATCCTGCCTCACGTTAGGATCTATATCGCTGTAGACGTATATAATATCCCAACCGAGATGTACGGGACGACAGGAACGGGATACTGTAAAACATTACCTGCGAGGTTCTAGATGTGTTAGGTTAGGTTATATTACATTATAGACGAATATAATGTTCCCACCGAGAAGTAGGGGCCGATACGCCAGGCATGATGTAAAATAATACATCCGAGAGGTTAGCCTGCCTTAGGTTTGGATATACAACGCTATAGTCGTATATAATGTCCCAACCGAGACGTACGGGACGACACGAACGTGATTCTGCAAAATATTTCCAGCGAGGGGCTAGATGGGTTAGGTTAGGTTGTGATACGTTATAGACTTATATAATGTTCCTACCGAGAAGTAGGGTCCGATGCGGCAGGAATGTTGTAAAATACTACATCCGAGAGGTTAGCCTGCCTTACGTTAGGATATATATCGCTGTAGACGTATATAATATCCCAACCGAGATGTACGGGACGACACGAACGGGATTCTGTAAAACATTACCAGCGAGGTTCTAGATGTGTTAGGTTAGGTTATATTACGTCATAGACGAATATAATGTTCCCACCGCGAAGTAGAGGCCGATACGCCAGGCATGATGTAAAATACTACATCCGAGATGTTAGCCTGCCTTAGGTTAGGATATATAACGCTATAGACGTATACAATATCACAACTGAGGCGTACGGGACGACACAAACGGGATTCTGTAAAATATTACCAGCGAGGGGCTAGATGGGTTAGGTTAGGTTGTGATACGTAATAGACGTATATAATGTTCGAACCGAGAAGTAGGGGCCGATACGGCAGGAATGTTGTAAAATACTACATCCGAGATGATAGCCTGCCTTAGGTTAGGATATATATCGCTGTAGACGTATATAATATCCCAGCCGAGACGTACGGGACGACACGAACGTGATTCTGTAAAACATTACCAGAGAGGGGATAGATGTGTTAGGTTAGGTCATATTAAGTTATAGACCTATATAATGTTCCCACCGAGATATAGGGGCCGATACGCCAGGAATGTTGTAAAATACTACATCCGAGATGATAGCCTGCCTTAGGTTAGGATATATAACGCTATAGACGTATATAATATCCCAACCGAGACTTACGGGACGATACGAACGGGATTCTGTAAAACATTACCAGCAAGGGGCTAGATGTGTTACGTTAGGTTATATTACGTTATAGACCTATATAATGTTCCCACCGAGAAGTAGGGGCCGATACGCCAGGAATGTTGTAAAATACTACATCCGAGATGATAGTCTGCCTTAGGTTAGGATATATAACGCTATAGACGTATATAATATCCCAACCGAGATGTACGGGACGTCACGAACGGTATTCTGTAAAACATTACCAGCGAGGGGCTAGATGTGTTAGGTTAGGTTATATTACGTTACAGGCGAATATAATGCTCCCACCGAGAAGTAGAGGCGGATACGCCAGGAATGTTGTAAAATACTACATCCGAGATGTTAGCCAGCCTCACGTTAGGATATATATCGCTGTAGACGTATATAATATCCCAACCGAGATGTACGGGACGACAGGAACGGGATTCTGTAAAACATTACCTGCGAGGGGCTAGATGTGTTAGGTTAGGTCATATTAAGTTATAGACCTATATAATGTTCCCACCGAGAAATAGGGGCCGATACGCCAGGAATGTTGTAAAATACTACATCCGAGATGATAGCCTGCCTTAGGTTAGGATATATAACGCTATAGACGTATATAATATCCCAACCGAGATGTACGGGACGTCACGAACGGCATTCTGTAAAACATTACCAGCGAGGTTCTAGATGTGTTAGGTTAGGTTATATTACGTCATAGACGAATATAATGTTCCCACCGAGAAGTAGAGGCCGATACGCCAGGCATGATGTAAAATACTACATCCGAGATGTTAGTCTGCCTTAGGTTAGGATAAATAACGCTATAGTCGTATATAATATCCCAACCGAGACGTACGGGACGACACGAACGTGATTCTCTAAAACATTACCAGAGAGGGGATAGATGTGTTAGGTTAGGTCATATTAAGTTATAGACCTATATAATGTTCCCACCGAGATATAGGGGCCGATACGCCAGGAATGTTGTAAAATACTACATCCGAGATGATAGCCTGCCTTAGGTTAGGATATATAACGCTATAGACGTATATAATATCCCAACCGAGACTTACGGGACGATACGAACGGGATTCTGTAAAACATTACCTGCGAGGGGCTAGATATGTTAGGTTAGGTTATATTACATTATAGACGAATATAATGTTCCCACCGAGAAGTAGAGGCCGATACGCCAGGAATGTTGTAAAATACTGCATCCGAGATGTTAGCCTGCCTTAGGTTATGATATACAACGCTGTAAACGTATATAATGTCACAACCGAGACATACGGGACGA
The DNA here is from genome assembly GCA_963969225.1 of Xylocopa violacea. NCBI lineage: Eukaryota > Metazoa > Arthropoda > Insecta > Hymenoptera > Apidae > Xylocopa > Xylocopa violacea. The sequence goes on from CAXAJV010000013.1 coordinate 5,724,828, forward strand.
CACCAACGGGATTCTGTAAAATATTACCAGCGAGGGGCTAGATGGGTTACGTTAGGTTGTGATACGTCATAGACGTATATAATGTTCCCACCGAGAAGTAGGGGCCGATATGCCAGGAATGTTGTAAAATACTGCATCCGAGATGATAGCCTGCATTAGGTTAGGATATATAACGCTATAGACGTATATAATATCCCAGCTGAGACGTACGGGACGACACAAACGGGATTCTGTAAAATATTACCAGCGAGGGGCTAGATGTGTTAGGTTAGGTTATATTACGTTACAGACGAATATAATGTTCCCACCGAGAAGTAGAGGCCGGTATGCCAGGAATGTTGTAAAATACTGCATCCGAGATGATAGCCTGCCTTACGTTAGGACATATATCGCTGTAGACGTATATAATATCCCAACCGAGATGTACGCGGCGACAGGAACGGGATTCTGTAAAACATTACCAGCGAGGGGCTAGATGTGTTAGGTTAGGTTATATTACGTTACAGACGAATATAATGTTCCCACCGAGAAGTAGAGGCCGATACGCTAGGAATGTTGTAAAATACTACATCCGAGATGTCATCCTGCCTCACGTTAGGATCTATATCGCTGTAGACGTATATAATATCCCAACCGAGATGTACGGGACGACAGGAACGGGATACTGTAAAACATTACCTGCGAGGGTCTAGATGTGTTAGGTTAGGTTATATTACATTATAGACGAATATAATGTTCCCACCGAGAAGTAGGGGCCGATACGCCAGGCATGATGTAAAATAATACATCCGAGATGTTAGCCTGCCTTAGGTTTGGATATACAACGCTATAGTCGTATATAATGTCCCAACCGAGACGTACGGGACGACACGAACGTGATTCTGCAAAATATTTCCAGCGAGGGGCTAGATGGGTTAGGTTAGGTTGTGATACGTTATAGACTTATATAATGTTCCTACCGAGAAGTAGGGTCCGATGCGGCAGGAATGTTGTAAAATACTACATCCGAGAGGTTAGCCTGCCTTACGTTAGGATATATATCGCTGTAGACGTATATAATATCCCAACCGAGATGTACGGGACGACACGAACGGGATTCTGTAAAACATTACCAGCGAGGTTCTAGATGTGTTAGGTTAGGTTATATTACGTCATAGACGAATATAATGTTCCCACCGAGAAGTAGAGGCCGATACGCCAGGCATGATGTAAAATACTACATCCGAGATGTTAGTCTGCCTTAGGTTAGGATAAATAACGCTATAGTCGTATATAATATCCCAACCGAGACGTACGGGACGACACGAACGTGATTCTGTAAAACATTACCAGAGAGGGGATAGATGTGTTAGGTTAGGTCATATTAAGTTATAGACCTATATAATGTTCCCACCGAGATATAGGGGCCGATACGCCAGGAATGTTGTAAAATACTACATCCGAGATGATAGCCTGCCTTAGGTTAGGATATATAACGCTATAGACGTATATAATATCCCAACCGAGATGTACGGGACGTCACGAACGGTATTCTGTAAAACATTACCAGCGAGGGGCTAGATGTGTTAGGTTAGGTTATATTACGTTACAGGCGAATATAATGCTCCCACCGAGAAGTAGAGGCGGATACGCCAGGAATGTTGTAAAATACTACATCCGAGATGTTAGCCAGCCTCACGTTAGGATATATATCGCTGTAGACGTATATAATATCCCAACCGAGATGTACGGGACGACAGGAACGGGATTCTGTAAAACATTACCTGCGAGGGGCTAGATGTGTTAGGTTAGGTCATATTAAGTTATAGACCTATATAATGTTCCCACCGAGAAATAGGGGCCGATACGCCAGGAATGTTGTAAAATACTACATCCGAGATGATAGCCTGCCTTAGGTTAGGATATATAACGCTATAGACGTATATAATATCCCAACCGAGATGTACGGGACGTCACGAACGGTATTCTGTAAAACATTACCAGCGAGGTTCTAGATGTGTTAGGTTAGGTTATATTACGTCATAGACGAATATAATGTTCCCACCGAGAAGTAGAGGCCGATACGCCAGGCATGATGTAAAATACTACATCCGAGATGTTAGTCTGCCTTAGGTTAGGATAAATAACGCTATAGTCGTATATAATATCCCAACCGAGACGTACGGGACGACACGAACGTGATTCTCTAAAACATTACCAGAGAGGGGATAGATGTGTTAGGTTAGGTCATATTAAGTTATAGACCTATATAATGTTCCCACCGAGATATAGGGGCCGATACGCCAGGAATGTTGTAAAATACTACATCCGAGATGATAGCCTGCCTTAGGTTAGGATATATAACGCTATAGACGTATATAATATCCCAACCGAGACTTACGGGACGATACGAACGGGATTCTGTAAAATATTACCAGCGAGGGGCTAGATGGGTTAGGTTAGGTTGTGATACGTTATAGACGTATATAATGTTCCCACCGAGAAGTAGGGGCCGATATGCCAGGAATGTTGTAAAATACTGCATCGGAAATGATAGCCTGCCTTAGGTTAGGATATATAACGCTATAGACGTATACAATATCCCAACCGAGATGTACGGGACGACACGAACGTGATCCTGTAAAACATTACCAGCGAGGGGCTAGATGTGTTAGTTTAGGTAGTGATACGTTATAGACGTATATAATGTTCCCACCGAGAAGTAGGGGCCGATATGCGAGGAATGTTGTAAAATACTGCATCCGAGATGATAGCCTGCCTTAGGTCAGGATATATAACGCTATAGACTTATATAATATCCCAACCGAGATATACGGGACGACAGGAACCGGATTCTGTAAAACATTACCTGCGAGGGGCTAGATATGTTAGGTTAGGTTATATTACATTATAGACGAATATAATGTTCCCACCGAGAAGTAGAGGCCGATACGCCAGGAATGTTGTAAAATACTGCATCCGAGATGTTAGCCTGCCTTAGGTTATGATATACAACGCTGTAAACGTATATAATGTCACAACCGAGACATACGGGACGACACCAACGGGATTCTGTAAAATATTACCAGCGAGGGGCTAGATGGGTTACGTTAGGTTGTGATACGTCATAGACGTATATAATGTTCCCACCGAGAAGTAGGGGCCGATATGCCAGGAATGTTGTAAAATACTGCATCCGAGATGATAGCCTGCATTAGGTTAGGATATATAACGCTATAGACGTATATAATATCCCAGCTGAGACGTACGGGACGACACAAACGGGATTCTGTAAAATATTACCAGCGAGGGGCTAGATGTGTTAGGTTAGGTTATATTACGTTACAGACGAATATAATGTTCCCACCGAGAAGTAGAGGCCGGTATGCCAGGAATGTTGTAAAATACTGCATCCGAGATGATAGCCTGCCTTACGTTAGGACATATATCGCTGTAGACGTATATAATATCCCAACCGAGATGTACAGGACGACAGGAACGGGATTCTGTAAAACATTAGCTGCGACGGGCTAGATGTGTTAGGTTAGGTTATATTAAGTTATAGACCTACATAATGTTCCCACCGAGAAATAGGGGCCGATACGCCAGGAATGTTGTAAAATACTGCATCCGAGATGATAGCCTGCCTTAGGTTAGGATATATAACGCTATAGACGTATATAATATCCCAACCGAGATGTACGGGACGTCACGAACGGTATTCTGTAAAACATTACCAGCGAGGTTCTAGATGTGTTTGGTTAGGTTATATTACGTCATAGACGAATATAATGTTCCCAACGAGAAGTAGAGGCCGATGCGCCAGGCTTGATGTAAAATAATACATCCGAGATGTTAACCTGCCTTAGGTTTGGATATACAACGCTATGGTCGTATATAATGTCCCAACCGAGACGTACGGGACGACACGAACGTGATTCTGTAAAACATTACTAGCGAGGGGCTAGATGTGTTAGTTTAGGTTGTGATGCGTTATAGACGTATATAATGTTCCCACCGAGAAGTAGGGGCCGATATGCCAGGAATGTTGTAAAATACTGCATCCGAGATGATAGCCTGCCTTAGCTTAGGATATATAACGCTATAGACGTATATAATATCCCAACTGGGACGTACGGGACGATACGAACGGGATTCTGTAAAACATTACCAGCAAGGGGCTAGATGTGTTACGTTAGGTTATATTACGTTATAGACCTATATAATGTTCCCACCGAGAAGTAGGGGCCGATACGCCAGGAATGTTGTAAAATACTACATCCGAGATGATAGTCTGCCTTAGGTTAGGATATATAACGCTATAGACGTATATAATATCCCAACCGAGATGTACGGGACGTCACGAACGGTATTCTGTAAAACATTATCATCGAGGTTCTAGATGTGTTAGGTTAGGTTATATTACGTCATAGACGAATATAATGTTCCCACCGAGAAGTAGAGGCCGATACGCCAGGCATGATGTAAAATACTACATCCGAGATGTTAGTCTGCCTTAGGTTAGGATATATAACGCTATAGTCGTATATAATGTCCCAACCGAGACGTACGGGACGACACGAACGTGATTCTGTAAAACATTACCAGCGAGGGGCTAGATGTGTTAGTTGAGGGTGTGATACGTTATAGACGTATATAATGTTCCCACCGAGAAGTAGGGGCCAATATGCGAGGAATGTTGTAAAATACTGCATCCGAGATAATAGCCTGCCTTAGGTTAGGATATATAACGCTATAGACGTATATAATATCCCAACTGAGACGTACGGGACGACACAAACGGGATTCTGTAAAATATTACCAGCGAGGGGCTAGATGGGTTAGGTTAGGTTGTGATACGTTATAGACGTATATAATGTTCTCACCGAGAAGTAGGGGCCGATATGCCAGAAATGTTGTAAAATACTGCATCCGAGATGATAGCCTGCCTTAGGTTAGGATATATAACGCTATAGACGTATATAATATCCCAACCGAGATGAACGGGACGTCACGAACGGTATTCTGTAAAACATTACCAGCGAGGTTCTAGATGTGTTAGGTTAGGTTATATTACGTCATAGACGAATATAATGTTCCCAACGAGAAGTAGAGGCCGATACGCCAGGCTTGATGTAAAATAATACATCCGAGATGTTAGCCTGCCTTAGGTTTGGATATACAACGCTATGGTCGTATATAATGTCCCAACCGAGACGTACGGGACGACACGAACGTGATTCTGTAAAACATTACTAGCGAGGGGCTAGATGTGTTAGTTTAGGTTGTGATACGTTATAGACGTATATAATGTTCCCACCGAGAAGTAGGGGCCGATATGCCAGGAATGTTGTAAAATACTGCAGCCGAGATGATAGCCGGCCTTAGCTTAGGATATATAACGCTATAGACGTATATAATATCCCAACTGGGACGTACGGGACGATACAAACGGGATTCTGTAAAATATTACCAGCGAGGGGCTAGATGGGTTAGGTTAGGTTATGTTACGTTATAGACGTATATAATGTTCCCACCGAGAAGTAGAGGCCGATACGCCAGGAGTGTTGTAAAATACTGCATCCGAGATGATAGACTGCCTTAGGTTTGGATATATAACGCTATAGTCGTATATAATGTCCCAACCGAGACGTACGGGACGACACGAACGTGATTCTGTAAAACATTACCAGCGAGGGGCTAGATGTGTTAGTTGAGGGTGTGATACGTTATAGACGTATATAATGTTCCCACCGAGAAGTAGGGGCCAATATGCGAGGAATGTTGTAAAATACTGCATCCGAGATAATAGCCTGCCTTAGGTTAGGATATATAACGCTATAGACGTATATAATATCCCAACTGAGACGTACCGGACGACACAAACGGGATTCTGTAAAATATTACCAGCGAGGGGCTAGATGGGTTAGGTTAGGTTGTGATACGTTATAGACGTATATAATGTTCCCACCGAGAAGTAGGGGCCGATATGCCAGAAATATTGTAAAATACTGCATCCGAGATGATAGCCTGCCTTAGGTTAGGATATATAACGCTATAGACGTATATAATATCCCAACCGAGATGTACGGGACGTCACGAACGGTATTCCGTAAAACATTACCAGCGAGGTTCTAGATGTGTTTGGTTAGGTTATATTACGTCATAGACGAATATAATGTTCCCAACGAGAAGTAGAGGCCGATACGCCAGGCTTGATGTAAAATAATACATCCGAGATGTTAACCTGCCTTAGGTTTGGATATACAACGCTATGGTCGTATATAATGTCCCAACCGAGACGTACGGGACGACACGAACGTGATTCTGTAAAACATTACTAGCGAGGGGCTAGATGTGTTAGTTTAGGTTGTGATACGTTATAGACATATATAATGTTCCCACCGAGAAGTAGGGGCCGATATGCCAGGAATGTTGTAAAATACTGCATCCGAGATGATAGCCTGCCTTAGCTTAGGATATATAACGCTATAGACGTATATAATATCCCAACTGGGACGTACGGGACGACACAAACGGGATTCTGTAAAATATTACCAGCGAGGGGCTAGATGGGTTAGGTTAGGTTATGTTACGTTATAGACGTATATAATGTTCCCACCGAGAAGTAGAGGCCGATACGCCAGGAGTGTTGTAAAATACTGCATCCGAGATGATAGCCGGCCTTAGCTTAGGATATATAACGCTATAGACGTATATAATATCCCAGCTGAGACGTACGAGACGACACAAACGGGATTCTGTAAAATATTACCAGCGAGAGGCTAGATGGGTTAGGTTAGGTTGTGATACGTTATAGACGTATATAATGTTCCCACCGAGAAGTAGGGGCCGATATGCCAGGAATGTTGTAAAATACTGCATCGGAAATGATAGCCTGCCTTAGGTTAGGATATATAACGCTATAGACGTATAAAATATCCCAACCGAGATGTACGGGACGACACGAACGTGATCCTGTAAAACATTACCAGCGAGGGGCTAGATGTGTTAGTTTAGGTAGTGATTCGTTATAGACGTATATAATGTTCCCACCGAGAAGTAGGGGCCGATATGCGAGGAATGTTGTAAAATACTGCATCCGAGATGATAGCCTGCCTTAGGTTAGGATATATAACGCTATAGACTTATATAATATCCCAACCGAGATATACGGGACGACAGGAACCGGATTCTGTAAAACATTACCTGCGAGGGGCTAGATGGGTTAGGTTAGGTTGTGATACGTTATAGACGTATATAATGTTCCCACCGAGAAGTAGGGGCCGGTATGCCAGGAATGTTGTGAAATACTGCATCCGAGATGATAGCCTGCCTTACGTTAGGATATATATCGCTGTAGACGTATATAATATCCCAACCGAGATGTACGCGACGACAGGAACGGGATTCTGTAAAGCATTACCAGCGAGGGGCTAGATGTGTTAGGTTAGGTTATATTAAGTTATAGACCTATATAATGTTCCCACCGAGAAATAGGGGCCGATACGCCAGGAATGTTGTAAAATACTACATCCGAGATGATAGCCTGCCTTAGGTTAGGATATATAACGCTATAGACGTATATAATATCCCAACCGAGATGTACGGGACGTCACGAACGGTATTCTGTAAAACATTATCATCGAGGTTCTAGATGTGTTAGGTTAGGTTATATTACGTCATAGACGAATATAATGTTCCCACCGAGAAGTAGAGGCCGATACGCCAGGCATGATGTAAAATACTACATCCGAGATGTTAGTCTGCCTTAGGTTAGGATATATAACGCTATAGTCGTATATAATGCCCCAACCGAGACGTACGGGACGACACGAACGTGATTCTGTAAAACATTACCAGCGAGGGGCTAGATGTGTTAGTTGAGGGTGTGATACGTTATAGACGTATATAATGTTCCCACCGAGAAGTAGGGGCCAATATGCGAGGAATGTTGTAAAATACTGCATCCGAGATAATAGCCTGCCTTAGGTTAGGATATATAACGCTATAGACGTATATAATATCCCAACTGAGACGTACGGGACGACACAAACGGGATTCTGTAAAATATTACCAGCGAGGGGCTAGATGGGTTAGGTTAGGTTGTGATACGTTATAGACGTATATAATGTTCCCACCGAGAAGTAGGGGCCGATATGCCAGAAATGTTGTAAAATACTGCATCCGAGATGATAGCCTGCCTTAGGTTAGGATATATAACGCTATAGACGTATATAATATCCCGACCGAGATGTACGGGACGTCACGAACGGTATTCTGTAAAACATTACCAGCGAGGTTCTAGATGTGTTAGGTTAGGTTATATTACGTCATAGACGAATATAATGTTCCCAACGAGAAGTAGAGGCCGATACGCCAGGCTTGATGTAAAATAATACATCCGAGATGTTAGCCTGCCTTAGGTTTGGATATACAACGCTATGGTCGTATATAATGTCCCAACCGAGACGTACGGGACGACACGAACGTGATTCTGTAAAACATTACTAGCGAGGGGCTAGATGTGTTAGTTTAGGTTGTGATACGTTATAGACGTATATAATGTTCCCACCGAGAAGTAGGGGCCGATATGCCAGGAATGTTGTAAAATACTGCATCCGAGATGATCGCCGGCCTTGGCTTAGGATATATAACGCTATAGACGTATATAATATCCCAACTGGGGCGTACGGGGCGACACAAACGGGATTCTGTAAAATATTACCAGCGAGGGGCTAGATGGGTTAGGTTAGGTTATGTTACGTTATAGACGTATATAATGTTCCCACCGAGAAGTAGAGGCCGATACGCCAGGAGTGTTGTAAAATACTGCATCCGAGATGATAGCCTGCCTTAGGTTTGGATATACAACGCTATGGTCGTATATAATGTCCCAACCGAGACGTACGGGACGACACGAACGTGATTCTGTAAAACATTACCAGCGAGGGGCTAGATGTGTTAGTTGAGGGTGTGATACGTTATAGACGTATATAATGTTCCCACCGAGAAGTAGGGGCCAATATGCGAGGAATGTTGTAAAATACTGCATCCGAGATAATAGCCTGCCTTAGGTTAGGATATATAACGCTATAGACGTATATAATATCCCAACTGAGACGTACGGGACGACACAAACGGGATTCTGTAAAATATTACCAGCGAGGGGCTAGATGGGTTAGGTTAGGTTGTGATACGTTATAGACGTATATAATGTTCCCACCGAGAAGTAGGGGCCGATATGCCAGAAATATTGTAAAATACTGCATCCGAGATGATAGCCTGCCTTAGGTTAGGATATATAACGCTATAGACGTATATAATATCCCAACCGAGATGTACGGGACGTCACGAACGGTATTCTGTAAAACATTACCAGCGAGGTTCTAGATGTGTTTGGTTAGGTTATATTACGTCATAGACGAATATAATGTTCCCAACGAGAAGTAGAGGCCGATACGCCAGGCTTGATGTAAAATAATACATCCGAGATGTTAACCTGCCTTAGGTTTGGATATACAACGCTATGGTCGTATATAATGTCCCAACCGAGACGTACGGGACGACACGAACGTGATTCTGTAAAACATTACTAGCGAGGGGCTAGATGTGTTAGTTTAGGTTGTGATACGTTATAGACATATATAATGTTCCCACCGAGAAGTAGGGGCCGATATGCCAGGAATGTTGTAAAATACTGCATCCGAGATGATAGCCTGCCTTAGCTTAGGATATATAACGCTATAGACGTATATAATATCCCAACTGGGACGTACGGGACGACACAAACGGGATTCTGTAAAATATTACCAGCGAGGGGCTAGATGGGTTAGGTTAGGTTATGTTACGTTATAGACGTATATAATGTTCCCACCGAGAAGTAGGGGCCGATATGCCAGGAATGTTGTAAAATACTGCATCCGAGATGATCGCCGGCCTTGGCTTAGGATATATAACGCTATAGACGTATATAATATCCCAACTGGGGCGTACGGGGCGACACAAACGGGATTCTGTAAAACATTACCAGCGAGGTTCTAGATGTGTTAGGTTAGGTTATATTACGTCATAGACGAATATAATGTTCCCACCGAGAAGTAGAGGCCGATACGCCAGGCATGATGTAAAATACTACATCCGAGATGTTAGTCTGCCTTAGGTTAGGATATATAACGCTATAGTCGTATATAATGCCCCAACCGAGACGTACGGGACGACACGAACGTGATTCTGTAAAACATTACCAGCGAGGGGCTAGATGTGTTAGTTGAGGGTGTGATACGTTATAGACGTATATAATGTTCCCACCGAGAAGTAGGGGCCAATATGCGAGGAATGTTGTAAAATACTGCATCCGAGATAATAGCCTGCCTTAGGTTAGGATATATAACGCTATAGACGTATATAATATCCCAACTGAGACGTACGGGACGACACAAACGGGATTCTGTAAAATATTACCAGCGAGGGGCTAGATGGGTTAGGTTAGGTTGTGATACGTTATAGACGTATATAATGTTCCCACCGAGAAGTAGGGGCCGATATGCCAGAAATGTTGTAAAATACTGCATCCGAGATGATAGCCTGCCTTAGGTTAGGATATATAACGCTATAGACGTATATAATATCCCGACCGAGATGTACGGGACGTCACGAACGGTATTCTGTAAAACATTACCAGCGAGGTTCTAGATGTGTTAGGTTAGGTTATATTACGTCATAGACGAATATAATGTTCCCAACGAGAAGTAGAGGCCGATACGCCAGGCTTGATGTAAAATAATACATCCGAGATGTTAGCCTGCCTTAGGTTTGGATATACAACGCTATGGTCGTATATAATGTCCCAACCGAGACGTACGGGACGACACGAACGTGATTCTGTAAAACATTACTAGCGAGGGGCTAGATGTGTTAGTTTAGGTTGTGATACGTTATAGACGTATATAATGTTCCCACCGAGAAGTAGGGGCCGATATGCCAGGAATGTTGTAAAATACTGCATCCGAGATGATCGCCGGCCTTGGCTTAGGATATATAACGCTATAGACGTATATAATATCCCAACTGGGGCGTACGGGGCGACACAAACGGGATTCTGTAAAATATTACCAGCGAGGGGCTAGATGGGTTAGGTTAGGTTATGTTACGTTATAGACGTATATAATGTTCCCACCGAGAAGTAGAGGCCGATACGCCAGGAGTGTTGTAAAATACTGCATCCGAGATGATAGCCTGCCTTAGGTTTGGATATACAACGCTATGGTCGTATATAATGTCCCAACCGAGACGTACGGGACGACACGAACGTGATTCTGTAAAACATTACCAGCGAGGGGCTAGATGTGTTAGTTGAGGGTGTGATACGTTATAGACGTATATAATGTTCCCACCGAGAAGTAGGGGCCAATATGCGAGGAATGTTGTAAAATACTGCATCCGAGATAATAGCCTGCCTTAGGTTAGGATATATAACGCTATAGACGTATATAATATCCCAACTGAGACGTACGGGACGACACAAACGGGATTCTGTAAAATATTACCAGCGAGGGGCTAGATGGGTTAGGTTAGGTTGTGATACGTTATAGACGTATATAATGTTCCCACCGAGAAGTAGGGGCCGATATGCCAGAAATATTGTAAAATACTGCATCCGAGATGATAGCCTGCCTTAGGTTAGGATATATAACGCTATAGACGTATATAATATCCCAACCGAGATGTACGGGACGTCACGAACGGTATTCTGTAAAACATTACCAGCGAGGTTCTAGATGTGTTTGGTTAGGTTATATTACGTCATAGACGAATATAATGTTCCCAACGAGAAGTAGAGGCCGATACGCCAGGCTTGATGTAAAATAATACATCCGAGATGTTAACCTGCCTTAGGTTTGGATATACAACGCTATGGTCGTATATAATGTCCCAACCGAGACGTACGGGACGACACGAACGTGATTCTGTAAAACATTACTAGCGAGGGGCTAGATGTGTTAGTTTAGGTTGTGATACGTTATAGACATATATAATGTTCCCACCGAGAAGTAGGGGCCGATATGCCAGGAATGTTGTAAAATACTGCATCCGAGATGATAGCCTGCCTTAGCTTAGGATATATAACGCTATAGACGTATATAATATCCCAACTGGGACGTACGGGACGACACAAACGGGATTCTGTAAAATATTACCAGCGAGGGGCTAGATGGGTTAGGTTAGGTTATGTTACGTTATAGACGTATATAATGTTCCCACCGAGAAGTAGAGGCCGATACGCCAGGAGTGTTGTAAAATACTGCATCCGAGATGATAGCCTGCCCTAGGTTAGGATATATAACGCTATAGACGTATATAATATCCCAGCTGAGACGTACGGGACGACACAAACGGGATTCTGTAAAATATTACCAGCGAGAGGCTAGATGGGTTAGGTTAGGTTGTGATACGTTATAGACGTATATAATGTTCCCACCGAGAAGTAGGGGCCGATATGCCAGGAATGTTGTAAAATACTGCATCGGAAATGATAGCCTGCCTTAGGTTAGGATATATAACGCTATAGACGTATAAAATATCCCAACCGAGATGTACGGGACGACACGAACGTGATCCTGTAAAACATTACCAGCGAGGGGCTAGATGTGTTAGTTTAGGTAGTGATACGTTATAGACGTATATAATGTTCCCACCGAGAAGTAGGGGCCGATATGCGAGGAATGTTGTAAAATACTGCATCCGAGATGATAGCCTGCCTTAGGTTAGGATATATAACGCTATAGACTTATATAATATCCCAACCGAGATATACGGGACGACAGGAACCGGATTCTGTAAAACATTACCTGCGAGGGGCTAGATGGGTTAGGTTAGGTTGTGATACGTTATAGACGTATATAATGTTCCCACCGAGAAGTAGGGGCCGGTATGCCAGGAATGTTGTGAAATACTGCATCCGAGATGATAGCCTGCCTTACGTTAGGATATATATCGCTGTAGACGTATATAATATCCCAACCGAGATGTACGCGACGACAGGAACGGGATTCTGTAAAGCATTACCAGCGAGGGGCTAGATGTGTTAGGTTAGGTTATATTAAGTTATAGACCTATATAATGTTCCCACCGAGAAATAGGGGCCGATACGCCAGGAATGTTGTAAAATACTACATCCGAGATGATAGCCTGCCTTAGGTTAGGATATATAACGCTATAGACGTATATAATATCCCAACCGAGATGTACGGGACGTCACGAACGGTATTCTGTAAAACATTATCATCGAGGTTCTAGATGTGTTAGGTTAGGTTATATTACGTCATAGACGAATATAATGTTCCCACCGAGAAGTAGAGGCCGATACGCCAGGCATGATGTAAAATACTACATCCGAGATGTTAGTCTGCCTTAGGTTAGGATATATAACGCTATAGTCGTATATAATGCCCCAACCGAGACGTACGGGACGACACGAACGTGATTCTGTAAAACATTACCAGCGAGGGGCTAGATGTGTTAGTTTAGGTAGTGATACGTTATAGACGTATATAATGTTCCCACCGAGAAGTAGGGGCCGATATGCCAGGAATGTTGTAAAATACTGCATCCGAGATGATAGCCTGCCTTAGCTTAGGATATATAACGCTATAGACGTATATAATATCCCAACTGGGACGTACGGGACGACACAAACGGGATTCTGTAAAATATTACCAGCGAGGGGCTAGATGGGTTAGGTTAGGTTATGTTACGTTATAGACGTATATAATGTTCCCACCGAGAAGTAGAGGCCGATACGCCAGGAGTGTTGTAAAATACTGCATCCGAGATGATAGCCTGCCTTAGGTTAGGATATATAACGCAATAGACGTATATAATATCCCAGCTGAGACGTACGGGACGACACAAACGGGATTCTGTAAAATATTACCAGCGAGAGGCTAGATGGGTTAGGTTAGGTTGTGATACGTTATAGACGTATATAATGTTCCCACCGAGAAGTAGGGTCCGATATGCCAGGAATGTTGTAAAATACTGCATCCGAAATGATAGCCTGCCTTAGGTTAGGATATATAACGCTATAGACGTATACAATATCCCAACCGAGATGTACGGGACGACACGAACGTGATCCTGTAAAACATTACCAGCGAGGGGCTAGATGTGTTAGTTTAGGTAGTGATACGTTATAGACGTATATAATGTTCCCACCGAGAAGTAGGGGCCGATATGCGAGGAATGTTGTAAAATACTGCATCCGAGATGATAGCCTGCCTTAGGTTAGGATATATAACGCTATAGACTTATATAATATCCCAACCGAGATATACGGGAAGACAGGAACCGGATTCTGTAAAACATTACCTGGGAGGGGCTAGATGTGTTAGGTTAGGTTATATTACATTATAGACGAATATAATGTTCCCACCGAGAAGTAGAGGCCGATACGCCAGGAATGTTGTAAAATACTGCATCCGAGATGTTAGCCTGCCTTAGGTTATGATATACAACGCTGTAAACGTATATAATGTCACAACCGAGACATACGGGACGACACCAACGGGATTCTGTAAAATATTACCAGCGAGGGGCTAGATGGGTTACGTTAGGTTGTGATACGTCATAGACGTATATAATGTTCCCACCGAGAAGTAGGGGCCGATATGCCAGGAATGTTGTAAAATACTGCATCCGAGATGATAGCCTGCCTTAGGTTAGGATATATAACGCTATAGACGTATATAATATCCCAGCTGAGACGTACGGGACGACACAAACGGGATTCTGTAAAATATTACCAGCGAGGGGCTAGATGTGTTAGGTTAGGTTATATTACGTTACAGACGAATATAATGTTCCCACCGAGAAGTAGAGGCCGATACGCCAGGAATGTTGTAAAATACTACATCCGAGATGTTAGCCTGCCTCACGTTAGGATATATATCGCTGTAGACGTATATAATATCCCAACCTAGATGTACGGGACGACAGGAACGGGATTCTGTAAAACATTAGCTGCGACGGGCTAGATGTGTTAGGTTAGGTTATATTAAGTTATAGACCTACATAATGTTCCCACCGAGAAATAGGGGCCGATACGCCAGGAATGTTGTAAAATACTACATCCGAGATGATAGCCTGCCTTAGGTTAGGATATATAACGCTATAGACGTATATAATATCCCAACCGAGATGTACGGGACGTCACGAACGGTATTCCGTAAAACATTACCAGCGAGGTTCTAGATGTGTCAGGTTAGGTTATATTACGTCATAGACGAATATAATGATCCCACCGAGAAGTAGAGGCCGATACGCCAGGCATGATGTAAAATACTACATCCGAGATGTTAGTCTGCCTTAGGTTAGGATATATAACGCTATAGTCGTATATAATGTCCCAACCGAGACGTACGGGACGACACGAACGTGATTCTGTAAAACATTACCAGCGAGGGGCTAGATGGGTTAGGTTAGGTTGTGATACGTTACAGACGAATATAATGTTCCCACCGAGAAGTAGAGGCCGATACGCCAGGAATGTTGTAAAATACTACATCCGAGATGTTAGCCTGCCTCACGTTAGGATATATATCGCTGTAGACGTATATAATATCCCAACCGAGATGTACGGGACGACAGGAACGGGATTCTGTAAAACATTAGCTGCGACGGGCTAGATGTGTTAGGTTAGGTTATATTAAGTTATAGACCTACATAATGTTCCCACCGAGAAATAGGGGCCGATACGCCAGGAATGTTGTAAAATACTACATCCGAGATGATAGCCTGCCTTAGGTTAGGATATATAACGCTATAGACGTATATAATATCCCAACCGAGATGTACGGGACGTCACGAACGGTATTCCGTAAAACATTACCAGCGAGGTTCTAGATGTGTCAGGTTAGGTTATATTACGTCATAGACGAATATAATGATCCCACCGAGAAGTAGAGGCCGATACGCCAGGCATGATGTAAAATACTACATCCGAGATGTTAGTCTGCCTTAGGTTAGGATATATAACGCTATAGTCGTATATAATGTCCCAACCGAGACGTACGGGACGACACGAACGTGATTCTGTAAAACATTACCAGCGAGGGGCTAGATGTGTTAGTTTAGGTTGTGATACGTTATAGACCTATATAATGTTCCCACCGAGAAGTAGGGGCCGATACGGCAGGAATGTTGTAAAATACTACATCCGAGATGATAGCCTGCCTTAGGTTAGGATATATAACGCTATAGACGTATATAATATTCCAACCGAGATGTACGGGACGTCACGAACGGGATTCTGTAAAACATTACCAGCGAGGGGCTAGATGTGGTAGGTTAGGTTATATTACGTTATAGATCTATATAATATTGCCACCGAGAAGTAGAGGACGATACGCCAGGAATGTAGTAAAATACTACATCCGAGAGGTTAGCCTGCCTTACGTTAGGATATATATCGCTGTAGACGTATATAATATCCCAACCGAGATGTACGGGACGTCACGAACGGTATTCTGTAAAACATTACCAGCGAGGTTCTAGATGTGTTAGGTTAGGTTATATTACGTCATAGACGAATATAATGTTCCCACCGCGAAGTAGAGGCCGATACGCCAGGCATGATGTAAAATACTACATCCGAGATGTTAGTCTGCCTTAGGTTAGGATATATAACGCTATAGTCGTATATAGTGTCCCAACCGAGACGTACGGGACGACACGAACGTGATTCTGTAAAACATTACCAGAGAGGGGCTAGATGTGTTAGTTTAGGTTGTGATACGTTATAGACGTATATAATGTTCTCACCGAGAAGTAGGGGCCGATATGCCAGAAATGTTGTAAAATACTGCATCCGAGATGATAGCCTGCCTTAGGTTAGGATATATAACGCTATAGACGTATATAATATCCCAACCGAGATGTACGGGACGTCACGAACGGTATTCTGTAAAACATTACCAGCGAGGTTCTAGATGTGTTAGGTTAGGTTATATTACGTCATAGACGAATATAATGTTCCCAACGAGAAGTAGAGGCCGATACGCCAGGCTTGATGTAAAATAATACATCCGAGATGTTAGCCTGCCTTAGGTTTGGATATACAACGCTATGGTCGTATATAATGTCCCAACCGAGACGTACGGGACGACACGAACGTGATTCTGTAAAACATTACTAGCGAGGGGCTAGATGTGTTAGTTTAGGTTGTGATACGTTATAGACGTATATAATGTTCCCACCGAGAAGTAGGGGCCGATATGCCAGGAATGTTGTAAAATACTGCAGCCGAGATGATAGCCGGCCTTAGCTTAGGATATATAACGCTATAGACGTATATAATATCCCAACTGGGACGTACGGGACGACACAAACGGGATTCTGTAAAATATTACCAGCGAGGGGCTAGATGGGTTAGGTTAGGTTATGTTACGTTATAGACGTATATAATGTTCCCACCGAGAAGTAGAGGCCGATACGCCAGGAGTGTTGTAAAATACTGCATCCGAGATGATGGACTGCCTTAGGTTTGGATATATAACGCTATAGTCGTATATAATGTCCCAACCGAGACGTACGGGACGACACGAACGTGATTCTGTAAAACATTACCAGCGAGGGGCTAGATGTGTTAGTTGAGGGTGTGATACGTTATAGACGTATATAATGTTCCCACCGAGAAGTAGGGGCCAATATGCGAGGAATGTTGTAAAATACTGCATCCGAGATAATAGCCTGCCTTAGGTTAGGATATATAACGCTATAGACGTATATAATATCCCAACTGAGACGTACGGGACGACACAAACGGGATTCTGTAAAATATTACCAGCGAGGGGCTAGATGGGTTAGGTTAGGTTGTGATACGTTATAGACGTATATAATGTTCCCACCGAGAAGTAGGGGCCGATATGCCAGAAATATTGTAAAATACTGCATCCGAGATGATAGCCTGCCTTAGGTTAGGATATATAACGCTATAGACGTATATAATATCCCAACCGAGATGTACGGGACGTCACGAACGGTATTCTGTAAAACATTACCAGCGAGGTTCTAGATGTGTTTGGTTAGGTTATATTACGTCATAGACGAATATAATGTTCCCAACGAGAAGTAGAGGCCGATACGCCAGGCTTGATGTAAAATAATACATCCGAGATGTTAACCTGCCTTAGGTTTGGATATACAACGCTATGGTCGTATATAATGTCCCAACCGAGACGTACGGGACGACACGAACGTGATTCTGTAAAACATTACTAGCGAGGGGCTAGATGTGTTAGTTTAGGTTGTGATACGTTATAGACATATATAATGTTCCCACCGAGAAGTAGGGGCCGATATGCCAGGAATGTTGTAAAATACTGCATCCGAGATGATAGCCTGCCTTAGCTTAGGATATATAACGCTATAGACGTATATAATATCCCAACTGGGACGTACGGGACGACACAAACGGGATTCTGTAAAATATTACCAGCGAGGGGCTAGATGGGTTAGGTTAGGTTATGTTACGTTATAGACGTATATAATGTTCCCACCGAGAAGTAGAGGCCGATACGCCAGGAGTGTTGTAAAATACTGCATCCGAGATGATAGCCTGCCCTAGGTTAGGATATATAACGCTATAGACGTATATAATATCCCAGCTGAGACGTACGGGACGACACAAACGGGATTCTGTAAAATATTACCAGCGAGAGGCTAGATGGGTTAGGTTAGGTTGTGATACGTTATAGACGTATATAATGTTCCCACCGAGAAGTAGGGGCCGATATGCCAGGAATGTTGTAAAATACTGCATCGGAAATGATAGCCTGCCTTAGGTTAGGATATATAACGCTATAGACGTATAAAATATCCCAACCGAGATGTACGGGACGACACGAACGGGATCCTGTAAAACATTACCAGCGAGGGGCTAGATGTGTTAGTTTAGGTAGTGATACGTTATAGACGTATATAATGTTCCCACCGAGAAGTAGGGGCCGATATGCGAGGAATGTTGTAAAATACTGCATCCGAGATGATAGCCTGCCTTAGGTTAGGATATATAACGCTATAGACTTATATAATATCCCAACCGAGATATACGGGACGACAGGAACGGGATTCTGTAAAGCATTACCAGCGAGGGGCTAGATGTGTTAGGTTAGGTTATATTAAGTTATAGACCTATATAATGTTCCCACCGAGAAGTAGAGGCCGATACGCCAGGAGTGTTGTAAAATACTGCATCCGAGATGATAGCCTGCCTTAGGTTAGGATATATAACGCAATAGACGTATATAATATCCCAGCTGAGACGTACGGGACGACACAAACGGGATTCTGTAAAATATTACCAGCGAGAGGCTAGATGGGTTAGGTTAGGTTGTGATACGTTATAGACGAATATAATGTTCCCACCGAGAAGTAGAGGCCGATACGCCAGGCATGATGTAAAATACTACATCCGAGATGTTAGTCTGCCTTAGGTTAGGATATATAACGCTATAGTCGTATATAATGCCCCAACCGAGACGTACGGGACGACACGAACGTGATTCTGTAAAACATTACCAGCGAGGGGCTAGATGTGTTAGTTGAGGGTGTGATACGTTATAGACGTATATAATGTTCCCACCGAGAAGTAGGGGCCAATATGCGAGGAATGTTGTAAAATACTGCATCCGAGATAATAGCCTGCCTTAGGTTAGGATATATAACGCTATAGACGTATATAATATCCCAACTGAGACGTACGGGACGACACAAACGGGATTCTGTAAAATATTACCAGCGAGGGGCTAGATGGGTTAGGTTAGGTTGTGATACGTTATAGACGTATATAATGTTCACACCGAGAAGTAGGGGCCGATATGCCAGAAATGTTGTAAAATACTGCATCCGAGATGATAGCCTGCCTTAGGTTAGGATATATAACGCTATAGACGTATATAATATCCCAACCGAGATGTACGGGACGTCACGAACGGTATTCTGTAAAACATTACCAGCGAGGTTCTAGATGTGTTAGGTTAGGTTATATTACGTCATAGACGAATATAATGTTCCCAACGAGAAGTAGAGGCCGATACGCCAGGCTTGATGTAAAATAATACATCCGAGATGTTAGCCTGCCTTAGGTTTGGATATACAACGCTATGGTCGTATATAATGTCCCAACCGAGACGTACGGGACGACACGAACGTGATTCTGTAAAACATTACTAGCGAGGGGCTAGATGTGTTAGTTTAGGTTGTGATACGTTATAGACGTATATAATGTTCCCACCGAGAAGTAGGGGCCGATATGCCAGGAATGTTGTAAAATACTGCATCCGAGATGATAGCCGGCCTTAGCTTAGGATATATAACGCTATAGACGTATATAATATCCCAACTGGGGCGTACGGGACGACACAAACGGGATTCTGTAAAATATTACCAGCGAGGGGCTAGATGGGTTAGGTTAGGTTATGTTACGTTATAGACGTATATAATGTTCCCACCGAGAAGTAGAGGCCGATACGCCAGGAGTGTTGTAAAATACTGCATCCGAGATGATAGCCTGCCTTAGGTTTGGATATACAACGCTATGGTCGTATATAATGTCCCAACCGAGACGTACGGGACGACACGAACGTGATTCTGTAAAACATTACTAGCGAGGGGCTAGATGTGTTAGTTGAGGGTGTGATACGTTATAGACGTATATAATGTTCCCACCGAGAAGTAGGGGCCAATATGCGAGGAATGTTGTAAAATACTGCATCCGAGATAATAGCCTGCCTTAGGTTAGGATATATAACGCTATAGACGTATATAATATCCCAACTGAGACGTACGGGACGACACAAACGGGATTCTGTAAAATATTACCAGCGAGGGGCTAGATGGGTTAGGTTAGGTTGTGATACGTTATAGACGTATATAATGTTCCCACCGAGAAGTAGGGGCCGATATGCCAGAAATATTGTAAAATACTGCATCCGAGATGATAGCCTGCCTTAGGTTAGGATATATAACGCTATAGACGTATATAATATCCCAACCGAGATGTACGGGACGTCACGAACGGTATTCTGTAAAACATTACCAGCGAGGTTCTAGATGTGTTTGGTTAGGTTATATTACGTCATAGACGAATATAATGTTCCCAACGAGAAGTAGAGGCCGATACGCCAGGCTTGATGTAAAATAATACATCCGAGATGTTAACCTGCCTTAGGTTTGGATATACAACGCTATGGTCGTATATAATGTCCCAACCGAGACGTACGGGACGACACGAACGTGATTCTGTAAAACATTACTAGCGAGGGGCTAGATGTGTTAGTTTAGGTTGTGATACGTTATAGACATATATAATGTTCCCACCGAGAAGTAGGGGCCGATATGCCAGGAATGTTGTAAAATACTGCATCCGAGATGATAGCCTGCCTTAGCTTAGGATATATAACGCTATAGACGTATATAATATCCCAACTGGGACGTACGGGACGACACAAACGGGATTCTGTAAAATATTACCAGCGAGGGGCTAGATGGGTTAGGTTAGGTTATGTTACGTTATAGACGTATATAATGTTCCCACCGAGAAGTAGAGGCCGATACGCCAGGAGTGTTGTAAAATACTGCATCCGAGATGATAGCCTGCCCTAGGTTAGGATATATAACGCTATAGACGTATATAATATCCCAGCTGAGACGTACGGGACGACACAAACGGGATTCTGTAAAATATTACCAGCGAGAGGCTAGATGGGTTAGGTTAGGTTGTGATACGTTATAGACGTATATAATGTTCCCACCGAGAAGTAGGGGCCGATATGCCAGGAATGTTGTAAAATACTGCATCGGAAATGATAGCCTGCCTTAGGTTAGGATATATAACGCTATAGACGTATAAAATATCCCAACCGAGATGTACGGGACGACACGAACGGGATCCTGTAAAACATTACCAGCGAGGGGCTAGATGTGTTAGTTTAGGTAGTGATACGTTATAGACGTATATAATGTTCCCACCGAGAAGTAGGGGCCGATATGCGAGGAATGTTGTAAAATACTGCATCCGAGATGATAGCCTGCCTTAGGTTAGGATATATAACGCTATAGACTTATATAATATCCCAACCGAGATATACGGGACGACAGGAACGGGATTCTGTAAAGCATTACCAGCGAGGGGCTAGATGTGTTAGGTTAGGTTATATTAAGTTATAGACCTATATAATGTTCCCACCGAGAAGTAGAGGCCGATACGCCAGGAGTGTTGTAAAATACTGCATCCGAGATGATAGCCTGCCTTAGGTTAGGATATATAACGCAATAGACGTATATAATATCCCAGCTGAGACGTACGGGACGACACAAACGGGATTCTGTAAAATATTACCAGCGAGAGGCTAGATGGGTTAGGTTAGGTTGTGATACGTTATAGACGAATATAATGTTCCCACCGAGAAGTAGAGGCCGATACGCCAGGCATGATGTAAAATACTACATCCGAGATGTTAGTCTGCCTTAGGTTAGGATATATAACGCTATAGTCGTATATAATGCCCCAACCGAGACGTACGGGACGACACGAACGTGATTCTGTAAAACATTACCAGCGAGGGGCTAGATGTGTTAGTTGAGGGTGTGATACGTTATAGACGTATATAATGTTCCCACCGAGAAGTAGGGGCCAATATGCGAGGAATGTTGTAAAATACTGCATCCGAGATAATAGCCTGCCTTAGGTTAGGATATATAACGCTATAGACGTATATAATATCCCAACTGAGACGTACGGGACGACACAAACGGGATTCTGTAAAATATTACCAGCGAGGGGCTAGATGGGTTAGGTTAGGTTGTGATACGTTATAGACGTATATAATGTTCACACCGAGAAGTAGGGGCCGATATGCCAGAAATGTTGTAAAATACTGCATCCGAGATGATAGCCTGCCTTAGGTTAGGATATATAACGCTATAGACGTATATAATATCCCAACCGAGATGTACGGGACGTCACGAACGGTATTCTGTAAAACATTACCAGCGAGGTTCTAGATGTGTTAGGTTAGGTTATATTACGTCATAGACGAATATAATGTTCCCAACGAGAAGTAGAGGCCGATACGCCAGGCTTGATGTAAAATAATACATCCGAGATGTTAGCCTGCCTTAGGTTTGGATATACAACGCTATGGTCGTATATAATGTCCCAACCGAGACGTACGGGACGACACGAACGTGATTCTGTAAAACATTACTAGCGAGGGGCTAGATGTGTTAGTTTAGGTTGTGATACGTTATAGACGTATATAATGTTCCCACCGAGAAGTAGGGGCCGATATGCCAGGAATGTTGTAAAATACTGCATCCGAGATGATAGCCGGCCTTAGCTTAGGATATATAACGCTATAGACGTATATAATATCCCAACTGGGGCGTACGGGACGACACAAACGGGATTCTGTAAAATATTACCAGCGAGGGGCTAGATGGGTTAGGTTAGGTTATGTTACGTTATAGACGTATATAATGTTCCCACCGAGAAGTAGAGGCCGATACGCCAGGAGTGTTGTAAAATACTGCATCCGAGATGATAGCCTGCCTTAGGTTTGGATATACAACGCTATGGTCGTATATAATGTCCCAACCGAGACGTACGGGACGACACGAACGTGATTCTGTAAAACATTACTAGCGAGGGGCTAGATGTGTTAATTTAGGTTGTGATACGTTATAGACGTATATAATGTTCCCACCGAGAAGTAGGGGCCGATATGCCAGGAATGTTGTAAAATACTGCATCCGAGATGATAGCCTGCCTTAGCTTAGGATATATAACGCTATAGACGTATATAATATCCCAACTGGGACGTACGGGACGACACAAACGGGATTCTGTAAAATATTACCAGCGAGGGGCTAGATGGGTTAGGTTAGGTTATGTTACGTTATAGACGTATATAATGTTCCCACCGAGAAGTAGAGGCCGATACGCCAGGAGTGTTGTAAAATACTGCATCCGAGATGATAGCCTGCCTTAGGTTAGGATATATAACGCAATAGACGTATATAATATCCCAGCTGAGACGTACGGGACGACACAAACGGGATTCTGTAAAATATTACCAGCGAGAGGCTAGATGGGTTAGGTTAGGTTGTGATACGTTATAGACGTATATAATGTTCCCACCGAGAAGTAGGGTCCGATATGCCAGGAATGTTGTAAAATACTGCATCCGAAATGATAGCCTGCCTTAGGTTAGGATATATAACGCTATAGACGTATACAATATCCCAACCGAGATGTACGGGACGACACGAACGTGATCCTGTAAAACATTACCAGCGAGGGGCTAGATGTGTTAGTTTAGGTAGTGATACGTTATAGACGTATATAATGTTCCCACCGAGAAGTAGGGGCCGATATGCGAGGAATGTTGTAAAATACTGCATCCGAGATGATAGCCTGCCTTAGGTTAGGATATATAACGCTATAGACTTATATAATATCCCAACCGAGATATACGGGACGACAGGAACCGGATTCTGTAAAACATTACCTGGGAGGGGCTAGATGTGTTAGGTTAGGTTATATTACATTATAGACGAATATAATGTTCCCACCGAGAAGTAGAGGCCGATACGCCAGGAATGTTGTAAAATACTGCATCCGAGATGTTAGCCTGCCTTAGGTTATGATATACAACGCTGTAAACGTATATAATGTCACAACCGAGACATACGGGACGACACGAACGTGATTCTGTAAAACATTACCAGCGAGGGGCTAGATGGGTTAGGTTAGGTTGTGATACGTTACAGACGAATATAATGTTCCCACCGAGAAGTAGAGGCCGATACGCCAGGAATGTTGTAAAATACTACATCCGAGATGTTAGCCTGCCTCACGTTAGGATATATATCGCTGTAGACGTATATAATATCCCAACCGAGATGTACGGGACGACAGGAACGGGATTCTGTAAAACATTAGCTGCGACGGGCTAGATGTGTTAGGTTAGGTTATATTAAGTTATAGACCTACATAATGTTCCCACCGAGAAATAGGGGCCGATACGCCAGGAATGTTGTAAAATACTACATCCGAGATGATAGCCTGCCTTA
Organism: Xylocopa violacea; assembly: GCA_963969225.1. Classification (NCBI taxonomy): domain Eukaryota; kingdom Metazoa; phylum Arthropoda; class Insecta; order Hymenoptera; family Apidae; genus Xylocopa; species Xylocopa violacea. Next base: position 5,749,941 of record CAXAJV010000013.1, read on the forward strand.
GGTTAGGATATATAACGCTATAGACGTATATAATATCCCAACCGAGATGTACGGGACGTCACGAACGGTATTCTGTAAAACATTACCAGCGAGGTTCTAGATGTGTTAGGTTAGGTTATATTACGTCATAGGCGAATATAATGTTCCCACCGAGAAGTAGAGGCCGATACGCCAGGCATGATGTAAAATACTACATCCGAGATGTTAGTCTGCCTTAGGTTAGGATATATAACGCTATAGTCGTATATAGTGTCCCAACCGAGACGTACGGGACGACACGAACGTGATTCTGTAAAACATTACCAGAGAGGGGCTAGATGTGTTAGTTTAGGTTGTGATACATTATAGACGTATATAATGTTCCCACCGAGAAGTAGGGGCTGATATGCCAGGAATGTTGTAAAATACTGCATCCGAGATGATAGCCTGCCTTAGGTTAGGATATATAACGCTATAGACGTATACAATATCACAACTGAGGCGTACGGGACGACACAAACGGGATTCTGTAAAATATTACCAGCGAGGGGCTAGATGGGTTAGGTTAGGTTGTGATACGTTATAGACGTATATAATGTTCCCACCGAGAAGTAGGGGCCGGTATGCCAGGAATGTTGTAAAATACTGCATCCGAGATGATAGCCTGCCTTACGTTAGGACATATATCGCTGTAGACGTATATAATATCCCAACCCAGATGTACGCGGCGACAGGAACGGGATTCTGTAAAACATTACCAGCGAGGGGCTAGATGTGTTAGGTTAGGTTATATTACGTTACAGACGAATATAATGTTCCCACCGAGAAGTAGAGGCCGATACGCTAGGAATGTTGTAAAATACTACATCCGAGATGATAGTCTGCCTTAGGTTAGGATATATAACGCTATAGACGTATATAATATCCCAACCGAGATGTACGGGACGTCACAAACGGGATTCTGTAAAACATTACCTGCGAGGTTCTAGATGTGTTAGGTTAGGTTATATTACATTATAGATGAATATAATGTTCCCACCGAGAAGTAGGGGCCGATACGCCAGGCAGGATGTAAAATAATACATCCGAGATGTTAGCCTGCCTTAGGTTTGGATATACAACGCTATAGTCGTATATAATGTCCCAACCGAGACGTACGGGACGACACGAACGTGATTCTGTAAAATATTTCCAGCGAGGGGCTAGATGGGTTAGGTTAGGTTGTGATACGTTATAGACTTATATAATGTTCCCACCGAGAAGTAGGGTCCGATGCGGCAGGAATGTTGTAAAATACTACATCCGAGATGATAGCCTGCCTTAGGTTAGGATATACAACGCTGTAAACGTATATAATGTCCCAACCGAGACATACGGGACGACACGAACGGGATTCTGTAACTTATTACAAGCGAGGGGCTATATGTGTTAGGTTAGGTTATATTACGTTGTAGACCTATATAATGTTCGAACCGAGAAGTAGGGGCGATACGGCAGGAATGTTGTAAAATACTACATCCGAGATGATAGCCTGCCTTAGGTTAGGATATATATCGCTGTAGACGTATATAATATCCCAGCCGAGATGAACGGGACGTCACGAACGGGATTCTGTAAAACATTACCAGCGAGGGGCTAGATGTGTTAGGTTAGGTCATATTAAGTTATAGACCTATATAATGTTCCCACCGAGAAATAGGGGCCGATACGCCAGGAATGTTGTAAAATACTACATCCGAGATGATAGCCTGCCTTAGGTTAGGATATATAACGCTATAGACGTATATAATATCCCAACCGAGATGTACGGGACGTCACGAACGGTATTCTGTAAAACATTACCAGCGAGGTTCTAGATGTGTTAGGTTAGGTTATATTACGTCATAGGCGAATATAATGTTCCCACCGAGAAGTAGAGGCCGATACGCCAGGCATGATGTAAAATACTACATCCGAGATGTTAGTCTGCCTTAGGTTAGGATAAATAACGCTATAGTCGTATATAATATCCCAACCGAGACGTAGCGGACGACACGAACGTGATTCTGTAAAACATTACCAGAGAGGGGATAGATGTGTTAGGTTAGGTCATATTAAGTTATAGACCTATATAATGTTCCCACCGAGATATAAGGGCCGATACGCCAGGAATGTAGTAAAATAGTACATCCGAGATGATAGCCTGCCTTAGGTTAGGATATATAACGCTATAGACGTATATAATATCCCAACCGAGACTTACGGGACGATACGAACGGGATTCTGTAAAACATTACCAGCAAGGGGCTAGATGTGTTACGTTAGGTTATATTACGTTATAGACCTATATAATGCTCCCACCGAGAAGTAGGGGCCGATACGCCAGGAATGTTGTAAAATACTACATCCGAGATGATAGTCTGCCTTAGGTTAGGATATATAACGCTATAGACGTATATAATATCCCAACCGAGATGTACGGGACGTCACGAACGGTATTCTGTAAAACATTATCATCGAGGTTCTAGATGTGTTAGGTTAGGTTATATTACGTCATAGACGAATATAATGTTCCCACCGAGAAGTAGAGGCCGATAAGCCAGGCATGATGTAAAATACTACATCCGAGATGTTAGTCTGCCTTAGGTTAGGATATATAACGCTATAGTCGTATATAATGTCCCAACCGAGACGTACGGGACGACACGAACGTGATTCTGTAAAACATTACCAGCGAGGGGCTAGATGTGTTAGTTGAGGGTGTGATACGTTATAGACGTATATAATGTTCCCACCGAGAAGTAGGGGCCAATATGCGAGGAATGTTGTAAAATACTGCATCCGAGATAATAGCCTGCCTTAGGTTAGGATATATAACGCTATAGACGTATATAATATCCCAACTGAGACGTACGGGGCGACACAAACGGGATTCTGTAAAATATTACCAGCGAGGGGCTAGATGGGTTAGGTTAGGTTGTGATACGTTATAGACGTATATAATGTTCCCACCGAGAAGTAGGGGCTGATATGCCAGGAATGTTGTAAAATACTGCATCCGAGATGATAGCCTGCCTTAGGTTAGGATATATAACGCTATAGACGTATACAATATCACAACTGAGGCGTACGGGACGACACAAACGGGATTCTGTAAAATATTACCAGCGAGGGGCTAGATGGGTTAGGTTAGGTTGTGATACGTTATAGACGTATATAATGTTCCCACCGAGAAGTAGGGGCCGGTATGCCAGGAATGTTGTAAAATACTGCATCCGAGATGATAGCCTGCCTTACGTTAGGACATATATCGCTGTAGACGTATATAATATCCCAACCCAGATGTACGCGGCGACAGGAACGGGATTCTGTAAAACATTACCAGCGAGGGGCTAGATGTGTTAGGTTAGGTTATATTACGTTACAGACGAATATAATGTTCCCACCGAGAAGTAGAGGCCGATACGCTAGGAATGTTGTAAAATACTACATCCGAGATGATAGTCTGCCTTAGGTTAGGATATATAACGCTATAGACGTATATAATATCCCAACCGAGATGTACGGGACGTCACAAACGGGATTCTGTAAAACATTACCTGCGAGGTTCTAGATGTGTTAGGTTAGGTTATATTACATTATAGATGAATATAATGTTCCCACCGAGAAGTAGGGGCCGATACGCCAGGCAGGATGTAAAATAATACATCCGAGATGTTAGCCTGCCTTAGGTTTGGATATACAACGCTATAGTCGTATATAATGTCCCAACCGAGACGTACGGGACGACACGAACGTGATTCTGTAAAATATTTCCAGCGAGGGGCTAGATGGGTTAGGTTAGGTTGTGATACGTTATAGACTTATATAATGTTCCCACCGAGAAGTAGGGTCCGATGCGGCAGGAATGTTGTAAAATACTACATCCGAGATGATAGCCTGCCTTAGGTTAGGATATACAACGCTGTAAACGTATATAATGTCCCAACCGAGACATACGGGACGACACGAACGGGATTCTGTAACTTATTACAAGCGAGGGGCTATATGTGTTAGGTTAGGTTATATTACGTTATAGACCTATATAATGTTCGAACCGAGAAGTAGGGGCGATACGGCAGGAATGTTGTAAAATACTACATCCGAGATGATAGCCTGCCTTAGGTTAGGATATATATCGCTGTAGACGTATATAATATCCCAGCCGAGATGAACGGGACGTCACGAACGGGATTCTGTAAAACATTACCAGCGAGGGGCTAGATGTGTTAGGTTAGGTCATATTAAGTTATAGACCTATATAATGTTCCCACCGAGAAATAGGGGCCGATACGCCAGGAATGTTGTAAAATACTACATCCGAGATGATAGCCTGCCTTAGGTTAGGATATATAACGCTATAGACGTATATAATATCCCAACCGAGATGTACGGGACGTCACGAACGGTAATCTGTAAAACATTACCAGCGAGGTTCTAGATGTGTTAGGTTAGGTTATATTACGTCATAGGCGAATATAATGTTCCCACCGAGAAGTAGAGGCCGATACGCCAGGCATGATGTAAAATACTACATCCGAGATGTTAGTCTGCCTTAGGTTAGGATAAATAACGCTATAGTCGTATATAATATCCCAACCGAGACATAGCGGACGACACGAACGTGATTCTGTAAAACATTACCAGAGAGGGGATAGATGTGTTAGGTTAGGTCATATTAAGTTATAGACCTATATAATGTTCCCACCGAGATATAAGGGCCGATACGCCAGGAATGTAGTAAAATAGTACATCCGAGATGATAGCCTGCCTTAGGTTAGGATATATAACGCTATAGACGTATATAATATCCCAACCGAGACTTACGGGACGATACGAACGGGATTCTGTAAAACATTACCAGCAAGGGGCTAGATGTGTTACGTTAGGTTATATTACGTTATAGACCTATATAATGCTCCCACCGAGAAGTAGGGGCCGATACGCCAGGAATGTTGTAAAATACTACATCCGAGATGATAGTCTGCCTTAGGTTAGGATATATAACGCTATAGACGTATATAATATCCCAACCGAGATGTACGGGACGTCACGAACGGTATTCTGTAAAACATTATCATCGAGGTTCTAGATGTGTTAGGTTAGGTTATATTACGTCATAGACGAATATAATGTTCCCACCGAGAAGTAGATGCCGATAAGCCAGGCATGATGTAAAATACTACATCCGAGATGTTAGTCTGCCTTAGGTTAGGATATATAACGCTATAGTCGTATATAATGTCCCAACCGAGACGTACGGGACGACACGAACGTGATTCTGTAAAACATTACCAGCGAGGGGCTAGATGTGTTAGTTGAGGGTGTGATACGTTATAGACGTATATAATGTTCCCACCGAGAAGTAGGGGCCAATATGCGAGGAATGTTGTAAAATACTGCATCCGAGATAATAGCCTGCCTTAGGTTAGGATATATAACGCTATAGACGTATATAATATCCCAACTGAGACGTACGGGGCGACACAAACGGGATTCTGTAAAATATTACCAGCGAGGGGCTAGATGGGTTAGGTTAGGTTGTGATACGTTATAGACGTATATAATGTTCCCACCGAGAAGTAGGGGCTGATATGCCAGGAATGTTGTAAAATACTGCATCCGAGATGATAGCCTGCCTTAGGTTAGGATATATAACGCTATAGACGTATACAATATCACAACTGAGGCGTACGGGACGACACAAACGGGATTCTGTAAAATATTACCAGCGAGGGGCTAGATGGGTTAGGTTAGGTTGTGATACGTTATAGACGTATATAATGTTCCCACCGAGAAGTAGGGGCCGGTATGCCAGGAATGTTGTAAAATACTGCATCCGAGATGATAGCCTGCCTTACGTTAGGACATATATCGCTGTAGACGTATATAATATCCCAACCCAGATGTACGCGGCGACAGGAACGGGATTCTGTAAAACATTACCAGCGAGGGGCTAGATGTGTTAGGTTAGGTTATATTACGTTACAGACGAATATAATGTTCCCACCGAGAAGTAGAGGCCGATACGCTAGGAATGTTGTAAAATACTACATCCGAGATGATAGTCTGCCTTAGGTTAGGATATATAACGCTATAGACGTATATAATATCCCAACCGAGATGTACGGGACGTCACGAACGGTATTCTGTAAAACATTACCAGCGAGGTTCTAGATGTGTTAGGTTAGGTTATATTACGTCATAGGCGAATATAATGTTCCCACCGAGAGGTAGAGGCCGATACGCCAGGCATGATGTAAAATACTACATCCGAGATGTTAGTCTGCCTTAGGTTAGGATAAATAACGCTATAGTCGTATATAATATCCCAACCGAGACGTAGCGGACGACACGAACGTGATTCTGTAAAACATTACCAGAGAGGGGATAGATGTGTTAGGTTAGGTCATATTAAGTTATAGACCTATATAATGTTCCCACCGAGATATAAGGGCCGATACGCCAGGAATGTAGTAAAATAGTACATCCGAGATGATAGCCTGCCTTAGGTTAGGATATATAACGCTATAGACGTATATAATATCCCAACCGAGACTTACGGGACGATACGAACGGGATTCTGTAAAACATTACCAGCAAGGGGCTAGATGTGTTACGTTAGGTTATATTACGTTATAGACCTATATAATGCTCCCACCGAGAAGTAGGGGCCGATACGCCAGGAATGTTGTAAAATACTACATCCGAGATGATAGTCTGCCTTAGGTTAGGATATATAACGCTATAGACGTATATAATATCCCAACCGAGATGTACGGGACGTCACGAACGGTATTCTGTAAAACATTATCATCGAGGTTCTAGATGTGTTAGGTTAGGTTATATTACGTCATAGACGAATATAATGTTCCCACCGAGAAGTAGAGGCCGATAAGCCAGGCATGATGTAAAATACTACATCCGAGATGTTAGTCTGCCTTAGGTTAGGATATATAACGCTATAGTCGTATATAATGTCCCAACCGAGACGTACGGGACGACACGAACGTGATTCTGTAAAACATTACCAGCGAGGGGCTAGATGTGTTAGTTGAGGGTGTGATACGTTATAGACGTATATAATGTTCCCACCGAGAAGTAGGGGCCAATATGCGAGGAATGTTGTAAAATACTGCATCCGAGATAATAGCCTGCCTTAGGTTAGGATATATAACGCTATAGACGTATATAATATCCCAACTGAGACGTACGGGGCGACACAAACGGGATTCTGTAAAATATTACCAGCGAGGGGCTAGATGGGTTAGGTTAGGTTGTGATACGTTATAGACGTATATAATGTTCCCACCGAGAAGTAGGGGCCGATATGCCAGGAATGTTGTAAAATACTGCATCCGAGATGATAGCCTGCCTTAGCTTAGGATATATAACGCTATAGACGTATATAATATCCCAACTGGGACGTACGGGACGACACAAACGGGATTCTGTAAAATATTACCAGCGAGGGGCTAGATGGGTTAGGTTAGGTTGTGATACGTTATAGACGTATATAATGTTCCCACCGAGAAGTAGGGGCCGATATGCCAGGAATGTTGTAAAATACTACATCCGAGAGGTTAGCCTGCCTTACGTTAGGATATATATCGCTGTAGACGTATATAATATCCCAACCGAGATGTACGGGACGTCACGAACGGTATTCTGTAAAACATTACCAGCGAGGTTCTAGATGTGTTAGGTTAGGTTATATTACGTCATAGACGAATATAATGTTCCCACCACGAAGTAGAGGCCGATACGCCAGGCATGATGTAAAATACTACATCCGAGATGTTAGTCTGCCTTAGGTTAGGATATATAACGCTATAGTCGTATATAGTGTCCCAACCGAGACGTACGGGACGACACGAACGTGATTCTGTAAAACATTACCAGAGAGGGGCTAGATGTGTTAGTTTAGGTTGTGATACGTTATAGACGTATATAATGTTCCCACCGAGAAGTAGGGGCTGATATGCCAGGAATGTTGTAAAATACTGCATCCGAGATGATAACCTGCCTTAGGTTAGGATATATAACGCTATAGACGTATACAATATCACAACTGAGGCGTACGGGACGACACAAGCGGGATTCTGTAAAATATTACCAGCGAGAGGCTAGATGGGTTAGGTTAGGTTGTGATACGTTATAGACGTATATAATGTTCCCACCGAGAAGTAGGGGCCGATATGCCAGAAATGTTGTAAAATACTGCATCCGAAATGATAGCCTGCCTTAGGTTATGATATACAACGCTGTAAACGTATATAATATCCCAGCTGAGACGTACGGGACGACACAAACGGGATTCTGTAAAATATTACCAGCGAGGGGCTAGATGTGTTAGGTTAGGTTATATTACGTTACAGACGAATATAATGTTCCCACCGAGAAGTAGAGGCCGATACGCCAGGAATGTTGTAAAATACTACATCCGAGATGATAGCCTGCCTTAGGTTAGGATATATAACGCTATAGACGTATATAATATTCCAACCGAGATGTACGGGACGTCACGAACGGGATTCTGTAAAACATTACCAGCGAGGGGCTAGATGTGGTAGGTTAGGTTATATTACGTTATAGATCTATATAATATTGCCACCGAGAAGTAGAGGCCGATACGCCAGGAATGTTGTAAAATACTACATCCGAGAGGTTAGCCTGCCTTACGTTAGGATATATATCGCTGTGGACGTATATAATATCCCAACCGAGATGTACGGGACGTCACGAACGGTATTCTGTAAAACATTACCAGCGAGGTTCTAGATGTGTTAGGTTAGGTTATATTACGTCATAGACGAATATAATGTTCCCACCGAGAAGTAGAGGCCGATACGCCAGGCATGATGTAAAATACTACATCCGAGATGTTAGTCTGCCTTAGGTTAGGATATATAACGCTATAGTCGTATATAATGTCCCAACCGATACGTATGGGACGACACGAACGTGATTCTGTAAAACATTACCAGCGAGGGGCTAGATGTGTTAGGTTAGGTTATATTACGTTATAGACCTATATAATGTTCCCACCGAGAAGTAGGGGCCGATACGGCAGGAATGTTGTAAAATACTACATCCGAGATGATAGCCTGCCTTAGCTTAGGATATATAACGCTATAGATGTATATAATATCCCAACTGGGACGTACGGGACGTCACGAACGGTATTCTGTAAAACATTACCAGCGAGGTTCTAGATGTGTTAGGTTAGGTTATATTACGTCATAGACGAATATAATGTTCCCACCGCGAAGTAGAGGCCGATACGCCAGGCATGATGTAAAATACTACATCCGAGATGTTAGTCTGCCTTAGGTTAGGATATATAACGCTATAGTCGTATATAGTGTCCCAACCGAGACGTACGGGACGACACGAACGTGATTCTGTAAAACATTACCAGAGAGGGGCTAGATGTGTTAGTTTAGGTTGTGATACGTTATAGACGTATATAATGTTCCCACCGAGAAGTAGGGGCCGATATGCCAGGAATGTTGTAAAATACTGCATCCGAGATGATAGCCTGCCTTAGCTTAGGATATATAACGCTATAGATGTATATAATATCCCAACTGGGACGTACGGGACGACAGGAACGGGATTCTGTAAAACATTACCAGCGAGGTTCTAGATGTGTCAGGTTAGGTTATATTACGTCATAGACGAATATAATGATCCCACCGAGAAGTAGAGGCCGATACGCCATGCATGATGTAAAATACTACATCCGAGATGTTAGTCTTCCTTAGGTTAGGATATATAACGCTATAGTCGTATATAATGTCCCAACCGAGACGTACGGGACGACACGAACGTGATTCTGTAAAACATTACCAGCGAGGGGCTAGATGTGTTAGTTTAGGTTGTGATACGTTATAAACGTATATAATTTTCCCACCGAGAAGTAGGGGCCGATATGCCAGGAATGTTGTAAAATACTGCATCCGAGATCATAGCCTGCCTTAGGTTAGTATATATAACGCTATAGACGTATATAATATCCCAACCGAGACTTACGGGACGATACGAACGGGATTCTGTAAAACATTACCAGCAAGGGGCTAGATGTGTTACGTTAGGTTATATTACGTTATAGACCTATACAATGTTCCCACCGAGAAGTAGGGGCCGATACGGCAGAAATGTTGTAAAATACTACATCCGAGATGACAGCCTGCCTTAGGTTAGGATATATAACGCTATAGACGTATATAATATTCCAACCGAGATGTACGGGACGTCACGAACGGGATTCTGTAAAACATTACCAGCGAGGGGCTAGATGTGTTAGGTTAGGTTATATTACGTCATAGACGAATATAATGTTCCCACCGAGAAGTAGAGGCCGATACGCCAGGCATGATGTAAAATACTACATCCGAGATGTTAGTCTGCCTTAGGTTAGGACATATAACGCTATAGTCGTATATAATGTCCCAACCGATACGTATGGGACGACACGAACGTGATTCTGTAAAACATTACCAGCGAGGGGCTAGATGTGTTAGGTTAGGTTATATTACGTTACAGACGAATATAATGTTCCCACCGAGAAGTAGAGGCCGATACGCTAGGAATGTTGTAAAATACTACATCCGAGATGTCATCCTGCTTCACGTTAGGATCTATATCGCTGTAGACGTATATAATATCCCAACCGAGATGTACGGTACGACAGGAACGGGATTCTGTAAAACATTACCTGCGAGGTTCTAGATGTGTTAGGTTAGGTTATATTACATTATAGACGAATATAATGTTCCCACCGAGAAGTAGGGGCCGATACGCCAGGCATGATGTAAAATAATACATCCGAGATGTTAGCCTGCCTTAGGTTTGGATATACAACGCTATAGTCGTATATAATGTCCCAACCGAGACGTACGGGACGACACGAACGTGATTCTGTAAAATATTTCCAGCGAGGGGCTAGATGGGTTAGGTTAGGTTGTGATACGTTATAGACTTATATAATGTTCCCACCGAGAAGTAGGGTCCGATGCGGCAGGAATGTTGTAAAATACTACATCCGAGATGATAGCCTGCCTTAGGTTAGGATATATAACGCTATAGACGTATATAATATCCCAACCGAGATGTACGGGACGTCACGAACGGTATTCTGTAAAACATTACCAGCGAGGTTCTAGATGTGTTAGGTTAGGTTATATTACGTCATAGGCGAATATAATGTTCCCACCGAGAGGTAGAGGCCGATACGCCAGGCATGATGTAAAATACTACATCCGAGATGTTAGTCTGCCTTAGGTTAGGATAAATAACGCTATAGTCGTATATAATATCCCAACCGAGACGTAGCGGACGACACGAACGTGATTCTGTAAAACATTACCAGAGAGGGGATAGATGTGTTAGGTTAGGTCATATTAAGTTATAGACCTATATAATGTTCCCACCGAGATATAAGGGCCGATACGCCAGGAATGTAGTAAAATAGTACATCCGAGATGATAGCCTGCCTTAGGTTAGGATATATAACGCTATAGACGTATATAATATCCCAACCGAGACTTACGGGACGATACGAACGGGATTCTGTAAAACATTACCAGCAAGGGGCTAGATGTGTTACGTTAGGTTATATTACGTTATAGACCTATATAATGCTCCCACCGAGAAGTAGGGGCCGATACGCCAGGAATGTTGTAAAATACTACATCCGAGATGATAGTCTGCCTTAGGTTAGGATATATAACGCTATAGACGTATATAATATCCCAACCGAGATGTACGGGACGTCACGAACGGTATTCTGTAAAACATTATCATCGAGGTTCTAGATGTGTTAGGTTAGGTTATATTACGTCATAGACGAATATAATGTTCCCACCGAGAAGTAGAGGCCGATAAGCCAGGCATGATGTAAAATACTACATCCGAGATGTTAGTCTGCCTTAGGTTAGGATATATAACGCTATAGTCGTATATAATGTCCCAACCGAGACGTACGGGACGACACGAACGTGATTCTGTAAAACATTACCAGCGAGGGGCTAGATGTGTTAGTTGAGGGTGTGATACGTTATAGACGTATATAATGTTCCCACCGAGAAGTAGGGGCCAATATGCGAGGAATGTTGTAAAATACTGCATCCGAGATAATAGCCTGCCTTAGGTTAGGATATATAACGCTATAGACGTATATAATATCCCAACTGAGACGTACGGGGCGACACAAACGGGATTCTGTAAAATATTACCAGCGAGGGGCTAGATGGGTTAGGTTAGGTTGTGATACGTTATAGACGTATATAATGTTCCCACCGAGAAGTAGGGGCCGATATGCCAGGAATGTTGTAAAATACTGCATCCGAGATGATAGCCTGCCTTAGCTTAGGATATATAACGCTATAGACGTATATAATATCCCAACTGGGACGTACGGGACGACACAAACGGGATTCTGTAAAATATTACCAGCGAGGGGCTAGATGGGTTAGGTTAGGTTGTGATACGTTATAGACGTATATAATGTTCCCACCGAGAAGCAGGGGCCGATATGCCAGGAATGTTGTAAAATACTACATCCGAGAGGTTAGCCTGCCTTACGTTAGGATATATATCGCTGTAGACGTATATAATATCCCAACCGAGATGTACGGGACGTCACGAACGGTATTCTGTAAAACATTACCAGCGAGGTTCTAGATGTGTTAGGTTAGGTTATATTACGTCATAGACGAATATAATGTTCCCACCACGAAGTAGAGGCCGATACGCCAGGCATGATGTAAAATACTACATCCGAGATGTTAGTCTGCCTTAGGTTAGGATATATAACGCTATAGTCGTATATAGTGTCCCAACCGAGACGTACGGGACGACACGAACGTGATTCTGTAAAACATTACCAGAGAGGGGCTAGATGTGTTAGTTTAGGTTGTGATACGTTATAGACGTATATAATGTTCCCACCGAGAAGTAGGGGCTGATATGCCAGGAATGTTGTAAAATACTGCATCCGAGATGATAACCTGCCTTAGGTTAGGATATATAACGCTATAGACGTATACAATATCACAACTGAGGCGTACGGGACGACACAAACGGGATTCTGTAAAATATTACCAGCGAGAGGCTAGATGGGTTAGGTTAGGTTGTGATACGTTATAGACGTATATAATGTTCCCACCGAGAAGTAGGGGCCGATATGCCAGGAATGTTGTAAAATACTGCATCCGAAATGATAGCCTGCCTTAGGTTATGATATACAACGCTGTAAACGTATATAATATCCCAGCTGAGACGTACGGGACGACACAAACGGGATTCTGTAAAATATTACCAGCGAGGGGCTAGATGTGTTAGGTTAGGTTATATTACGTTACAGACGAATATAATGTTCCCACCGAGAAGTAGAGGCCGATACGCCAGGAATGTTGTAAAATACTACATCCGAGATGATAGCCTGCCTTAGGTTAGGATATATAACGCTATAGACGTATATAATATTCCAACCGAGATGTACGGGACGTCACGAACGGGATTCTGTAAAACATTACCAGCGAGGGGCTAGATGTGGTAGGTTAGGTTATATTACGTTATAGATCTATATAATATTGCCACCGAGAAGTAGAGGCCGATACGCCAGGAATGTTGTAAAATACTACATCCGAGAGGTTAGCCTGCCTTACGTTAGGATATATATCGCTGTGGACGTATATAATATCCCAACCGAGATGTACGGGACGTCACGAACGGTATTCTGTAAAACATTACCAGCGAGGTTCTAGATGTGTTAGGTTAGGTTATATTACGTCATAGACGAATATAATGTTCCCACCGAGAAGTAGAGGCCGATACGCCAGGCATGATGTAAAATACTACATCCGAGATGTTAGTCTGCCTTAGGTTAGGATATATAACGCTATAGTCGTATATAATGTCCCAACCGATACGTATGGGACGACACGAACGTGATTCTGTAAAACATTACCAGCGAGGGGCTAGATGTGTTAGGTTAGGTTATATTACGTTATAGACCTATATAATGTTCCCACCGAGAAGTAGGGGCCGATACGGCAGGAATGTTGTAAAATACTACATCCGAGATGATAGCCTGCCTTAGCTTAGGATATATAACGCTATAGATGTATATAATATCCCAACTGGGACGTACGGGACGTCACGAACGGTATTCTGTAAAACATTACCAGCGAGGTTCTAGATGTGTTAGGTTAGGTTATATTACGTCATAGACGAATATAATGTTCCCACCGCGAAGTAGAGGCCGATACGCCAGGCATGATGTAAAATACTACATCCGAGATGTTAGTCTGCCTTAGGTTAGGATATATAACGCTATAGTCGTATATAGTGTCCCAACCGAGACGTACGGGACGACACGAACGTGATTCTGTAAAACATTACCAGAGAGGGGCTAGATGTGTTAGTTTAGGTTGTGATACGTTATAGACGTATATAATGTTCCCACCGAGAAGTAGGGGCCGATATGCCAGGAATGTTGTAAAATACTGCATCCGAGATGATAGCCTGCCTTAGCTTAGGATATATAACGCTATAGATGTATATAATATCCCAACTGGGACGTACGGGACGACAGGAACGGGATTCTGTAAAACATTACCAGCGAGGTTCTAGATGTGTCAGGTTAGGTTATATTACGTCATAGACGAATATAATGATCCCACCGAGAAGTAGAGGCCGATACGCCATGCATGATGTAAAATACTACATCCGAGATGTTAGTCTTCCTTAGGTTAGGATATATAACGCTATAGTCGTATATAATGTCCCAACCGAGACGTACGGGACGACACGAACGTGATTCTGTAAAACATTACCAGCGAGGGGCTAGATGTGTTAGTTTAGGTTGTGATACGTTATAAACGTATATAATTTTCCCACCGAGAAGTAGGGGCCGATATGCCAGGAATGTTGTAAAATACTGCATCCGAGATCATAGCCTGCCTTAGGTTAGTATATATAACGCTATAGACGTATATAATATCCCAACCGAGACTTACGGGACGATACGAACGGGATTCTGTAAAACATTACCAGCAAGGGGCTAGATGTGTTACGTTAGGTTATATTACGTTATAGACCTATACAATGTTCCCACCGAGAAGTAGGGGCCGATACGGCAGAAATGTTGTAAAATACTACATCCGAGATGACAGCCTGCCTTAGGTTAGGATATATAACGCTATAGACGTATATAATATTCCAACCGAGATGTACGGGACGTCACGAACGGGATTCTGTAAAACATTACCAGCGAGGGGCTAGATGTGTTAGGTTAGGTTATATTACGTCATAGACGAATATAATGTTCCCACCGAGAAGTAGAGGCCGATACGCCAGGCATGATGTAAAATACTACATCCGAGATGTTAGTCTGCCTTAGGTTAGGACATATAACGCTATAGTCGTATATAATGTCCCAACCGATACGTATGGGACGACACGAACGTGATTCTGTAAAACATTACCAGCGAGGGGCTAGATGTGTTAGGTTAGGTTATATTACGTTACAGACGAATATAATGTTCCCACCGAGAAGTAGAGGCCGATACGCTAGGAATGTTGTAAAATACTACATCCGAGATGTCATCCTGCTTCACGTTAGGATCTATATCGCTGTAGACGTATATAATATCCCAACCGAGATGTACGGTACGACAGGAACGGGATTCTGTAAAACATTACCTGCGAGGTTCTAGATGTGTTAGGTTAGGTTATATTACATTATAGACGAATATAATGTTCCCACCGAGAAGTAGGGGCCGATACGCCAGGCATGATGTAAAATAATACATCCGAGATGTTAGCCTGCCTTAGGTTTGGATATACAACGCTATAGTCGTATATAATGTCCCAACCGAGACGTACGGGACGACACGAACGTGATTCTGTAAAATATTTCCAGCGAGGGGCTAGATGGGTTAGGTTAGGTTGTGATACGTTATAGACTTATATAATGTTCCCACCGAGAAGTAGGGTCCGATGCGGCAGGAATGTTGTAAAATACTACATCCGAGATGATAGCCTGCCTTAGGTTAGGATATATATCGCTGTAGACGTATATAATATCCCAGCCGAGATGAACGGGACGTCACGAACGGGATTCTGTAAAACATTACCAGCGAGGGGCTAGATGTGTTAGGTTAGGTTATATTACGTTACAGGCGAATATAATGCTCCCACCGAGAAGTAGAGGCGGATACGCCAGGAATGTTGTAAAATACTACATCCGAGATGTTAGCCTGCCTCACGTTAGGATATATATCGCTGTAGACGTATATAATATCCCAACCGAGATGTAGGGGACGACAGGAACGGGATTCTGTAAAACATTACCTGCGAGGGGCTAGATGTGTTAGGTTAGGTCATATTAAGTTATAGACCTATATAATGTTCCCACCGAGAAGTAGGGGCCAATATGCGAGGAATGTTGTAAAATAGTGCATCCGAGATAATAGCCTGCCTTAGGTTAAGATATATAACGCTATAGACGTATATAATATCCCAACTGAGACGTACGGGACGACACAAACGGGATTCTGTAAAATATTACCAGCGAGGGGCTAGATGGGTTAGGTTAGGTTGTGATACGTTATAGACCTATATAATGCTCCCACCCAGAAGTAGGGGCCGATACGCCAGGAATGTTGTAAAATACTACATCCGAGATGATAGTCTGCCTTAGGTTAGGATATATAACGCTATAGACGTATATAATATCCCAACCGAGATGTACGGGACGTCACGAACGGTATTCTGTAAAACATTATCATCGAGGTTCTAGATGTGTTAGGTTAGGTTACATTACGTCATAGACGAATATAATGTTCCCACCGAGAAGTAGAGGCCGATACGCCATGCATGATGTAAAATACTACATCCGAGATGTTAGTCTGCCTTAGGTTAGGATATATAACGCTATAGTCGTATATAATGTCCCAACCGAGACGTACGGGACGACACGAACGTGATTCTGTAAAACATTACCAGCGAGGGGCTAGATGTGTTAGTTGAGGGTGTGATACGTTATAGACGTATATAATGTTCCCACCGAGAAGTAGGGGCCAATATGCGAGGAATGTTGTAAAATACTGCATCCGAGATAATAGCCTGCCTTAGGTTAGGATATATAACGCTATAGACGTATATAATATCCCAACTGAGACGTACGGGGCGACACAAACGGGATTCTGTAAAATATTACCAGCGAGGGGCTAGATGGGTTAGGTTAGGTTGTGATACGTTATAGACGTATATAATGTTCCCACCGAGAAGTAGGGGCCGATATGCCAGGAATGTTGTAAAATACTGCATCCGAGATGATAGCCTGCCTTAGCTTAGGATATATAACGTTATAGACGTATACAATATCACAACTGAGGCGTACGGGACGACACAAACGGGATTCTGTAAAATATTACCAGCGAGGGGCTAGATGGGTTAGGTTAGGTTGTGATACGTTATAGACGTATATAATGTTCCCACCGAGAAGTAGGGGCCGGTATGCCAGGAATGTTGTAAAATACTGCATCCGAGATGATAGCCTGCCTTACGTTAGGACATATATCGCTGTAGACGTATATAATATCCCAACCGAGATGTACGCGGCGACAGGAACGGGATTCTGTAAAACATTACCAGCGAGGGGCTAGATGTGTTGGGTTAGGTTATATTACGTTACAGACGAATATAATGTTCCCACCGAGAAGTAGGGGCCGATACGCCAGGCATGATGTAAAATAATACATCCGAGATGTTAGCCTGCCTTAGGTTTGGATATACTACGCTATAGTCGTATATAATGTCCCAACCGAGACGTACGGGACGACACGAACGTGATTCTGTAAAATATTTCCAGCGAGGGGCTAGATGGGTTAGGTTAGGTTGTGATACGTTATAGACTTATATAATGTTCCCACCGAGAAGTAGGGTCCGATGCGGCAGGAATGTTGTAAAATACTACATCCGAGATGATAGCCTGCCTTAGGTTAGGATATACAACGCTGTAAACGTATATAATGTCCCAACCGAGACATACGGGACGACACGAACGGGATTCTGTAACTTATTACAAGCGAGGGGCTATATGTGTTAGGTTAGGTTATATTACGTTATAGACCTATATAATGTTCGAACCGAGAAGTAGGGGCCGATACGGCAGGAATGTTGTAAAATACTACATCCGAGATAATAGCCTGCCTTAGGTTAGGATATATATCGCTGTAGACGTATATAATATCCCAGCCGAGATGAACGGGACGTCACGAACGGGATTCTGTAAAACATTACCAGCGAGGGGCTAGATGTGTTAGGTTAGGTTATATTACGTCATAGACGAATATAATGTTCCCACCGAGAAGTAGAGGCCGATACGCCAGGCATGATGTAAAATACTACATCCGAGATGTTAGTCTGCCTTAGGTTAGGATATATAACGCTATAGTCGTATATAATGTCCCAACCGAGGTGTACGGGACGTCACGAACGGTATTCTGTAAAACATTACCAGCGAGGTTCTAGATGTGTTAGGTTAGGTTATATTACGTCATAGACGAATATAATGTTCCCACCGAGAAGTAGAGGCCGATACGCCAGGCATGATGTAAAATACTACATCCGAGATGTTAGTCTTCCTTAGGTTAGGATATATAACGCTATAGTCGTATATAATGTCCCAACCGAGACGTACGGGACGACACGAACGTGATTCTGTAAAACATTACCAGCGAGGGGCTAGATGTGTTAGTTGAGGGTGTGATACGTTATAGACGTATATAATGTTCCCACCGAGAAGTAGGGGCCAATATGCGAGGAATGTTGTAAAATACTGCATCCTTGATAATAGCCTACCTTAGATTAGGATATATAACGCTATAGACGTATATAATGTCCCAACCGAGACGTACGGGGCGACACGAACGTGATTCTGTAAAACATTACCAGCGAGGGGCTAGATGTGTTAGTTGAGGGTGTGATACGTTATAGACGTATATAATGTTCCCACCGAGAAGTAGGGGCTGATATGCCAGGAATGTTGTAAAATACTGCATCCGAGATGATAGCCTGCCTTAGGTTAGGATATATAACGCTATAGACGTATACAATATCACAACTGAGGCGTACGGGACGACACAAACGGGATTCTGTAAAATATTACCAGCGAGGGGCTAGATGGGTTAGGTTAGGTTGTGATACGTTATAGACGTATATAATGTTCCCACCGAGAAGTAGGGTCCGATGCGGCAGGAATGTTGTAAAATACTACATCCGAGATGATAGCCTGCCTTAGGTTAGGATATACAACGCTGTAAACGTATATAATGTCCCAACCGAGACATACGGGACGACACGAACGGGATTCTGTAACTTATTACAAGCGAGGGGCTATATGTGTTAGGTTAGGTTATATTACGTTATAGACCTATATAATGTTCGAACCGAGAAGTAGGGGCCGATACGGCAGGAATGTTGTAAAATACTACATCCGAGATGATAGCCTGCCTTAGGTTAGGATATATATCGCTGTAGACGTATATAACATCCCAGCCGAGATGAACGGGACGTCACGAACGGGATTCTGTAAAACATTACCAGCGAGGGGCTAGATGTGTTAGGTTAGGTTATATTACGTCATAGACGAATATAATGTTCCCACCGAGAAGTAGAGGCCGATACGCCAGGCATGATGTAAAATACTACATCCGAGATGTTAGTCTGCCTTAGGTTAGGATATATAACGCTATAGTCGTATATAATGTCCCAACCGAGACGTACGGGACGACACGAACGTGATTCTGTAAAACATTACCAGCGAGGGGCTAGATGTGTTAGTTGAGGGTGTGATACGTTATAGACGTATATAATGTTCCCACCGAGAAGTAGGGGCCAATATGCGAGGAATGTTGTAAAATACTGCATCCGAGATAATAGCCTACCTTAGATTAGGATATATAACGCTATAGACGTATATAATATCCCAACTGAGACGTACGGGACGACACAAACGGGATTCTGTAAAATATTACCAGCGAGGGGCTAGATGGGTTAGGTTAGGTTGTGATACGTTATAGACGTATATAATGTTCCCACCGAGAAGTAGGGGCCGATATGCCAGGAATGTTGTAAAATACTGCATCCGAGATGATAGCCTGCCTTAGCTTAGGATATATAACGCTATAGACGTATATAATATCCCAACTGGGACGTACGGGACGACACAAACGGGATTCTGTAAAATATTACCAGCGAGGGACTAGATGGGTTAGGTTAGGTTATGTTACGTTATAGACGTATATAATGTTCCCACCGAGAAGTAGAGGCCGATACGCCAGGAGTGTTGTAAAATACTGCATCCGAGATGATAGCCTGCCTTAGGTTAGGATATATAACGCTATAGACGTATATAATATCCCAGCTGAGACGTACGGGACGACACAAACGGGATTCTGTAAAATATTACCAGCGAGAGGCTAGATGGGTTAGGTTAGGTTGTGATACGTTATAGACGTATATAATGTTCCCACCGAGAAGTAGGGGCCGATACGGCAGAAATGTTGTAAAATACTACATCCGAGATGACAGCCTGCCTTAGGTTAGGATATATAACGCTATAGACGTATATAATATTCCAACCGAGATGTACGGGACGTCACGAACGGGATTCTGTAAAACATTACCAGCGAGGGGCTAGATGTGTTAGGTTAGGTTATATTACGTCATAGACGAATATAATGTTCCCACCGAGAAGTAGAGGCCGATACGCCAGGCATGATGTAAAATACTACATCCGAGATGTTAGTCTTCCTTAGGTTAGGATATATAACGCTATAGTCGTATATAATGTCCCAACCGATACGTATGGGACGACACGAACGTGATTCTGTAAAACATTACCAGCGAGGGGCTAGATGTGTTAGGTTAGGTTATATTACGTTATAGACCTATATAATGTTCCCACCGAGAAGTAGGGGCCGATACGGCAGGAATGTTGTAAAATACTACATCCGAGATGATAGCCTGCCTTAGGTTAGGATATATAACGCTATAGACGTATATAATATTCCAACCGAGATGTACGGGACGTCACGAACGGGATTCTGTAAAACATTACCAGCGAGGGGCTAGATGTCGTAGGTTAGGTTATATTACGTTATAGATCTATATAATATTGCCACCGAGAAGTAGAGGCCGATACGCCAGGAATGTTGTAAAATACTACATCCGAGAGGTTAGCCTGCCTTACGTTAGGATATATATCGCTGTAGACGTATATAATATCCCAACCGAGATGTACGGGACGTCACGAACGGTATTCTGTAAAACATTACCAGCGAGGTTCTAGATGTGTTAGGTTAGGTTATATTACGTCATAGACGAATATAATGTTCCCACCGCGAAGTAGAGGCCGATACGCCAGGCATGATGTAAAATACTACATCCGAGATGTTAGTCTGCCTTAGGTTAGGATATATAACGCTATAGTCGTATATAGTGTCCCAACCGAGACGTACGGGACGACACGAACGTGATTCTGTAAAACATTACCGGAGAGGGGCTAGATGTGTTAGTTTAGGTTGTGATACGTTATAGACGTATATAATGTTCCCACCGAGAAGTAGGGGCTGATATGCCAGGAATGTTGTAAAATACTGCATCCGAGATGATAACCTGCCTTAGGTTAGGATATATAACGCTATAGACGTATACAATATCACAACTGAGGCGTACGGGACGACACAAACGGGATTCTGTAAAATATTACCAGCGAGAGGCTAGATGGGTTAGGTTAGGTTGTGATACGTTATAGACGTATATAATGTTCCCACCGAGAAGTAGGGGCCGATATGCCAGGAATGTTGTAAAATACTGCATCCGAAATGATAGCCTGCCTTAGGTTATGATATACAACGCTGTAAACGTATATAATATCCCAGCTGAGACGTACGGGACGACACAAACGGGATTCTGTAAAATATTACCAGCGAGGGGCTAGATGTGTTAGGTTAGGTTATATTACGTTACAGACGAATATAATGTTCCCACCGAGAAGTAGAGGCCGATACGCCAGGAATGTTGTAAAATACTACATCCGAGATGATAGCCTGCCTTAGGTTAGGATATATAACGCTATAGACGTATATAATATTCCAACCGAGATGTACGGGACGTCACGAACGGGATTCTGTAAAACATTACCAGCGAGGGGCTAGATGTGGTAGGTTAGGTTATATTACGTTATAGATCTATATAATATTGCCACCGAGAAGTAGAGGCCGATACGCCAGGAATGTTGTAAAATACTACATCCGAGAGGTTAGCCTGCCTTACGTTAGGATATATATCGCTGTGGACGTATATAATATCCCAACCGAGATGTACGGGACGTCACGAACGGTATTCTGTAAAACATTACCAGCGAGGTTCTAGATGTGTTAGGTTAGGTTATATTACGTCATAGACGAATATAATGTTCCCACCGAGAAGTAGAGGCCGATACGCCAGGCATGATGTAAAATACTACATCCGAGATGTTAGTCTGCCTTAGGTTAGGATATATAACGCTATAGTCGTATATAATGTCCCAACCGATACGTATGGGACGACACGAACGTGATTCTGTAAAACATTACCAGCGAGGGGCTAGATGTGTTAGGTTAGGTTATATTACGTTATAGACCTATATAATGTTCCCACCGAGAAGTAGGGGCCGATACGGCAGGAATGTTGTAAAATACTACATCCGAGATGATAGCCTGCCTTAGCTTAGGATATATAACGCTATAGATGTATATAATATCCCAACTGGGACGTACGGGACGTCACGAACGGTATTCTGTAAAACATTACCAGCGAGGTTCTAGATGTGTTAGGTTAGGTTATATTACGTCATAGACGAATATAATGTTCCCACCGCGAAGTAGAGGCCGATACGCCAGGCATGGTGTAAAATACTACATCCGAGATGTTAGTCTGCCTTAGGTTAGGATATATAACGCTATAGTCGTATATAGTGTCCCAACCGAGACGTACGGGACGACACGAACGTGATTCTGTAAAACATTACCATAGAGGGGCTAGATGTGTTAGTTTAGGTTGTGATACGTTATAGACGTATATAATGTTCCCACCGAGAAGTAGGGGCCGATATGCCAGGAATGTTGTAAAATACTGCATCCGAGATGATAGCCTGCCTTAGCTTAGGATATATAACGCTATAGATGTATATAATATCCCAACTGGGACGTACGGGACGACAGGAACGGGATTCTGTAAAACATTACCAGCGAGGTTCTAGATGTGTCAGGTTAGGTTATATTACGTCATAGACGAATATAATGATCCCACCGAGAAGTAGAGGCCGATACGCCATGCATGATGTAAAATACTACATCCGAGATGTTAGTCTTCCTTAGGTTAGGATATATAACGCTATAGTCGTATATAATGTCCCAACCGAGACGTACGGGACGACACGAACGTGATTCTGTAAAACATTACCAGCGAGGGGCTAGATGTGTTAGTTTAGGTTGTGATACGTTATAAACGTATATAATGTTCCCACCGAGAAGTAGGGGCCGATATGCCAGGAATGTTGTAAAATACTGCATCCGAGATCATAGCCTGCCTTAGGTTAGTATATATAACGCTATAGACGTATATAATATCCCAACCGAGACTTACGGGACGATACGAACGGGATTCTGTAAAACATTACCAGCAAGGGGCTAGATGTGTTACGTTAGGTTATATTACGTTATAGACCTATACAATGTTCCCACCGAGAAGTAGGGGCCGATACGGCAGAAATGTTGTAAAATACTACATCCGAGATGACAGCCTGCCTTAGGTTAGGATATATAACGCTATAGACGTATATAATATTCCAACCGAGATGTACGGGACGTCACGAACGGGATTCTGTAAAACATTACCAGCGAGGGGGAGATGTGTTAGGTTAGGTTATATTACGTCATAGACGAATATAATGTTCCCACCGAGAAGTAGAGGCCGATACGCCAGGCATGATGTAAAATACTACATCCGAGATGTTAGTCTGCCTTAGGTTAGGACATATAACGCTATAGTCGTATATAATGTCCCAACCGATACGTATGTGACGACACGAACGTGATTCTGTAAAACATTACCAGCGAGGGGCTAGATGTGTTAGGTTAGGTTATATTACGTTACAGACGAATATAATGTTCCCACCGAGAAGTAGAGGCCGATACGCTAGGAATGTTGTAAAATACTACATCCGAGATGTCATCCTGCTTCACGTTAGGATCTATATCGCTGTAGACGTATATAATATCCCAACCGAGATGTACGGGACGACAGGAACGGGATTCTGTAAAACATTACCTGCGAGGTTCTAGATGTGTTAGGTTAGGTTATATTACATTATAGACGAATATAATGTTCCCACCGAGAAGTAGGGGCCGATACGCCAGGCATGATGTAAAATAATACATCCGAGATGTTAGCCTGCCTTAGGTTTGGATATACAACGCTATAGTCGTATATAATGTCCCAACCGAGACGTACGGGACGACACGAACGTGATTCTGTAAAATATTTCCAGCGAGGGGCTAGATGGGTTAGGTTAGGCTGTGATACGTTATAGACTTATATAATGTTCCCACCGAGAAGTAGGGTCCGATGCGGCAGGAATGTTGTAAAATACTACATCCGAGATGATAGCCTGCCTTAGGTTAGGATATATATCGCTGTAGACGTATATAATATCCCAGCCGAGATGAACGGGACGTCACGAACGGGATTCTGTAAAACATTACCAGCGAGGGGCTAGATCTGTTAGGTTAGGTTATATTACGTTACAGGCGAATATAATGCTCCCACCGAGAAGTAGAGGCGGATACGCCAGGAATGTTGTAAAATACTACATCCGAGATGTTAGCCTGCCTCACGTTAGGATATATATCGCTGTAGACGTATATAATATCCCAACCGAGATGTAGGGGACGACAGGAACGGGATTCTGTAAAACATTACCTGCGAGGGGCTAGATGTGTTAGGTTAGGTCATATTAAGTTATAGACCTATATAATGTTCCCACCGAGAAGTAGGGGCCAATATGCGAGGAATGTTGTAAAATACTGCATCCGAGATAATAGCCTGCCTTAGGTTAAGATATATAACGCTATAGACGTATATAATATCCCAACTGAGACGTACGGGACGACACAAACGGGATTCTGTAAAATATTACCAGCGAGGGGCTAGATGGGTTAGGTTAGGTTGTGATACGTTATAGACGTATATAATGTTCCCACCGAGAAGTAGGGGCCGATATGCCAGGAATGTTGTAAAATACTGCATCCGAGATGATAGCCTGCCTTAGCTTAGGATATATACGGCTATAGACGTATATAATATCCCAACTGGGACGTACGGGACGACACAAACGGGATTCTGTAAAATATTACCAGCGAGGGGCTAGATGGGTTAGGTTAGGTTATGTTACGTTATAGACGTATATAATGTTCCCACCGAGAAGTAGGGGCCGATATGCCAGGAATGTTGTAAAATACTGCATCCGAGATGATAGCCTGCCTTAGCTTAGGATATATAACGCTATAGACGTATATAATATCCCAACTGGGACGTACGGGACGACACAAACGGGATTCTGTAAAATATTACCAGCGAGGGGCTAGATGGGTTAGGTTAGGTTATGTTACGTTATAGACGTATATAATGTTCCCACCGAGAAGTAGAGGCCGATACGCCAGGAGTGTTGTAAAATACTGCATCCGAGATGATAGCCTGCCTTAGGTTAGGATATATAACGCTATAGACGTATATAATATCCCAGCTGAGACGTACGGGACGACACAAACGGGATTCTGTAAAATATTACCAGCGAGAGGCTAGATGGGTTAGGTTAGGTTGTGATACGTTATAGACGTATATAATGTTCCCACCGAGAAGTAGGGGCCGATACGGCAGAAATGTTGTAAAATACTACATCCGAGATGACAGCCTGCCTTAGGTTAGGATATATAACGCTATAGACGTATATAATATTCCAACCGAGATGTACGGGACGTCACGAACGGGATTCTGTAAAACATTACCAGCGAGGGGCTAGATGTGTTAGGTTAGGTTATATTACGTCATAGACGAATATAATGTTCCCACCGAGAAGTAGAGGCCGATACGCCAGGCATGATGTAAAATACTACATCCGAGATGTTAGTCTGCCTTAGGTTAGGATATATAACGCTATAGTCGTATATAATGTCCCAACCGATACGTATGGGACGACACGAACGTGATTCTGTAAAACATTACCAGCGAGGGGCTAGATGTGTTAGGTTAGGTTATATTACGTTATAGACCTATATAATGTTCCCACCGAGAAGTAGGGGCCGATACGGCAGGAATGTTGTAAAATACTACATCCGAGATGATAGCCTGCCTTAGGTTAGGATATATAACGCTATAGACGTATATAATATTCCAACCGAGATGTACGGGACGTCACGAACGGGATTCTGTAAAACATTACCAGCGAGGGGCTAGATGTCGTAGGTTAGGTTATATTACGTTATAGATCTATATAATATTGCCACCGAGAAGTAGAGGCCGATACGCCAGGAATGTTGTAAAATACTACATCCGAGAGGTTAGCCTGCCTTACGTTAGGATATATATCGCTGTAGACGTATATAATATCCCAACCGAGATGTACGGGACGTCACGAACGGTATTCTGTAAAACATTACCAGCGAGGTTCTAGATGTGTTCGGTTAGGTTATATTACGTCATAGACGAATATAATGTTCCCACCGCGAAGTAGAGGCCGATACGCCAGGCATGATGTAAAATACTACATCCGAGATGTTAGTCTGCCTTAGGTTAGGATATATAACGCTATAGTCGTATATAGTGTCCCAACCGAGACGTACGGGGCGACACGAACGTGATTCTGTAAAACATTACCAGAGAGGGGCTAGATGTGTTAGTTTAGGTTGTGATACGTTATAGACGTATATAATGTTCCCACCGAGAAGTAGGGGCTGATATGCCAGGAATGTTGTAAAATACTGCATCCGAGATGATAACCTGCCTTAGGTTAGGATATATAACGCTATAGACGTATACAATATCACAACTGAGGCGTACGGGACGACACAAACGGGATTCTGTAAAATGTTACCAGCGAGAGGCTAGATGGGTTAGGTTAGGTTGTGATACGTTATAGACGTATATAATGTTCCCACCGAGAAGTAGGGGCCGATATGCCAGGAATGTTGTAAAATACTGCATCCGAAATGATAGCCTGCCTTAGGTTATGATATACAACGCTGTAAACGTATATAATGTCACAACCGAGACATACGGGACGACACCAACGGGATTCTGTAAAATATTACCAGCGAGGGGCTAGATGGGTTACGTTAGGTTGTGATACGTCATAGACGTATATAATGTTCCCACCGAGAAGTAGGGGCCGATATGCCAGGAATGTTGTAAAATACTGCATCCGAGATGATAGCCTGCCTTAGGTTAGGATATATAACGCTATAGACGTATATAATATCCCAGCTGAGACGTACGGGACGACACAAACGGGATTCTGTAAAATATTGCCAGCGAGGGGCTAGATGTGTTAGGTTAGGTTATATTACGTTACAGACGAATATAATGTTCCCACCGAGAAGTAGAGGCCGATACGCCAGGAATGTTGTAAAATACTACATCCGAGATGATAGCCTGCCTTAGGTTAGGATATATAACGCTATAGACGTATATAATATTCCAACCGAGATGTACGGGACGTCACGAACGGGATTCTGTAAAACATTACCAGCGAGGGGCTAGATGTGGTAGGTTAGGTTATATTACGTTATAGATCTATATAATATTGCCACCGAGAAGTAGAGGCCGATACGCCAGGAATGTTGTAAAATACTACATCCGAGAGGTTAGCCTGCCTTACGTTAGGATATATATCGCTGTGGACGTATATAATATCCCAACCGAGATGTACGGGACGTCACGAACGGTATTCTGTAAAACATTACCAGCGAGGTTCTAGATGTGTTAGGTTAGGTTATATTACGTCATAGACGAATATAATGTTCCCACCGAGAAGTAGAGGCCGATACGCCAGGCATGATGTAAAATACTACATCCGAGATGTTAGTCTGCCTTAGGTTAGGATATATAACGCTATAGTCGTATATAATGTCCCAACCGATACATATGGGACGACACGAACGTGATTCTGTAAAACATTACCAGCGAGGGGCTAGATGTGTTAGGTTAGGTTATATTACGTTATAGACCTATATAATGTTCCCACCGAGAAGTAGGGGCCGATACGGCAGGAATGTTGTAAAATACTACATCCGAGATGATAGCCTGCCTTAGGTTAGGATATATAACGCTATAGACGTATATAATATTCCAACCGAGATGTACGGGACGTCACGAACGGGATTCTGTAAAACATTACCAGCGAGGGGCTAGATGTGGTAGGTTAGGTTATATTACGTTATAGATCTATATAATATTGCCACCGAGAAGTAGAGGCCGATACGCCAGGAATGTTGTAAAATACTACATCCGAGAGGTTAGCCTGCCTTACGTTAGGATATATATCGCTGTAGACGTATATAATATCCCAACCGAGATGTACGGGACGTCACGAACGGTATTCTGTAAAACATTACCAGCGAGGGGCTAGATGTGTTAGTTTAGGTTGTGATACGTTATAGACGTATATAATGTTCCCACCGAGAAGTAGGGGCCGATATGCCAGGAATGTTGTAAAATACTGCATCCGAGATGATAGCCTGCCTTAGCTTAGGATATATAACGCTATAGATGTATATAATATCCCAACTGGGACGTACGGGACGACACAAACGGGATTCTGTAAAATATTACCAGCGAGGGGCTAGATGGGTTAGGTTAGGTTATGTTACGTTATAGACGTATATAATGTTCCCACCGAGAAGTAGAGGCCGATACGCCAGGAGTGTTGTAAAATACTGCATCCGAGATGATAGCCTGCCTTAGGTTAGGATATATAACGCTATAGACGTATATAATATCCCAGCTGAGACGTACGGGACGACACAAACGGGATTCTGTAAAATATTACCAGCGAGAAGCTAGATGGGTTACGTTAGGTTGTGATACGTCATAGACGTATATAATGTTCCCACCGAGAAGTAGGGGCCGATATGCCAGGAATGTTGTAAAATACTGCATCCGAGATAATAGCCTGCCTTACGTTAGGACATATATCGCTGTAGACGTATATAATATCCCAACCGAGATGTACGCGGCGACAGGAACGGGATTCTGTAAAACATTACCAGCGAGGGGCTAGATGTGTTAGGTTAGGTTATATTACGTTACTGACGAATATAATGTTCCCACCGAGAAGTAGAGGCCGATACGCTAGGAATGTTGTAAAATACTACATCCGAGATGTCATCCTGCTTCACGTTAGGATCTATATCGCTGTAGACGTATATAATATCCCAACCGAGATGTACGGGACGACAGGAACGGGATTCTGTAAAACATTACCTGCGAGGTTCTAGATGTGTTAGGTTAGGTTATATTACATTATAGACGAATATAATGTTCCCACCGAGTGTAGGGGCCGATACGCCAGGCATGATGTAAAATAATACATCCGAGATGTTAGCCTGCCTTAGGTTTGGATATACAACGCTATAGTCGTATATAATGTCCCAACCGAGACGTACGGGACGACACGAACGTGATTCTGTAAAATATTTCCAGCGAGGGGCTAGATGGGTTAGGTTAGGTTGTGATACGTTATAGACTTATATAATGTTCCCACCGAGAAGTAGGGTCCGATGCGGCAGGAATGTTGTAAAATACTACATCCGAGATGATAGCCTGCCTTAGGTTAGGATATACAACGCTGTAAACGTATATAATGTCCCAACCGAGACATACGGGACGACACGAACGGGATTCTGTAACTTATTACAAGCGAGGGGCTAGATGTGTTAGGTTAGGTTATATTACGTTATAGACCTATATAATGTTCGAACCGAGAAGTAGGGGCCGATACGGCAGGAATGTTGTAAAATACTACATCCGAGATGATAGCCTGCCTTAGGTTAGGATATATATCGCTGTAGACGTA
The DNA here is from genome assembly GCA_963969225.1 of Xylocopa violacea. Lineage (NCBI taxonomy): Eukaryota > Metazoa > Arthropoda > Insecta > Hymenoptera > Apidae > Xylocopa > Xylocopa violacea. Next base: position 5,780,128 of record CAXAJV010000013.1, read on the forward strand.
TATAATATCCCAGCCGAGATGAACGGGACGTCACGAACGGGATTCTGTAAAACATTACCAGCGAGGGGCTAGATGTGTTAGGTTAGGTTATATTACGATACAGGCGAATATAATGCTCCCACCGAGAAGTAGAGGCGGATACGCCAGGAATGTTGTAAAATACTACATCCGAGATGTTAGCCTGCCTCACGTTAGGATATATATCGCTGTAGACGTATATAATATCCCAACCGAGATGTAGGGGACGACAGGAACGGGATTCTGTAAAACATTACCTGCGAGGGGCTAGATGTGTTAGGTTAGGTCATATTAAGTTATAGACCTATATAATGTTCCCACCGAGAAGTAGGGGCCAATATGCGAGGAATGTTGTAAAATACTGCATCCGAGATGATAGCCTGCCTTAGGTTAGGATATATAACGCTATAGACGTATATAATATTCCAACCGAGATGTACGGGACGTCACGAACGGGATTCTGTAAAACATTACCAGCGAGGGGCTAGATGTGGTAGGTTAGGTTATATTACGTTATAGATCTCTATAATATTGCCACCGAGATGTAGAGGCCGATACGCCAGGAATGTTGTAAAATACTACATCCGAGAGGTTAGCCTGACTTACGTTAGGATATATATCGCTGTAGACGTATATAATATCCCAACCGAGATGTACGGGACGTCACGAACGGTATTCTGTAAAACATTACCAGCGAGGTTCTAGATGTGTTAGGTTAGGTTATATTACGTCATAGACGAATATAATGTTCCCACCGCGAAGTAGAGGCCGATACGCCAGGCATGATGTAAAATACTACATCCGAGATGTTAGTCTGCCTTTGGTTATGATAAATAACGCTATAGTCGTATATAGTGTCCCAACCGAGACGTACGGGACGACACGAACGTGATTCTGTAAAACATTACCAGAGAGGGGCTAGATGTGTTAGTTTAGGTTGTGATACGTTATAGACGTATATAATGTTCCCACCGAGAAGTAGGGGCTGATATGCCAGGAATGTTGTAAAATACTGCATCCGAGATGATAGCCTGCCTTAGGTTAGGATATATAACGCTATAGACGTATACAATATCACAACTGAGGCGTACGGGACGACACAAACGGGATTCTGTAAAATATTACCAGCGAGGGGCTAGATGGGTTAGGTTAGGTTGTGATACGTTATAGACGTATATAATGTTCCCACCGAGAAGTAGGGGCCGGTATGCCAGGAATGTTGTAAAATACTGCATCCGAGATGATAGCCTGCCTTACGTTAGAACATATATCGCTGTAGACGTATATAATATCCCAACCGAGATGTACGCGGCGACAGGAACGTGATTCTGCAAAACATTACCAGCGAGGGGCTAGATGTGTTAGTTTAGGTTGTGATACGTTATAGACGTATATAATGTTCCCACCGAGAAGTAGGGGCCGATATGCCAGGAATGTTGTAAAATACTGCATCCGAGATGATAGCCTGCCTTAGGTTAGGATATATAACGCTATAGACGTATATAATATCCCAGCTGAGACGTACGGGACGACACGAACGGGATTCTGTAAAACATTACCAGCGAGGGGCTAGATGGGTTAGGTCAGGTTGTGATACGTTATAGACGTATATAATGTTCCCACCGAGAAGTAGGGGCCGATACGCCAGGCATGATGTAAAATAATACATCCGAGATGTTAGCCTGCCTTAGGTTTGGATATACAACGCTGTAAACGTATATAATGTCCCAACCGAGACATACGGGACGACACGAACGGGATTCTGTAAAATATTACAAGCGAGGGGCTAGATGTGTTAGGTTAGGTTATATTACGTTATAGACCTATATAATGTGCGAACCGAGAAGTAGGGGCCGATACGGCAGGAATGTTGTAAAATACTACATCCGAGATGATAGCCTGCCTTAGGTTAGGATATATATCGCTGTAGACGTATATAATATCCCAGCCGAGATGAACGGGACGTCACGAACGGGATTCTGTAAAACATTACCAGCGAGGGGCTAGATGCGTTAGGTTAGGTTATATTACGTTACAGGCGAATATAATGCTCCCACCGAGAAGTAGAGGCGGATACGCCAGGAATGTTGTAAAATACTACATCCGAGATGTTAGCCTGCCTCACGTTAGGATATATATCGCTGTAGACGTATATAATATCCCAACCGAGATGTACGGGACGACAGGAACGGGATTCTGTAAAACATTACCTGCGAGGGGCTAGATGTGTTAGGTTAGGTCATATTAAGTTATAGACCTATATAATGTTCCCACCGAGAAATAGGGGCCGATACGCCAGGAATGTTGTAAAATACTACATCCGAGATGATAGCCTGCCTTAGGTTAGGATATATAACGCTATAGACGTATATAATATCCCAACCGAGATGTACGGGACGTCACGAACGGTATTCTGTAAAACATTACCAGCGAGGTTCTAGATGTGTTAGGTTAGGTTATATTACGTCATAGGCGAATATAATGTTCCCACCGAGAAGTAGAGGCCGATACGCCAGGCATGATGTAAAATACTACATCCGAGATGTTAGTCTGCCTTAGGTTAGGATAAATAACGCTATAGTCGTATATAATATCCCAACCGAGACGTACCGGACGACACTAACGTGATTCTGTAAAACATTACCAGCGAGGGGCTAGATGTGATAGGTTAGGTTATATTAAGTTATAGACCTATATAATGTTCCCACCGAGAAATAGGGGCCGATACGCCAGGAATGTTGTAAAATACTACATCAGAGATGATAGCCTGCCTTAGGTTAGGATATATAACGCTATAGACGTATACAATATCCCAACCGAGATGTACGGGACGGCACGAACGTGATTCTGTAAAACATTACCAGCGAGGGGCTAGATGTGTTAGGTTAGGTTATATTACGTTACAGACGAATATAATGTTCCCACCGAGAAGTAGGGGCCGATATACTAGGAATGTTGTAAAATACTGCATCCGAGATGATAGCCTGCCTTAGGTTAGGATATATAACGCTATAGACGTATATAGTATCCCAACTGAGACGTACGGGACGACACAAACGCGATTCTGTAAAATATTACCAGCGAGGGGCTAGATGGGTTAGGTTTGGTTGTGATACGTTATAGACGTATATAATGTTCCCACCGAGAAGTAGGGGCCGATACGGCAGAAATGTTGTAAAATACTACATCCGAGATGACAGCCTGCCTTAGGTTAGGATATATAACGCTATAGACGTATATAATATTCCAACCGAGATGTACGGGACGTCACGAACGGGATTCTGTAAAACATTACCAGCGAGGGGCTAGATGTGTTAGGTTAGGTTATATTACGTCATAGACGAATATAATGTTCCCACCGAGAAGTAGAGGCCGATACGCCAGGCATGATGTAAAATACTACATCCGAGATGTTAGTCTGCCTTAGGTTAGGATATATAACGCTATAGTCGTATATCATGTCCCAACCGATACGTATGGGACGACACGAACGTGATTCTGTAAAACATTACCAGCGAGGGGCTAGATGTGTTAGGTTAGGTTATATTACGTTATAGACCTATATAATGTTCCCACCGAGAAGTAGGGGCCGATACGGCAGGAATGTTGTAAAATACTACATCCGAGATGATAGCCTGCCTTAGGTTAGGATATATAACGCTATAGACGTATATAATATTCCAACCGAGATGTACGGGACGTCACGAACGGGATTCTGTAAAACATTACCAGCGAGGGGCTAGATGTGGTAGGTTAGGTTATATTACGTTATAGATCTCTATAATATTGCCACCGAGATGTAGAGGCCGATACGCCAGGAATGTTGTAAAATACTACATCCGAGAGGTTAGCCTGACTTACGTTAGGATATATATCGCTGTAGACGTATATAATATCCCAACCGAGATGTACGGGACGTCACGAACGGTATTCTGTAAAACATTACCAGCGAGGTTCTAGATGTGTTAGGTTAGGTTATATTACGTCATAGACGAATATAATGTTCCCACCGCGAAGTAGAGGCCGATACGCCAGGCATGATGTAAAATACTACATCCGAGATGTTAGTCTGCCTTTGGTTAGGATAAATAACGCTATAGTCGTATATAGTGTCCCAACCGAGACGTACGGGACGACACGAACGTGATTCTGTAAAACATTACCAGAGAGGGGCTAGATGTGTTAGTTTAGGTTGTGATACGTTATAGACGTATATAATGTTCCCACCGAGAAGTAGGGGCTGATATGCCAGGAATGTTGTAAAATACTGCATCCGAGATGATAGCCTGCCTTAGGTTAGGATATATAACGCTATAGACGTATACAATATCACAACTGAGGCGTACGGGACGACACAAACGGGATTCTGTAAAATATTACCAGCGAGGGGCTAGATGGGTTAGGTTAGGTTGTGATACGTTATAGACGTATATAATGTTCCCACCGAGAAGTAGGGGCCGGTATGCCAGGAATGTTGTAAAATACTGCATCCGAGATGATAGCCTGCCTTACGTTAGAACATATATCGCTGTAGACGTATATAATATCCCAACCGAGATGTACGCGGCGACAGGAACGGGATTCTGTAAAACATTACCAGCGAGGGGCTAGATGTGTTAGGTTAGGTTATATTACGTTACAGACGAATATAATGTTCCCACCGAGAAGTAGAGGCCGATACGCTAGGAATGTTGTAAAATACTACATCCGAGATGTCATCCTGCCTCACGTTAGGATCTATATCGCTGTAGACGTATATAATATCCCAACCGAGATGTACGGGACGACAGGAACGGGATTCTGTAAAACATTACCTGCGAGGTTCTAGATGTGTTAGGTTAGGTTATATTACATTATAGACGAATATAATGTTCCCACCGAGAAGTAGGGGCCGATACGCCAGGCATGATGTAAAATAATACATCCGAGATGTTAGCCTGCCTTAGGTTTGGATATACAACGCTGTAAACGTATATAATGTCCCAACCGAGACATACGGGACGACACGAACGGGATTCTGTAAAATATTACAAGCGAGGGGCTAGATGTGTTAGGTTAGGTTATATTACGTTATAGACCTATATAATGTTCGAACCGAGAAGTAGGGGCCGATACGGCAGGAATGTTGTAAAATACTACATCCGAGATGATAGCCTGCCTTAGGTTAGGATATATATCGCTGTAGACGTATATAATATCCCAGCCGAGATGAACGGGACGTCACGAACGGGATTCTGTAAAACATTACCAGCGAGGGGCTAGATGTGTTAGGTTAGGTTATATTACGTTACAGGCGAATATAATGCTCCCACCGAGAAGTAGAGGCGGATACGCCAGGAATGTTGTAAAATACTACATCCGAGATGTTAGCCTGCCTCACGTTAGGATATATATCGCTGTAGACGTATATAATATCCCAACCGAGATGTACGGGACGACAGGAACGGGATTCTGTAAAACATTACCTGCGAGGGGCTAGATGTGTTAGGTAAGGTCATATTAAGTTATAGACCTATATAACGTTCCCACCGAGAAATAGGTGCCGATACGCCAGGAATGTTGTAAAATACTACATCCGAGATGATAGCCTGCCTTAGGTTAGGATATATAACGCTATAGACGTATATAATATCCCAACCGAGATGTACGGGACGTCACGAACGGTATTCTGTAAAACATTACCAGCGAGGTTCTAGATGTGTTAGGTTAGGTTATATTACGTCATAGGCGAATATAATGTTCCCACCGAGAAGTAGAGGCCGATACGCCAGGCATGATGTAAAATACTACATCCGAGATGTTAGTCTGTCTTAGGTTAGGATAAATAACGCTATAGTCGTATATAATATCCCAACCGAGACGTACCGGACGACACTAACGTGATTCTGTAAAACATTACCAGCGAGGGGCTAGATGTGATAGGTTAGGTTATATTAAGTTATAGACCTATATAATGTTCCCACCGAGAAATAGGGGCCGATACGCCAGGAATGTTGTAAAATACTACATCCGAGATGATAGCCTGCCTTAGGTTAGGATATATAACGCTATAGACGTATATAATATCCCAACCGAGACTTACGGGACGATACGAACGGGATTCTGTAAAACATTACCAGCAAGGGGCTAGATGTGTTACGTTAGGTTATATTACGTTATAGACCTATATAATGTTCCCACCGAGAAGTAGGGGCCGATACGCCAGGAATTTTGTAAAATACTACATCCGAGATGTTAGTCTGCCTTAGGTTAGGATATATAACGCTATAGTCGTATATAATGTCCCAACCGAGACGTACGGGACGACACGAACGTGATTCTGTAAAACATTACCAGCGAGGGGCTAGATGTGTTAGTTGAGGGTGTGATACGTTATAGACGTATATAATGTTCCCACCGAGAAGTAGGGGCCAATATGCGAGGAATGTTGTAAAATACTGCATCCGAGATAATAGCCTGCCTTAGGTTAGGATATATAACGCTATAGACGTATATAATATCCCAACTGAGACGTACGGGACGACACAAACGGGATTCTGTAAAATATTACCAGCGAGGGGCTAGATGGGTTAGGTTAGGTTGTGATACGTTATAGACGTATATAATGTTCCCACCGAGAAGTAGGGGCCGATATGCCAGGAATGTTGTAAAATACTGCATCCGAGATGATAGCCTGCCTTAGCTTAGGATATATAACGCTATAGACGTATATAATATCCCAACTGGGACGTACGGGACGACACAAACGGGATTCTGTAAAATATTACCAGCGAGGGGCTAGATGGGTTAGGTTAGGTTATGTTACGTTATAGACGTATATAATGTTCCCACCGAGAAGTAGAGGCCGATACGCCAGGAGTGTTGTAAAATACTGCATCCGAGATGATAGCCTGCCTTAGGTTAGGATATATAACGCTATAGACGTATATAATATCCCAGCTGCGACGTACGGGACGACACAAACGGGATTCTGTAAAATATTACCAGCGAGAGGCTAGATGGGTTAGGTTAGGTTGTGATACGTTATAGACGTATATAATGTTCCCACCGAGAAGTAGGGGCCGATATGCCAGGAATGTTGTAAAATACTGCATCCGAAATGATAGCCTGCCTTAGGTTAGGATATATAACGCTATAGACGTATACAATATCCCAACCGAGATGTACGGGACGACACGAACGTGATCCTGTAAAACATTACCAGCGAGGGGCTAGATGTGTTAGTTTAGGTAGTGATACGTTATAGACGTATATAATGTTCCCACCGAGAAGTAGGGGCCGATATGCCAGGAATGTTGTAAAATACTGCATCCGAGATGATAGCCTGCCTTAGGTTAGTATATATAACGCTATAGACGTATATAGTATCCCAACTGAGACGTACGGGACGACACAAACGGGATTCTGTAAAATATTACCAGCGAGGGGCTAGATGGGTTAGGTTTGGTTGTGGTACGTTATAGACGTATATAATGTTCCCACCGAGAAGTAGGGGCCGATATGCCAGGAATGTTGTAAAATACTGCATCCGAGATGATAGCCTGCCTTAGGTTAGGATATATAAGGCTATAGACGTATATAATATTCCAACCGAGATGTTCGGGACGTCACGAACGGGATTCCGTAAAACATTACCAGCGAGGGGCTAGATGTGTTAGGTTAGGTTATATTACGTTACAGACGAATATAATGTTCCCACCGAGAAGTAGAGGCCGATACGCCAGGCATGATGTAAAATACTACATCCGACATGTTAGTCTGTTTAGGTTAGGATATATAACGCTATAGTCGTACATAATGTCCCAACCGAGACGTACCGGACGACACGAACGTGATTCTGTAAAACATTACCAGCGAGGGGCTAGATGTGTTAGGTTAGGTTATATTACGTTACAGACGAATATAATGTTCCCACCGAGAAGTAGGGGCCGATATGCCAGGATTGTTGTAAAATACTGCATCCGAGATGATAGCCTGCCTTAGGTTAGGATATATAACGCTATAGACGTATATAATATCCCAACTGAGACATACGGGACGACATAAACGGTATTCTGTAAAGTATTTCCAGCGAGGGGCTAGATGGGTTAGGTTAGGTTGTGATACGTTATAGACGTATATAATGTTCCCACCGAGAAATAGGGGCCGATACGCCAGGAATGTTGTAAAATACTACATCCGAGATGATAGCCTGCCTTAGGTTAGGATATATAACGCTATAGACGTATATAATATCCCAACCGAGGTGTACGGGACGTCACGAACGGTATTCTGTAAAACATTACCAGCGAGGTTCTAGATGTGTTAGGTTAGGTTATATTACGTCATAGACGAATATAATGTTCCCACCGAGAAGTAGAGGCCGATACGCCAGGCATGATGTAAAATACTACATCCGAGATGTTAGTCTTCCTTAGGTTAGGATATATAACGCTATAGTCGTATATAATGTCCCAACCGAGACGTACGGGACGACACGAACGTGATTCTGTAAAACATTACCAGCAAAGAGCTAGATGTGTTAGTTTATGTTGTGATACGTTATAGACGTATATAATGTTCCCACCGAGAAGTAGGGGCCGATATGCCAGGAATGTTGTAAAATACTGCATCCGAGATGATAGCCTGCCTTAGGTTAGGATATATAACGCTATAGACATATATAATATCCCAACCGAGACTTATGGGACGATACGAACGGGATTCTGTAAAACATTACCAGCAAGGGGCTAGATGTGTTACGTTAGGTTATATTATCTTATAGACCTATGTAATGTTCCCACCGAGAAGTAGGGGCCGATACGGCAGGAATGTTGTAAAATACTACTTCCGAGATGATAGCCTGCCTTAGGTTAGGATATATAACGCTATAGACGTATATAATATTCCAACCTAGATGTACGAGACGTCACAAACGGGATTCTGTAAAACATTACCAGCGAGGGGCTAGATGTGTTAGGTTAGGTTATATTACGTTACAGACGAATATAATGTTCCCACCGAGAAGTAGAGGCCGATACGCCAGGAATGATGTAAAATACTACATCCGAGATGTTAGTCTGCCTTAGGTTAGGATATATAACGCTATAGTCGTATATAATGTCCCAACCGAGACGTACGGGACGACACGAACGTGATTCTGTAAAACATTACCTGCGAGGGGCTATATGGGATAGGTTAGGTTATATTAAGTTATAGACCTATATAATGTTCCCACCGAGAAGTAGGGGCCGATACGCCAGGAATGTTGTAAAATACTACATCCGAGATGATAGCCTGCCTTAGGTGAGGATATATAACGCTATAGACGTATATAATATCCCAACCGAGATGTACGGGACGTCACGAACGTTATTCTGTAAAACATTACCACCGAGGTTCTAGATGTGTTAGGTTAGGTTACATTACATTATAGACGAATATAATGTTCCCACCGAGAAGTAGAGGCCGATACGCCAGGCATGATGTAAAATAATACATCCGAGATGTTAGCCTGCCTTAGGTTAGGATATACAACGCTATAGTCGTATATAATATCCCAACTGGGACGTACGGGACGACACAAACGGGTTTCTGTAAAATATTACCAGCGAGGGGCTAGATGGGTTAGGTTAGGTTATGTTACGTTATAGACGTATATAATGTTCCCACCGAGAAGTAGAGGCCGATACGCCAGGAGTGTTGTAAAATACTGCATCCGAGATGATAGCCTGCCTTAGGTTAGGATATATAACGCTATAGACGTATATAATATCCCAGCTGCGACGTACGGGACGACACAAACGGGATTCTGTAAAATATTACCAGCGAGAGGCTAGATGGGTTAGGTTAGGTTGTGATACGTTATAGACGTATATAATGTTCCCACCGAGAAGTAGGGGCCGATATGACAGGAATGTTGTAAAATACTGCATCCGAAATGATAGCCTGCCTTAGGTTAGGATATATAACGCTATAGACGTATACAATATCCCAACCGAGATGTACGGGACGACACGAACGTGATCCTGTAAAACATTACCAGCGAGGCGCTAGATGTGTTAGTTTAGGTAGTGATACGTTATAGACGTATATAATGTTCCCACCGAGAAGTAGGGGCCGATATGCCAGGAATGTTGTAAAATACTGCATCCGAGATGATAGCCTGCCTTAGGTTAGTATATATAACGCTATAGACGTATATAGTATCCCAACTGAGACGTACGGGACGACACAAACGGGATTCTGTAAAACATTACCAGCGAGGTTCTAGATGTGTTAGGTTAGGTTATATTACGTCATAGACGAATATAATGTTCCCACCGAGAAGTAGAGGCCGATACGCCAGGCATGATGTAAAATACTACATCCGAGATGTTAGTCTGCCTTAGGTTAGGATATATAACGCTATAGTCGTATATAATGTCCCAACCGAGACGTACGGGACGACACGAACGTGATTCTGTAAAACATTACCAGCAAAGAGCTAGATGTGTTAGTTTATGTTGTGATACGTTATAGACGTATATAATGTTCCCACCGAGGAGTAGGGGCCGATATGCCAGGAATGTTGTAAAATACTGCATCCGAGATGATAGCCTGCCTTAGGTTAGGATATATAACGCTATAGACATATATAATATCCCAACCGAGACTTATGGGACGATACGAACGGGATTCTGTAAAACATTACCAGCAAGGGGCTAGATGTGTTACGTTAGGTTATATTATCTTATAGACCTATGTAATGTTCCCACCGAGAAGTAGGGGCCGATACGGCAGGAATGTTGTAAAATACTACTTCCGAGATGATAGCCTGCCTTAGGTTAGGATATATAACGCTATAGACGTATATAATATTCCAACCTAGATGTACGAGACGTCACAAACGGGATTCTGTAAAACATTACCAGCGAGGGGCTAGATGTGTTAGGTTAGGTTATATTACGTTACAGACGAATATAATGTTCCCACCGAGAAGTAGAGGCCGATACGCCAGGAATGATGTAAAATACTACATCCGAGATGTTAGTCTGCCTTAGGTTAGGATATATAACGCTATAGTCGTATATAATGTCCCAACCGAGACGTACGGGACGACACGAACGTGATTCTGTAAAACATTACCTGCGAGGGGCTATATGGGATAGGTTAGGTTATATTAAGTTATAGACCTATATAATGTTCCCACCGAGAAGTAGGGGCCGATACGCCAGGAATGTTGTAAAATACTACATCCGAGATGATAGCCTGCCTTAGGTGAGGATATATAACGCTATAGACGTATATAATATCCCAACCGAGATGTACGGGACGTCACGAACGTTATTCTGTAAAACATTACCACCGAGGTTCTAGATGTGTTAGGTTAGGTTACATTACATTATAGACGAATATAATGTTCCCACCGAGAAGTAGAGGCCGATACGCCAGGCATGATGTAAAATAATACATCCGAGATGTTAGCCTGCCTTAGGTTAGGATATACAACGCTATAGTCGTATATAATATCCCAACTGGGACGTACGGGACGACACAAACGGGTTTCTGTAAAATATTACCAGCGAGGGGCTAGATGGGTTAGGTTAGGTTATGTTACGTTATAGACGTATATAATGTTCCCACCGAGAAGTAGAGGCCGATACGCCAGGAGTGTTGTAAAATACTGCATCCGAGATGATAGCCTGCCTTAGGTTAGGATATATAACGCTATAGACGTATATAATATCCCAGCTGCGACGTACGGGACGACACAAACGGGATTCTGTAAAATATTACCAGCGAGAGGCTAGATGGGTTAGGTTAGGTTGTGATACGTTATAGACGTATATAATGTTCCCACCGAGAAGTAGGGGCCGATATGACAGGAATGTTGTAAAATACTGCATCCGAAATGATAGCCTGCCTTAGGTTAGGATATATAACGCTATAGACGTATACAATATCCCAACCGAGATGTACGGGACGACACGAACGTGATCCTGTAAAACATTACCAGCGAGGCGCTAGATGTGTTAGTTTAGGTAGTGATACGTTATAGACGTATATAATGTTCCCACCGAGAAGTAGGGGCCGATATGCCAGGAATGTTGTAAAATACTGCATCCGAGATGATAGCCTGCCTTAGGTTAGTATATATAACGCTATAGACGTATATAGTATCCCAACTGAGACGTACGGGACGACACAAACGGGATTCTGTAAAATATTACCAGCGAGGGGCTAGATGGGTTAGGTTTGGTTGTGGTACGTTATAGACGTATATAATGTTCCCACCGAGAAGTAGGGGCCGATATGCCAGGAATGTTGTAAAATACTGCATCCGAGATGATAGCCTGCCTTAGGTTAGGATATATAAGGCTATAGACGTATATAATGTTCCAACCGAGATGTTCGGGACGTCACGAACGGGATTCCGTAAAACATTACCAGCGAGGGGCTAGATGTGTTAGGTTAGGTTATATTACGTTACAGACGAATATAATGTTCCCACCGAGAAGTAGAGGCCGATACGCCAGGCATGATGTAAAATACTACATCCGACATGTTAGTCTGTTTAGGTTAGGATATATAACGCTATAGTCGTACATAATGTCCCAACCGAGACGTACCGGACGACACGAACGTGATTCTGTAAAACATTACCAGCGAGGGGCTAGATGTGTTAGGTTAGGTTATATTACGTTACAGACGAATATAATGTTCCCACCGAGAAGTAGGGGCCGATATGCCAGGATTGTTGTAAAATACTGCATCCGAGATGATAGCCTGCCTTAGGTTAGGATATATAACGCTATAGACGTATATAATATCCCAACTGAGACATACGGGACGACATAAACGGTATTCTGTAAAGTATTTCCAGCGAGGGGCTAGATGGGTTAGGTTAGGTTGTGATACGTTATAGACGTATATAATGTTCCCACCGAGAAATAGGGGCCGATACGCCAGGAATGTTGTAAAATACTACATCCGAGATGATAGCCTGCCTTAGGTTAGGATATATAACGCTATAGACGTATATAATATCCCAACCGAGGTGTACGGGACGTCACGAACGGTATTCTGTAAAACATTACCAGCGAGGTTCTAGATGTGTTAGGTTAGGTTATATTACGTCATAGACGAATATAATGTTCCCACCGAGAAGTTGAGGCCGATACGCCAAGCATGATGTAAAATACTACATCCGAGATGTTAGTCTGTTTAGGTTAGGATATATAACGCTATAGCCGTATATAATGTCCCAACCGAGACGTACGGGACGACACAAACGGGGTTCTGTAAAATATTACCAGCGAGGGGCTAGATGGGTTAGGTTAGGTTGTGATACGTTATAGACGTATATAATATTCCCACCGAGAAGTAGGGGCCGATACGCCAGGCATGATGTAAAATACTACATCCGAGATGTTAGTCTGCCTTAGGTTAGGATATATAACGCTATAGTCGTATATAATGTCCCAACCGAGACGTACGGGACGACACGAACGTGATTCTGTAAAACATTACCTGCGAGGGGCTAGACGGGCTAAGTTAGGTTATGTTACGTTATAGACGTATATAATGTTCCCACCGAGAAGTAGGTGCCGATACGCCAGGAATGTTGTAAAATACTGCATCCGAGATGTCAGCCTGCCTTAGGTTAGGATATATAACGCTATAGACGTATACAATATCACAACTGAGACGTACGGGACTACACAAACGGGATTCAGTAAAACATTACCTGCGAGGAGCTAGATGTGTTAGGTTAGGTTATATTAAGTTATAGACCTATATAATGTTCCCACCGAGAAATAGGGGCCGATACGCCAGGAATGTTGTAAAATACTACATCCGAGATGATAGCCTGCCTTAGGTTAGGATATATAACGCTATAGACGTATATAATATTCCAACCGAGATGTACGGGACGTCACGAACGGGATTCTGTAGAACATTACCAGCGAGGGGCTAGATGTGTTAGGTTAGGTTATATTACGTCATAGACGAATATAATGTTCCCACCGAGAAGTTGAGGCCGATACGCCAAGCATGATGTAAAATACTACATCCGAGATGTTAGTCCGTTTAGGTTAGGATATATAACGCTATAGTCGTATATAATGTCCCAACCGGGACGTACGGGACGACACAAACGGGGTTCTGTAAAATATTACCAGCGAGGGGCTAGATGGGTTAGGTTAGGTTGTGATACGTTATAGACGTATATAATGTTCCCACCGAGAAGTAGGGGCCGATACGCCAGGCATGATGTAAAATGCTACATCCGAGATGTCATCCTGCCTCACGTTTGGATATATATCGCTGTAGACGTATATAATATCCCAACCGAGATGAACGGGACGTCAAGAACGGGATTCTGTAAAACATTACCAGCGAGGGGCTAGATGTGTTAGGTTAGGTTATATGACGTTACAGACGAATATAATGTTCCCACCGAGAAGTAGAGGCCGATACGCCAGGAATATTGTAAAATACTACATCCGAGATGTTAGCCTGCCTCACGTTAGGATATATATCGCTGTAGACGTATATAATACCCCAACCGAGATGTACGGGACGACAGGAACGGGATTCTGTAAAACATTACCAGCGAGGTTCTAGATGTGTTAGGTTAGGTTATATTACGTCATAGACGAATATAATGTTCCCACCGAGAAGTATGGGCCGATACTCCAAGAATGTTGTAAAATACTACATCCGAGATGTCAGCCTGCCTTACGTTAGGAAATATAACGCTGTAGACGTATATAATGTCCCATCCGAGACGTACGGGACGACACGAACGTGATTCTGTAAAACATTACCAGCGAGGGGCTAGATGTGTTAGGTTAGGTTATATTACGTTACAGACGAATATAATGTTCCCACCGAGAAGTAGGGGCCGATATGCCAGGAATGTTGTAAAATACTGCATCCGAGATGATAGCCTGCCTTAGGTTAGGATATATAACGCTGTAGTCGTATATAATGTCCCAACCGAGACGTACGGCACGACACGAACGTAATTCTGTAAAACATTACCAGCGAGGGGCTAGATGTGTTAGTTTAGGTTGTGATACGTTATAGACGTATATAATGTTCCCGCCGAGAAGTAGGGGCCGATATGCCAGGAATGTTGTAAAATACTGCATCCGAGATAATAGCCTGCCTTAGGTTAGGATATATAACGCTATAGACGTATATAATATCCCAACTGAGACGTACGGAACGACACAAGCGGGATTCTGTAAAATATTTCCAGCGAGGGGCTAGATGGGTTAGGTTAGGTTCTGATACGTTATAGACTTATATAATGTTCCCACCGAGAAGTAGGGTCCGATGCGGCAGGAATGTTGTAAAATACTACATCCGAGATGATAGCCTGCCTTAGGTTAGGATATACAACGCTGTAAACGTATATAATGTCCCAACCGAGACATACGGGACGACACGAACCGGATTCTGTAAAATATTACAAGCGAGGGGCTAGATGTGTTAGGTTAGGTTATATTACGTTACAGACCTATATAATGTTCCCACCGAGAAGTAGGGGCCGATACGGCAGGAATGTTGTAAAATACTACATCCGAGATGATAGCCTGCCTTAGGTTAGGATATATATCGCTGTAGACGTATATAATATCCCAACCGAGATGTACGGTACGACAGGAACGGGATTCTGTAAAACATTACCTGCGAGGGGCTAGATGTGTTAGGTTAGGTTATATTACGTTATAGGCCTATATAATGTTCCCACCGAGAAATAGGGGCCGATACGCCAGGAATGTTGTAAAATACTACATCCGAGATGATAGCCTGCCTTAGGTTAGGATATATAACGCTATAGACGTATATAATATTCCAACCGAGATGTACGGGACGTCACGAACGGGATTCTGTAGAACATTACCAGCGAGGGGCTAGATGTGTTAGGTTAGGTTATATTACGTCATAGACGAATATAATGTTCCCACCGAGAAGTTGAGGCCGATACGCCAAGCATGATGTAAAATACTACATCCCAGATGTTAGTCCGTTTAGGTTAGGATATATAACGCTATAGTCGTATATAATGTCCCAACCGAGACGTACGGGACGACACAAACGGGGTTCTGTAAAATATTACCAGCGAGGGGCTAGATGGGTTAGGTTAGGTTGTGATACGTTATAGACGTATATAATGTTCCCACCGAGAAGTAGGGGCCGATACGCCAGGCATGATGTAAAATGCTACATCCGAGATGTCATCCTGCCTCACGTTAGGATATATATCGCTGTAGACGTATATAATATCCCAACCGAGATGAACGGGACGTCACGAACGGGATTCTGTAAAACATTACCAGCGAGGGGCTAGATGTGTTAGGTTAGGTTATATGACGTTACAGACGAATATAATGTTCCCACCGAGAAGTAGAGGCCGATACGCCAGGAATATTGTAAAATACTACATCCGAGATGTTAGCCTGCCTCACGTTAGGATATATATCGCTGTAGACGTATATAATACCCCAACCGAGATGTACGGGACGACAGGAACGGGATTCTGTAAAACATTACCAGCGAGGTTCTAGATGTGTTAGGTTAGGTTATATTACGTCATAGACGAATATAATGTTCCCACCGAGAAGTATGGGCCGATACTCCAAGAATGTTGTAAAATACTACATCCGAGATGTCAGCCTGCCTTACGTTAGGAAATATAACGCTGTAGACGTATATAATGTCCCATCCGAGACGTACGGGACGACACGAACGTGATTCTGTAAAACATTACCAGCGAGGGGCTAGATGTGTTAGGTTAGGTTATATTACGTTACAGACGAATATAATGTTCCCACCGAGAAGTAGGGGCCGATATGCCAGGAAT
This sequence comes from Xylocopa violacea, assembly GCA_963969225.1. Taxonomy (NCBI): domain Eukaryota; kingdom Metazoa; phylum Arthropoda; class Insecta; order Hymenoptera; family Apidae; genus Xylocopa; species Xylocopa violacea. Next base: position 5,796,983 of record CAXAJV010000013.1, read on the forward strand.
GTTGTAAAATACTGCATCCGAGATGATAGCCTGCCTTAGGTTAGGATATATAACGCTATAGACGTATACAGTATCCCAACTGAGACGTACGGGACGACACAAACGGGTTTCTGTAAAATATTACCAGCGAGGGGCTAGATGGGTTAGGTTTGGTTGTGATACGTTATAGACGTATATAATGTTCCCACCGAGAAGTAGGGGCCGATATGCCAGGAATGTTGTAAAATACTGCATCCGAGATGATAGCCTGCCTTAGGTTAGGATATATAACGCTATAGACGTATATAATATTCCAACCGAGATGTACGGGACGTCACGAACGGGATTCCGTAAAACATTACCAGCGAGGGGCTAGATGTGTTAGGTTAGGTTATATTACGTTACAGACGAATATAATGTTCCCACCGAGAAGTAGAGGCCGATACGCCAGGCATGATGTAAAATACTACATCCGACATGTTAGTCTGTTTAGGTTAGGATATATAACGCTATAGTCGTACATAATGTCCCAACCGAGACGTACCGGACGACACGAACGTGATTCTGTAAAACATTACCAGCGAGGGGCTAGATGTGTTAGGTTAGGTTATATTACGTTACAGACGAATATAATGTTCCCACCGAGAAGTAGGGGCCGATATGCCAGGATTGTTGTAAAATACTGCATCCGAGATGATAGCCTGCCTTACGTTAGGATATATAACGCTATAGACGTATATAATATTCCAACCGAGATGTACGGGACGTCACGAACGGGATTCTGTAAAACATTACCATCGAGGGGCTAGATGTGGTAGGTTAGGTTATATTACGTTATAGACGTATATAATGTTCCCACCGAGAAGTAGAGGCCGATACGCCAGGAGTGTTGTAAAATGCTGCATCCGAGATGTTAGCCTGCCTTAGGTTATGATATACAACGCTGTAAACGTATATAATGTCACAACCGAGACATACGGGACGACAGGAACGGGATTCTGTAAAACATTACCAGCGAGGGGCTAGATGTGTTATGTTAGGTTATATTACGTTATAGACCTATATAATGTTCCCACCGAGAAGTAGGGGCCGATACGGCAGACATGATGTAAAATACTACATCCGAGATGTTAGTCTGTTTAGGTTAGGATATATAACGCTATAGTCGTATACAATGTCCCAACCGAGACGTACGGGACGACACGAACGTGATTCTGTAAGACATTACCAGCGAGGGGCTAGATGTGTTAGTTTAGGTTGTGATACGTTATAGACGTATATAATGTTCCCACCGAGAAGTAGGGGCCGATATGCGAGGAATGTTGTAAAATACTGCATCCGAGATGATAGCCTGCCTTAGGTTAGGATATATAACGCTACAGACGTATACAATATCACAACTGAGATGTACACGACGACAGGAATGGGATTCTGTAAAACATTACCAGCGAGGGGCTAGATGTGATAGGTTAGGTTATATTAAGTTATAGACCTATATAATGTTCCCACCGAGAAATAGGGGCCGATACGCCAGGAATGTTGTAAAATACTACATCCGAGATGATAGCCTGCCTTAGGTTAAGATACATAACGCTATAGACGTATATAATATCCCAACCGAGATGTACGGGACGTCACGAACGGTATTCTGTAAAACATTACCAGCGAGGTTCTAGATGTGTTAGGTTAGGTTATATTACGTCATAGACGAATATAATGTTCCCACCGAGAAGTTGAGGCCGATACGCCAAGCATGATGTAAAATACTACATCCGAGATGTTAGTCTGTTTAGGTTAGGATATATAACGCTATAGTCGTATATAATGTCCCAACCGAGACGTACGGGACGACACAAACGGGGTTCTGTAAAATATTACCAGCGAGGGGCTAGATGGGTTAGGTTAGGTTGTGATACGTTATAGACGTATATAATATTCCCACCGAGAAGTAGGGGCCGATACGCCAGGCATGATGTAAAATACTACATCCGAGATGTTAGTCTGCCTTAGGTTAGGATATATAACGCTATAGTCGTATATAATGTCCCAACCGAGACGTACGGGACGACACGAACGTGATTCTGTAAAACATTACCTGCGAGGGGCTATATGTGATAGGTTAGGTTATATTAAGTTATAGACCTATATAATGTTCCCACCGAGAAGTAGGGGTCGATACGCCAGGAATGTTGTAACATACTACATCCGAGATGATAGCCTGCCTTAGGTGAGTATATATAACGCTATAGACGTATATAATATCCCAACCGAGATGTACGGGACGTCACGAACGTTATTCTGTAAAACATTACCACCGAGGTTCTAGATGTGTTAGGTTAGGTTACATTACATTATAGACGAATATAATGTTCCCACCGAGAAGTAGAGGCCGATACGCCAGGCATGATGTAAAATAATACATCCGAGATGTTAGCCTGCCTTAGGTTAGGATATACAACGCTATAGTCGTATATAATGTCCCAACCGAGACGTAGGGGACGACACGAACGTGATTCTGTAAAACATTACCAGCGAGGGTCTGGATGTGTTAGTTTAGGTTGTGATACGTTATAGACGTATATAATATTCCCACCGAGAAGTAGGGGCCGATATGCCAGGAATGTTGTAAAATACTGCATCCGAGATGATAGCCAGCCTTAGGTTAGGATATATAACGCTACAGTCGTATATAATGTCCCAACCGAGACGTACGGGACGACACAAACGGGATTCTGTAAAATATTACCAGCGAGGGGCTAGATGGATTAGGATAGGTTGTGATACGTTATAGACGTATATAATGTTCCCACCGAGAAGTAGGGGCCGATATGCCAGGAATGTTGTAAAATACTGCATCCGAGATGATAGCCTGCCTTACGTTAGGATATATAACGCTATAGACGTATATAATATCCCAACCAAGACTTACGGGACGATACGAACGGGATTCTGTAAAATATTACCAGCGAGGGGCTAGACGGGCTAGGTTAGGTTATGTTACGTTATAGACGTATATAATGTTCCCACCGAGAAGTAGGTGCCGATACGCCAGGAATGTTATAAAATACTGCATCCGAGATGTTAGCCTGCCTTAGGTTAGGATATATAACGCTATAGACGTATACAATATCACAACTGAGACGTACGGGACTACACAAACGGGATTCAGTAAAATATTACCAGCGAGGGGCTAGATGGGTTAGGTTAGGTTGTGATACGTTATAGACGTATATAATGTTCCCACCGAGAAGTAGTGGCCGGTATGCCAGGAATATTGTGAAATACTGCATCCGAGATGATAGCCTGCCTTACGTTAGGATATATATCGCTGTAGACGTATATAATATCCCAACCGAGATGTACGCGACGACAGGAACGGGATTCTGTAAAGCATTACCAGCGAGGGGCTAGATGTGTTAGGTTAGGTTATATTACGTTACAGACGAATATAATGTTCCCACCGAGAAGTAGAGGCCGATACGCCAGGCATGATGTAAAATACTACATTCGAGATGTTAGTCTGCCTTAGGTTAGGATATATAACGCTATAGTCGTATATAATGTCCCAACCGAGACGTACGGCACGACACGAACGTAATTCTGTAAAACATTACCAGCGAGGGGCTAGATGTGTTAGTTTAGGTTGTGATACTTTATAGACGTATATAATGTTCCCACCGAGAAGTAGGGGCCGATATGCCAGGAATGTGGTAAAATACTGCATCCGAGATAATAGCCTCCCTTAGGTTGGGATATATAACGCTATAGACGTATATAATATCCCAACTGAGACGTACGGGACGACACAAACGGGATTCTGTAAAATATTACCAGCGAGGGGCTAGATGGGTTAGGTTAGGTTGTGATACGTTATAGACTTATATAATGTTCCCACCGAGAAGTAGGGTCCGATGCGGCAGGAATGTTGTAAAATACTACATCCGCGATGATAGCCTGCCTTAGGTTAGGATATACAACGCTGTAAACGTATATAATGTCCCAACCGAGACATACGGGACGATACGAACGGGATTCTGTAAATTATTAAAAGCGAGGGGCTAGATGTGTTAGGTTAGGTTATATTACGTTATAGACCTATATAAAGTTCCCACCGAGAAGTAGGGGCCGATACGGCAGGAATGATGTAAAATACTACATCCGAGATGTTAGCCTGCCTCACGTTAGGATATATATCGCTGTAGACGTATATAATATCCCAACCGAGATGTACGGGACGACAGGAACGGGATTCTGTAAAACATTACCAGCGAGGGGCTAGATGTGTTAGGTTAGGTTATATTACGTTACAGACGAATATAATGTTCCCACCGAGAAGTAGAGGCCGATACGCCAGGCATGATGTAAAATACTACATCCGAGATGTTAGTCTGCCTTAGGTTAGGATATATAACGCTGTAGTCGTATATAATGTCCCAACCGAGACGTACGGCACGACACGAACGTAATTCTGTAAAACATTACCAGCGAGGGGCTAGATGTGTTAGTTTAGGTTGTGATACGTTATAGACGTATATAATGTTCCCGCCGAGAAGTAGGGGCCGATATGCCAGGAATGTTGTAAAATACTGCATCCGAGATAATAGCCTGCCTTAGGTTAGGATATATAACGCTATAGACGTATATAATATCCCAACTGAGACGTACGGGACGACACAAACGGGATTCTGTAAAATATTTCCAGCGAGGGGCTAGATGGGTTAGGTTAGGTTCTGATACGTTATAGACTTATATAATGTTCCCACCGAGAAGTAGGGTCCGATGCGGCAGGAATGTTGTAAAATACTACATCCGAGATGATAGCCTGCCTTAGGTTAGGATATACAACGCTGTAAACGTATATAATGTCCCAACCGAGACATACGGGACGACACGAACCGGACTCTGTAAAATATTACAAGCGAGGGGCTAGATGTGTTAGGTTAGGTTATATTACGTTATAGACCTATATAATGTTCCCACCGAGAAGTAGGGGCCGATACGGCAGGAATGTTGTAAAATACTACATCCGAGATGATAGCCTGCCTTAGGTTAGGATATATATCGCTGTAAACGTATATAATGTCCCAACCGAGACATACGGGACGACACGAACGGGATTCTGTAAATTATTACAAGCGAGGGGCTAGATGTGTTAGGTTAGGTTATATTACGTTATAGACCTATATAATGTTCCCACCGAGAAGTAGGGGCCGATACGGCAGGAATGATGTAAAATACTACATCCGAGATGTTAGCCTGCCTCACGTTAGGATATATATCGCTGTAGACGTATATAATATCCCAACCGAGATGTACGGGACGACAGGAACGGGATTCTGTAAAACATTACCAGCGAGGGGCTAGATGTGTTAGGTTAGGTTATATTAAGGTATAGACCTATATAATGTTCCCACCGAGAAATAGGGGCCGATACGCCAGGTATGTTGTAAAATACTACATCCGAGATGATAGCCTGCCTTAGGTTAGGATACATAACGCTATAGACGTATATAATATACCAACCGAGATGTACGGGACGTCACGAACGGTATTCTGTAAAACATTACCAGCGAGGTTCTAGATGTGTTAGGTTAGGTTATATTACGTCATAGACGAATATAATGTTCCCACCGAGAAGTTGAGGCCGATACGCCAAGCATGATGTAAAATACTACATCCGAGATGTTAGTCCGTTTAGGTTAGGATATATAACGCTATAGTCGTATATAATGTCCCAACCGAGACGTACGGGACGACACAAACGGGGTTCTGTAAAATATTACCAGCGAGGGGCTAGATGGATTAGGATAGGTTGTGATACGTTATAGACGTATATAATGTTCCCACCGAGAAGTAGGGGCCGATATGCCAGGAATGTTGTAAAATACTGCATCCGAAATGATAGCCTGCCTTACGTTAGGATATATAACGCTATAGACGTATATAATATCCCAACCAAGACTTACGGGACGATACGAACGGGATTCTGTAAAATATTACCAGCGAGGGGCTAGACGGGCTAGGTTAGGTTATGTTACGTTATAGACGTATATAATGTTCCCACCGAGAAGTAGGTGCCGATACGCCAGGAATGTTGTAAAATACTGCATCCGAGATGTTAGCCTGCCTTAGGTTAGGATATATAACGCTATAGACGTATACAATATCACAACTGAGACGTACGGGACTACACAAACGGGATTCAGTAAAATATTACCAGCGAGGGGCTAGATGGGTTAGGTTAGGTTGTGATACGTTATAGACGTATATAATGTTCCCACCGAGAAGTAGGGGCCGGTATGCCAGGAATGTTGTGAAATACTGCATCCGAGATGATAGCCTGCCTTACGTTAGGATATATATCGCTGTAGACGTATATAATATCCCAACCGAGATGTACGCGACGACAGGAACGGGATTCTGTAAAGCATTACCAGCGAGGGGCTAGATGTGTTAGGTTAGGTTATATTAAGTTATAGACCTATATAATGTTCCCGCCGAGAAATAGGGGCCGATACGCCAGAAATGTTGTAAAATACTACATCCGAGATGATAGCCTGCCTTAGGTTAGGATATATAACGCTATAGACGTATATAATATCCCAACCGAGATGTACGGGACGTCACGAACGGTATTCTGTAACACATTACCAGCGAGGGGCTAGATGTGTTAGGTTAGGTTATATTACGTTACAGACGAATATAATGTTCCCACCGAGAAGTTGAGGCCGATACGCCAAGCATGATGTAAAATACTACATCCGAGATGTTAGTCTGTTTAGGTTAGGATATATAACGCTATAGTCGTATATAATGTCCCAACCGAGACGTACGGGACGACACAAACGGGGTTCTGTAAAATATTACCAGCGAGGGGCTAGATGGGTTAGGTTAGGTTGTGATACGTTATAGACGTATATAATGTTCCCACCGAGATGTAGGGGCCGATACGCCAGGCATGATGTAAAATACTACATCCGAGATGTCATCCTGCCTCACGTTAGGATATATATCGCTGTAGACGTATATAATATCCCAACCGAGATGTACGGGACGACAGGAACGGGATTCTGTAAAACATTACCTGCGAGGAGCTAGATGTGTTAGGTTAGGTTATATTAAGTTATAGACCTATATAATGTTCCCACCGAGAAGTTGAGGCCGATACGCCAAGCATGATGTAAAATACTACATCCGAGATGTTAGTCCGTTTAGGTTAGGATATATAACGCTATAGTCGTATATAATGTCCCAACCGAGACGTACGGGACGACACAAACGGGGTTCTGTAAAATATTACCAGCGAGGGGCTAGATGGGTTAGGTTAGGTTGTGATACGTTATAGACGTATATAATGTTCCCACCGAGAAGTAGGGGCCGATACGCCAGGCATGATGTAAAATACTACATCCGAGATGTCATCCTGCCTCACGTTAGGATATATATCGCTGTAGACGTATATAATATCCCAAACGAGATGTACGGGACGACAGGAACGGGATTCTGTAAAACATTACCTGCGAGGAGCTAGATGTGTTAGGTTAGGTTATATTAAGTTATAGACCTATATAATGTTCCCACCGAGAAATAGGGGCCGATACGCCAGGAATGTTGTAAAATACTACAACCGAGATGATAGCCTGCCTTAGGTTAGGATATATAACGCTATAGACGTATATAATATTCCAACCGAGATGTACGGGACGTCACGAACGGGATTCTGTAAAACATTACCAGCGAGGGGCTAGATGTGTTAGGTTAGGTTATATTACGTCATAGACGAATATAATGTTCCCACCGAGAAGTTGAGGCCGATACGCCAAGCATGATGTAAAATACTACATCCGAGATGTTAGTCTGTTTAGGTTAGGATATATAACGCTATAGTCGTATATAATGTCCCAACCGAGACGTACGGGACGACACAAACGGGGTTCTGTAAAATATTACCAGCGAGGGGCTAGATGGGTTAGGTTAGGTTGTGATACGTTATAGACGTATATAATGTTCCCACCGAGAAGTAGGGGCCGATACGCCAGGCATGATGTAACATACTACATCCGAGATGTTAGTCTGCCTTAGGTTAGGATATATAACGCTATAGTCGTAGATAATGTCCCTACCGAGACGTACGGGACGACACGAACGTGATTCTGTAAAACATTACCTGCGAGGGGCTATATGTGATAGGTTAGGTTATATTAAGTTATAGACCTATATAATGTTCCCACCGAGAAGTAGGGGCCGATACGCCAGGAATGTTGTAAAATACTACATCCGAGATGTCATCCTGCCTCACGTTAGGATATATATCGCTGTAGACGTATATAATATCCCAACCGAGATGTACGGGACGACAGGAACGGGATTCTGTAAAACATTACCTGCGAGGAGCTAGATGTGTTAGGTTAGGTTATATTAAGTTATAGACCTATATAATGTTCCCACCGAGAAATAGGGGCCGATACGCCAGGAATGTTGTAAAATACTACATCCGACATGATAGCCTGCCTTAGGTTAGGATATATAACGCTATAGACGTATATAATATCCCAACAGAGATGTACGGGACGTCAAGAACGGTATTCTGTAAAACATTACCAGCGAGGTTCTAGATGTGTTAGGTTAGGTTATATTACGTCATAGACGAATATAATGTTCCCACCGAGAAGTTGAGGCCGATACGCCAAGCATGATGTAAAATACTACATCCGAGATGTTAGTCTGTTTAGGTTAGGATATATAACGCTATAGTCGTATATAATGTCCCAACCGAGACGTACGGGACGACACAAACGGGGTTCTGTAAAATATTACCAGCGAGGGGCTAGATGGGTTAGGTTAGGTTGTGACACGTTATAGACGTATATAATGTTCCCACCGAGAAGTAGGGGCCCATACGCCAGGCATGATGTAAAATACTACATCCGAGATGATAGCCTGCCTTAGGTGAGGATATATAACGCTATAGACGTATATAATATCCCAACCGAGATGTACGGGACGTCACGAACGTTATTCTGTAAAACATTACCACCGAGGTTCTAGATGTGTTAGGTTAGGTTACATTACATTATAGACGAATATAATGTTCCCACCGAGAAGTAGAGGCCGATACGCCAGACATGATGTAAAATAATACAACCGAGATGTTAGCCTGCCTTAGGTTAGGATATATAACGCTACAGTCGTATATAATGTCCCAACCGAGACGTACGGGACGACACAAACGGGATTCTGTAAAATATTACCAGCGAGGGGCTAGATGGATTAGGATAGGTTGTGATACGTTATAGACGTATATAATGTTCCCACCGAGAAGTAGGGGCCGATATGCCAGGAATGTTGTAAAATACTGCATCCGAGATGATAGCCTGCCTTACGTTAGGATATATAACGCTATAGACGTATATAATATCCCAACCAAGACTTACGGGACGATACGAACGGGATTCTGTAAAATATTACCAGCGAGGGGCTAGACGGGCTAGGTTAGGTTATGTTACGTTATAGACGTATATAATGTTCCCACCGAGAAGTAGGTGCCGATACGCCAGGAATGTTGTAAAATACTGCATCCGAGATGTTAGCCTGCCTTAGGTTAGGATATATAACGCTATAGACGTATACAATATCACAACTGAGACGTACGGGACTACACAAACGGGATTCAGTAAAATATTACCAGCGAGGGGCTAGATGGGTTAGGTTAGGTTGTGATACGTTATAGACGTATATAATGTTCCCACCGAGAAGTAGGGGCCGGTATGCCAGGAATGTTGTGAAATACTGCATCCGAGATGATAGCCTGCCTTACGTTAGGATATATATCGCTGTAGACGTATATAATATCCCAACCGAGATGTACGCGACGACAGGAACGGGATTCTGTAAAGCATTACCAGCGAGGGGCTAGATGTGTTAGGTTAGGTTATATTAAGTTATAGACCTATATAATGTTCCCGCCGAGAAATAGGGGCCGATACGCCAGAAATGTTGTAAAATACTACATCCGAGATGATAGCCTGCCTTAGGTTAGGATATATAACGCTATAGACGTATATAATATCCCAACCGAGATGTACGGGACGTCACGAACGGTATTCTGTAACACATTACCAGCGAGGGGCTAAATGTGTTAGGTTAGGTTATATTACGTTACAGACGAATATAATGTTCCCACCGAGAAGTTGAGGCCGATACGCCAAGCATGATGTAAAATACTACATCCGAGATGTTAGTCTGTTTAGGTTAGGATATATAACGCTATAGTCGTATATAATGTCCCAACCGAGACGTACGGGACGACACAAACGGGGTTCTGTAAAATATTACCAGCGAGGGGCTAGATGGGTTAGGTTAGGTTGTGATACGTTATAGACGTATATAATGTTCCCACCGAGATGTAGGGGCCGATACGCCAGGCATGATGTAAAATACTACATCCGAGATGTCATCCTGCCTCACGTTAGGATATATATCGCTGTAGACGTATATAATATCCCAACCGAGATGTACGGGACGACAGGAACGGGATTCTGTAAAACATTACCTGCGAGGAGCTAGATGTGTTAGGTTAGGTTATATTAAGTTATAGACCTATATAATGTTCCCACCGAGAAGTAGGGGCCGATACGCCAGGCATGATGTAAAATACTACATCCGAGATGTCATCCTGCCTCACGTTAGGATATATATCGCTGTAGACGTATATAATATCCCAACCGAGATGTACGGGACGACAGGAACGGGATTCTGTAAAACATTACCTGCGAGGAGCTAGATGTGTTAGGTTAGGTTATATTAAGTTATAGACCTATATAATGTTCCCACCGAGAAATAGGGGCCGATACGCCAGGAATGTTGTAAAATACTACATCCGACATGATAGCCTGCCTTAGGTTAGGATATATAACGCTATAGACGTATATAATATCCCAACAGAGATGTACGGGACGTCAAGAACGGTATTCTGTAAAACATTACCAGCGAGGTTCTAGATGTGTTAGGTTAGGTTATATTACGTCATAGACGAATATAATGTTCCCACCGAGAAGTTGAGGCCGATACGCCAAGCATGATGTAAAATACTACATCCGAGATGTTAGTCTGTTTAGGTTAGGATATATAACGCTATAGTCGTATATAATGTCCCAACCGAGACGTACGGGACGACACAAACGGGGTTCTGTAAAATATTACCAGCGAGGGGCTAGATGGGTTAGGTTAGGTTGTGACACGTTATAGACGTATATAATGTTCCCACCGAGAAGTAGGGGCCCATACGCCAGGCATGATGTAAAATACTACATCCGAGATGATAGCCTGCCTTAGGTGAGGATATATAACGCTATAGACGTATATAATATCCCAACCGAGATGTACGGGACGTCACGAACGTTATTCTGTAAAACATTACCACCGAGGTTCTAGATGTGTTAGGTTAGGTTACATTACATTATAGACGAATATAATGTTCCCACCGAGAAGTAGAGGCCGATACGCCAGACATGATGTAAAATAATACAACCGAGATGTTAGCCTGCCTTAGGTTAGGATATATAACGCTACAGTCGTATATAATGTCCCAACCGAGACGTACGGGACGACACAAACGGGATTCTGTAAAATATTACCAGCGAGGGGCTAGATGGATTAGGATAGGTTGTGATACGTTATAGACGTATATAATGTTCCCACCGAGAAGTAGGGGCCGATATGCCAGGAATGTTGTAAAATACTGCATCCGAGATGATAGCCTGCCTTACGTTAGGATATATAACGCTATAGACGTATATAATATCCCAACCAAGACTTACGGGACGATACGAACGGGATTCTGTAAAATATTACCAGCGAGGGGCTAGACGGGCTAGGTTAGGTTATGTTACGTTATAGACGTATATAATGTTCCCACCGAGAAGTAGGTGCCGATACGCCAGGAATGTTGTAAAATACTGCATCCGAGATGTTAGCCTGCCTTAGGTTAGGATATATAACGCTATAGACGTATACAATATCACAACTGAGACGTACGGGACTACACAAACGGGATTCAGTAAAATATTACCAGCGAGGGGCTAGATGGGTTAGGTTAGGTTGTGATACGTTATAGACGTATATAATGTTCCCACCGAGAAGTAGGGGCCGGTATGCCAGGAATGTTGTGAAATACTGCATCCGAGATGATAGCCTGCCTTACGTTAGGATATATATCGCTGTAGACGTATATAATATCCCAACCGAGATGTACGCGACGACAGGAACGGGATTCTGTAAAGCATTACCAGCGAGGGGCTAGATGTGTTAGGTTAGGTTATATTAAGTTATAGACCTATATAATGTTCCCGCCGAGAAATAGGGGCCGATACGCCAGAAATGTTGTAAAATACTACATCCGAGATGATAGCCTGCCTTAGGTTAGGATATATAACGCTATAGACGTATATAATATCCCAACCGAGATGTACGGGACGTCACGAACGGTATTCTGTAACACATTACCAGCGAGGGGCTAAATGTGTTAGGTTAGGTTATATTACGTTACAGACGAATATAATGTTCCCACCGAGAAGTTGAGGCCGATACGCCAAGCATGATGTAAAATACTACATCCGAGATGTTAGTCTGTTTAGGTTAGGATATATAACGCTATAGTCGTATATAATGTCCCAACCGAGACGTACGGGACGACACAAACGGGGTTCTGTAAAATATTACCAGCGAGGGGCTAGATGGGTTAGGTTAGGTTGTGATACGTTATAGACGTATATAATGTTCCCACCGAGATGTAGGGGCCGATACGCCAGGCATGATGTAAAATACTACATCCGAGATGTCATCCTGCCTCACGTTAGGATATATATCGCTGTAGACGTATATAATATCCCAACCGAGATGTACGGGACGACAGGAACGGGATTCTGTAAAACATTACCTGCGAGGAGCTAGATGTGTTAGGTTAGGTTATATTAAGTTATAGACCTATATAATGTTCCCACCGAGAAGTAGGGGCCGATACGCCAGGCATGATGTAAAATACTACATCCGAGATGTCATCCTGCCTCACGTTAGGATATATATCGCTGTAGACGTATATAATATCCCAACCGAGATGTACGGGACGACAGGAACGGGATTCTGTAAAACATTACCTGCGAGGAGCTAGATGTGTTAGGTTAGGTTATATTAAGTTATAGACCTATATAATGTTCCCACCGAGAAATAGGGGCCGATACGCCAGGAATGTTGTAAAATACTACAACCGAGATGATAGCCTGCCTTAGGTTAGGATATATAACGCTATAGACGTATATAATATTCCAACCGAGATGTACGGGACGTCACGAACGGGATTCTGTAAAACATTACCAGCGAGGGGCTAGATGTGTTAGGTTAGGTTATATTACGTCATAGACGAATATAATGTTCCCACCGAGAAGTTGAGGCCGATACGCCAAGCATGATGTAAAATACTACATCCGAGATGTTAGTCTGTTTAGGTTAGGATATATAACGCTATAGTCGTATATAATGTCCCAACCGAGACGTACGGGACGACACAAACGGGGTTCTGTAAAATATTACCAGCGAGGGGCTAGATGGGTTAGGTTAGGTTGTGATACGTTATAGACGTATATAATGTTCCCACCGAGAAGTAGGGGCCGATACGCCAGGCATGATGTAACATACTACATCCGAGATGTTAGTCTGCCTTAGGTTAGGATATATAACGCTATAGTCGTAGATAATGTCCCTACCGAGACGTACGGGACGACACGAACGTGATTCTGTAAAACATTACCTGCGAGGGGCTATATGTGATAGGTTAGGTTATATTAAGTTATAGACCTATATAATGTTCCCACCGAGAAGTAGGGGCCGATACGCCAGGAATGTTGTAAAATACTACATCCGAGATGTCATCCTGCCTCACGTTAGGATATATATCGCTGTAGACGTATATAATATCCCAACCGAGATGTACGGGACGACAGGAACGGGATTCTGTAAAACATTACCTGCGAGGAGCTAGATGTGTTAGGTTAGGTTATATTAAGTTATAGACCTATATAATGTTCCCACCGAGAAATAGGGGCCGATACGCCAGGAATGTTGTAAAATACTACATCCGACATGATAGCCTGCCTTAGGTTAGGATATATAACGCTATAGACGTATATAATATCCCAACAGAGATGTACGGGACGTCAAGAACGGTATTCTGTAAAACATTACCAGCGAGGTTCTAGATGTGTTAGGTTAGGTTATATTACGTCATAGACGAATATAATGTTCCCACCGAGAAGTTGAGGCCGATACGCCAAGCATGATGTAAAATACTACATCCGAGATGTTAGTCTGTTTAGGTTAGGATATATAACGCTATAGTCGTATATAATGTCCCAACCGAGACGTACGGGACGACACAAACGGGGTTCTGTAAAATATTACCAGCGAGGGGCTAGATGGGTTAGGTTAGGTTGTGATACGTTATAGACGTATATAATGTTCCCACCGAGAAGTAGGGGCCGATACGCCAGGCATGATGTAAAATACTACATCCGAGATGTTAGTCTGCCTTAGGTTAGGATATATAACGCTATAGTCGTATATAATGTCCCACCCAAGACTTACGGGACGATACGAACGGGATTCTGTAAAATATTACCAGCGAGGGGCTAGACGGGCTAGGTTAGGTTATGTTACGTTATAGACGTATATAATGTTCCCACCGAGAAGTAGGTGCCGATACGCCAGGAATGTTGTAAAATACTGCATCCGAGATGTTAGCCTGCCTCAGGTTAGGATATATAACGCTATAGACGTATACAATATCACAACTGGGACGTACGGGACGACACAAACGGGGTTCTGTAAAATATTACCAGCGAGGGGCTAGATGGGTTAGGTTAGGTTGTGATACGTTATAGACGTATATAATGTTCCCACCGAGAAGTAGGCGCCGATATGCCAGGAATGTTGTAAAATACAGCATCCGAGATGATAGCCTGCCTTAGGTTAGGATATATAACGCTATAGACGTATATAATATCCCATCTGAGACGTACGGGACGACACAAACGGGATTCTGTAAAATATTACCAGCGAGGGGCTAGATGGGTTAGGTTAGCTTATGTTACGTTATAGACGTATATAATGTTCCCACCGAGAAGTAGAGGCCGATACGCCAGGAATGTTGTAAAATACTACATCCGAGATGTCATCCTGCCTCACGTTAGGATATATATCGCTGTAGACGTATATAATATCCCAACCGAGATGTACGCGACGACAGGAACGGGATTCTGTAAAACATTACCAGCGAGGGGCTAGATGTGTTAGGTTAGGTTATATTACGTCATAGACGAATGTAATGTTCCCACCGAGAAGTAGAGGCCGATACGCCAGGCATGATGTAAAATACTACATCCGACATGATAGCCTGCCTTAGGTTAGGATATATAACGCTATAGACGTATATAATATCCCAACAGAGATGTACGGGACGTCAAGAACGGTATTCTGTAAAACATTACCAGCGAGGTTCTAGATGTGTTAGGTTAGGTTATATTACGTCATAGACGAATATAATGTTCCCACCGAGAAGTAGGGGCCGATATGCCAGGAATGTTGTAAAATACAGCATCCGAGATGATAGCCTGCCTTAGGTTAGGATATATAACGCTATAGACGTATATAATATCCCAGCTGAGACGTACGGGACGACACAAACGGGATTCTGTAAAATATTACCAGCGAGGGGCTAGATGGGTTAGGTTAGGTTATGTTACGTTATAGACGTATATAATGTTCCCACCGAGAAGTAGAGGCCGATACGCCAGGAATGTTGTAAAATACTACATCCGAGATGTCATCCTGCCTCACGTTAGGATATATATCGCTGTAGACGTATATAATATCCCAACCGAGATGTACGCGACGACAGGAACGGGATTCTGTAAAACATTACCAGC
Source organism: Xylocopa violacea (assembly GCA_963969225.1). NCBI lineage: Eukaryota > Metazoa > Arthropoda > Insecta > Hymenoptera > Apidae > Xylocopa > Xylocopa violacea. The sequence continues at coordinate 5,812,939 of CAXAJV010000013.1, forward strand.
GAGGGGCTAGATGTGTTAGGTTAGGTCATATTACGTCATAGACGAATATAATGTTCCCACCGAGAAGTAGAGGCCGATACGCCAGGCATGATGTAAAATACTACATCCGAGATGATAGCCTGCCTTAGGTTAGGATATATAACGCTATAGACGTATATAATATCCCAACCGAGATGTACGGGACGTCACGAACGTTATTCTGTAAAACATTACCAGCGAGGTTCTAGATGTGTTAGGTTAGGTTACATTACATTATAGACGAATATAATGTTCCCACCGAGAAGTAGAGGCCGATACGCCAGGCATGATGTAAAATAATACATCCGAGATGTTAGCCTGCCTTAGGTTAGGATATACAACGCTATAGTCGTATATAATGTCCCAACCGAGACGTACGGGACGACACGAACGTGATTCTGTAAAACATTACCGGCGAGGGGCTGGATGTGTTAGTTTAGGTTGGGATACGTCATAGACGTATATAATGTTCCCACCGAGAAGTAGGGGCCGGTATGTCAGGAATGTTGTAAAATACTGCATCCGAGATGATAGCCTGCCTTAGGTTAGGATATATAACGCTACAGACGTATATGATATCCCAACTGGGACGTACGGGACGACACAAACGGGGTTCTGTAAAATATTACCAGCGAGGGGCTAGATGGGCTAGGTTAGGTTATGTTACGTTATAGACGTATATAATGTTCCCACCGAGAAGTAGGTGCCGATACGCCAGGAATGTTGTAAAATACTGCATCCGAGATGTTAGCCTGCCTTAGGTTAGGATATATAACGCTATAGACGTATATAATATCCCAACCGAGATGTACGGGACGTCACGAACGGTATTCTGTAAAACATTACCCGCGAGGTTCTAGATGTGTTAGGTTAGGTTATATTACGTTATAGACGAATATAATGCTCCCACCGAGAAGTAGAGGCCGATACGCCAGGCATGATGTAAAATACTACATCCGAGATGTTAGTCTGTTTAGGTTAGGATATATAACGCTATAGACGTATATAATATCCCAACCAAGACTTACGGGACGATACGAACGGGATTCTGTAAAATATTACCAGCGAGGGGCTAGACGGGCTAGGTTAGGTTATGTTACGTTATAGACGTATATAATGTTCCCACCGAGAAGTAGGTGCCGATACGCCAGGAATGTTGTAAAATACTGCATCCGAGATGTTAGCCTGCCTTAGGTTAGGATATATAACGCTATAGACGTATACAATATCACAACTGAGACGTACGGGACTACACAAACGGGATTCAGTAAAATATTACCAGCGAGGGGCTAGATGGGTTAGGTTAGGTTGTGATACGTTATAGACGTATATAATGTTCCCACCGAGAAGTAGGGGCCGGTATGCCAGGAATGTTGTGAAATACTGCATCCGAGATGATAGCCTGCCTTACGTTAGGATATATATCGCTGTAGACGTATATAATATCCCAACCGAGATGTACGCGACGACAGGAACGGGATTCTGTAAAGCATTACCAGCGAGGGGCTAGATGTGTTAGGTTAGGTTATATTAAGTTATAGACCTATATAATGTTCCCGCCGAGAAATAGGGGCCGATACGCCAGAAATGTTGTAAAATACTACATCCGAGATGATAGCCTGCCTTAGGTTAGGATATATAACGCTATAGACGTATATAATATCCCAACCGAGATGTACGGGACGTCACGAACGGTATTCTGTAACACATTACCAGCGAGGGGCTAAATGTGTTAGGTTAGGTTATATTACGTTACAGACGAATATAATGTTCCCACCGAGAAGTTGAGGCCGATACGCCAAGCATGATGTAAAATACTACATCCGAGATGTTAGTCTGTTTAGGTTAGGATATATAACGCTATAGTCGTATATAATGTCCCAACCGAGACGTACGGGACGACACAAACGGGGTTCTGTAAAATATTACCAGCGAGGGGCTAGATGGGTTAGGTTAGGTTGTGATACGTTATAGACGTATATAATGTTCCCACCGAGATGTAGGGGCCGATACGCCAGGCATGATGTAAAATACTACATCCGAGATGTCATCCTGCCTCACGTTAGGATATATATCGCTGTAGACGTATATAATATCCCAACCGAGATGTACGGGACGACAGGAACGGGATTCTGTAAAACATTACCTGCGAGGAGCTAGATGTGTTAGGTTAGGTTATATTAAGTTATAGACCTATATAATGTTCCCACCGAGAAGTAGGGGCCGATACGCCAGGCATGATGTAAAATACTACATCCGAGATGTCATCCTGCCTCACGTTAGGATATATATCGCTGTAGACGTATATAATATCCCAACCGAGATGTACGGGACGACAGGAACGGGATTCTGTAAAACATTACCTGCGAGGAGCTAGATGTGTTAGGTTAGGTTATATTAAGTTATAGACCTATATAATGTTCCCACCGAGAAATAGGGGCCGATACGCCAGGAATGTTGTAAAATACTACAACCGAGATGATAGCCTGCCTTAGGTTAGGATATATAACGCTATAGACGTATATAATATTCCAACCGAGATGTACGGGACGTCACGAACGGGATTCTGTAAAACATTACCAGCGAGGGGCTAGATGTGTTAGGTTAGGTTATATTACGTCATAGACGAATATAATGTTCCCACCGAGAAGTTGAGGCCGATACGCCAAGCATGATGTAAAATACTACATCCGAGATGTTAGTCTGTTTAGGTTAGGATATATAACGCTATAGTCGTATATAATGTCCCAACCGAGACGTACGGGACGACACAAACGGGGTTCTGTAAAATATTACCAGCGAGGGGCTAGATGGGTTAGGTTAGGTTGTGATACGTTATAGACGTATATAATGTTCCCACCGAGAAGTAGGGGCCGATACGCCAGGCATGATGTAACATACTACATCCGAGATGTTAGTCTGCCTTAGGTTAGGATATATAACGCTATAGTCGTAGATAATGTCCCTACCGAGACGTACGGGACGACACGAACGTGATTCTGTAAAACATTACCTGCGAGGGGCTATATGTGATAGGTTAGGTTATATTAAGTTATAGACCTATATAATGTTCCCACCGAGAAGTAGGGGCCGATACGCCAGGAATGTTGTAAAATACTACATCCGAGATGTCATCCTGCCTCACGTTAGGATATATATCGCTGTAGACGTATATAATATCCCAACCGAGATGTACGGGACGACAGGAACGGGATTCTGTAAAACATTACCTGCGAGGAGCTAGATGTGTTAGGTTAGGTTATATTAAGTTATAGACCTATATAATGTTCCCACCGAGAAATAGGGGCCGATACGCCAGGAATGTTGTAAAATACTACATCCGACATGATAGCCTGCCTTAGGTTAGGATATATAACGCTATAGACGTATATAATATCCCAACAGAGATGTACGGGACGTCAAGAACGGTATTCTGTAAAACATTACCAGCGAGGTTCTAGATGTGTTAGGTTAGGTTATATTACGTCATAGACGAATATAATGTTCCCACCGAGAAGTTGAGGCCGATACGCCAAGCATGATGTAAAATACTACATCCGAGATGTTAGTCTGTTTAGGTTAGGATATATAACGCTATAGTCGTATATAATGTCCCAACCGAGACGTACGGGACGACACAAACGGGGTTCTGTAATATATTACCAGCGAGGGGCTAGATGGGTTAGGTTAGGTTGTGACACGTTATAGACGTATATAATGTTCCCACCGAGAAGTAGGGGCCGATACGCCAGGCATGATGTAAAATACTACATCCGAGATGTTAGTCTGCCTTAGGTTAGGATATATAACGCTATAGTCGTATATAATGTCCCACCCAAGACTTACGGGACGATACGAACGGGATTCTGTAAAATATTACCAGCGAGGGGCTAGACGGGCTAGGTTAGGTTATGTTACGTTATAGACGTATATAATGTTCCCACCGAGAAGTAGGTGCCGATACGCCAGGAATGTTGTAAAATACTGCATCCGAGATGTTAGCCTGCCTCAGGTTAGGATATATAACGCTATAGACGTATACAATATCACAACTGGGACGTACGGGACGACACAAACGGGGTTCTGTAAAATATTACCAGCGAGGGGCTAGATGGGTTAGGTTAGGTTGTGATACGTTATAGACGTATATAATGTTCCCACCGAGAAGTAGGCGCCGATATGCCAGGAATGTTGTAAAATACAGCATCCGAGATGACAGCCTGCCTTAGGTTAGGATATATAACGCTATAGACGTATATAATATCCCATCTGAGACGTACGGGACGACACAAACGGGATTCTGTAAAATATTACCAGCGAGGGGCTAGATGGGTTAGGTTAGCTTATGTTACGTTATAGACGTATATAATGTTCCCACCGAGAAGTAGAGGCCGATACGCCAGGAATGTTGTAAAATACTACATCCGAGATGTCATCCTGCCTCACGTTAGGATATATATCGCTGTAGACGTATATAATATCCCAACCGAGATGTACGCGACGACAGGAACGGGATTCTGTAAAACATTACCAGCGAGGGGCTAGATGTGTTAGGTTAGGTTATATTACGTCATAGACGAATGTAATGTTCCCACCGAGAAGTAGAGGCCGATACGCCAGGCATGATGTAAAATACTACATCCGACATGATAGCCTGCCTTAGGTTAGGATATATAACGCTATAGACGTATATAATATCCCAACAGAGATGTACGGGACGTCAAGAACGGTATTCTGTAAAACATTACCAGCGAGGTTCTAGATGTGTTAGGTTAGGTTATATTACGTCATAGACGAATATAATGTTCCCACCGAGAAGTAGGGGCCGATATGCCAGGAATGTTGTAAAATACAGCATCCGAGATGATAGCCTGCCTTAGGTTAGGATATATAACGCTATAGACGTATATAATATCCCAGCTGAGACGTACGGGACGACACAAACGGGATTCTGTAAAATATTACCAGCGAGGGGCTAGATGGGTTAGGTTAGGTTATGTTACGTTATAGTCGTATATAATGTTCCCACCGAGAAGTAGAGGCCGATACGCCAGGAATGTTGTAAAATACTACATCCGAGATGTCATCCTGCCTCACGTTAGGATATATATCGCTGTAGACGTATATAATATCCCAACCGAGATGTACGCGACGACAGGAACGGGATTCTGTAAAACATTACCAGCGAGGGGCTAGATGTGTTAGGTTAGGTCATATTACGTCATAGACGAATATAATGTTCCCACCGAGAAGTAGAGGCCGATACGCCAGGCATGATGTAAAATACTACATCCGAGATGATAGCCTGCCTTAGGTTAGGATATATAACGCTATAGACGTATATAATATCCCAACCGAGATGTACGGGACGTCACGAACGTTATTCTGTAAAACATTACCAGCGAGGTTCTAGATGTGTTAGGTTAGGTTACATTACATTATAGACGAATATAATGTTCCCACCGAGAAGTAGAGGCCGATACGCCAGGCATGATGTAAAATAATACATCCGAGATGTTAGCCTGCCTTAGGTTAGGATATACAACGCTATAGTCGTATATAATGTCCCAACCGAGACGTACGGGACGACACGAACGTGATTCTGTAAAACATTACCGGCGAGGGGCTGGATGTGTTAGTTTAGGTTGGGATACGTCATAGACGTATATAATGTTCCCACCGAGAAGTAGGGGCCGGTATGTCAGGAATGTTGTAAAATACTGCATCCGAGATGATAGCCTGCCTTAGGTTAGGATATATAACGCTACAGACGTATATGATATCCCAACTGGGACGTACGGGACGACACAAACGGGGTTCTGTAAAATATTACCAGCGAGGGGCTAGATGGGCTAGGTTAGGTTATGTTACGTTATAGACGTATATAATGTTCCCACCGAGAAGTAGGTGCCGATACGCCAGGAATGTTGTAAAATACTGCATCCGAGATGTTAGCCTGCCTTAGGTTAGGATATATAACGCTATAGACGTATATAATATCCCAACCGAGATGTACGGGACGTCACGAACGGTATTCTGTAAAACATTACCAGCGAGGTTCTAGATGTGTTAGGTTAGGTTATATTACGTTATAGACGAATATAATGCTCCCACCGAGAAGTAGAGGCCGATACGCCAGGCATGATGTAAAATACTACATCCGAGATGTTAGTCTGTTTAGGTTAGGATATATAACGCTATAGTCGTATATAATGTCCCAACCGAGACGTACGGGACGACACAAACGGGGTTCTGTAAAATATTACCAGCGAGGGGCTAGATGGGTTAGGTTAGGTTGTGATACGTTATAGACGTATATAATGTTCCCACCGAGAAGTAGGGGCCGATACGCCAGGCATGATGTAAAATACTACATCCGAGATGTTAGTCTGCCTTAGGTTAGGATATATAACGCTATAGTCGTATATAATGTCCCAACCAAGACTTACGGGACGATACGAACGGGATTCTGTAAAATATTACCAGCGAGGGACTAGACGGGCTAGGTTAGGTTATGTTACGTTATAGACGTATATAATGTTCCCACCGAGAAGTAGAGGCCGATACGCCAGGAATGTTGTAAAATACTACATCCGAGATGTCATCCTGCCTCACGTTAGGATATATATCGCTGTAGACGTATATAATATCCCAACCGAGATGTACGCGACGACAGGAACGGGATTCTGTAAAACATTACCAGCGAGGGGCTAGATGTGTTAGGTTAGGTTATATTACGTCATAGACGAATATAATGTTCCCACCGAGAAGTAGAGGCCGATACGCCAGGCATGATGTAAAATACTACATCCGAGATGTTAGTCTGTTTAGGTTAGGATATATAACGCTATAGTCGTATATAATGTCCCAACCGAGACGTACGGGACGACACGAACGTGATTCTGTAAAACATTACCTGCGAGGAGCTAGATGTGATAGGTTAGGTTATATTAAGTTATAGACCTATATAATGTTCCCACCGAGAAGTAGGGGCCGATACGCCAGGAATGTTGTAAAATACTACATCCGAGATGATAGCCTGCCTTAGGTTAGGATATATAACGCTATAGACGTATATAATATCCCAACCGAGATGTACGGGACGTCACGAACGTTATTCTGTAAAACATTATCAGCGAGGTTCTAGATGTGTTAGGTTAGGTTACATTACATTATAGACGAATATAATGTTCCCACCGAAAAGTAGAGGCCGATACGCCAGGCATGATGTAAAATAATACATCCGAGATGTTAGCCTGCCTTAGGTTAGGATATACAACGCTATAGTCGTATATAATGTCCCAACCGAGACGTACGGGACGACACGAACGTGATTCTGTAAAACATTACCGGCGAGGGGCTGGATGTGTTAGTTTAGGTTGTGATACGTCATAGACGTATATAATGTTCCCACCGAGAAGTAGGGGCCGGTATGTCAGGAATGTTGTAAAATACTGCATCCGAGATGATAGCCTGCCTTAGGTTAGGATATATAACGCTACAGACGTATATGATATCCCAACTGGGACGTACGGGACGACACAAACGGGCTTCTGTAAAACATTACCAGCGAGGTTCTAGATGTGTTAGGTTAGGTTATATTACGTTATAGACGAATATAATGTTCCCACCGAGAAGTAGAGGCCGATACGCCAGGCATGATGTAAAATACTACATCCGAGATGTTAGCCTGCCTTAGGTTAGGATATATAACGCTATAGTCGTATATAATATCCCAACCGAGACTTACGGGACGATACGAACGGGATTCTGTAAAACATTACCAGCGAGGGGCTAGATGTGTTACGTTAGGTTATATTACGTTATAGACCTATATAATGTTCCCACCGAGAAGTAGAGGCCGATACGCCAGGAATGTTGTAAAATACTACATCCGAGAGGTTCGCCTGCCTTACGTTAGGATATATATCGCTGTAGACGTATATAATATCCCAACCGAAATGTACGGGACGACAGGATCTGGATTCTGTAAAACATTACCTGCGAGGGGCTAGATGTGTTAGGTTAGGTTATATTAAGTTATAGACCTATATAATGTTCCCACCGAGAAGTAGAGGCCGATACGCCAGGCATGATGTAAAATACTACATCCGAGATGTTAGCCTGCCTTAGGTTAGGATATATAACGCTATAGTCGTATATAATGTCCCAACCGAGACGTACGGGTCGACACGAACGTGATTCTGTAAAACATTACCTGCGAGGAGCTAGATGTGGTAGGTTAGGTTATATTAAGTTATAGACCTATATAATGTTCCCACCGAGAAGTAGGGGCCGATACGCCAGGAATGTTGTATAATACTACATCCGAGATGATAGCCTGCCTTAGGTTAGGATATATAACGCTATAGACGTATATAATATCCCAACCGAGATGTACGGGACGTCACGAACGTTATTCTGTAAAACATTACCAATGAGGTTCTAGATGTGTTAGGTTAGGTTATATTACGTCATAGACGAATATAATGTTCCCACCGAGAAGTAGAGGCCGATACGCCAGGCATGATGTAAAATAATACATCCGAGATGTTAGCCTGCCTTAGGTTAGGATATACAACGATATAGTCGTATATAATGTCCCAACCGAGACGTACGGGACGACACGAACGTGATTCTGTAAAACATTACCAGCGAGGGGCTAGATGTGTTAGTTTAGGTTGTGATACGTTATAGATGTATATAATGTTCCCTCCGAGATGTAGGGGCCGATATGCCAGGAATGTTGTAAAATACTGCATCCGAGATGATAGCCTGCCTTAGGTTAGGATATATAACGCTATAGACGTATATAATATCCCAACTGGGACGTACGGGACGACACAAACGGGGTTCTGTAAAATATTACCAGCGAGGGGCTAGATGGGTTAGTTTAGGTTGGGATACGAAATAGACGTATATAATGTTCCCACCGAGAAGTACGGCCGATATGCCAGGAATGTTGTAAAATACTGCATCCGGGATGATAGCCTGCCTTAGGTTAGGATATATAACGCTATAGACGTATATAATATCCCAACTGGGACGTACGGGACGACACAAACGGGGTTCTGTAAAATATTACCAGCGAGGGGCTAGATGGGTTAGGTTAGGTTATATTAAGTTATAGACGTATATAATGTTCCCTCCGAGAAGTAGGGGCCGATATGCCAGGAATGTTGTAAAATACTACATCCGAGATGATAGCCTGCCTTAGGTTAGGATATATAACGCTATAGACGTATATAATATCCCAACCGAGACTTACGGGACGATACGAACGGGATTCTGTAAAACATTACCAGCGAGGGGCTAGATGTGTTACGTTAGGTTATATTACGTTATAGACCTATATAATGTTCCCACCGAGAAGTAGAGGCCGATACGCCAGGAATGTTGTAAAATACTACATCCGAGAGGTTAGCCTGCCTTACGTTAAGATATATATCGCTGTAGACGTATATAATATCCCAACCGAGATGTACGGGACGACAGGATCTGGATTCTGTAACACATTACCTGCGAGGGGCTAGATGTGTTAGGTTAGGTTATATTAAGTTATAGACCTATATAATGTTCCCACCGAGAAGTAGGGGCCGATACGCCAGGAATGTTGTAAGATACTACATCCGAGATGATAGCCTGCCTTAGGTTAGGATATATAACGCTATAGACGTATATAATATCCCAACCGAGACGTACGGGACGTCACGAACGGTATTCTGTAAAACATTACCAGCGAGGTTCTAGATGTGTTAGGTTAGGTTATATTACGTTATAGACGAATATAATGTTCCCACGGAGAAGTAGAGGCCGATACGCCAGGCATGATGTAAAATACTACATCCGAGATGTTAGCCTGCCTTAGGTTAGGATATATAACGCTATAGTCGTATATAATGTCCCAACCGAGACGTACGGGACGACACGAACGTGATTCTGTAAAACATTACCAGCGACGGGCTGAATGTGTTAGTTTAGGTTGGGATACGAAATAGACGTATATAATGTTCCCACCGAGAAGTACGGCCGATATGCCATGAATGTTATAAAATACTGCATCCGAGATGATAGCCTGCCTTAGGTTAGGATATATAACGCTATAGACGTATATAATATCCCAACTGGGACGTACGGGACGACACTAACGGGGTTCTGTAAAATATTACCAGCGAGGGGCTAGATGTGTTAGGTTAGGTTATATTAAGTTATAGACCTATATAATGTTCCCACCGAGAAGTAGGGGCCGATACGCGAGGAATGTTGTAAAATACTACATCCGAGATGATAGCCTGCCTTAGGTTAGGATATATAACGCTATAGACGTATATAATATCCCAACCGAGACGTACGGGACGTCACGGACGGTATTCTGTAAAACATTACCAGCGAGGTTCTAGATGTATTAGGTTAGGTTATATTACGTTATAGACGAATATAATGTTCCCACCGAGAAGTGGAGGCCGATACGCCAGGCATGATGTAAAATACTACATCCGAGATGTTAGCCTGCCTTAGGTTAGGATATATAACGCTATAGTCGTATATGATGTCGCAACCGAGACGTACGGGACGACACGAACGTGATTCTGTAAAATATTACGAGCGAGGGGCTAGATGTGTTAGTTTAGGTTATGTTACGTTATAGACGTATATAATGTTCCCACCGAGAAGTAGGTGCCGATACGCCAGGAATGTTGTAAAATACTGCATCCGAGATGATAGCCTGCCTTAGGTTAGGATATATAACGCTATAGACGTATATAATATCCCAACCGAGATGTACGGGACGACAGGATCTGGATTCTGTAAAACATTACCTGCGAGGGGCTAGATGTGTTAGGTTAGGTTATATTAAGTTATAGACCTATATAATGTTCCCACCGAGAAGTAGGGGCCGATACGCCAGGAATGTTGTAAGATACTACATCCGAGATGATAGCCTGCCTTAGGTTAGGATATATAACGCTATAGACGTATATAATATCCCAACCGAGACGTACGGGACGTCACGAACGGTATTCTGTAAAACATTACCAGCGAGGTTCTAGATGTGTTAGTTTAGGTTATGTTACGTTATAGACGTATATAATGTTCCCACCGAGAAGTAGAGGCCGATACGCCAGGCATGATGTAAAATACTACATCCGAGATGTTAGCCTGCCTTAGGTTAGGATATATAACGCTATAGTCGTATATAATGTCCCAACAGAGACGTACGGGTCGACATGAACGTGATTCTGTAAAACATTACCTGCGAGGGGCTAGATGTGTTAGGTTAGGTTATATTAAGTTATAGACCTATATAATGTTCCCACCGAGAAGTAGGGGCCGATACGCCAGGAATGTTGTAAAATACTACATCCGAGATGATAGCCTGCCTTAGGTTAGGATATATAACGCTATAGACGTATATAATATCCCAACCGAGACGTACGGGACGTCACGAACGGTATTCTGTAAAACATTACCAGCGAGGTTCTAGATGTGTTAGGTTAGGTTATATTACGTCATAGACGAATATAATGTTCCCACCGAGAAGTAGAGGCCGATACGCCAGGCATGATGTAAAATACTACATCCGAGATGTTAGCCTGCCTTAGGTTAGGATATATAACGCTATAGTCGTATATAATGTCCCAACCGAGACGTACGGGTCGACACGAACGTGATTCTGTAAAACATTACCTGCGAGGGGCTAGATGTGTTAGGTTAGGTTATATTAAGTTATAGACCTATATAATGTTCCCACCGAGAAGTAGGGGCCGATACGCCAGGAATGTTGTAAAATACTACATCCGAGATGATAGCCTGCCTTGGGTTAGGATATATAACGCTATAGACGTATATAATATCCCAACCGAGATGTACGGGACGTCACGAACGTTATTCTGTAAAACATTACCAATGAGGTTCTAGATGTGTTAGGTTAGGTTATATTACGTCATAGACGAATATAATGTTCCCACCGAGAAGTAGAGGCCGATACGCCAGGCATGATGTAAAATAATACATCCGAGATGTTAGCCTGCCTTAGGTTAGGATATACAACGATATAGTCGTATATAATGTCCCAACCGAGACGGACGGGACGACACGAACGTGATTCCGTAAAACATTACCAGCGAGGGGCTAGATGTGTTAGTTTAGTTTGTGATACGTTATAGATGTATATAATGTTCCCTCCGAGAAGTAGGGGCCGATATGCCAGGAATGTTGTAAAATACTGCATCCGAGATGATAGCCTGCCTTAGGTTAGGATATATAACGCTATAGACGTATATAATATCCCAACCGAGACTTACGGGACGATACGAACGGGATTCTGTAAAACATTACCAGCGAGGGGCTAGATGTGTTACGTTAGGTTATATTACGTTATAGACCTATATAATGTTCCCACCGAGAAGTAGAGGCCGATACGCCAGGAATGTTGTAAAATACTGCATCCGAGATGTTAGCCTGCCTTAGGTTAGGATATATAACGCTATAGACGTATATAATATCCCAACCGAGATGTACGGGACGACAGGATCTGGATTCTGTAAAACATTACCTGCGAGGGGCTAAATGTGTTAGGTTAGGTTATATTAAGTTATAGACCTATATAATGTTCCCACCGAGAAGTAGGGGCCGATACGCCAGGAATGTTGTAAGATACTACATCCGAGATGATAGCCTGCCTTAGGTTAGGATATATAACGCTATAGTCGTATATAATGTCCCAACCGAGACGTACGGGACGACACGAACTTGATTCTGTAAAACATTACCAGCGAGGGGCTGGATGTGTTAGTTTAGGTTGGGATACGAAATAGACGTATATAATGTTCCCACCGAGAAGTCTGGGCCGATAGGCCAGGAATGTTATAAAATACTGCATCCGAGATGATAGCCTGCCTTAGGTTAGGATATATAACGCTATAGACGTATATAATATCCCAACTGGGACGTACGGGACGACACAAACGGGGTTCTGTAAAATATTACCAGCGAGGGGCTAGATGGGTTAGGTTAGGTTATATTACGTCATAGACGAATATAATGTTCCCACCGGGAAGTAGAGGCCGATACGCCAGGCATGATGTAAAATACTACATCCGAGATGTTAGCCTGCCTTAGGTTAGGATATGTAACGCTATAGTCGTATATAATGTCCCAACCGAGACGTACGGGTCGACACGAACGTGATTCTGTAAAACATTACCTGCGAGGGGCTAGATGTGTTAGGTTAGGTTATATTAAGTTATAGACCTATATAATGTTCCCACCGAGAAGTAGGGGCCGATACGCCAGGAATGTTGTAAAATACTACATCCGAGATGATAGCCTGCCTTAGGTTAGGATATATAACGCTATAGACGTATATAATATCCCAACCGAGACGTACGCGACGTCACGGACGGTATTCTGTAAAACATTACCAGCGAGGTTCTAGATGTATTAGGTTAGGTTATATTACGTTATAGACGAATATAATGTTCCCACCGAGAAGTGGAGGACGATACGCCAGGCATGATGTAAAATACTACATCCGAGATGTTAGCCTGCCTTAGGTTAGGATATATAACGCTATAGTCGTATATAATGTTCCAACCGAGACGTACGGGACGACACAAACGGGATTCTGTAAAATATTACCAGCGAGGGGCTAGATGGGCTAGGTTAGGTTATGTTACGTTATAGACGTATATAATGTTCCCACCGAGAAGTAGGTGCCGATACGCCAGGAATGTTGTAAAATACTGCTTCCGAGATGTTAGCCTGCCTTAGGTTAGGATATATAACGCTATAGACGTATATAATATCCCAACCGAGATGTACGGGACGTCACGAACGGTATTCTGTAAAACATTACCAGCGAGGTTCTAGATGTGTTAGGTTAGGTTATATTACGTTATAGACGAATATAATGTTCCCACCGAGAAGTAGAGGCCGATACGCCAGGCATGATGTAAAATACTACATCCGAGATGTTAGCCTGCCTTAGGTTAGGATATATAACGCTATAGTCGTATATAATGTCCCAACCGAGACGTACGGGTCGACACGAACGTGATTCTGTAAAACATTACCTGCGAGGGGCTAGATGTATTAGGTTAGGTTATATTACGTTATAGACGAATATAATGTTCCCACCGAGAAGTGGAGGCCGATACGCCAGGCATGATGTAAAATACTACATCCGAGATGTTAGCCTGCCTTAGGTTAGGATATATAACGCTATAGTCGTATATGATGTCGCAACCGAGACGTACGGGACGACACGAACGTGATTCTGTAAAATATTACGAGCGAGGGGCTAGATGTGTTAGTTTAGGTTATGTTACGTTATAGACGTATATAATGTTCCCACCGAGAAGTAGGTGCCGATACGCCAGGAATGTTGTAAAATACTGCATCCGAGATGTTAGCCTGCCTTAGGTTAGGATATATAACGCTATAGACGTATATAATATCCCAACCGAGATGTACGGGACGTCACGAACGGTATTCTGTAAAACATTACCAGCGAGGTTCTAGATGTGTTAGGTTAGGTTACATTACATTATAGACGAATATAATGTTCCCACCGAGAAGTAGAGGCCGATACGCCAGGCATGATGTAAAATAATACATCCGAGATGTTAGCCTGCCTTAGGTTAGGATATACAACGCTATAGTCGCATATAATGTCCCAACCGAGACGTACGGGACGACACGAACGTGATTCTGTAAAACATTACCAGCGAGGGGCTAGATGTGTTAGTTTAGGTTGTGATACGTTATAGACGAATATAATGTTCCCACCGAGAAGTAGAGGCCGATACGCCAGGTATGATGTAAAATACTACATCCGAGATGTTAGCCTGCCTTAGGTTAGGATATATAACGCTATAGTCGTATATAATGTTCCAACCGAGACGTACGGGACGACACAAACGGGATTCTGTAAAACATTACCTGCGAGGGGCTAGATGTGTTAGGTTAGGTTATATTAAGTTATAGACCTATATAATGTTCCCACCGAGAAGTAGGGGCCGATACGCCAGGAATGTTGTAAGATACTACATCCGAGATGATAGCCTGCCTTAGGTTAGGATATATAACGCTATAGACGTATATAATATCCTAACCGAGATGTACGGGACGTCACGAACGGTATTCTGTAAAACATTACCAGCGAGGTTCTAGATGTGTTAGGTTAGGTTATATTACGTTATAGACGAATATAATGTTCCCACCGAGAAGTAGAGGCCGATACGCCAGGCATGATGTAAAATACTACATCCGAGATGTTAGCCTGCCTTAGGTTAGGATATATAACGCTATAGTCGTATATAATGTCCCAACCGAGACGTACGGGTCGACACGAACGTGATTCTGTAAAACATTACCTGCGAGGGGCTAGATGTGTTAGGTTAGGTTATATTAAGTTATAGACCTATATAATGTTCCCACCGAGAAGTAGGGGCCGATACGCCAGGAATGTTGTAAAATACTACATCCGAGATGATAGCCTGCCTTAGGTTAGGATATACAACGCTATAGACGTATATAATATCCCAACCGAGATGTACGGGACGTCACGAACGTTTTTCTGTAAAACATTACCAATGAGGTTCTAGATGTGTTAGGTTAGGTTATATTACGTCATAGACGAATATAATGTTCCCACCGAGAAGTAGGGGCCGATATGCCAGGAATGTTGTAAAATACTGCATCCGAGATGATAGCCTGCCTTAGGTTAGGATATATAACGCTATAGACGTATATAATATCCCTACCGAGATGTACGGGACGTCACGAACGGTATTCTGTAAAACATTACCAGCGAGGTTCTAGATGTGTTAGGTTAGGTTATATTACGTTATAGACGAATATAATGTTCCCACGGAGAAGTAGAGGCCGATACGCCAGGAATGTTGTAAAATACTGCATCCGAGATGTTAGCCTGCCTTAGGTTAGGATATATAACGCTATAGACGTATATAATATCCCAACCGAGATGTACGGGACGTCACGAACGGTATTCTGTAAAACATTACCAGCGAGGTTCTAGATGTGTTAGGTTAGGTTATATTACGTTATAGACGAATATAATGTTCCCACCGAGAAGTAGGGGCCGATACGCCAGGAATGTTGTAAAATACTACATCCGAGATGATAGCCTGCCTTAGGTTAGAATATACAACGCTATAGTCGTATATAATGTCCCAACCGAGGCGTACGGGACGACACGAACGTGATTCTGTAAAACATTACCAGCGAGGGGCTAGATGGGTTAGGTTAGGTTATGTTACGTTATAGACGTGTATAATGTTCCCACCGAGAAGTAGAGCCGATACGTCAGGAATGTTGTAAAATACTGCATCCGAGATGTTAGCATGCCTTAGGTTAAGATATATAACGCTATAGACGTATATAATATCCCAACCGAGATGTACGGGACGACACGAACGGGATTCTGTAAAACATTGCCAACGAGGGGCTAGATGGGATAGGTTAGGTTATGTTACGTTATAGACGTATATAATGTTCCCACCGAGAAGTATGGGCCGATACTCCAAGAATGTTGTAAAATACTACATCCGAGATGTTAGCCTGCCTTACGTTAGGAAATATAACGCTGTAGACGTATATAATGTCCCATTCGAGACGTACGGGACGACACGAACGGGATTCTGTAAAACATTACCAGCGAGGGGCTAGATGTGTTAGGTTAGGTTATGTTACGTTATAGACCTATATAATGTTCCCACCGAGAAGTATGGGCCGATACGCAAGGAATGTTGTAAAATACTGCAACCGAGATGTTAGCCTGCCTTAGGTTAGGATATATAACGCTATAGACGTATATAATATCCCAACCAAGACTTACGGGACGATACGAACGGGATTCTGTAAAATATTACCAGCGAGGGGCTAGATGGGGTAGGTTAGGTTATGTTACGTTATAGACGTATATAATGTTCCCACCGAGAAGTAGGTGCCGATACGCCAGGAATGTTGTAAAATACTGCATCTGAGATGTTAGCCTGCCTTAGGTTAGGATATATAACGCTATAGACGTATATAATATCCCAACCGAGATGTACGGGACGTCACGAACGGTATTCTGTAAAACATTACCAGCGAGGTTCTAGATGTGTTAGGTTAGGTTATATTACGTTATAGACGTATATAATGTTCCCACCGAGAAGTAGAGGCTGATCCTACAGGAATGTTGTAAAATTCTATATCCGAGAAGTTAGCCTGCCTTAGGTTAGGATATGTATCGCTGTGGACGTATATAATATCCCAACCAAGATGCACGGGACGACACGAATGGGATTCTGTAAAACATTGCCAGCGAGGGGCTAGATGGGATAGGTTAGGTTATGTTACGTTATAGACGTGTATAATGTACCCACCGAGAAGTAGAGCCGATACGCCAGGAATGTTGTAAAATACTGCATCCGAGATGTTAGCATGCCTTAGGTTAAGATATATAACGCTATAGACGTATATAATTTCCCAACCGAGACGTACGGGACGTCACGAACGGTATTCTGTAAAACATTACCAGCGAGGTTCTAGATGTGTTAGGTTAGGTTATATTACGTTATAGACGAATATAATGTTCCCACGGAGAAGTAGAGGCCGATACGCCAGGCATGATGTAAAATACTACATCCGAGATGTTAGTCTGCCTTAGGTTAGGATATATAACGCTATAGTCGTATATAATGTCCCAACCGAGACGTACGGGACGACACGAACGTGATTCTGTAAAACATTACCTGCGAGTGGCTAGATGTGCTAGGTTAGGTTATATTAAGTTATAAACCTATATAATGTTCCCACCGAGAAGTAGAGGCCGATACGCCAGGAATGTTGTAAAATACTACATCCGAGATGATAGCCTGCCTTAGGTTAGGATATATAACGCTGTAGACGTATATAATGCCCCAACCGAGACGTACGGGACGACACGGACGGGATTCTGTAAAATATTACCAGCGAGGGGCTAGATGGGTTACGTTAGGTTATGTTACGTTATAGACGTATATAATGTTCCCACCGAGAAGTAGAGGCTGATCCTACAGGAATGTTGTAAAATTCTATATCCGACATGTTAGCCTGCCTTACGTTAGGATATATATCGCTGTAGACGTATATAACATCCCAACCGAGATGTACGGGACGACATAAACGGGATTCTGTAAAACATTACCAGCGAGGGGCTAGATGTGTTAGGTTAGATTATATTACGTTATAGACGTATATAATATCCCAACCGAGATGTACGGGACGACAGGAACCGGATTCTGTGAAACATTGCCAACGAGGGGCTAGATGGGATAGGTTAGGTTACGTTACGTTATAGACGTATATAATGTTCCCACCGAGAAGTATGGGCCGATACTCCAAGCATGTTGTAAAATACTACATCCGAGATGTTAGCCTGACTTACGTTAGGATATATATCGCTGTAGACGTATATAACATCCCAACCGAGATGTACGGGACGACATAAACGGGATTCTGTAAAACATTACCAGCGAGGGGCTAGATGTGTTAGGTTAGATTATATTACGTTATAGACGTATATAATGTTCCCACCGAGAAGTATGGGCCGATACGCCAGGAATGTTGTAAAATATTGCATCCGAGATGTTAGCCTGCCTTAGGTTAGGATATATATCGCTGTAGACGTATATAACATCCCAACCGAGATGTACGGGACGACACAAACGGGATTCTGTAAAATATGACCAGCGAGGGGCTAGATGGGTTAGGTTAGGTTATGTTACGTTATAGACGTGTATAATGTTCCCACCGAGAAGTATGGGCCGATACGCCAGGAATGTTGTAAAATACTACATCCGAGATGTTAGCCTGCCTTAGGTTAGGATATATAACGCTATAGTCGTATATAATGTCCCAACCGAGACGTACGGGTCGACACGAACGTGATTCTGTAAAACATTACCTGCGAGGGGCTAGATGTGTTAGGTTAGGTTATATTAAGTTATAGACCTATATAATGTTCCCACCGAGAAGTAGGGGCCGATACGCCAGGAATGTTGTAAAATACTACATCCGAGATGATAGCCTGCCTTAGGTTAGGATATATAACGCTATAGACGTATATAATATCCCAACCGAGATGTACGGGACGTCACGAACGTTATTCTGTAAAACATTACCAATGAGGTTCTAGATGTGTTAGGTTAGGTTATATTACGTCATAGACGAATATAATGTTCCCACCGAGAAGTAGGGGCCGATATGCCAGGAATGTTGTAAAATACTGCATCCGAGATGATAGCCTGCCTTAGGTTAGGATATATAACGCTATAGACGTATATAATATCCCAACCAAGACTTACGGGACGATACGAACGGGATTCTGTAAAATATTACCAGCGAGGGGCTAGATGGGGTAGGTTAGGTTATGTTACGTTATAGACGTATATAATGTTCCCACCGAGAAGTAGGTGCCGATACGCCAGGAATGTTGTAAAATACTGCATCTGAGATGTTAGCCTGCCTTAGGTTAGGATATATAACGCTATAGACGTATATAATATCCCAATCGAGATGTACGGGACGTCACGAACGGTATTCTGTAAAACATTACCAGCGAGGTTCTAGATGTGTTAGGTTAGGTTATATTACGTTATAGACGAATATAATGTTCCCACGGAGAAGTCGAGGCCGATACGCCAGGAATGTTGTAAAATACTGCATCCGAGATGTTAGCCTGCCTTAGGTTAGGATATATAACGCTATAGACGTATATAATATCCCAACCGAGATGTACGGGACGTCACGAACGGTATTCTGTAAAACATTACCAGCGAGGTTCTAGATGTGTTAGGTTAGGTTATATTACGTTATAGACGAATATAATGTTCCCACCGAGAAGTAGGGGCCGATACGCCAGGAATGTTGTAAAATACTACATCCGAGATGATAGCCTGCCTTAGGTTAGGATATACAACGCTATAGTCTTATATAATGTCCCAACCGCGGCGTACGGGACGACACGAACGTGATTCTGTAAAACATTACCAGCGAGGGGCTAGATGGGTTAGGTTAGGTTATGTTACGTTATAGACGTGTATAATGTTCCCACCGAGAAGTAGAGCCGATACGTCAGGAATGTTGTAAAATACTGCATCCGAGATGTTAGCATGCCTTAGGTTAAGATATATAACGCTATAGACGTATATAATATCCCAACCGAGATGTACGGGACGACACGAACTGGATTCTGTAAAACATTGCCAACGAGGGGCTAGATGGGATAGGTTAGGTTATGTTTCGTTATAGACGTATATAATGTTCCCACCGAGAAGTATGGGCCGATACTCCAAGAATGTTGTAAAATACTACATCCGAGATGTTAGCCTGCCTTACGTTAGGAAATATAACGCTGTAGACGTATATAATGTCCCATTCGAGACGTACGGGACGACACGAACGGGATTCTGTAAAACATTACCAGCGAGGGGCTAGATGTGTTAGGTTAGGTTATGTTACGTTATAGACCTATATAATGTTCCCACCGAGAAGTATGGGCCGATACGCAAGGAATGTTGTAAAATACTGCAACCGAGATGTTAGCCTGCCTTAGGTTAGGATATAAAACGCTGCAGACGTTTATAATGTCCCAACAGAGACGTACGGGACGACAGGAACGGGATTCTGTAAAACATTACCAGCGAGGGGCTAGATGGGTTAGGTTAGGTTGTGATACGTTATAAACGTATATGATGTTCCCACCGAGAAGTAGGGGCCGATATGCCAGGAATGTTGTAAAAAACTGCATCCGAGATGTTAGCCTGCCTTACGTTAGGATATATATCGCTGTAGACGTATATATCATCCCAATCGAGATGTACGGTACGAAATAAACGGGATTCTGTAAAACATTACCAGCGAGGTGTTGGATGTGTTAGGTTAGATTATATTACGTTATAGACGTATATAATGTTCCCACCGAGAAGTAGAGGCTGATCCTACAGGAATGTTGTAAAATTCTATATCCGAGAAGTTAGCCTGCCTTAGGTTAGGATATGTATCGCTGTGGACGTATATAATATCCCAACCAAGATGCACGGGACGACACGAATGGGATTCTGAAAACATTGCCAGCGAGGGGCTAGATGGGATAGGTTAGGTTATGTTACGTTATAGACGTGTATAATGTACCCACCGAGAAGTAGAGCCGATACGCCAGGAATATTGTAAAATACTGCATCCGAGATGTTAGCCTGCCTTAGGTTAGGATATATAACGCTATAGACGTATATAATATCCCAACCGAGTTGAACGGGACGACACGAACGGGATTCTGTAAAATATTACCAGCGAGGGGCTAGATGGGTTAGATTAGGTTATGTTACGTTATAGACGTATATAATGTTCCCACCGAGAAGTAGGGGCCGATACTCCAAGAATGTTGTAAAATACTACATCCGACATGTTAGCCTGCCTTACGTTAGGATATATATCGCTGTAGACGTATATAACATCCCAACCGAGATGTACGGGACGACATAAACGGGATTCTGTAAAACATTACCAGCGAGAGGCTAGATGTGTTAGGTTAGATTATATTACGTTATAGACGTATATAATATCCCAACCGAGATGTGCGGGACGACAGGAACCGGATTCTGTGAAACATTGCCAACGAGGGGCTAGATGGGATAGGTTAGGTTACGTTACGTTATAGACGTATATAATGTTCCCACCGAGAAGTAGGGGCCGATACTCCAAGCATGTTGTAAAATACTACATCCGAGATGTTAGCCTGCCTTACGTTAGGATATATATCGCTGTAGACGTATATAACATCCCAACCGAGATGTACGGGACGACATAAACGGGATTCTGTAAAACATTACCAGCGAGGTGCAAGATGTGTTAGGTTAGATTATATTACGTTATAGACGTATATAATGTTCCCACCGAGAAGTATGGGCCGATACGCCAGGAATGTTGTAAAATATTGCATCCGAGATGTTAGCCTGCCTTAGGTTAGGATATATATCGCTGTAGACGTATATAACATCCCAACCGAGATGTACGGGACGACACAAACGGGATTCTGTAAAACATTACCAGCGAGGGGCTAGATGGGTTAGGTTAGGTTATGTTACGTTATAGACGTGTATAATGTTCCCACCGAGAAGTAGAGCCGATACGCCAGGAATGTTGTAAAATACTGCATCCGAGATGTTAGCATGCCTTAGGTTAAGATATATAACGCTATAGACGTATATAATTTCCCAACCGAGATGTACGGGACGACACGAACGGGATTCTGTAAAATATTACCAGCGAGGGGCTAGATGGGTTAGATTAGGTTATGTTACGTTATAGACGTATATAATGTTCCCACCGAGAAGTAGGGGCCGATACTCCAAGTATGTTGTAAAATACTACATCCGACATGTTAGTCTGCCTTAGGTTAGGATATATAACGCTATAGTCGTATATAATGTCCCAACCGAGACGTACGGGACGACACGAACGTGATTCTGTAAAACATTACCTGCGAGTGGCTAGATGTGCTAGGTTAGGTTATATTAAGTTATAAACCTATATCATGTTCCCACCGAGAAGTAGGGGCCGATACGCCAGGAATGTTGTAAAATACTACATCCGAGATGATAGCCTGCCTTAGGTTAGGATATATAACGCTGTAGACGTATATAATGTCCCAACCGAGACGTACGGGACGACACGGACGGGATTCTGTAAAATATTACCAGCGAGGGGCTAGATGGGTTACGTTAGGTTATGTTACGTTATAGACGTATATAATGTTCCCACCGAGAAGTAGAGGCTGATCCTACAGGAATGTTGTAAAATTCTATATCCGAGAAGTTAGCCTGCCTTAGGTTAGGATATGTATCGCTGTGGACGTATATAATATCCCAACCAAGATGCACGGGACGACACGAATGGGATTCTGTAAAACATTGCCAGCGAGGGGCTAGATGGGATAGGTTAGGTTATGTTACGTTATAGACGTGTATAATGTACCCACCGAGAAGTAGAGCCGATACGCCAGGAATGTTGTAAAATACTGCATCCGAGATGTTAGCCTGCCTTAGGTTAGGATATATAACGCTATAGACGTATATAATATCCCAACCGAGTTGAACGGGACGACACGAACGGGATTCTGTAAAACATTGCCAACGAGGGGCTAGATGGGATAGGTTAGGTTATGTTTCGTTATAGACGTATATAATGTTCCCACCGAGAAGTATGGGCCGATACTCCAAGAATGTTGTAAAATACTACATCCGAGATGTTAGCCTGCCTTACGTTAGGAAATATAACGCTGTAGACGTATATAATGTCCCATTCGAGACGTACGGGACGACACGAACGGGATTCTGTAAAACATTACCAGCGAGGGGCTAGATGTGTTAGGTTAGGTTATGTTACGTTATAGACCTATATAATGTTCCCACCGAGAAGTATGGGCCGATACGCAAGGAATGTTGTAAAATACTGCAACCGAGATGTTAGCCTGCCTTAGGTTAGGATATAAAACGCTGTAGACGTTTATAATGTCCCAACAGAGACGTACGGGACGACAGGAACGGGATTCTGTAAAACATTACCAGCGAGGGGCTAGATGGGTTAGGTTAGGTTGTGATACGTTATAAACGTATATGATGTTCCCACCGAGAAGTAGGGGCCGATATGCCAGGAATGTTGTAAAAAACTGCATCCGAGATGTTAGCCTGCCTTACGTTAGGATATATATCGCTGTAGACGTATATATCATCCCAATCGAGATGTACGGTACGAAATAAACGGGATTCTGTAAAACATTACCAGCGAGGTGTTGGATGTGTTAGGTTAGATTATATTACGTTATAGACGTATATAATGTTCCCACCGAGAAGTAGAGGCTGATCCTACAGGAATGTTGTAAAATTCTATATCCGAGAAGTTAGCCTGCCTTAGGTTAGGATATGTATCGCTGTGGACGTATATAATATCCCAACCAAGATGCACGGGACGACACGAATGGGATTCTGAAAACATTGCCAGCGAGGGGCTAGATGGGATAGGTTAGGTTATGTTACGTTATAGACGTGTATAATGTACCCACCGAGAAGTAGAGCCGATACGCCAGGAATGTTGTAAAATACTGCATCCGAGATGTTAGCCTGCCTTAGGTTAGGATATATAACGCTATAGACGTATATAATATCCCAACCGAGTTGAACGGGACGACACGAACGGGATTCTGTAAAATATTACCAGCGAGGGGCTAGATGGGTTAGATTAGGTTATGTTACGTTATAGACGTATATAATGTTCCCACCGAGAAGTAGGGGCCGATACTCCAAGAATGTTGTAAAATACTACATCCGACATGTTAGCCTGCCTTACGTTAGGATATATATCGCTGTAGACGTATATAACATCCCAACCGAGATGTACGGGACGACATAAACGGGATTCTGTAAAACATTACCAGCGAGAGGCTAGATGTGTTAGGTTAGATTATATTACGTTATAGACGTATATAATATCCCAACCGAGATGTACGGGACGACAGGAACCGGATTCTGTGAAACATTGCCAACGAGGGGCTAGATGGGATAGGTTAGGTTACGTTACGTTATAGACGTATATAATGTTCCCACCGAGAAGTAGGGGCCGATACTCCAAGCATGTTGTAAAATACTACATCCGAGATGTTAGCCTGCCTTACGTTAGGATATATATCGCTGTAGACGTATATAACATCCCAACCGAGATGTACGGGACGACATAAACGGGATTCTGTAAAACATTACCAGCGAGGTGCAAGATGTGTTAGGTTAGATTATATTACGTTATAGACGTATATAATGTTCCCACCGAGAAGTATGGGCCGATACGCCAGGAATGTTGTAAAATATTGCATCCGAGATGTTAGCCTGCCTTAGGTTAGGATATATATCGCTGTAGACGTATATAACATCCCAACCGAGATGTACGGGACGACACAAACGGGATTCTGTAAAACATTACCAGCGAGGGGCTAGATGGGTTAGGTTAGGTTATGTTACGTTATAGACGTGTATAATGTTCCCACCGAGAAGTAGAGCCGATACGCCAGGAATGTTGTAAAATACTGCATCCGAGATGTTAGCATGCCTTAGGTTAAGATATATAACGCTATAGACGTATATAATTTCCCAACCGAGATGTACGGGACGACACGAACGGGATTCTGTAAAATATTACCAGCGAGGGGCTAGATGGGTTAGATTAGGTTATGTTACGTTATAGACGTATATAATGTTCCCACCGAGAAGTAGGGGCCGATACTCCAAGTATGTTGTAAAATACTACATCCGACATGTTAGTCTGCCTTAGGTTAGGATATATAACGCTATAGTCGTATATAATGTCCCAACCGAGACGTACGGGACGACACGAACGTGATTCTGTAAAACATTACCTGCGAGTGGCTAGATGTGCTAGGTTAGGTTATATTAAGTTATAAACCTATATCATGTTCCCACCGAGAAGTAGGGGCCGATACGCCAGGAATGTTGTAAAATACTACATCCGAGATGATAGCCTGCCTTAGGTTAGGATATATAACGCTGTAGACGTATATAATGTCCCAACCGAGACGTACGGGACGACACGGACGGGATTCTGTAAAATATTACCAGCGAGGGGCTAGATGGGTTACGTTAGGTTATGTTACGTTATAGACGTATATAATGTTCCCACCGAGAAGTAGAGGCTGATCCTACAGGAATGTTGTAAAATTCTATATCCGAGAAGTTAGCCTGCCTTAGGTTAGGATATGTATCGCTGTGGACGTATATAATATCCCAACCAAGATGCACGGGACGACACGAATGGGATTCTGTAAAACATTGCCAGCGAGGGGCTAGATGGGATAGGTTAGGTTATGTTACGTTATAGACGTGTATAATGTACCCACCGAGAAGTAGAGCCGATACGCCAGGAATGTTGTAAAATACTGCATCCGAGATGTTAGCCTGCCTTAGGTTAGGATATATAACGCTATAGACGTATATAATATCCCAACCGAGTTGAACGGGACGACACGAACGGGATTCTGTAAAACATTGCCAACGAGGGGCTAGATGGGATAGGTTAGGTTATGTTTCGTTATAGACGTATATAATGTTCCCACCGAGAAGTATGGGCCGATACTCCAAGAATGTTGTAAAATACTACATCCGAGATGTTAGCCTGCCTTACGTTAGGAAATATAACGCTGTAGACGTATATAATGTCCCATTCGAGACGTACGGGACGACACGAACGGGATTCTGTAAAACATTACCAGCGAGGGGCTAGATGTGTTAGGTTAGGTTATGTTACGTTATAGACCTATATAATGTTCCCACCGAGAAGTATGGGCCGATACGCAAGGAATGTTGTAAAATACTGCAACCGAGATGTTAGCCTGCCTTAGGTTAGGATATAAAACGCTGTAGACGTTTATAATGTCCCAACAGAGACGTACGGGACGACAGGAACGGGATTCTGTAAAACATTACCAGCGAGGGGCTAGATGGGTTAGGTTAGGTTGTGATACGTTATAAACGTATATGATGTTCCCACCGAGAAGTAGGGGCCGATATGCCAGGAATGTTGTAAAAAACTGCATCCGAGATGTTAGCCTGCCTTACGTTAGGATATATATCGCTGTAGACGTATATATCATCCCAATCGAGATGTACGGTACGAAATAAACGGGATTCTGTAAAACATTACGAGCGAGGTGTTGGATGTGTTAGGTTAGATTATATTACGTTATAGACGTATATAATGTTCCCACCGAGAAGTAGAGGCTGATCCTACAGGAATGTTGTAAAATTCTATATCCGAGAAGTTAGCCTGCCTTAGGTTAGGATATGTATCGCTGTGGACGTATATAATATCTCAACCAAGATGCACGGGACGACACGAATGGGATTCTGAAAACATTGCCAGCGAGGGGCTAGATGGGATAGGTTAGGTTATGTTACGTTATAGACGTGTATAATGTACCCACCGAGAAGTAGAGCCGATACGCCAGGAATGTTGTAAAATACTGCATCCGAGATGTTAGCCTGCCTTAGGTTAGGATATATAACGCTATAGACGTATATAATATCCCAACCGAGTTGAACGGGACGACACGAACGGGATTCTGTAAAATATTACCAGCGAGGGGCTAGATGGGTTAGATTAGGTTATGTTACGTTATAGACGTATATAATGTTCCCACCGAGAAGTAGGGGCCGATACTCCAAGAATGTTGTAAAATACTACATCCGACATGTTAGCCTGCCTTACGTTAGGATATATATCGCTGTAGACGTATATAACATCCCAACCGAGATGTACGGGACGACATAAACGGGATTCTGTAAAACATTACCAGCGAGAGGCTAGATGTGTTAGGTTAGATTATATTACGTTATAGACGTATATAATATCCCAACCGAGATGTACGGGACGACAGGAACCGGATTCTGTGAAACATTGCCAACGAGGGGCTAGATGGGATAGGTTAGGTTACGTTACGTTATAGACGTATATAATGTTCCCACCGAGAAGTATGGGCCGATACTCCAAGCATGTTGTAAAATACTACATCCGAGATGTTAGCCTGCCTTACGTTAGGATATATATCGCTGTAGACGTATATAACATCCCAACCGAGATGTACGGGACGACATAAACGGGATTCTGTAAAACATTACCAGCGAGGGGCTAGATGTGTTAGGTTAGATTATATTACGTTATAGACGTATATAATGTTCCCACCGAGAAGTATGGGCCGATACGCCAGGAATGTTGTAAAATATTGCATCCGAGATGTTAGCCTGCCTTAGGTTAGGATATATATCGCTGTAGACGTATATAACGTCCCAACCGAGATGTACGGGACGACACAAACGGGATTCTGTAAAACATTACCAGCGAGGGGCTAGATGGGTTAGGTTAGGTTATGTTACGTTATAGACGTGTATAATGTTCCCACCGAGAAGTAGAGCCGATACGCCAGGAATGTTGTAAAATACTGCATCCGAGATGTTAGCATGCCTTAGGTTAAGATATATAACGCTATAGACGTATATAATTTCCCAACCGAGATGTACGGGACGACACGAACGGGATTCTGTAAAATATTACCAGCGAGGGGCTAGATGGGTTAGATTAGGTTATGTTACGTTATAGACGTATATAATGTTCCCACCGAGAAGTAGGGGCCGATACTCCAAGTATGTTGTAAAATACTACATCCGACATGTTAGTCTGCCTTAGGTTAGGATATATAACGCTATAGTCGTATATAATGTCCCAACCGAGACGTACGGGACGACACGAACGTGATTCTGTAAAACATTACCTGCGAGTGGCTAGATGTGCTAGGTTAGGTTATATTAAGTTATAAACCTATATAATGTTCCCACCGAGAAGTAGGGGCCGATACGCCAGGAATGTTGTAAAATACTACATCCGAGATGATAGCCTGCCTTAGGTTAGGATATATAACGCTGTAGACGTATATAATGTCCCAACCGAGACGTACGGGACGACACGGACGGGATTCTGTAAAATATTACCAGCGAGGGGCTAGATGGGTTACGTTAGGTTATGTTACGTTACAGACGTATATAATGTTCCCACCGAGAAGTAGAGGCTGATCCTACAGGAATGTTGTAAAATTCTATATCCGAGAAGTTAGCCTGCCTTAGGTTAGGATATGTATCGCTGTGGACGTATATAATATCCCAACCAAGATGCACGGGACGACACGAATGGGATTCTGTAAAACATTGCCAGCGAGGGGCTAGATGGGATAGGTTAGGTTATGTTACGTTATAGACGTGTATAATGTACCCACCGAGAAGTAGAGCCGATACGCCAGGAATGTTGTAAAATACTGCATCCGAGATGTTAGCCTGCCTTAGGTTAGGATATATAACGCTATAGACGTATATAATATCCCAACCGAGTTGAACGGGACGACACGAACGGGATTCTGTAAAACATTGCCAACGAGGGGCTAGATGGGATAGGTTAGGTTATGTTTCGTTATAGACGTATATAATGTTCCCACCGAGAAGTATGGGCCGATACTCCAAGAATGTTGTAAAATACTACATCCGAGATGTTAGCCTGCCTTACGTTAGGAAATATAACGCTGTAGACGTATATAATGTCCCATTCGAGACGTGCGGGACGACACGAACGGGATTCTGTAAAACATTACCAGCGAGGGGCTAGATGTGTTAGGTTAGGTTATGTTACGTTATAGACCTATATAATGTTCCCACCGAGAAGTATGGGCCGATACGCAAGGAATGTTGTAAAATACTGCAACCGAGATGTTAGCCTGCCTTAGGTTAGGATATAAAACGCTGTAGACGTTTATAATGTCCCAACAGAGACGTACGGGACGACAGGAACGGGATTCTGTAAAACATTACCAGCGAGGGGCTAGATGGGTTAGGTTAGGTTGTGATACGTTATAAACGTATATGATGTTCCCACCGAGAAGTAGGGGCCGATATGCCAGGAATGTTGTAAAAAACTGCATCCGAGATGTTAGCCTGCCTTACGTTAGGATATATATCGCTGTAGACGTATATATCATCCCAATCGAGATGTACGGTACGAAATAAACGGGATTCTGTAAAACATTACGAGCGAGGTGTTGGATGTGTTAGGTTAGATTATATTACGTTATAGACGTATATAATGTTCCCACCGAGAAGTAGAGGCTGATCCTACAGGAATGTTGTAAAATTCTATATCCGAGAAGTTAGCCTGCCTTAGGTTAGGATATGTATCGCTGTGGACGTATATAATATCCCAACCAAGATGCACGGGACGACACGAATGGGATTCTGAAAACATTGCCAGCGAGGGGCTAGATGGGATAGGTTAGGTTATGTTACGTTATAGACGTGTATAATGTACCCACCGAGAAGTAGAGCCGATACGCCAGGAATGTTGTAAAATACTGCATCCGAGATGTTAGCCTGCCTTAGGTTAGGATATATAACGCTATAGACGTATATAATATCCCAACCGAGTTGAACGGGACGACACGAACGGGATTCTGTAAAATATTACCAGCGAGGGGCTAGATGGGTTAGATTAGGTTATGTTACGTTATAGACGTATATAATGTTCCCACCGAGAAGTAGGGGCCGATACTCCAAGAATGTTGTAAAATACTACATCCGACATGTTAGCCTGCCTTACGTTAGGATATATATCGCTGTAGACGTATATAACATCCCAACCGAGATGTACGGGACGACATAAACGGGATTCTGTAAAACATTACCAGCGAGAGGCTAGATGTGTTAGGTTAGATTATATTACGTTATAGACGTATATAATATCCCAACCGAGATGTACGGGACGACAGGAACCGGATTCTGTGAAACATTGCCAACGAGGGGCTAGATGGGATAGGTTAGGTTACGTTACGTTATAGACGTATATAATGTTCCCACCGAGAAGTAGGGGCCGATACTCCAAGCATGTTGTAAAATACTACATCCGAGATGTTAGCCTGCCTTACGTTAGGATATATATCGCTGTAGACGTATATAACATCCCAACCGAGATGTACGGGACGACATAAACGGGATTCTGTAAAACATTACCAGCGAGGGGCAAGATGTGTTAGGTTAGATTATATTACGTTATAGACGTATATAATGTTCCCACCGAGAAGTATGGGCCGATACGCCAGGAATGTTGTAAAATATTGCATCCGAGATGTTAGCCTGCCTTAGGTTAGGATATATATCGCTGTAGACGTATATAACATCCCAACCGAGATGTACGGGACGACACAAACGGGATTCTGTAAAACATTACCAGCGAGGGGCTAGATGGGTTAGGTTAGGTTATGTTACGTTATAGACGTGTATAATGTTCCCACCGAGAAGTAGAGCCGATACGCCAGGAATGTTGTAAAATACTGCATCCGAGATGTTAGCATGCCTTAGGTTAAGATATATAACGCTATAGACGTATATAATTTCCCAACCGAGATGTACGGGACGACACGAACGGGATTCTGTAAAATATTACCAGCGAGGGGCTAGATGGGTTAGATTAGGTTATGTTACGTTATAGACGTATATAATGTTCCCACCGAGAAGTAGGGGCCGATACTCCAAGAATGTTGTAAAATACTACATCCGACATGTTAGTCTGCCTTAGGTTAGGATATATAACGCTATAGTCGTATATAATGTCCCAACCGAGACGTACGGGACGACACGAACGTGATTCTGTAAAACATTACCTGCGAGTGGCTAGATGTGCTAGGTTAGGTTATATTAAGTTATAAACCTATATAATGTTCCCACCGAGAAGTAGGGGCCGATACGCCAGGAATGTTGTAAAATACTACATCCGAGATGATAGCCTGCCTTAGGTTAGGATATATAACGCTGTAGACGTATATAATGTCCCAACCGAGACGTACGGGACGACACGGACGGGATTCTGTAAAATATTACCAGCGAGGGCCTAGATGGGTTACGTTAGGTTATGTTACGTTATAGACGTATATAATGTTCCCACCGAGAAGTAGAGGCTGATCCTACAGGAATGTTGTAAAATTCTATATCCGAGAAGTTAGCCTGCCTTAGGTTAGGATATGTATCGCTGTGGACGTATATAATATCCCAACCAAGATGCACGGGACGACACGAATGGGATTCTGTAAAACATTGCCAGCGAGGGGCTAGATGGGATAGGTTAGGTTATGTTACGTTATAGACGTATATAATGTACCCACCGAGAAGTAGAGCCGATACGCCAGGAATGTTGTAAAATACTGCATCCAAGATGTTAGCCTGCCTTAGGTTAGGATATATAACGCTATAGACGTATATAATATCCCAACCGAGTTGAACGGGACGACACGAACGGGATTCTGTAAAATATTACCAGCGAGGGGCTAGATGGGTTAGATTAGGTTATATTACGTTATAGACGTATATAATGTTCCCACCGAGAAGTAGGGGCCGATACTCCAAGAATGTTGTAAAATACTACATCCGACATGTTAGCCTGCCTTACGTTAGGATATATATCGCTGTAGACGTATATAACATCCCAACCGAGATGTACGGGACGACATAAACGGGATTCTGTAAAACATTACCAGCGAGAGGCTAGATGTGTTAGGTTAGATTATATTACGTTATAGACGTATATAATATCCCAACCGAGATGTACGGGACGACAGGAACCGGATTCTGTGAAACATTGCCAACGAGGGGCTAGATGGGATAGGTTAGGTTACGTTACGTTATAGACGTATATAATGTTCCCACCGAGAAGTATGGGCCGATACTCCAAGCATGTTGTAAAATACTACATCCGAGATGTTAGCCTGCCTTACGTTAGGATATATATCGCTGTAGACGTATATAACATCCCAACCGAGATGTACGGGACGACATAAACGGGATTCTGTAAAACATTACCAGCGAGGGGCTAGATGTGTTAGGTTAGATTATATTACGTTATAGACGTATATAATGTTCCCACCGAGAAGTATGGGCCGATACGCCAGGAATGTTGTAAAATATTGCATCCGAGATGTTAGCCTGCCTTAGGTTAGGATATATATCGCTGTAGACGTATATAACGTCCCAACCGAGATGTACGGGACGACACAAACGGGATTCTGTAAAACATTACCAGCGAGGGGCTAGATGGGTTAGGTTAGGTTATGTTACGTTATAGACGTGTATAATGTTCCCACCGAGAAGTAGAGCCGATACGCCAGGAATGTTGTAAAATACTGCATCCGAGATGTTAGCATGCCTTAGGTTAAGATATATAACGCTATAGACGTATATAATTTCCCAACCGAGATGTACGGGACGACACGACCGGGATTCTGTAAAACATTGCCAACGAGGGGCTAGATGGGATAGGTAAGGTTATATTACGTTATAGACGTATACAATGTTCCCACCGAGAAGTATGGGCCGATACTCCAAGAATGTTGTAAAATACTACATCCGAGATGTTAGTCTGCCTTAGGTTAGGATATATAACGCTATAGTCGTATATAATGTCCCAACCGAGACGTACGGGACGACACGAACGTGATTCTGTAAAACATTACCTGCGAGTGGCTAGATGTGCTAGGTTAGGTTATATTAAGTTATAAACCTATATAATGTTCCCACCGAGAAGTAGGGGCCGATACGCCAGGAATGTTGTAAAATACTACATCCGAGATGATAGCCTGCCTTAGGTTAGGATATATAACGCTGTAGACGTATATAATGTCCCAACCGAGACGTACGGAACGACACGGACGGGATTCTGTAAAATATTACCAGCGAGGGGCTAGATGGGTTACGTTAGGTTATGTTACGTTATAGACGTATATAATGTTCCCACCGAGAAGTAGAGGCTGATCCTACAGGAATGTTCTAAAATTCTATATCCGAGAAGTTAGCCTGCCTTAGGTTAGGATATGTATCGCTGTGGACGTATATAATATCCCAACCAAGATGCACGGGACGACACGAATGGGATTCTGTAAAACATTGCCAGCGAGGGGCTAGATGGGATAGGTTAGGTTATGTTACGTTATAGACGTGTATAATGTACCCACCGAGAAGTAGAGCCGATACGCCAGGAATGTTGTAAAATACTGCATCCGAGATGTTAGCCTGCCTTACGTTAGGATATATATCGCTGTAGACGTATATAACATCCCAACCGAGATGTACGGGACGACATAAACGGGATTCTGTAAAACATTACCAGCGAGAGGCTAGATGTGTTAGGTTAGATTATATTACGTTATAGACGTATATAATATCCCAACCGAGATGTACGGGACGACAGGAACCGGATTCTGTGAAACATTGCCAACGAGGGGCTAGATGGGATAGGTTAGGTTACGTTACGTTATAGACGTATATAATGTTCCCATCGAGAAGTATGGGCCGATACTCCAAGCATGTTGTAAAATACTACATCCGAGATGTTATCCTGCCTTACGTTAGGATATATATCGCTGTAGACGTATATAACATCCCAACCGAGATGTACGGGACGACATAAACGGGATTCTGTAAAACATTACCAGCGAGGGGCTAGATGTGTTAGGTTAGATTATATTACGTTTCAGACGTATATAATGTTCCCACCGAGAAGTATGGGCCGATACGCCAGGAATGTTGTAAAATATTGCATCCGAGATGTTAGCCTGCCTTAGGTTAGGATATATATCGCTGTAGACGTATATAACATCCCAACCGAGATGTACGGGACGACACAAACGGGATTCTGTAAAACATTACCAGCGAGGGGCTAGATGGGTTAGGTTAGGTTATGTTACGTTATAGACGTGTATCATGTTCCCACCGAGAAGTAGAGCCGATACGCCAGGAATGTTGTAAAATACTGCATCCGAGATGTTAGCATGCCTTAGGTTAAGATATATAACGCTATAGACGTATATAATTTCCCAACCGAGATGTACGGGACGACACGAACGGGATTCTGTAAAACATTGCCAACGAGGGGCTAGATGGGATAGGTTAGGTTATGTTACGTTATAGACGTATACAATGTTCCCACCGAGAAGTATGGGCCGATACTCCAAGAATGTTGTAAAATACTACATCCGAGATGTTAGTCTGCCTTAGGTTAGGATATATAACGCTATAGTCGTATATAATGTCCCAACCGAGACGTACGGGACGACACGAACGTGATTCTGTAAAACATTACCTGCGAGGGGCTAGATGTGCTAGGTTAGGTTATATTAAGTTATAAACCTATATAATGTTCCCACCGAGAAGTAGGGGCCGATACGCCAGGAATGTTGTAAAATACTACATCCGAGATGATAGCCTGCCTTAGGTTAGGATATATAACGCTGTAGACGTATATAATGTCCCAACCGAGACGTACGGGACGACACGAACGGGATTCTGTAAAATATTACCAGCGAGGGGCTAGATGGGTTAGGTTAGGTTGTGTTACGTTACAGACGTATATAATGTTCCCACCGATAAGTATGGGCCGATACGCCAGGAATGTTGTAAAATACTACATCCGAGATGTTAGCCTGCCTTAGGTTAGGATATATAACGCTATAGTCGTATATAATGTCCCAACCGAGACGTACGGGTCGACACGAACGTGATTCTGTAAAACATTACCTGCGAGGGGCTAGATGTGTTAGGTTAGGTTATATTAAGTTATAGACCTATATAATGTTCCCACCGAGAAGTAGGGGCCGATACGCCAGGAATGTTGTAAAATACTACATCCGAGATGATAGCCTGCCTTAGGTTAGGATATATAACGCTGTAGACGTATATAATGTCCCAACCGAGATGTACGGGACGACACAAACGGGATTCTGTAAAACATTACCAGCGAGGGGCTAGATGGGTTAGGTTAGGTTATGTTACGTTATAGACGTGTATAATGTTCCCACCGAGAAGTAGAGCCGATACGCCAGGAATGTTGTAAAATACTGCATCCGAGATGTTAGCATGCCTTAGGTTAAGATATATAACGCTATAGACGTATATAATTTCCCAACCGAGATGTACGGGACGACACGAACGGGATTCTGTAAAATATTACCAGCGAGGGGCTAGATGGGTTAGATTAGGTTATGTTACGTTATAGACGTATATAATGTTCCCACCGAGAAGTAGGGGCCGATACTCCAAGAATGTTGTAAAATACTACATCCGACATGTTAGTCTGCCTTAGGTTAGGATATATAACGCTATAGTCGTATATAATGTCCCAACCGAGACGTACGGGACGACACGAACGTGATTCTGTAAAACATTACCTGCGAGTGGCTAGATGTGCTAGGTTAGGTTATATTAAGTTATAAACCTATATAATGTTCCCACCGAGAAGTAGGGGCCGATACGCCAGGAATGTTGTAAAATACTACATCCGAGATGATAGCCTGCCTTAGGTTAGGATATATAACGCTGTAGACGTATATAATGTCCCAACCGAGACGTACGGGACGACACGGACGGGATTCTGTAAAATATTACCAGCGAGGGGCTAGATGGGTTACGTTAGGTTATGTTACGTTATAGACGTATATAATGTTCCCACCGAGAAGTAGAGGCTGATCCTACAGGAATGTTGTAAAATTCTATATCCGAGAAGTTAGCCTGCCTTAGGTTAGGATATGTATCGCTGTGGACGTATATAATATCCCAACCAAGATGCACGGGACGACACGAATGGGATTCTGTAAAACATTGCCAGCGAGGGGCTAGATGGGATAGGTTAGGTTATGTTACGTTATAGACGTATATAATGTACCCACCGAGAAGTAGAGCCGATACGCCAGGAATGTTGTAAAATACTGCATCCGAGATGTTAGCCTGCCTTAGGTTAGGATATATAACGCTATAGACGTATATAATATCCCAACCGAGTTGAACGGGACGACACGAACGGGATTCTGTAAAATATTACCAGCGAGGGGCTAGATGGGTTAGATTAGGTTATATTACGTTATAGACGTATATAATGTTCCCACCGAGAAGTAGGGGCCGATACTCCAAGAATGTTGTAAAATACTACATCCGACATGTTAGCCTGCCTTACGTTAGGATATATATCGCTGTAGACGTATATAACATCCCAACCGAGATGTACGGGACGACATAAACGGGATTCTGTAAAACATTACCAGCGAGAGGCTAGATGTGTTAGGTTAGATTATATTACGTTATAGACGTATATAATATCCCAACCGAGATGTACGGGACGACAGGAACCGGATTCTGTGAAACATTGCCAACGAGGGGCTAGATGGGATAGGTTAGGTTACGTTACGTTATAGACGTATATAATGTTCCCACCGAGAAGTATGGGCCGATACTCCAAGCATGTTGTAAAATACTACATCCGAGATGTTAGCCTGCCTTACGTTAGGATATATATCGCTGTAGACGTATATAACATCCCAACCGAGATGTACGGGACGACATAAACGGGATTCTGTAAAACATTACCAGCGAGGGGCTAGATGTGTTAGGTTAGATTATATTACGTTTCAGACGTATATAATGTTCCCACCGAGAAGTATGGGCCGATACGCCAGGAATGTTGTAAAATATTGCATCCGAGATGTTAGCCTGCCTTAGGTTAGGATATATATCGCTGTAGACGTATATAACGTCCCAACCGAGATGTACGGGACGACACAAACGGGATTCTGTAAAACATTACCAGCGAGGGGCTAGATGGGTTAGGTTAGGTTATGTTACGTTATAGACGTGTATCATGTTCCCACCGAGAAGTAGAGCCGATACGCCAGGAATGTTGTAAAATACTGCATCCGAGATGTTAGCATGCCTTAGGTTAAGATATATAACGCTATAGACGTATATAATTTCCCAACCGAGATGTACGGGACGACACGAACGGGATTCTGTAAAACATTGCCAACGAGGGGCTAGATGGGATAGGTTAGGTTATGTTAAGTTATAAACCTATATAATGTTCCCACCGAGAAGTAGGGGCCGATACGCCAGGAATGTTGTAAAATACTACATCCGAGATGATAGCCTGCCTTAGGTTAGGATATATAACGCTGTAGACGTATATAATGTCCCAACCGAGACGTACGGGACGACACGAACGGGATTCTGTAAAATATTACCAGCGAGGGGCTAGATGGGTTAGGTTAGGTTGTGTTACGTTACAGACGTATATAATGTTCCCACCGATAAGTATGGGCCGATACGCCAGGAATGTTGTAAAATACTACATCCGAGATGTTAGCCTGCCTTAGGTTAGGATATATAACGCTATAGTCGTATATAATGTCCCAACCGAGACGTACGGGTCGACACGAACGTGATTCTGTAAAACATTACCTGCGAGGGGCTAGATGTGTTAGGTTAGGTTATATTAAGTTATAGACCTATATAATGTTCCCACCGAGAAGTAGGGGCCGATACGCCAGGAATGTTGTAAAATACTACATCCGAGATGATAGCCAGCCTTAGGTTAGGATATATAACGCTATAGACGTATATAATATCCCAACCGAGATGTACGGGACGTCACGAACGTTATTCTGTAAAACATTACCAATGAGGTTCTAGATGTGTTAGGTTAGGTTATATTACGTCATAGACGAATATAATGTTCCCACCGAGAAGTAGGGGCCGATATGCCAGGAATGTTGTAAAATATTGCATCCGAGATGTTAGCCTGCCTTAGGTTAGGATATATATCGCTGTAGACGTATATAACGTCCCAACCGAGATGTACGGGACGACACAAACGGGATTCTGTAAAACATTACCAGCGAGGGGCTAGATGGGTTAGGTTAGGTTATGTTACGTTATAGACGTGTATAATGTTCCCACCGAGAAGTAGAGCCGATACGCCAGGAATGTTGTAAAATACTGCATCCGAGATGTTAGCATGCCTTAGGTTAAGATATATAACGCTATAGACGTATATAATTTCCCAACCGAGATGTACGGGACGACACGACCGGGATTCTGTAAAACATTGCCAACGAGGGGCTAGATGGGATAGGTAAGGTTATATTACGTTATAGACGTATACAATGTTCCCACCGAGAAGTATGGGCCGATACTCCAAGAATGTTGTAAAATACTACATCCGAGATGTTAGTCTGCCTTAGGTTAGGATATATAACGCTATAGTCGTATATAATGTCCCAACCGAGACGTACGGGACGACACGAACGTGATTCTGTAAAACATTACCTGCGAGTGGCTAGATGTGCTAGGTTAGGTTATATTAAGTTATAAACCTATATAATGTTCCCACCGAGAAGTAGGGGCCGATACGCCAGGAATGTTGTAAAATACTACATCCGAGATGATAGCCTGCCTTAGGTTAGGATATATAACGCTGTAGACGTATATAATGTCCCAACCGAGACGTACGGGACGACACGGACGGGATTCTGTAAAATATTACCAGCGAGGGGCTAGATGGGTTACGTTAGGTTATGTTACGTTATAGACGTATATAATGTTCCCACCGAGAAGTAGAGGCTGATCCTACAGGAATGTTGTAAAATTCTATATCCGAGAAGTTAGCCTGCCTTAGGTTAGGATATGTATCGCTGTGGACGTATATAATATCCCAACCAAGATGCACGGGACGACACGAATGGGATTCTGTAAAACATTGCCAGCGAGGGGCTAGATGGGATAGGTTAGGTTATGTTACGTTATAGACGTGTATAATGTACCCACCGAGAAGTAGAGCCGATACGCCAGGAATGTTGTAAAATACTGCATCCGAGATGTTAGCCTGCCTTAGGTTAGGATATATAACGCTATAGACGTATATAATATCCCAACCGAGTTGAACGGGACGACACGAACGGGATTCTGTAAAATATTACCAGCGAGGGGCTAGATGGGTTAGATTAGGTTATGTTACGTTATAGACGTATATAATGTTCCCACCGAGAAGTAGGGGCCGATACTCCAAGAATGTTGTAAAATACTACATCCGACATGTTAGCCTGCCTTACGTTAGGATATATATCGCTGTAGACGTATATAACATCCCAACCGAGATGTACGGGACGACATAAACGGGATTCTGTAAAACATTACCAGCGAGAGGCTAGATGTGTTAGGTTAGATTATATTACGTTATAGACGTATATAATATCCCAACCGAGATGTACGGGACGACAGGAACCGGATTCTGTGAAACATTGCCAACGAGGGGCTAGATGGGATAGGTTAGGTTACGTTACGTTATAGACGTATATAATGTTCCCATCGAGAAGTATGGGCCGATACTCCAAGCATGTTGTAAAATACTACATCCGAGATGTTATCCTGCCTTACGTTAGGATATATATCGCTGTAGACGTATATAACATCCCAACCGAGATGTACGGGACGACATAAACGGGATTCTGTAAAACATTACCAGCGAGGGGCTAGATGTGTTAGGTTAGATTATGTTACGTTATAGACGTGTATCATGTTCCCACCGAGAAGTAGAGCCGATACGCCAGGAATGTTGTAAAATACTGCATCCGAGATGTTAGCATGCCTTAGGTTAAGATATATAACGCTATAGACGTATATAATTTCCCAACCGAGATGTACGGGACGACACGAACGGGATTCTGTAAAACATTGCCAACGAGGGGCTAGATGGGATAGGTTAGGTTATGTTACGTTATAGACGTATACAATGTTCCCACCGAGAAGTATGGGCCGATACTCCAAGAATGTTGTAAAATACTACATCCGAGATGTTAGTCTGCCTTAGGTTAGGATATATAACGCTATAGTCGTATATAATGTCCCAACCGAGACGTACGGGACGACACGAACGTGATTCTGTAAAACATTACCTGCGAGGGGCTAGATGTGCTAGGTTAGGTTATATTAAGTTATAAACCTATATAATGTTCCCACCGAGAAGTAGGGGCCGATACGCCAGGAATGTTGTAAAATACTACATCCGAGATGATAGCCTGCCTTAGGTTAGGATATATAACGCTGTAGACGTATATAATGTCCCAACCGAGACGTACGGGACGACACGAACGGGATTCTGTAAAATATTACCAGCGAGGGGCTAGATGGGTTAGGTTAGGTTGTGTTACGTTACAGACGTATATAATGTTCCCACCGATAAGTATGGGCCGATACGCCAGGAATGTTGTAAAATACTACATCCGAGATGTTAGCCTGCCTTAGGTTAGGATATATAACGCTATAGTCGTATATAATGTCCCAACCGAGACGTACGGGTCGACACGAACGTGATTCTGTAAAACATTACCTGCGAGGGGCTAGATGTGTTAGGTTAGGTTATATTAAGTTATAGACCTATATAATGTTCCCACCGAGAAGTAGGGGCCGATACGCCAGGAATGTTGTAAAATACTACATCCGAGATGATAGCCTGCCTTAGGTTAGGATATATAACGCTGTAGACGTATATAATGTCCCAACCGAGATGTACGGGACGACACAAACGGGATTCTGTAAAACATTACCAGCGAGGGGCTAGATGGGTTAGGTTAGGTTATGTTACGTTATAGACGTGTATAATGTTCCCACCGAGAAGTAGAGCCGATACGCCAGGAATGTTGTAAAATACTGCATCCGAGATGTTAGCATGCCTTAGGTTAAGATATATAACGCTATAGACGTATATAATTTCCCAACCGAGATGTACGGGACGACACGAACGGGATTCTGTAAAATATTACCAGCGAGGGGCTAGATGGGTTAGATTAGGTTATGTTACGTTATAGACGTATATAATGTTCCCACCGAGAAGTAGGGGCCGATACTCCAAGAATGTTGTAAAATACTACATCCGAGATGATAGCCTGCCTTAGGTTAGGATATATAACGCTGTAGACGTATATAATGTCCCAACCGAGACGTACGGGACGACACGGACGGGATTCTGTAAAATATTACCAGCGAGGGGCTAGATGGGTTACGTTAGGTTATGTTACGTTATAGACGTATATAATGTTCCCACCGAGAAGTAGAGGCTGATCCTACAGGAATGTTGTAAAATTCTATATCCGAGAAGTTAGCCTGCCTTAGGTTAGGATATGTATCGCTGTGGACGTATATAATATCCCAACCAAGATGCACGGGACGACACGAATGGGATTCTGTAAAACATTGCCAGCGAGGGGCTAGATGGGATAGGTTAGGTTATGTTACGTTATAGACGTATATAATGTACCCACCGAGAAGTAGAGCCGATACGCCAGGAATGTTGTAAAATACTGCATCCGAGATGTTAGCCTGCCTTAGGTTAGGATATATAACGCTATAGACGTATATAATATCCCAACCGAGTTGAACGGGACGACACGAACGGGATTCTGTAAAATATTACCAGCGAGGGGCTAGATGGGTTAGATTAGGTTATATTACGTTATAGACGTATATAATGTTCCCACCGAGAAGTAGGGGCCGATACTCCAAGAATGTTGTAAAATACTACATCCGACATGTTAGCCTGCCTTACGTTAGGATATATATCGCTGTAGACGTATATAACATCCCAACCGAGATGTACGGGACGACATAAACGGGATTCTGTAAAACATTACCAGCGAGAGGCTAGATGTGTTAGGTTAGATTATATTACGTTATAGACGTATATAATATCCCAACCGAGATGTACGGGACGACAGGAACCGGATTCTGTGAAACATTGCCAACGAGGGGCTAGATGGGATAGGTTAGGTTACGTTACGTTATAGACGTATATAATGTTCCCACCGAGAAGTATGGGCCGATACTCCAAGCATGTTGTAAAATACTACATCCGAGATGTTAGCCTGCCTTACGTTAGGATATATATCGCTGTAGACGTATATAACATCCCAACCGAGATGTACGGGACGACATAAACGGGATTCTGTAAAACATTACCAGCGAGGGGCTAGATGTGTTAGGTTAGATTATATTACGTTTCAGACGTATATAATGTTCCCACCGAGAAGTATGGGCCGATACGCCAGGAATGTTGTAAAATATTGCATCCGAGATGTTAGCCTGCCTTAGGTTAGGATATATATCGCTGTAGACGTATATAACGTCCCAACCGAGATGTACGGGACGACACAAACGGGATTCTGTAAAACATTACCAGCGAGGGGCTAGATGGGTTAGGTTAGGTTATGTTACGTTATAGACGTGTATCATGTTCCCACCGAGAAGTAGAGCCGATACGCCAGGAATGTTGTAAAATACTGCATCCGAGATGTTAGCATGCCTTAGGTTAAGATATATAACGCTATAGACGTATATAATTTCCCAACCGAGATGTACGGGACGACACGAACGGGATTCTGTAAAACATTGCCAACGAGGGGCTAGATGGGATAGGTTAGGTTATGTTAAGTTATAGACCTATATAATGTTCCCACCGAGAAGTAGGGGCCGATACGCCAGGAATGTTGTAAAATACTACATCCGAGATGATAGCCTGCCTTAGGTTAGGATATATAACGCTGTAGACGTATATAATGTCCCAACCGAGACGTACGGGACGACACGAACGGGATTCTGTAAAATATTACCAGCGAGGGGCTAGATGGGTTAGGTTAGGTTGTGTTACGTTACAGACGTATATAATGTTCCCACCGATAAGTATGGGCCGATACGCCAGGAATGTTGTAAAATACTACATCCGAGATGTTAGCCTGCCTTAGGTTAGGATATATAACGCTATAGTCGTATATAATGTCCCAACCGAGACGTACGGGTCGACACGAACGTGATTCTGTAAAACATTACCTGCGAGGGGCTAGATGTGTTAGGTTAGGTTATATTAAGTTATAGACCTATATAATGTTCCCACCGAGAAGTAGGGGCCGATACGCCAGGAATGTTGTAAAATACTACATCCGAGATGATAGCCAGCCTTAGGTTAGGATATATAACGCTATAGACGTATATAATATCCCAACCGAGATGTACGGGACGTCACGAACGTTATTCTGTAAAACATTACCAATGAGGTTCTAGATGTGTTAGGTTAGGTTATATTACGTCATAGACGAATATAATGTTCCCACCGAGAAGTAGGGGCCGATATGCCAGGAATGTTGTAAAATACTGCATCCGAGATGATAGCCTGCCTTAGGTTAGGATATATAACGCTATAGACGTATATAATATCCCAACCAAGACTTACGGGACGATACGAACGGGATTCTGTAAAATATTACCAGCGAGGGGCTAGATGGGGTAGGTTAGGTTATGTTACGTTATAGACGTATATAATGTTCCCACCGAGAAGTAGGTGCCGATACGCCAGGAATGTTGTAAAATACTGCATCCGAGATGTTAGCCTGCCTTAGGTTAGGATATATAACGCTATAGACGTATATAATATCCCAACCGAGATGTACGGGACGTCACGAACGGTATTCTGTAAAACATTACCAGCGAGGTTCTAGATGTGTTAGGTTAGGTTATATTACGTTATAGACGAATATAATGTTCCCACGGAGAAGTAGAGGCCGATACGCCAGGAATGTTGTAAAATACTGCATCCGAGATGTTAGCCTGCCTTAGGTTAGGATATATAACGCTATAGACGTATATAATATCCCAACCGAGATGTACGGGACGTCACGAACGGTATTCTGTAAAACATTACCAGCGAGGTTCTAGATGTGTTAGGTTAGGTTATATTACGTTATAGACGAATATAATGTTCCCACCGAGAAGTAGGGGCCGATACGCCAGGAATGTTGTAAAATACTACATCCGAGATGATAGCCTGCCTTACGTTAGGATATACAACGCTATAGTCGTATATAATGTCCCAACCGAGGCGTACGGGACGACACGAACGTGATTCTGTAAAACATTACCAATGAGGTTCTAGATGTGTTAGGTTAGGTTATATTACGTCATAGACGAATATAATGTTCCCACCGAGAAGTAGGGGCCGATATGCCAGGAATGTTGTAAAATACTGCATCCGAGATGATAGCCTGCCTTAGGTTAGGATATATAACGCTATAGACGTATATAATATCCCAACCAAGACTTACGGGACGATACGAACGGGATTCTGTAAAATATTACCAGCGAGGGGCTAGATGGGGTAGGTTAGGTTATGTTA
The DNA here is from genome assembly GCA_963969225.1 of Xylocopa violacea. NCBI lineage: Eukaryota > Metazoa > Arthropoda > Insecta > Hymenoptera > Apidae > Xylocopa > Xylocopa violacea. The sequence continues at coordinate 5,857,630 of CAXAJV010000013.1, forward strand.
CGTTATAGACGTATATAATGTTCCCACCGAGAAGTAGGTGCCGATACGCCAGGAATGTTGTAAAATACTGCATCCGAGATGTTAGCCTGCCTTAGGTTAGGATATATAACGCTATAGACGTATATAATATCCCAACCGAGATGTACGGGACGTCACGAACGGTATTCTGTAAAACATTACCAGCGAGGTTCTAGATGTGTTAGGTTAGGTTATATTACGTTATAGACGAATATAATGTTCCCACGGAGAAGTAGAGGCCGATACGCCAGGAATGTTGTAAAATACTGCATCCGAGATGTTAGCCTGCCTTAGGTTAGGATATATAACGCTATAGACGTATATAATATCCCAACCGAGATGTACGGGACGTCACGAACGGTATTCTGTAAAACATTACCAGCGAGGTTCTAGATGTGTTAGGTTAGGTTATATTACGTTATAGACGAATATAATGTTCCCACCGAGAAGTAGGGGCCGATACGCCAGGAATGTTGTAAAATACTACATCCGAGATGATAGCCTGCCTTACGTTAGGATATACAACGCTATAGTCGTATATAATGTCCCAACCGAGGCGTACGGGACGACACGAACGTGATTCTGTAAAACATTACCAGCGAGGGGCTAGATGGGTTAGGTTAGGTTATGTTACGTTATAGACGTGTATAATGTTCCCACCGAGAAGTAGAGCCGATACGTCAGGAATGTTGTAAAATACTGCATCCGAGATGTTAGCATGCCTTAGGTTAAGATATATAACGCTATAGACGTATATAATATCCCAACCGAGATGTACGGGACGACACGAACGGGATTCTGTAAAACATTGCCAACGAGGGGCTAGATGGGATAGGTTAGGTTATGTTTCGTTATAGACGTATATAATGTTCCCACCGAGAAGTAGGTGCCGATACGCCAGGAATGTTGTAAAATACTGCATCCGAGATGTTAGCCTGCCTTAGGTTAGGATATATAACGCTATAGACGTATATAATATCCCAACCGAGATGTACGGGACGTCACGAACGGTATTCTGTAAAACATTACCAGCGAGGTTCTAGATGTGTTAGGTTAGGTTATATTACGTTATAGACGAATATAATGTTCCCACGGAGAAGTAGAGGCCGATACGCCAGGAATGTTGTAAAATACTGCATCCGAGATGTTAGCCTGCCTTAGGTTAGGATATATAACGCTATAGACGTATATAATATCCCAACCGAGTTGAACGGGACGACACGAACGGGATTCTGTAAAATATTACCAGCGAGGGGCTAGATGGGTTAGATTAGGTTATATTACGTTATAGACGTATATAATGTTCCCACCGAGAAGTAGGGGCCGATACTCCAAGAATGTTGTAAAATACTACATCCGACATGTTAGCCTGCCTTACGTTAGGATATATATCGCTGTAGACGTATATAACATCCCAACCGAGATGTACGGGACGACATAAACGGGATTCTGTAAAACATTACCAGCGAGAGGCTAGATGTGTTAGGTTAGATTATATTACGTTATAGACGTATATAATGTTCCCACCGAGAAGTAGGGGCCGATACGCCAGGAATGTTGTAAAATACTACATCCGAGATGATAGCCTGCCTTAGGTTAGGATATATAACTCTGTAGACGTATATAATGTCCCAACCGAGACGTACGGGACGACACGAACGGGATTCTGTAAAATATTACCAGCGAGGGGCTAGATGGGTTAGGTTAGGTTGTGTTACGTTACAGACGTATATAATGTTCCCACCGATAAGTATGGGCCGATACGCCAGGAATGTTGTAAAATACTACATCCGAGATGTTAGCCTGCCTTTGGTTAGGATATATAACGCTATAGTCGTATATAATGTCCCAACCGAGACGTACGGGTCGACACGAACGTGATTCTGTAAAACATTACCTGCGAGGGGCTAGATGTGTTAGGTTAGGTTATATTAAGTTATAGACCTATATAATGTTCCCACCGAGAAGTAGGGGCCGATACGCCAGGAATGTTGTAAAATACTACATCCGAGATGATAGCCAGCCTTAGGTTAGGATATATAACGCTATAGACGTATATAATATCCCAACCGAGATGTACGGGACGTCACGAACGTTATTCTGTAAAACATTACCAATGAGGTTCTAGATGTGTTAGGTTAGGTTATATTACGTCATAGACGAATATAATGTTCCCACCGAGAAGTAGGGGCCGATATGCCAGGAATGTTGTAAAATACTGCATCCGAGATGATAGCCTGCCTTAGGTTAGGATATATAACGCTATAGACGTATATAATATCCCAACCAAGACTTACGGGACGATACGAACGGGATTCTGTAAAATATTACCAGCGAGGGGCTAGATGGGGTAGGTTAGGTTATGTTACGTTATAGACGTATATAATGTTCCCACCGAGAAGTAGGGGCCGATACGCCAGGAATGTTGTAAAATACTACATCCGAGATGATAGCCTGCCTTAGGTTAGGATATATAACGCTATAGACGTATATAATATCCCAACCGAGATGTACGGGACGTCACGAACGGTATTCTGTAAAACATTACCAGCGAGGTTCTAGATGTGTTAGGTTAGGTTATATTACGTTATAGACGAATATAATGTTCCCACGGAGAAGTAGAGGCCGATACGCCAGGAATGTTGTAAAATACTGCATCCGAGATGTTAGCCTGCCTTAGGTTAGGATATATAACGCTATAGACGTATATAATATCCCAACCGAGATGTACGGGACGTCACGAACGGTATTCTGTAAAACATTACCAGCGAGGTTCTAGATGTGTTAGGTTAGGTTATATTACGTTATAGACGAATATAATGTTCCCACCGAGAAGTAGGGGCCGATACGCCAGGAATGTTGTAAAATACTACATCCGAGATGATAGCCTGCCTTACGTTAGGATATACAACGCTATAGTCGTATATAATGTCCCAACCGAGGCGTACGGGACGACACGAACGTGATTCTGTAAAACATTACCAGCGAGGGGCTAGATGGGTTAGGTTAGGTTATGTTACGTTATAGACGTGTATAATGTTCCCACCGAGAAGTAGAGCCGATACGTCAGGAATGTTGTAAAATACTGCATCCGAGATGTTAGCATGCCTTAGGTTAAGATATATAACGCTATAGACGTATATAATATCCCAACCGAGATGTACGGGACGACACGAACGGGATTCTGTAAAACATTGCCAACGAGGGGCTAGATGGGATAGGTTAGGTTATGTTTCGTTATAGACGTATATAATGTTCCCACCGAGAAGTAGGTGCCGATACGCCAGGAATGTTGTAAAATACTGCATCCGAGATGTTAGCCTGCCTTAGGTTAGGATATATAACGCTATAGACGTATATAATATCCCAACCGAGATGTACGGGACGTCACGAACGGTATTCTGTAAAACATTACCAGCGAGGTTCTAGATGTGTTAGGTTAGGTTATATTACGTTATAGACGAATATAATGTTCCCACGGAGAAGTAGAGGCCGATACGCCAGGAATGTTGTAAAATACTGCATCCGAGATGTTAGCCTGCCTTAGGTTAGGATATATAACGCTATAGACGTATATAATATCCCAACCGAGTTGAACGGGACGACACGAACGGGATTCTGTAAAATATTACCAGCGAGGGGCTAGATGGGTTAGATTAGGTTATATTACGTTATAGACGTATATAATGTTCCCACCGAGAAGTAGGGGCCGATACTCCAAGAATGTTGTAAAATACTACATCCGACATGTTAGCCTGCCTTACGTTAGGATATATATCGCTGTAGACGTATATAACATCCCAACCGAGATGTACGGGACGACATAAACGGGATTCTGTAAAACATTACCAGCGAGAGGCTAGATGTGTTAGGTTAGATTATATTACGTTATAGACGTATATAATGTTCCCACCGAGAAGTAGGGGCCGATACGCCAGGAATGTTGTAAAATACTACATCCGACATGTTAGCCTGCCTTACGTTAGGATATATATCGCTGTAGACGTATATAACATCCCAACCGAGATGTACGGGACGACATAAACGGGATTCTGTAAAACATTACCAGCGAGAGGCTAGATGTGTTAGGTTAGATTATATTACGTTATAGACGTATATAATATCCCAACCGAGATGTACGGGACGACAGGAACCGGATTCTGTGAAACATTGCCAACGAGGGGCTAGATGGGATAGGTTAGGTTACGTTACGTTATAGACGTATATAATGTTCCCACCGAGAAGTATGGGCCGATACTCCAAGCATGTTGTAAAATACTACATCCGAGATGTTAGCCTGCCTTACGTTAGGATATATATCGCTGTAGACGTATATAACATCCCAACCGAGATGTACGGGACGACATAAACGGGATTCTGTAAAACATTACCAGCGAGGGGCTAGATGTGTTAGGTTAGATTATATTACGTTTCAGACGTATATAATGTTCCCACCGAGAAGTATGGGCCGATACGCCAGGAATGTTGTAAAATATTGCATCCGAGATGTTAGCCTGCCTTAGGTTAGGATATATATCGCTGTAGACGTATATAACGTCCCAACCGAGATGTACGGGACGACACAAACGGGATTCTGTAAAACATTACCAGCGAGGGGCTAGATGGGTTAGGTTAGGTTATGTTACGTTATAGACGTGTATCATGTTCCCACCGAGAAGTAGAGCCGATACGCCAGGAATGTTGTAAAATACTGCATCCGAGATGTTAGCATGCCTTAGGTTAAGATATATAACGCTATAGACGTATATAATTTCCCAACCGAGATGTACGGGACGACACGAACGGGATTCTGTAAAACATTGCCAACGAGGGGCTAGATGGGATAGGTTAGGTTATGTTAAGTTATAGACCTATATAATGTTCCCACCGAGAAGTAGGGGCCGATACGCCAGGAATGTTGTAAAATACTACATCCGAGATGATAGCCTGCCTTAGGTTAGGATATATAACGCTGTAGACGTATATAATGTCCCAACCGAGACGTACGGGACGACACGAACGGGATTCTGTAAAATATTACCAGCGAGGGGCTAGATGGGTTAGGTTAGGTTGTGTTACGTTACAGACGTATATAATGTTCCCACCGATAAGTATGGGCCGATACGCCAGGAATGTTGTAAAATACTACATCCGAGATGTTAGCCTGCCTTAGGTTAGGATATATAACGCTATAGTCGTATATAATGTCCCAACCGAGACGTACGGGTCGACACGAACGTGATTCTGTAAAACATTACCTGCGAGGGGCTAGATGTGTTAGGTTAGGTTATATTAAGTTATAGACCTATATAATGTTCCCACCGAGAAGTAGGGGCCGATACGCCAGGAATGTTGTAAAATACTACATCCGAGATGATAGCCAGCCTTAGGTTAGGATATATAACGCTATAGACGTATATAATATCCCAACCGAGATGTACGGGACGTCACGAACGTTATTCTGTAAAACATTACCAATGAGGTTCTAGATGTGTTAGGTTAGGTTATATTACGTCATAGACGAATATAATGTTCCCACCGAGAAGTAGGGGCCGATATGCCAGGAATGTTGTAAAATACTGCATCCGAGATGATAGCCTGCCTTAGGTTAGGATATATAACGCTATAGACGTATATAATATCCCAACCAAGACTTACGGGACGATACGAACGGGATTCTGTAAAATATTACCAGCGAGGGGCTAGATGGGGTAGGTTAGGTTATGTTACGTTATAGACGTATATAATGTTCCCACCGAGAAGTAGGTGCCGATACGCCAGGAATGTTGTAAAATACTGCATCCGAGATGTTAGCCTGCCTTAGGTTAGGATATATAACGCTATAGACGTATATAATATCCCAACCGAGATGTACGGGACGTCACGAACGGTATTCTGTAAAACATTACCAGCGAGGTTCTAGATGTGTTAGGTTAGGTTATATTACGTTATAGACGAATATAATGTTCCCACGGAGAAGTAGAGGCCGATACGCCAGGAATGTTGTAAAATACTGCATCCGAGATGTTAGCCTGCCTTAGGTTAGGATATATAACGCTATAGACGTATATAATATCCCAACCGAGATGTACGGGACGTCACGAACGGTATTCTGTAAAACATTACCAGCGAGGTTCTAGATGTGTTAGGTTAGGTTATATTACGTTATAGACGAATATAATGTTCCCACCGAGAAGTAGGGGCCGATACGCCAGGAATGTTGTAAAATACTACATCCGAGATGATAGCCTGCCTTACGTTAGGATATACAACGCTATAGTCGTATATAATGTCCCAACCGAGGCGTACGGGACGACACGAACGTGATTCTGTAAAACATTACCAATGAGGTTCTAGATGTGTTAGGTTAGGTTATATTACGTCATAGACGAATATAATGTTCCCACCGAGAAGTAGGGGCCGATATGCCAGGAATGTTGTAAAATACTGCATCCGAGATGATAGCCTGCCTTAGGTTAGGATATATAACGCTATAGACGTATATAATATCCCAACCAAGACTTACGGGACGATACGAACGGGATTCTGTAAAATATTACCAGCGAGGGGCTAGATGGGGTAGGTTAGGTTATGTTACGTTATAGACGTATATAATGTTCCCACCGAGAAGTAGGTGCCGATACGCCAGGAATGTTGTAAAATACTGCATCCGAGATGTTAGCCTGCCTTAGGTTAGGATATATAACGCTATAGACGTATATAATATCCCAACCGAGATGTACGGGACGTCACGAACGGTATTCTGTAAAACATTACCAGCGAGGTTCTAGATGTGTTAGGTTAGGTTATATTACGTTATAGACGAATATAATGTTCCCACGGAGAAGTAGAGGCCGATACGCCAGGAATGTTGTAAAATACTGCATCCGAGATGTTAGCCTGCCTTAGGTTAGGATATATAACGCTATAGACGTATATAATATCCCAACCGAGATGTACGGGACGTCACGAACGGTATTCTGTAAAACATTACCAGCGAGGTTCTAGATGTGTTAGGTTAGGTTATATTACGTTATAGACGAATATAATGTTCCCACCGAGAAGTAGGGGCCGATACGCCAGGAATGTTGTAAAATACTACATCCGAGATGATAGCCTGCCTTACGTTAGGATATACAACGCTATAGTCGTATATAATGTCCCAACCGAGGCGTACGGGACGACACGAACGTGATTCTGTAAAACATTACCAGCGAGGGGCTAGATGGGTTAGGTTAGGTTATGTTACGTTATAGACGTGTATAATGTTCCCACCGAGAAGTAGAGCCGATACGTCAGGAATGTTGTAAAATACTGCATCCGAGATGTTAGCATGCCTTAGGTTAAGATATATAACGCTATAGACGTATATAATATCCCAACCGAGATGTACGGGACGACACGAACGGGATTCTGTAAAACATTGCCAACGAGGGGCTAGATGGGATAGGTTAGGTTATGTTTCGTTATAGACGTATATAATGTTCCCACCGAGAAGTAGGTGCCGATACGCCAGGAATGTTGTAAAATACTGCATCCGAGATGTTAGCCTGCCTTAGGTTAGGATATATAACGCTATAGACGTATATAATATCCCAACCGAGATGTACGGGACGTCACGAACGGTATTCTGTAAAACATTACCAGCGAGGTTCTAGATGTGTTAGGTTAGGTTATATTACGTTATAGACGAATATAATGTTCCCACGGAGAAGTAGAGGCCGATACGCCAGGAATGTTGTAAAATACTGCATCCGAGATGTTAGCCTGCCTTAGGTTAGGATATATAACGCTATAGACGTATATAATATCCCAACCGAGTTGAACGGGACGACACGAACGGGATTCTGTAAAATATTACCAGCGAGGGGCTAGATGGGTTAGATTAGGTTATATTACGTTATAGACGTATATAATGTTCCCACCGAGAAGTAGGGGCCGATACTCCAAGAATGTTGTAAAATACTACATCCGACATGTTAGCCTGCCTTACGTTAGGATATATATCGCTGTAGACGTATATAACATCCCAACCGAGATGTACGGGACGACATAAACGGGATTCTGTAAAACATTACCAGCGAGAGGCTAGATGTGTTAGGTTAGATTATATTACGTTATAGACGTATATAATGTTCCCACCGAGAAGTAGGGGCCGATACGCCAGGAATGTTGTAAAATACTACATCCGAGATGATAGCCTGCCTTAGGTTAGGATATATAACGCTGTAGACGTATATAATGTCCCAACCGAGACGTACGGGACGACACGAACGGGATTCTGTAAAATATTACCAGCGAGGGGCTAGATGGGTTAGGTTAGGTTGTGTTACGTTACAGACGTATATAATGTTCCCACCGATAAGTATGGGCCGATACGCCAGGAATGTTGTAAAATACTACATCCGAGATGTTAGCCTGCCTTTGGTTAGGATATATAACGCTATAGTCGTATATAATGTCCCAACCGAGACGTACGGGTCGACACGAACGTGATTCTGTAAAACATTACCTGCGAGGGGCTAGATGTGTTAGGTTAGGTTATATTAAGTTATAGACCTATATAATGTTCCCACCGAGAAGTAGGGGCCGATACGCCAGGAATGTTGTAAAATACTACATCCGAGATGATAGCCAGCCTTAGGTTAGGATATATAACGCTATAGACGTATATAATATCCCAACCGAGATGTACGGGACGTCACGAACGTTATTCTGTAAAACATTACCAATGAGGTTCTAGATGTGTTAGGTTAGGTTATATTACGTCATAGACGAATATAATGTTCCCACCGAGAAGTAGGGGCCGATATGCCAGGAATGTTGTAAAATACTGCATCCGAGATGATAGCCTGCCTTAGGTTAGGATATATAACGCTATAGACGTATATAATATCCCAACCAAGACTTACGGGACGATACGAACGGGATTCTGTAAAATATTACCAGCGAGGGGCTAGATGGGGTAGGTTAGGTTATGTTACGTTATAGACGTATATAATGTTCCCACCGAGAAGTAGGGGCCGATACGCCAGGAATGTTGTAAAATACTACATCCGAGATGATAGCCTGCCTTAGGTTAGGATATATAACGCTATAGACGTATATAATATCCCAACCGAGATGTACGGGACGTCACGAACGGTATTCTGTAAAACATTACCAGCGAGGTTCTAGATGTGTTAGGTTAGGTTATATTACGTTATAGACGAATATAATGTTCCCACGGAGAAGTAGAGGCCGATACGCCAGGAATGTTGTAAAATACTGCATCCGAGATGTTAGCCTGCCTTAGGTTAGGATATATAACGCTATAGACGTATATAATATCCCAACCGAGATGTACGGGACGTCACGAACGGTATTCTGTAAAACATTACCAGCGAGGTTCTAGATGTGTTAGGTTAGGTTATATTACGTTATAGACGAATATAATGTTCCCACCGAGAAGTAGGGGCCGATACGCCAGGAATGTTGTAAAATACTACATCCGAGATGATAGCCTGCCTTACGTTAGGATATACAACGCTATAGTCGTATATAATGTCCCAACCGAGGCGTACGGGACGACACGAACGTGATTCTGTAAAACATTACCAGCGAGGGGCTAGATGGGTTAGGTTAGGTTATGTTACGTTATAGACGTGTATAATGTTCCCACCGAGAAGTAGAGCCGATACGTCAGGAATGTTGTAAAATACTGCATCCGAGATGTTAGCATGCCTTAGGTTAAGATATATAACGCTATAGACGTATATAATATCCCAACCGAGATGTACGGGACGACACGAACGGGATTCTGTAAAACATTGCCAACGAGGGGCTAGATGGGATAGGTTAGGTTATGTTTCGTTATAGACGTATATAATGTTCCCACCGAGAAGTAGGTGCCGATACGCCAGGAATGTTGTAAAATACTGCATCCGAGATGTTAGCCTGCCTTAGGTTAGGATATATAACGCTATAGACGTATATAATATCCCAACCGAGATGTACGGGACGTCACGAACGGTATTCTGTAAAACATTACCAGCGAGGTTCTAGATGTGTTAGGTTAGGTTATATTACGTTATAGACGAATATAATGTTCCCACGGAGAAGTAGAGGCCGATACGCCAGGAATGTTGTAAAATACTGCATCCGAGATGTTAGCCTGCCTTAGGTTAGGATATATAACGCTATAGACGTATATAATATCCCAACCGAGTTGAACGGGACGACACGAACGGGATTCTGTAAAATATTACCAGCGAGGGGCTAGATGGGTTAGATTAGGTTATATTACGTTATAGACGTATATAATGTTCCCACCGAGAAGTAGGGGCCGATACTCCAAGAATGTTGTAAAATACTACATCCGACATGTTAGCCTGCCTTACGTTAGGATATATATCGCTGTAGACGTATATAACATCCCAACCGAGATGTACGGGACGACATAAACGGGATTCTGTAAAACATTACCAGCGAGAGGCTAGATGTGTTAGGTTAGATTATATTACGTTATAGACGTATATAATGTTCCCACCGAGAAGTAGGGGCCGATACGCCAGGAATGTTGTAAAATACTACATCCGAGATGATAGCCTGCCTTAGGTTAGGATATATAACGCTGTAGACGTATATAATGTCCCAACCGAGACGTACGGGACGACACGAACGGGATTCTGTAAAATATTACCAGCGAGGGGCTAGATGGGTTAGGTTAGGTTGTGTTACGTTACAGACGTATATAATGTTCCCACCGATAAGTATGGGCCGATACGCCAGGAATGTTGTAAAATACTACATCCGAGATGTTAGCCTGCCTTTGGTTAGGATATATAACGCTATAGTCGTATATAATGTCCCAACCGAGACGTACGGGTCGACACGAACGTGATTCTGTAAAACATTACCTGCGAGGGGCTAGATGTGTTAGGTTAGGTTATATTAAGTTATAGACCTATATAATGTTCCCACCGAGAAGTAGGGGCCGATACGCCAGGAATGTTGTAAAATACTACATCCGAGATGATAGCCAGCCTTAGGTTAGGATATATAACGCTATAGACGTATATAATATCCCAACCGAGATGTACGGGACGTCACGAACGTTATTCTGTAAAACATTACCAATGAGGTTCTAGATCTGTTAGGTTAGGTTATATTACGTCATAGACGAATATAATGTTCCCACCGAGAAGTAGGGGCCGATATGCCAGGAATGTTGTAAAATACTGCATCCGAGATGATAGCCTGCCTTAGGTTAGGATATATAACGCTATAGACGTATATAATATCCCAACCAAGACTTACGGGACGATACGAACGGGATTCTGTAAAATATTACCAGCGAGGGGCTAGATGGGGTAGGTTAGGTTATGTTACGTTATAGACGTATATAATGTTCCCACCGAGAAGTAGGTGCCGATACGCCAGGAATGTTGTAAAATACTGCATCCGAGATGTTAGCCTGCCTTAGGTTAGGATATATAACGCTATAGACGTATATAATATCCCAACCGAGATGTACGGGACGTCACGAACGGTATTCTGTAAAACATTACCAGCGAGGTTCTAGATGTGTTAGGTTAGGTTATATTACGTTATAGACGAATATAATGTTCCCACGGAGAAGTAGAGGCCGATACGCCAGGAATGTTGTAAAATACTGCATCCGAGATGTTAGCCTGCCTTAGGTTAGGATATATAACGCTATAGACGTATATAATATCCCAACCGAGATGTACGGGACGTCACGAACGGTATTCTGTAAAACATTACCAGCGAGGTTCTAGATGTGTTAGGTTAGGTTATATTACGTTATAGACGAATATAATGTTCCCACCGAGAAGTAGGGGCCGATACGCCAGGAATGTTGTAAAATACTACATCCGAGATGATAGCCTGCCTTACGTTAGGATATACAACGCTATAGTCGTATATAATGTCCCAACCGAGGCGTACGGGACGACACGAACGTGATTCTGTAAAACATTACCAGCGAGGGGCTAGATGGGTTAGGTTAGGTTATGTTACGTTATAGACGTGTATAATGTTCCCACCGAGAAGTAGAGCCGATACGTCAGGAATGTTGTAAAATACTGCATCCGAGATGTTAGCATGCCTTAGGTTAAGATATATAACGCTATAGACGTATATAATATCCCAACCGAGATGTACGGGACGACACGAACGGGATTCTGTAAAACATTGCCAACGAGGGGCTAGATGGGATAGGTTAGGTTATGTTTCGTTATAGACGTATATAATGTTCCCACCGAGAAGTAGGTGCCGATACGCCAGGAATGTTGTAAAATACTGCATCCGAGATGTTAGCCTGCCTTAGGTTAGGATATATAACGCTATAGACGTATATAATATCCCAACCGAGATGTACGGGACGTCACGAACGGTATTCTGTAAAACATTACCAGCGAGGTTCTAGATGTGTTAGGTTAGGTTATATTACGTTATAGACGAATATAATGTTCCCACGGAGAAGTAGAGGCCGATACGCCAGGAATGTTGTAAAATACTGCATCCGAGATGTTAGCCTGCCTTAGGTTAGGATATATAACGCTATAGACGTATATAATATCCCAACCGAGTTGAACGGGACGACACGAACGGGATTCTGTAAAATATTACCAGCGAGGGGCTAGATGGGTTAGATTAGGTTATATTACGTTATAGACGTATATAATGTTCCCACCGAGAAGTAGGGGCCGATACTCCAAGAATGTTGTAAAATACTACATCCGACATGTTAGCCTGCCTTACGTTAGGATATATATCGCTGTAGACGTATATAACATCCCAACCGAGATGTACGGGACGACATAAACGGGATTCTGTAAAACATTACCAGCGAGAGGCTAGATGTGTTAGGTTAGATTATATTACGTTATAGACGTATATAATATCCCAACCGAGATGTACGGGACGACAGGAACCGGATTCTGTGAAACATTGCCAACGAGGGGCTAGATGGGATAGGTTAGGTTACGTTACGATATAGACGTATATAATGTTCCCACCGAGAAGTATGGGCCGATACTCCAAGCATGTTGTAAAATACTACATCCGAGATGTTAGCCTGCCTTACGTTAGGATATATATCGCTGTAGACGTATATAACATCCCAACCGAGATGTACGGGACGACATAAACGGGATTCTGTAAAACATTACCAGCGAGAGGCTAGATGTGTTAGGTTAGATTATATTACGTTATAGACGTATATAATATCCCAACCGAGATGTACGGGACGACAGGAACCGGATTCTGTGAAACATTGCCAACGAGGGGCTAGATGGGATAGGTTAGGTTACGTTACGATATAGACGTATATAATGTTCCCACCGAGAAGTATGGGCCGATACTCCAAGCATGTTGTAAAATACTACATCCGAGATGTTAGCCTGCCTTACGTTAGGATATATATCGCTGTAGACGTATATAACATCCCAACCGAGATGTACGGGACGACATAAACGGGATTCTGTAAAACATTACCAGCGAGGGGCTAGATGTGTTAGGTTAGATTATATTACGTTATAGACGTATATAATGTTCCCACCGAGAAGTATGGGCCGATACGCCAGGAATGTTGTAAAATATTGCATCCGAGATGTTAGCCCGCCTTAGGTTAGGATATATATCGCTGTAGACGTATATAACGTCCCAACCGAGATGTACGGGACGACACAAACGGGATTCTGTAAAACATTACCAGCGAGGGGCTAGATGGGTTAGGTTAGGTTATGTTACGTTATAGACGTGTATAATGTTCCCACCGAGAAGTAGAGCCGTTACGCCAGGAATGTTGTAAAATACTGCATCCGAGATGTTAGCATGCCTTAGGTTAAGATATATAACGCTATAGACGTATATAATGTCCCAACCGAGACGTACGGGACGACACGGACGGGATTCTGTAAAATATTACCAGCGAGGGGCTAGATGGGTTACGTTAGGTTATGTTACGTTATAGACGTATATAATGTTCCCACCGAGAAGTAGAGGCTGATCCTACAGGAATGTTGTAAAATTCTATATCCGAGAAGTTAGCCTGCCTTAGGTTAGGATATGTATCGCTGTGGACGTATATAGTATCCCAACCAAGATGCACGGGACGACACGAATGGGATTCTGTAAAACATTGCCAGCGAGGGGCTAGATGGGATAGGTTAGGTTATGTTACGTTATAGACGTGTATAATGTACCCACCGAGAAGTAGAGCCGATACGCCAGGAATGTTGTAAAATACTGCATCCGAGATGTTAGCCTGCCTTAGGTTAGGATATATAACGCTATAGACGTATATAATATCCCAACCGAGTTGAACGGGACGACACGAACGGGATTCTGTAAAATATTACCAGCGAGGGGCTAGATGGGTTAGATTAGGTTATGTTACGTTATAGACGTATATAATGTTCCCACCGAGAAGTAGGGGCCGATACTCCAAGAATGTTGTAAAATACTACATCCGACATGTTAGCCTGCCTTACGTTAGGATATATATCGCTGTAGACGTATATAACATCCCAACTGAGATGTACGGGACGACATAAACGGGATTCTGTAAAACATTACCAGCGAGAGGCTAGATGTGTTAGGTTAGATTATATTACGTTATAGACGTATATAATATCCCAACCGAGATGTACGGGACGACAGGAACCGGATTCTGTGAAACATTGCCAACGAGGGGCTAGATGGGATAGGTTAGGTTACGTTACGTTATAGACGTATATAATGTTCCCATCGAGAAGTATGGGCCGATACTCCAAGCATGTTGTAAAATACTACATCCGAGATGTTATCCTGCCTTACGTTAGGATATATATCGCTGTAGACGTATATAACATCCCAACCGAGATGTACGGGACGACATAAACGGGATTCTGTAAAACATTACCAGCGAGGGGCTAGATGTGTTAGGTTAGATTATATTACGTTTCAGACGTATATAATGTTCCCACCGAGAAGTATGGGCCGATACGCCAGGAATGTTGTAAAATATTGCATCCGAGATGTTAGCCTGCCTTAGGTTAGGATATATATCGCTGTAGACGTATATAACATCCCAACCGAGATGTACGGGACGACACAAACGGGATTCTGTAAAACATTACCAGCGAGGGGCTAGATGGGTTAGGTTAGGTTATGTTACGTTATAGACGTGTATCATGTTCCCACCGAGAAGTAGAGCCGATACGCCAGGAATGTTGTAAAATACTGCATCCGAGATGTTAGCATGCCTTAGGTTAAGATATATAACGCTATAGACGTATATAATTTCCCAACCGAGATGTACGGGACGACACGAACGGGATTCTGTAAAACATTGCCAACGAGGGGCTAGATGGGATAGGTTAGGTTATGTTACGTTATAGACGTATACAATGTTCCCACCGAGAAGTATGGGCCGATACTCCAAGAATGTTGTAAAATACTACATCCGAGATGTTAGTCTGCCTTAGGTTAGGATATATAACGCTATAGTCGTATATAATGTCCCAACCGAGACGCACGGGACGACACGAACGTGATTCTGTAAAACATTACCTGCGAGGGGCTAGATGTGCTAGGTTAGGTTATATTAAGTTATAAACCTATATAATGTTCCCACCGGGAAGTAGGGGCCGATACGCCAGGAATGTTGTAAAATACTACATCCGAGATGATAGCCTGCCTTAGGTTAGGATATATAACGCTGTAGACGAATATAATGTCCCAACCGAGACGTACGGGACGACACGAACGGGATTCTGTAAAATATTACCAGCGAGGGGCTAGATGGGTTAGGTTAGGTTGTGTTACGTTATAGACGAATATAATGTTCCCACCGAGAAGTAGGGGCCGATACGCCAGGAATGTTGTAAAATACTACATCCGAGATGATAGCCTGCCTTACGTTAGGATATACAACGCTATAGTCGTATATAATGTCCCAACCGAGGCGTACGGGACGACACGAACGTGATTCTGTAAAACATTACCAGCGAGGGGCTAGATGGGTTAGGTTAGGTTATGTTACGTTATAGACGTGTATAATGTTCCCACCGAGAAGTAGAGCCGATACGTCAGGAATGTTGTAAAATACTGCATCCGAGATGTTAGCATGCCTTAGGTTAAGATATACAACGCTATAGACGTATATAATATCCCAACCGAGATGTACGGGACGACACGAACGGGATTCTGTAAAACATTGCCAACGAGGGGCTAGATGGGATAGGTTAGGTTATGTTTCGTTATAGACGTATATAATGTTCCCACCGAGAAGTATGGGCCGATACTCCAAGAATGTTGTAAAATACTACATCCGAGATGTTAGCCTGCCTTACGTTAGGAAATATAACGCTGTAGACGTATATAATGTCCCATTCGAGACGTACGGGACGACACGAACGGGATTCTGTAAAACATTACCAGCGAGGGGCTAGATGTGTTAGGATAGGTTATGTTACGTTATAGACCTATATAATGTTCCCACCGAGAAGTATGGGCCGATACGCAAGGAATGTTGTAAAATACTGCAACCGAGATGTTAGCCTGCCTTAGGTTAGGATATAAAACGCTGTAGACGTTTATAATGTCCCAACAGAGACGTACGGGACGACAGGAACGGGATTCTGTAAAACATTACCAGCGAGGGGCTAGATGGGTTAGGTTAGGTTGTGATACGTTATAAACGTATATGATGTTCCCACCGAGAAGTAGGGGCCGATATGCCAGGAATGATGTAAAAAACTGCATCCGAGATGTTAGCCTGCCTTACGTTAGGATATATATCGCTGTAGACGTATATAACATCCCAATCGAGATGTACGGTACGAAATAAACGGGATTCTGTAAAACATTACCAGCGAGGTGTTGGATGTGTTAGGTTAGATTATATTACGTTATAGACGTATATAATGTTCCCACCGAGAAGTAGAGGCTGATCCTACAGGAATGTTGTAAAATTCTATATCCGAGAAGTTAGCCTGCCTTAGGTTAGGATATGTATCGCTGTGGACGTATATAATATCCCAACCAAGATGCACGGGACGACACGAATGGGATTCTGTAAAACATTGCCAGCGAGGGGCTAGATGGGATAGGTTAGGTTATGTTACGTTATAGACGTGTATAATGTACCCACCGAGAAGTAGAGCCGATACGCCAGGAATGTTGTAAAATACTGCATCCGAGATGTTAGCCTGCCTTAGGTTAGGATATATAACGCTATAGACGTATATAATATCCCAACCGAGTTGAACGGGACGACACGAACGGGATTCTGTAAAATATTACCAGCGAGGGGCTAGATGGGTTAGATTAGGTTATGTTACGTTATAGACGTATATAATGTTCCCACCGAGAAGTAGGGGCCGATACTCCAAGAATGTTGTAAAATACTACATCCGACATGTTAGCCTGCCTTACGTTAGGATATATATCGCTGTAGACGTATATAACATCCCAACCGAGATGTACGGGACGACATAAACGGGATTCTGTAAAACATTACCAGCGAGAGGCTAGATGTGTTAGGTTAGATTATATTACGTTACAGACGTATATAATATCCCAACCGAGATGTACGGGACGACAGGAACCGGATTCTGTGAAACATTGCCAACGAGGGGCTAGATGGGATAGGTTAGGTTACGTTACGTTATAGACGTATATAGTGTTCCCACCGAGAAGTAGGGGCCGATACTCCAAGCATGTTGTAAAATACTACATCCGAGATGTTAGCCTGCCTTACGTTAGGATATATATCGCTGTAGACGTATATAACATCCCAACCGAGATGTACGGGACGACATAAACGGGATTCTGTAAAACATTACCAGCGAGGGGCTAGATGTGTTAGGTTAGATTATATTACGTTATAGACGTATATAATGTTCCCACCGAGAAGTATGGGCTGATACGCCAGGAATGTTGTAAAATATTGCATCCGAGATGTTAGCCTGCCTTAGGTTAGGATATATATCGCTGTAGACGTATATAACATCCCAACCGAGATGTACGGGACGACACAAACGGGATTCTGTAAAACATTACCAGCGAGGGGCTAGATGGGTTAGGTTAGGTTATGTTACGTTATAGACGTGTATAATGTTCCCACCGAGAAGCAGAGCCGATACGCCAGGAATGTTGTAAAATACTGCATCCGAGATGTTAGCATGCCTTAGGTTAAGATATATAACGCTATAGACGTATATAATTTCCCAACCGAGATGTACGGGACGACACGAACGGGATTCTGTAAAACATTGCCAACGAGGGGCTAGATGGGATAGGTTAGGTTATGTTACGTTATAGACGTATACAATGTTCCCACCGAGAAGTATGGGCCGATACTCCAAGAATGTTGTAAAATACTGCATCCGAGATGTTAGCCTGCCTTAGGTTAGGATATATAACGCTATAGACGTATATAATATCCCAACCGAGTTGAACGGGACGACACGAACGGGATTCTGTAAAATATTACCAGCGAGGGGCTAGATGGGTTAGATTAGGTTATGTTACGTTATAGACGTATATAATGTTCCCACCGAGAAGTAGGGGCCGATACTCCAAGAATGTTGTAAAATACTACATCCGACATGTTAGCCTGCCTTACGTTAGGATATATATCGCTGTAGACGTATATAACATCCCAACCGAGATGTACGGGACGACATAAACGGGATTCTGTAAAACATTACCAGCGAGAGGCTAGATGTGTTACGTTAGATTATATTACGCTATAGACGTATATAATATCCCAACCGAGATGTACGGGACGACAGGAACCGGATTCTGTGAAACATTGCCAACGAGGGGCTAGATGGGATAGGTTAGGTTACGTTACGTTATAGACGTATATAATGTTCCCACCGAGAAGTAGGGGCCGATACTCCAAGCATGTTGTAAAATACTACATCCGAGATGTTAGCCTGCCTTACGTTAGGATATATATCGCTGTAGACGTATATAACATCCCAACCGAGATGTACGGGACGACATAAACGGGATTCTGTAAAACATTACCAGCGAGGGGCAAGATGTGTTAGGTTAGATTATATTACGTTATAGACGTATATAATATCCCAACCGAGATGTACGGGACGACAGGAACCGGATTCTGTGAAACATTGCCAACGAGGGGCTAGATGGGATAGGTTAGGTTACGTTACGTTATAGACGTATATAATGTTCCCACCGAGAAGTATGGGCCGATACTCCAAGCATGTTGTAAAATACTACATCCGAGATGTTAGCCTGCCTTACGTTAGGATATATATCGCTGTAGACGTATATAACATCCCAACCGAGATGTACGGGACGACATAAACGGGATTCTGTAAATTATTACCAGCGAGGGGCTAGATGTGTTAGGTTAGATTGTATTACGTTATAGATGTATATAATGTTCCCACCGAGAAGTATGGGCCGATACGCCAGGAATGTTGTAAAATATTGCATCCGAGATGTTAGCCTGCCTTAGGTTAGGATATATATCGCTGTAGACGTATATAACATCCCAACCGAGATGTACGGGACGACACAAACGGGATTCTGTAAAACATTACCAGCGAGGGGCTAGATGGGTTAGGTTAGGTTATGTTACGTTATAGACGTGTATCATGTTCCCACCGAGAAGTAGAGCCGATACGCCAGGAATGTTGTAAAATACTGCATCCGAGATGTTAGCATGCCTTAGGTTAAGATATATAACGCTATAGACGTATATAATTTCCCAACCGAGATGTACGGGACGACACGAACGGGATTCTGTAAAACATTGCCAACGAGGGGCTAGATGGGATAGGTTAGGTTATGTTACGTTATAGACGTATACAATGTTCCCACCGAGAAGTATGGGCCGATACTCCAAGAATGTTGTAAAATACTACATCCGAGATGTTAGTCTGCCTTAGGTTAGGATATATAACGCTATAGTCGTATATAATGTCCCAACCGAGACGTACGGGACGACACGAACGTGATTCTGTAAAACATTACCTGCGAGGGGCTAGATGTGCTAGGTTAGGTTATATTAAGTTATAAACCTATATAATGTTCCCACCGAGAAGTAGGGGCCGATACGCCAAGAATGTTGTAAAATACTACATCCGAGATGATAGCCTGCCTTAGGTTAGGATATATAACGCTGTAGACGTATATAATGTCCCAACCGAGACGTACGGGACGACACGAACGGGATTCTGTAAAATATTACCAGCGAGGGGCTAGATGGGTTAGGTTAGGTTGTGTTACGTTACAGACGTATATAATGTTCCCACCGAGAAGTAGGGGCCGATACGCCAGGAATGTTGTAAAATACTACATCCGAGATGATAGCCTGCCTTAGGTTAGGATATATAACGCTATAGACGTATATAATATCCCAACCGAGATGTACGGGACGTCACGAACGTTATTCTGTAAAACATTACCAATGAGGTTCTAGATGTGTTAGGTTAGGTTATATTACGTCATAGACGAATATAATGTTCCCACCGAGAAGTAGGGGCCGATATGCCAGGAATGTTGTAAAATACTGCATCCGAGATGATAGCCTGCCTTAGGTTAGGATATATAACGCTATAGACGTATATAATATCCCAACCAAGACTTACGGGACGATACGAACGGGATTCTGTAAAATATTACCAGCGAGGGGCTAGATGGGCTAGGTTAGGTTATGTTACGTTATAGACGTATATAATGTTCCCACCGAGAAGTAGGTGCCGATACGCCAGGAATGTTGTAAAATACTGCATCCGAGATGATAGCCTGCCTTAGGTTAGGATATATAACGCTATAGACGTATATAATATCCCAACCGAGATGTACGGGACGTCACGAACGGTATTCTGTAAAACATTACCAGCGAGGTTCTAGATGTGTTAGGTTAGGTTATATTACGTTATAGACGAATATAATGTTCCCACGGAGAAGTAGAGGCCGATACGCCAGGCATGATGTAAAATACTACATCCGAGATGTTAGCCTGCCTTAGGTTAGGATATATAACGCTAGAGTCGTATATAATGTCCCAACCGAGACGTACGGGACGACACGAACGTGATTCTGTAAAACATTACCAGCGAGGGGCTAGATGTGTTAGTTTAGGTTGTGATACGTTATAGACGTATATAATGTTCCCACCGAGAAGTAGGGGCCGATATGCCAGGAGTGTTGTAAAATTCTGCATCCGAGATGATAGCCTGCCTTAGGTTAGGATATATAACGCTATAGACGTATATAATATCCCAGCTGAGACGTACGGGACGACACAAACGGGATTCTGTAAAATATTACCAGCGAGGGGCTAGATGGGTTAGGTTAGGTTATGTTACGTTATAGACGTATATAATTTTCCCACCGAGAAGTAGAGGCCGATACGCCAGGAATGTCGTAAAATACTACATCCGAGATGTCATCCTGCCTCACGTTAGGATATATATCGCTGTAGACGTATATAGTATCCCAACCGAGATGTACGGGACGACAGGAACCGGATTCTGTAAAACATTACCTGCGAGGGGCTAGATGTGTTAGGTTAGGTTATATTATGTTATAGACCTATATAATGTTCCCACCGAGAAATAGGGGCCGATACGCCAGGAATGTTGTAAAATACTACATCCGAGATGATAGCCTGCCTTAGGTTAGGATATATAACGCTGTAGACGTATATAACATCCCAACCGAGATGTACGGGACGACATAAACGGGATTCTGTAAAACATTACCAGCGAGGGGCTAGATGTGTTAGGTTAGATTATATTACGTTATAGACGTATATAATGTTCCCACCGAGAAGTATGGGCTGATACGCCAGGAATGTTGTAAAATATTGCATCCGAGATGTTAGCCTGCCTTAGGTTAGGATATATATCGCTGTAGACGTATATAACATCCCAACCGAGATGTACGGGACGACACAAACGGGATTCTGTAAAACATTACCAGCGAGGGGCTAGATGGGTTAGGTTAGGTTATGTTACGTTATAGACGTGTATCATGTTCCCACCGAGAAGTAGAGCCGATACGCCAGGAATGTTGTAAAATACTGCATCCGAGATGTTAGCATGCCTTAGGTTAAGATATATAACGCTATAGACGTATATAATTTCCCAACCGAGATGTACGGGACGACACGAACGGGATTCTGTAAAACATTGCCAACGAGGGGCTAGATGGGATAGGTTAGGTTATGTTACGTTATAGACGTATACAATGTTCCCACCGAGAAGTATGGGCCGATACTCCAAGAATGTTGTAAAATACTACATCCGAGATGTTAGTCTGCCTTAGGTTAGGATATATAACGCTATAGTCGTATATAATGTCCCAACCGAGACGTACGGGACGACACGAACGTGATTCTGTAAAACATTACCTGCGAGGGGCTAGATGTGCTAGGTTAGGTTATATTAAGTTATAAACCTATATAATGTTCCCACCGAAAAGTAGGGGCCGATACGCCAGGAATGTTGTAAAATACTACATCCGAGATGATAGCCTGCCTTAGGTTAGGATATATAACGCTGTAGACGTATATAATGTCCCAACCGAGACGTACGGGACGACACGAACGGGATTCTGTAAAATATTACCAGCGAGGGGCTAGATGGGTTAGGTTAGGTTGTGTTACGTTACAGACGTATATAATGTTCCCACCGAGAAGTAGGGGCCGATACGCCAGGAATGTTGTAAAATACTACATCCGAGATGATAGCCTGCCTTAGGTTAGGATATATAACGCTATAGACGTATATAATATCCCAACCGAGATGTACGGGACGTCACGAACGTTATTCTGTAAAACATTACCAATGAGGTTCTAGATGTGTTATGTTAGGTTATATTACGTCATAGACGAATATAATGTTCCCACCGAGAAGCAGGGGCCGATATGCCAGGAATGTTGTAAAATACTGCATCCGAGATGATAGCCTGCCTTAGGTTAGGATATATAACGCTATAGACGTATATAATATCCCAACCAAGACTTACGGGACGATACGAACGGGATTCTGTAAAATATTACCAGCGAGGGGCTAGATGGGCTAGGTTAGGTTATGTTACGTTATAGACGTATATAATGTTCCCACCGAGAAGTAGGTGCCGATACGCCAGGAATGTTGTAAAATACTGCATCCGAGATGTTAGCCTGCCTTAGGTTAGGATATATAACGCTATAGACGTATATAATATCCCAACCGAGATGTGCGGGACGTCACGAACGGTATTCTGTAAAACATTACCAGCGAGGGGATAGATGTGTTAGGTTAGGTTATATTACGTTACAAACGAATATAATGTTCCCACCGAGAAGTGGAGGCCGATACGCCAGGAATGTTGTAAAATGCTACATCCGAGATGTTAGAATGCCTCACGTTAGGATATATATCGCTGTAGACGTATATAATATCCCAACCGAGATGTACGGGACGACAGGAACGGGATTCTGTAAAAAATTTCCTGCGAGGGGCTAGATGTGTTAGGTTAGGTTATATTAGGTTATAAACCTATATAATATTCCCACCGAGAAGTAGGGGCCGATACGCCGGGAATGTTGTAAAATACTACATCCGAGATGATAGCCTGCCTTACGTTAGGATATATATCGCTGTAGACGTATATAATATCCCAACCGAGATGTACGGGACGACAGGAACTGGATTCTGTAAAACATTACCTGCGAGGGGCTAGATGTGTTAGGTTAGGCTATATTAAGTTATAGACCTATATAATGTTCCCACCGAGAAGTAGGGGCCGATACGCCAGGAATGTTGTAAAATACTACATCCGAGATGATAGCCTGCCTTAGGTTAGGATATATAACGCTATAGACGTATATAATATCCCAACCGAGATGTACGGGACGTCACGAACGGTATTCTGTAAAACATTACCAGCGAGGTTCTAGATGTGTTAGGTTAGGTTATATTATGTTATAGACCTATATAATGTTCCCACCGAGAAATAGGGGCCGATACGCCAGGAATGTTGTAAAATACTACATCCGAGATGATAGCCTGCCTTAGGTTAGGATATATAACGCTATAGACGTATATAATATCCCAACCGAGACTTACGGGACGATACGAACGGGATTCTGTAAAACATTACCAGCGAGGGGCTAGATGTGTTACGTTAGGTTATATTACCTTATAGACGAATATAATGTTCCCACCGAGAAGTAGAGGCCGATACGCCAGGAATGTTGTAAAATACTGCATCCGAGATGTTAGCCTGCCTTAGGTTAGGATATATAACGCTATAGACGTATATAATATCCCAACCGAGATGTGCGGGACGTCACGAACGGTATTCTGTAAAACATTACCAGCGAGGGGATAGATGTGTTAGGTTAGGTTATATTACGTTACAAACGAATATAATGTTCCCACCGAGAAGTGGAGGCCGATACGCCAGGAATGTTGTAAAATGCTACATCCGAGATGTTAGAATGCCTCACGTTAGGATATATATCGCTGTAGACGTATATAATATCCCAACCGAGATGTACGGGACGACAGGAACGGGATTCTGTAAAAAATTTCCTGCGAGGGGCTAGATGTGTTAGGTTAGGTTATATTAGGTTATAAACCTATATAATATTCCCACCGAGAAGTAGGGGCCGATACGCCGGGAATGTTGTAAAATACTACATCCGAGATGATAGCCTGCCTTACGTTAGGATATATATCGCTGTAGACGTATATAATATCCCAACCGAGATGTACGGGACGACAGGAACTGGATTCTGTAAAACATTACCTGCGAGGGGCTAGATGTGTTAGGTTAGGCTATATTAAGTTATAGACCTATATAATGTTCCCACCGAGAAGTAGGGGCCGATACGCCAGGAATGTTGTAAAATACTACATCCGAGATGATAGCCTGCCTTAGGTTAGGATATATAACGCTATAGACGTATATAATATCCCAACCGAGATGTACGGGACGTCACGAACGGTATTCTGTAAAACATTACCAGCGAGGTTCTAGATGTGTTAGGTTAGGTTATATTACGTTATAGACGAATATAATGTTCCCACCGAGAAGTAGGGGCCGATACGCCAGGAATGTTGTAAAATACTACATCCGAGATGATAGCCTGCCTTAGGTTAGGATATACAACGCTATAGTCGTATATAATGTCCCAACCGAGGCGTACGGGACGACACGAACGTGATTCTGTAAAACATTACCAGCGAGGGGCTAGATGGGTTAGGTTAGGTTATGTTACGTTATAGACGTGTATCATGTTCCCACCGAGAAGTAGAGCCGATACTCCAAGAATGTTGTAAAATACTACATCCGAGATGTTAGCCTGCCTTACGTTAGGAAATATAACGCTGTAGACGTATATAATGTCCCATTCGTGACGTACGGGACGACACGAACGGGATTCTGTAAAACATTACCAGCGAGGGGCTAGATGGGTTAGGTTAGGTTATGTTACGTTATAGACGTGTATAATGTTCCCACCCTTAGGTTAGGATATATAACGCTGTAGACGTTTATAATGTCCCAACAGAGACGTACGGGACGACAGGAACGGGATTCTGTAAAACATTACCAGCGAGGGGCTAGATGGGTTAGGTTAGGTTGTGATACGTTATAAACGTATATGATGTTCCCACCGAGAAGTAGGGGCCGATATGCCAGGAATGTTGTAAAAAACTGCATCCGAGATGTTAGCCTGCCTTACGTTAGGATATATATCGCTGTAGACGTATATAACATCCCAATCGAGATGTACGGTGCGACATAAACGGGATTCTGTAAAACATTACCAGCGAGGGGTTGGATGTGTTAGGTTAGATTATATTACG
The DNA here is from genome assembly GCA_963969225.1 of Xylocopa violacea. Taxonomy (NCBI): domain Eukaryota; kingdom Metazoa; phylum Arthropoda; class Insecta; order Hymenoptera; family Apidae; genus Xylocopa; species Xylocopa violacea. The sequence goes on from CAXAJV010000013.1 coordinate 5,883,483, forward strand.
TTATAGACGTATATTATGTTCCCACCGAGAAGTAGAGGCCGATATGCCAGGAATGTTGTAAAGTACAGCATCCGAGATGATAGCCTGCCTTAGGTTAGGATATATAACGCTATAGACGTATATAATATTCCAGCTGAGAAGTACGGGACGACACAAACGGGATTCTGTAAAATATTACCAGCGAGGGGCTAGATGGGTTAGGTTAGGTTATGTTACGTTATAGACGTAATAATGTTCCCACCGAGAAGTAGATGCCGATACGCCAGGAATGTTGTAAAATACTACATCCGAGATGTCATCCTGCCTCACGTTAGGATATATATCGCTGTAGACGTATATAATATCCCAACCGAGACGTACGGGACGACACGGACGGGATTCTGTAAAATATTACCAGCGAGGGGCTAGATGGGTTAGGTTAGGTTATGTTACGTTATAGACGTGTATAATGTTCCCACCGAGAAGTAGAGCCGATACGCCAGGAATGTTGTAAAATACTGCATCCGAGATGTTAGCCTGCCTTATGTTAGGATATATAACGCTATAGACGTATATAATATCCCAACCGAGATGTACGGGACGACACGAACGTGATTCTGTAAAATATTACCAGCGAGGGGCTAGATGTGTTAGGTTAGATTATATTACGTTATAGACGTATATAATGTTCCCACCGAGAAGTGGAGCCGATACGCCAGGAATGTTGTAAAATACTGCATCCGAGATGTTAGCCTGCCTTAGGTTAGGATATATAACGCTATAGACGTATATAATATCCCAACCGAGTTGAACGGGACGACACGAACGGGATTCTGTAAAATATTACCAGCGAGGGGCTAGATGGGTTAGATTAGGTTATGTTACGTTATAGACGTGTATAATGTACCCACCGAGAAGTAGAGCCGATACGCCAGGAATGTTGTAAAATACTGCATCCGAGATGTTAGCCTGCCTTAGGTTAGGATATATAACGCTATAGACGTATATAATATCCCAACCGAGTTGAACGGGACGACACGAACGGGATTCTGTAAAATATTACCAGCGAGGGGCTAGATGGGTTAGATTAGGTTATGTTACGTTATAGACGTATATAATGTTCCCACCGAGAAGTAGGGGCCGATACTCCAAGAATGTTGTAAAATACTACATCCGACATGTTAGCCTGCCTTACGTTAGGATATATATAGCTGTAGACGTATATAACATCCCAACCGAGATGTACGGGACGACATAAACGGGATTCTGTAAAACATTACCAGCGAGAGGCTAGATGTGTTAGGTTAGATTATATTACGTTATAGACGTATATAATATCCCAACCGAGATGTACGGGACGACAGGAACCGGATTCTGTGAAACATTGCCAACGAGGGGCTAGATGGGATAGGTTAGGTTACGTTACGTTATAGACGTATATAATGTTCCCACCGAGAAGTATGGGCCGATACTCCAAGCATGTTGTAAAATACTACATCCGAGATGTTAGCCTGCCTTACGTTAGGATATATATCGCTGTAGACGTATATAACATCCCAACCGAGATGTACGGGACGACATAAACGGGATTCTGTAAAACATTACCAGCGAGGGGCTAGATGTGTTAGGTTAGATTATATTACGTTATAGACGTATATAATGTTCCCACCGAGAAGTATGGGCCGATACGCCAGGAATGTTGTAAAATATTGCATCCGAGATGTTAGCCTGCCTTAGGTTAGGATATATATCGCTGTAGACGTATATAACATCCCAACCGATATGTACGGGACGACACAAACGGGATTCTGTAAAACATTACCAGCGAGGGGCTAGATGGGTTAGGTTAGGTTATGTTACGTTATAGACGTGTATCATGTTCCCACCGAGAAGTAGAGCCGATACGCCAGGAATGTTGTAAAATACTGCATCCGAGATGTTAGCATGCCTTAGGTTAAGATATATAACGCTATAGACGTATATAATTTCCCAACCGAGATGTACGGGACGACACGAACGGGATTCTGTAAAACATTGCCAACGAGGGGCTAGATGGGATAGGTTAGGTTATGTTACGTTATAGACGTATACAATGTTCCCACCGAGAAGTATGGGCCGATACTCCAAGAATGTTGTAAAATACTACATCCGAGATGTTAGTCTGCCTTAGGTTAGGATATATAACGCTATAGTCGTATATAATGTCCCAACCGAGACTTACGGGACGATACGAACGGGATTCTGTAAAACATTACCAGCGAGGGGCTAGATGTGTTACGTTAGGTTATATTACCTTATAGACGAATATAATGTTCCCACCGAGAAGTAGGGGCCGATACGCCAGGAATGTTGTAAAATACTACATCCGAGATGATAGCCTGCCTTAGGTTAGGATATATAACGCTGTAGACGTATATAATGTCCCAACCGAGACGTACGGGACGACACGAACGGGATTCTGTAAAATATTACCAGCGAGGGGCTAGATGGGTTAGGTTAGGTTGTGTTACGTTACAGACGTATATAATTTTCCCACCGAGAAGTAGGGGCCGATACGCCAGGAATGTTGTAAAATACTACATCCGAGATGATAGCCTGCCTTAGGTTAGGATATATAACGCTATAGACGTATATAATATCCCAACCGAGATGTACGGGACGTCACGAACGTTATTCTGTAAAACATTACCAATGAGGTTCTAGATGTGTTAGGTTAGGTTATATTACGTCATAGACGAATATAATGTTCCCACCGAGAAGTAGGGGCCGATATGCCAGGAATGTTGTAAAATACTGCATCCGAGATGATAGCCTGCCTTAGGTTAGGATATATAACGCTATAGACGTATATAATATCCCAACCAAGACTTACGGGACGATACGAACGGGATTCTGTAAAATATTACCAGCGAGGGGCTAGATGGGCTAGGTTAGGTTATGTTACGTTATAGACGTATATAATGTTCCCACCGAGAAGTAGGTGCCGATACGCCAGGAATGTTGTAAAATACTGCATCCGAGATGTTAGCCTGCCTTAGGTTAGGATATATAACGCTATAGACGTATATAATATCCCAACCGAGATGTACGGGACGTCACGAACGGTATTCTGTAAAACATTACCAGCGAGGGGATAGATGTGTTAGGTTAGGTTATATTACGTTACAAACGAATATAATGTTCCCACCGAGAAGTGGAGGCCGATACGCCAGGAATGTTGTAAAATGCTACATCCGAGATGTTAGAATGCCTCACGTTAGGATATATATCGCTGTAGACGTATATAATATCCCAACCGAGATGTACGGGACGACAGGAACGGGATTCTGTAAAAAATTTCCTGCGAGGGGCTAGATGTGTTAGGTTAGGTTATATTAGGTTATAAACCTATATAATATTCCCACCGAGAAGTAGGGGCCGATACGCCGGGAATGTTGTAAAATACTACATCCGAGATGATAGCCTGCCTTACGTTAGGATATATATCGCTGTAGACGTATATAATATCCCAACCGAGATGTACGGGACGACAGGCACTGGATTCTGTAAAACATTACCTGCGAGGGGCTAGATGTGTTAGGTTAGGCTATATTAAGTTATAGACCTATATAATGTTCCCACCGAGAAGTAGGGGCCGATACGCCAGGAATGTTGTAAAATACTACATCCGAGATGATAGCCTGCCTTAGGTTAGGATATATAACGCTATAGACGTATATAATATCCCAACCGAGATGTACGGGACGTCACGAACGGTATTCTGTAAAACATTACCAGCGAGGTTCTAGATGTGTTAGGTTAGGTTATATTACGTTATAGACGAATATAATGTTCCCACCGAGAAGTAGAGGCCGATACGCCAGGAATGTTGTAAAATACTGCATCCGAGATGTTAGCCTGCCTTAGGTTAGGATATATAACGCTATAGACGTATATAATATCCCAACCGAGATGTACGGGACGTCACGAACGGTATTCTGTAAAACATTACCAGCGAGGTTCTAGATGTGTTAGGTTAGGTTATATTACGTTATAGACGTGTATCATGTTCCCACCGAGAAGTAGAGCCGATACGCCAGGAATGTTGTAAAATACTGCATCCGAGATGTTAGCATGCCTTAGGTTAAGATATATAACGCTATAGACGTATATAATTTCCCAACCGAGATGTACGGGACGACACGAACGGGATTCTGTAAAACATTGCCAACGAGGGGCTAGATGGGATAGGTTAGGTTATGTTACGTTATAGACGTATACAATGTTCCCACCGAGAAGTATGGGCCGATACTCCAAGAATGTTGTAAAATACTACATCCGAGATGTTAGTCTGCCTTAGGTTAGGATATATAACGCTATAGTCGTATATAATGTCCCAACCGAGACGTACGGGACGACACGAACGTGATTCTGTAAAACATTACCTGCGAGGGGCTAGATGTGCTAGGTTAGGTTATATTAAGTTATAAACCTATATAATGTTCCCACCGAGAAGTAGGGGCCGATACGCCAGGAATGTTGTAAAATACTACATCCGAGATGATAGCCTGCCTTAGGTTAGGATATATAACGCTGTAGACGTATATAATGTCCCAACCGAGACGTACGGGACGACACGAACGGGATTCTGTAAAATATTACCAGCGAGGGGCTAGATGGGTTAGGTTAGGTTGTGTTACGTTACAGACGTATATAATGTTCCCACCGAGAAGTAGGGGCCGATACGCCAGGAATGTTGTAAAATACTACATCCGAGATGATAGCCTGCCTTAGGTTAGGATATATAACGCTATAGACGTATATAATATCCCAACCGAGATGTACGGGACGTCACGAACGTTATTCTGTAAAACATTACCAATGAGGTTCTAGATGTGTTAGGTTAGGTTATATTACGTCATAGACGAATATAATGTTCCCACCGAGAAGTAGGGGCCGATATGCCAGGAATGTTGTAAAATACTGCATCCGAGATGATAGCCTGCCTTAGGTTAGGATATATAACGCTATAGACGTATATAATATCCCAACCGAGATGTACGGGACGTCACGAACGGTATTCTGTAAAACATTACCAGCGAGGTTCTAGATGTGTTAGGTTAGGTTATATTACGTTATAGACGAATATAATGTTCCCACGGAGAAGTAGAGGCCGATACGCCAGGCATGATGTAAAATAGTACATCCGAGATGTTAGCCTGCCTTAGGTTAGGATATATAACGCTAGAGTCGTATATAATGTCCCAACCGAGACGTACGGGACGACACGAACGTGATTCTGTAAAACATTACCAGCGAGGGGCTAGATGTGTTAGTTTAGGTTGTGATACGTTATAGACGTATATAATGTTCCCACCGAGAAGTAGGGGCCGATATGCCAGGAATGTTGTAAAATTCTGCATCCGAGATGATAGCCTGCCTTAGGTTAGGATATATAACGCTATAGACGTATATAATATCCCAGCTGAGAGGTACGGGACGACACAAACGGGATTCTGTAAAATATTACCAGCGAGGGGCTAGATGGGTTAGGTTAGGTTATGTTACGTTATAGACGTATATAATTTTCCCACCGAGAAGTAGAGGCCGATACGCCAGGAATGTCGTAAAATACTACATCCGAGATGTCATCCTGCCTCACGTTAGGATATATATCGCTGTAGACGTATATAGTATCCCAACCGAGATGTACGGGACGACAGGAACCGGATTCTGTAAAACATTACCTGCGAGGGGCTAGATGTGTTAGGTTAGGTTATATTATGTTATAGACCTATATAATGTTCCCACCGAGAAATAGGGGCCGATACGCCAGGAATGTTGTAAAATACTACATCCGAGATGATAGCCTGCCTTAGGTTAGGATATATAACGCTATAGACGTATATAATATCCCAACCGAGATGTACGGGACGTCACGAACGGTATTCTGTAAAACATTACCAGCGAGGTTCTAGATGTGTTAGGTTAGGTTATATTACGTTATAGACGAATATAATGTTCCCACCGAGAAGTAGAGGCCGATACGCCAGGAATGTTGTAAAATACTGCATCCGAGATGTTAGCCTGCCTTAGGTTAGGATATATAACGCTATAGACGTATATAATATCCCAACCGAGATGTACGGGACGTCACGAACGGTATTCTGTAAAACATTACCAGCGAGGTTCTAGATGTGTTAGGTTAGGTTATATTACGTTATAGACGAATATAATGTTCCCACCGAGAAGTAGGGGCCGATACGCCAGGAATGTTGTAAAATACTACATCCGAGATGATAGCCTGCCTTAGGTTAGGATATACAACGCTATAGTCGTATATAATGTCCCAACCGAGGCGTACGGGACGACACGAACGTGATTCTGTAAAACATTACCAGCGAGGGGCTAGATGGGTTAGGTTAGGTTATGTTACGTTATAGACGTGTATAATGTTCCCACCGAGAAGTAGAGCCGATACGTCAGGAATGTTGTAAAATACTGCATCCGAGATGTTAGCATGCCTTAGGTTAAGATATATAACGCTATAGACGTATATAATATCCCAACCGAGATGTACGGGACGACACGAACGGGATTCTGTAAAACATTGCCAACGAGGGGCTAGATGGGATAGGTTAGGTTATGTTACGTTATAGACGTATATAATGTTCCCACCGAGAAGTATGGGCCGATACTCCAAGAATGTTGTAAAATACTACATCCGAGATGTTAGCCTGCCTTACGTTAGGAAATATAACGCTGTAGACGTATATAATGTCCCATTCGAGACGTACGGGACGACACAAACGGGGTTCTGTAAAATATTACCAGCGAGGGGCTAGATGGGTTAGGTTAGGTTGTGATACGTTATAGACGTATATAATGTTCCCTCCGAGAAGTAGGGGCCGATATGCCAGGAATGTTGTAAAATACTGCATCCGAGATGATAGCCTGCCTTAGGTTAGGATATATAACGCTATAGACGTATATAATATCCCATCCGAGACTTACGGGATGATACGAACGGGATTCTGTAAAACATTACCAGCGAGGGGCTAGATGTGTTACGCTAGGTTATATTACGTTATAGACCCATATAATGTTCCCACCGAGAAGTAGAGGCCGATACGCCAGGAATGTTGTAAAATACTGCATCCGAGATGATAGCCTGCCTTACGTTAGGATATATAACGCTATAGACGTATATAATATCCCAACCAAGACTTACGGGACGATACGAACGGGATTCTGTAAGATATTACCAGCGAGGGGCTAGATGGGCTAGGTTAGGTTATGTTACGTTATAGACGTATATAATGTTCACACCTTGAAGTAGGTGCCGATACGCCAGGAATGTTGTAAAATACTGCATCCGAGATGTTAGCCTGCCTTAGGTTAGGATAAATAACGCTATAGACGTATATAATATCCCAACCGAGATGTACGGGACGTCACGAACGGTATTCTGTAAAACATTACCAGCGAGGTTCTAGATGTGTTATGTTAGGATATATTACCTTATAGACGAATATAATGTTCCCACCGAGAAGTAGAGGCCGATGCGCCAGGAATGTTGTAAAATACTGCATCCGAGATGTTAGCCTGCCTTAGGTTAGGATATATAACGCTATAGACGTATATAATATCCCAACCGAGATGTACGGGACGTCACGAACGGTATTCTGTAAAACATTACCAGCGAGGTTCTAGATGTGTTAGGTTAGGTTATATTACGTTATAGACGAATATAATGTTCCCACCGAGAAGTAGGGGCCGATACGCCAGGAATGTTGTAAAATACTACATCCGAGATGATAGCCTGCCTTAGGTTAGGATATACAACGCTATAGTCGTATATAATGTCCCAACCGAGGCGTACGGGACGACACGAACGTGATTCTGTAAAACATTACCAGCGAGGGGCTAGATGGGTTAGGTTAGGTTATGTTACGTTATAGACGTGTATAATGTTCCCACCGAGAAGTAGAGCCGATACGTCAGGAATGTTGTAAAATACTGCATCCGAGATGTTAGCATGCCTTAGGTTAAGATATATAACGCTATAGACGTATATAATATCCCAACCGAGATGTACGGGACGACACGAACGGGATTCTGTAAAACATTGCCAACGAGGGGCTAGATGGGATAGGTTAGGTTATGTTACGTTATAGACGTATATAATGTTCCCACCGAGAAGTATGGGCCGATACTCCAAGAATGTTGTAAAATACTACATCCGAGATGTTAGCCTGCCTTACGTTAGGAAATATAACGCTGTAGACGTATATAATGTCCCATTCGAGACGTACGGGACGACACGAACGGGATTCTGTAAAACATTACCAGCGAGGGGCTAGATGGGTTAGGTTAGGTTATGTTACGTTATAGACGTGTATAATGTTCCCACCCTTAGGTTAGGATATATAACGCTGTAGACGTTTATAATGTCCCAACAGAGACGTACGGGACGACAGGAACGGGATTCTGTAAAACATTACCAGCGAGGGGCTAGATGGGTTAGGTTAGGTTGTGATATGTTATAAACGTATATGATGTTCCCACCGAGAAGTAGGGGCCGATATGCCAGGAATGTTGTAAAAAACTGCATCCGAGATGTTAGCCTGCCTAACGTTAGGATATATATCGCTGTAGACGTATATAACATCCCAATCGAGATGTACGGTGCGACATAAACGGGATTCTGTAAAACATTACCAGCGAGGGGTTGGATGTGTTAGGTTAGATTATATTACGTTATAGACGTATATTATGTTCCCACCGAGAAGTAGAGGCCGATATGCCAGGAATGTTGTAAAGTACAGCATCCGAGATGATAGCCTGCCTTAGGTTAGGATATATAACGCTATAGACGTATATAATATTCCAGCTGAGACGTACGGGACGACACACACGGGATTCTGTAAAATATTACCAGCGAGGGGCTAGATGGGTTAGGTTAGGTTATGTTACGTTATAGACGTAATAATGTTCCCACCGAGAAGTAGATGCCGATACGCCAGGAATGTTGTAAAATACTACATCCGAGATGTCATCCTGCCTCACGTTAGGATATATATCGCTGTAGACGTATATAATATCCCAACCGAGACGTACGGGACGACACGGACGGGATTCTGTAAAATATTACCAGCGAGGGGCTAGATGGGTTAGGTTAGGTTATGTTACGTTATAGACGTGTATAATGTTCCCAGCGAGAAGTAGAGCCGATACGCCAGGAATGTTGTAAAATACTGCATCCGAGATGTTAGCCTGCCTTATGTTAGGATATATAACGCTATAGACGTATATAATATCCCAACCGAGATGTACGGGACGACACGAACGGGATTCTGTAAAATATTACCAGCGAGGGGCTAGATGTGTTAGGTTAGATTATATTACGTTATAGACGTATATAATGTTCCCACCGAGAAGTGGAGCCGATACGCCAGGAATGTTGTAAAATACTGCATCCGAGATGTTAGCCTGCCTTAGGTTAGGATATATAACGCTATAGACGTATATAATATCCCAACCGAGTTGAACGGGACGACACGAACGGGATTCTGTAAAATATTACCAGCGAGGGGCTAGATGGGTTAGATTAGGTTATGTTACGTTATAGACGTGTATAATGTACCCACCGAGAAGTAGAGCCGATACGCCAGGAATGTTGTAAAATACTGCATCCGAGATGTTAGCCTGCCTTAGGTTAGGATATATAACGCTATAGACGTATATAATATCCCAACCGAGTTGAACGGGACGACACGAACGGGATTCTGTAAAATATTACCAGCGAGGGGCTAGATGGGTTAGATTAGGTTATGTTACGTTATAGACGTATATAATGTTCCCACCGAGAAGTAGGGGCCGATACTCCAAGAATGTTGTAAAATACTACATCCGACATGTTAGCCTGCCTTACGTTAGGATATATATCGCTGTAGACGTATATAACATCCCAACCGAGATGTACGGGACGACATAAACGGGATTCTGTAAAACATTACCAGCGAGAGGCTAGATGTGTTAGGTTAGATTATATTACGTTATAGACGTATATAATATCCCAACCGAGATGTACGGGACGACAGGAACCGGATTCTGTGAAACATTGCCAACGAGGGGCTAGATGGGATAGGTTAGGTTACGTTACGTTATAGACGTATATAATGTTCCCACCAAGAAGTATGGGCCGATACTCCAAGCATGTTGTAAAATACTACATCCGAGATGTTAGTCTGCCTTAGGTTAGGATATATAACGCTATAGACGTATATAATATCCCATCCGAGACTTACGGGATGATACGAACGGGATTCTGTAAAACATTACCAGCGAGGGGCTAGATGTGTTACGCTAGGTTATATTACGTTATAGACCCATATAATGTTCCCACCGAGAAGTAGAGGCCGATACGCCAGGAATGTTGTAAAATACTGCATCCGAGATGATAGCCTGCCTTACGTTAGGATATATAACGCTATAGACGTATATAATATCCCAACCAAGACTTACGGGACGATACGAACGGGATTCTGTAAGATATTACCAGCGAGGGGCTAGATGGGCTAGGTTAGGTTATGTTACGTTATAGACGTATATAATGTTCCCACCGAGAAGTAGGTGCCGATACGCCAGGAATGTTGTAAAATACTGCATCCGAGATGTTAGCCTGCCTTAGGTTAGGATAAATAACGCTATAGACGTATATAATATCCCAACCGAGATGTACGGGACGTCACGAACGGTATTCTGTAAAACATTACCAGCGAGGTTCTAGATGTGTTAGGTTAGGATATATTACCTTATAGACGAATATAATGTTCCCACCGAGAAGTAGAGGCCGATACGCCAGGAATGTTGTAAAATACTGCATCCGAGATGTTAGCCTGCCTTAGGTTAGGATATATAACGCTATAGACGTATATAATATCCCAGCTGAGAGGTACGGGACGACACAAACGGGATTCTGTAAAATATTACCAGCGAGGGGCTAGATGGGTTAGGTTAGGTTATGTTACGTTATAGACGTATATAATTTTCCCACCGAGAAGTAGAGGCCGATACGCCAGGAATGTCGTAAAATACTACATCCGAGATGTCATCCTGCCTCACGTTAGGATATATATCGCTGTAGACGTATATAGTATCCCAACCGAGATGTACGGGACGACAGGAACCGGATTCTGTAAAACATTACCTGCGAGGGGCTAGATGTGTTAGGTTAGGTTATATTATGTTATAGACCTATATAATGTTCCCACCGAGAAATAGGGGCCGATACGCCAGGAATGTTGTAAAATACTACATCCGAGATGATAGCCTGCCTTAGGTTAGGATATATAACGCTATAGACGTATATAATATCCCAACCGAGATGTACGGGACGTCACGAACGGTATTCTGTAAAACATTACCAGCGAGGTTCTAGATGTGTTAGGTTAGGTTATATTACGTTATAGACGAATATAATGTTCCCACCGAGAAGTAGAGGCCGATACGCCAGGAATGTTGTAAAATACTGCATCCGAGATGTTAGCATGCCTTAGGTTAAGATATATAACGCTATAGACGTATATAATATCCCAACCGAGATGTACGGGACGACACGAACGGGATTCTGTAAAACATTGCCAACGAGGGGCTAGATGGGATAGGTTAGGTTATGTTACGTTATAGACGTATATAATGTTCCCACCGAGAAGTATGGGCCGATACTCCAAGAATGTTGTAAAATACTACATCCGAGATGTTAGCCTGCCTTACGTTAGGAAATATAACGCTGTAGACGTATATAATGTCCCATTCGAGACGTACGGGACGACACAAACGGGGTTCTGTAAAATATTACCAGCGAGGGGCTAGATGGGTTAGGTTAGGTTGTGATACGTTATAGACGTATATAATGTTCCCTCCGAGAAGTAGGGGCCGATATGCCAGGAATGTTGTAAAATACTGCATCCGAGATGATAGCCTGCCTTAGGTTAGGATATATAACGCTATAGACGTATATAATATCCCATCCGAGACTTACGGGATGATACGAACGGGATTCTGTAAAACATTACCAGCGAGGGGCTAGATGTGTTACGCTAGGTTATATTACGTTATAGACCCATATAATGTTCCCACCGAGAAGTAGAGGCCGATACGCCAGGAATGTTGTAAAATACTGCATCCGAGATGATAGCCTGCCTTACGTTAGGATATATAACGCTATAGACGTATATAATATCCCAACCAAGACTTACGGGACGATACGAACGGGATTCTGTAAGATATTACCAGCGAGGGGCTAGATGGGCTAGGTTAGGTTATGTTACGTTATAGACGTATATAATGTTCACACCTTGAAGTAGGTGCCGATACGCCAGGAATGTTGTAAAATACTGCATCCGAGATGTTAGCCTGCCTTAGGTTAGGATAAATAACGCTATAGACGTATATAATATCCCAACCGAGATGTACGGGACGTCACGAACGGTATTCTGTAAAACATTACCAGCGAGGTTCTAGATGTGTTATGTTAGGATATATTACCTTATAGACGAATATAATGTTCCCACCGAGAAGTAGAGGCCGATGCGCCAGGAATGTTGTAAAATACTGCATCCGAGATGTTAGCCTGCCTTAGGTTAGGATATATAACGCTATAGACGTATATAATATCCCAACCGAGATGTACGGGACGTCACGAACGGTATTCTGTAAAACATTACCAGCGAGGTTCTAGATGTGTTAGGTTAGGTTATATTACGTTATAGACGAATATAATGTTCCCACCGAGAAGTAGGGGCCGATACGCCAGGAATGTTGTAAAATACTACATCCGAGATGATAGCCTGCCTTAGGTTAGGATATACAACGCTATAGTCGTATATAATGTCCCAACCGAGGCGTACGGGACGACACGAACGTGATTCTGTAAAACATTACCAGCGAGGGGCTAGATGGGTTAGGTTAGGTTATGTTACGTTATAGACGTGTATAATGTTCCCACCGAGAAGTAGAGCCGATACGTCAGGAATGTTGTAAAATACTGCATCCGAGATGTTAGCATGCCTTAGGTTAAGATATATAACGCTATAGACGTATATAATATCCCAACCGAGATGTACGGGACGACACGAACGGGATTCTGTAAAACATTGCCAACGAGGGGCTAGATGGGATAGGTTAGGTTATGTTACGTTATAGACGTATATAATGTTCCCACCGAGAAGTATGGGCCGATACTCCAAGAATGTTGTAAAATACTACATCCGAGATGTTAGCCTGCCTTACGTTAGGAAATATAACGCTGTAGACGTATATAATGTCCCATTCGAGACGTACGGGACGACACGAACGGGATTCTGTAAAACATTACCAGCGAGGGGCTAGATGGGTTAGGTTAGGTTATGTTACGTTATAGACGTGTATAATGTTCCCACCCTTAGGTTAGGATATATAACGCTGTAGACGTTTATAATGTCCCAACAGAGACGTACGGGACGACAGGAACGGGATTCTGTAAAACATTACCAGCGAGGGGCTAGATGGGTTAGGTTAGGTTGTGATATGTTATAAACGTATATGATGTTCCCACCGAGAAGTAGGGGCCGATATGCCAGGAATGTTGTAAAAAACTGCATCCGAGATGTTAGCCTGCCTAACGTTAGGATATATATCGCTGTAGACGTATATAACATCCCAATCGAGATGTACGGTGCGACATAAACGGGATTCTGTAAAACATTACCAGCGAGGGGTTGGATGTGTTAGGTTAGATTATATTACGTTATAGACGTATATTATGTTCCCACCGAGAAGTAGAGGCCGATATGCCAGGAATGTTGTAAAGTACAGCATCCGAGATGATAGCCTGCCTTAGGTTAGGATATATAACGCTATAGACGTATATAATATTCCAGCTGAGACGTACGGGACGACACACACGGGATTCTGTAAAATATTACCAGCGAGGGGCTAGATGGGTTAGGTTAGGTTATGTTACGTTATAGACGTAATAATGTTCCCACCGAGAAGTAGATGCCGATACGCCAGGAATGTTGTAAAATACTACATCCGAGATGTCATCCTGCCTCACGTTAGGATATATATCGCTGTAGACGTATATAATATCCCAACCGAGACGTACGGGACGACACGGACGGGATTCTGTAAAATATTACCAGCGAGGGGCTAGATGGGTTAGGTTAGGTTATGTTACGTTATAGACGTGTATAATGTTCCCAGCGAGAAGTAGAGCCGATACGCCAGGAATGTTGTAAAATACTGCATCCGAGATGTTAGCCTGCCTTATGTTAGGATATATAACGCTATAGACGTATATAATATCCCAACCGAGATGTACGGGACGACACGAACGGGATTCTGTAAAATATTACCAGCGAGGGGCTAGATGTGTTAGGTTAGATTATATTACGTTATAGACGTATATAATGTTCCCACCGAGAAGTGGAGCCGATACGCCAGGAATGTTGTAAAATACTGCATCCGAGATGTTAGCCTGCCTTAGGTTAGGATATATAACGCTATAGACGTATATAATATCCCAACCGAGTTGAACGGGACGACACGAACGGGATTCTGTAAAATATTACCAGCGAGGGGCTAGATGGGTTAGATTAGGTTATGTTACGTTATAGACGTGTATAATGTACCCACCGAGAAGTAGAGCCGATACGCCAGGAATGTTGTAAAATACTGCATCCGAGATGTTAGCCTGCCTTAGGTTAGGATATATAACGCTATAGACGTATATAATATCCCAACCGAGTTGAACGGGACGACACGAACGGGATTCTGTAAAATATTACCAGCGAGGGGCTAGATGGGTTAGATTAGGTTATGTTACGTTATAGACGTATATAATGTTCCCACCGAGAAGTAGGGGCCGATACTCCAAGAATGTTGTAAAATACTACATCCGACATGTTAGCCTGCCTTACGTTAGGATATATATCGCTGTAGACGTATATAACATCCCAACCGAGATGTACGGGACGACATAAACGGGATTCTGTAAAACATTACCAGCGAGAGGCTAGATGTGTTAGGTTAGATTATATTACGTTATAGACGTATATAATATCCCAACCGAGATGTACGGGACGACAGGAACCGGATTCTGTGAAACATTGCCAACGAGGGGCTAGATGGGATAGGTTAGGTTACGTTACGTTATAGACGTATATAATGTTCCCACCAAGAAGTATGGGCCGATACTCCAAGCATGTTGTAAAATACTACATCCGAGATGTTAGTCTGCCTTAGGTTAGGATATATAACGCTATAGACGTATATAATATCCCATCCGAGACTTACGGGATGATACGAACGGGATTCTGTAAAACATTACCAGCGAGGGGCTAGATGTGTTACGCTAGGTTATATTACGTTATAGACCCATATAATGTTCCCACCGAGAAGTAGAGGCCGATACGCCAGGAATGTTGTAAAATACTGCATCCGAGATGATAGCCTGCCTTACGTTAGGATATATAACGCTATAGACGTATATAATATCCCAACCAAGACTTACGGGACGATACGAACGGGATTCTGTAAGATATTACCAGCGAGGGGCTAGATGGGCTAGGTTAGGTTATGTTACGTTATAGACGTATATAATGTTCCCACCGAGAAGTAGGTGCCGATACGCCAGGAATGTTGTAAAATACTGCATCCGAGATGTTAGCCTGCCTTAGGTTAGGATAAATAACGCTATAGACGTATATAATATCCCAACCGAGATGTACGGGACGTCACGAACGGTATTCTGTAAAACATTACCAGCGAGGTTCTAGATGTGTTAGGTTAGGATATATTACCTTATAGACGAATATAATGTTCCCACCGAGAAGTAGAGGCCGATACGCCAGGAATGTTGTAAAATACTGCATCCGAGATGTTAGCCTGCCTTAGGTTAGGATATATAACGCTATAGACGTATATAATATCCCAACCGAGATGTACGGGACGTCACGAACGGTATTCTGTAAAACATTACCAGCGAGGTTCTAGATGTGTTAGGTTAGGTTATATTACGTTATAGACGAATATAATGTTCCCACCGAGAAGTAGGGGCCGATACGCCAGGAATGTTGTAAAATACTACATCCGAGATGATAGCCTGCCTTAGGTTAGGATATACAACGCTATAGTCGTATATAATGTCCCAACCGAGGCGTACGGGACGACACGAACGTGATTCTGTAAAACATTACCTGCGAGGGGCTAGATGTGCTAGGTTAGGTTATATTAAGTTATAAACCTATATAATGTTCCCACCGAGAAGTAGGGGCCGATACGCCAGGAATGTTGTAAAATACTACATCCGAGATGATAGCCTGCCTTAGATTAGGATATATAACGCTGTAGACGTATATAATGTCCCAACCGAGACGTACGGGACGACACGAACGGGATTCTGTAAAACATTACCAGCGAGGGGCTAGATGGGTTAGGTTAGGTTGTGTTACGTTACAGACGTATATAATGTTCCCACCGAGAAGTATGGGCCGATACGCCAGGAATGTTGTAAAATACTACATCCGAGATGATAGCCTGCCTTAGGTTAGGATATATAACGCTATAGACGTATATAATATCCCAACCGAGATGTACGGGACGTCACGAACGGTATTCTGTAAAACATTACCAGCGAGGTTCTAGATGTGTTAGGTTAGGTTATATTACGTTATAGACGAATATAATGTTCCCACCGAGAAGTAGAGGCCGATACGCCAGGAATGTTGTAAAATACTGCATCCGAGATGTTAGCCTGCCTTAGGTTAGGATATATAACGCTATAGACGTATATAATATCCCAACCGAGATGTACGGGACGTCACGAACGGTATTCTGTAAAACATTACCAGCGAGGTTCTAGATGTGTTAGGTTAGGTTATATTACGTTATAGACGAATATAATGTTCCCACCGAGAAGTAGGGGCCGATACGCCAGGAATGTTGTAAAATACTACATCCGAGATGATAGCCTGCCTTAGGTTAGGATATACAACGCTATAGTCGTATATAATGTCCCAACCGAGGCGTACGGGACGACACGAACGTGATTCTGTAAAACATTACCAGCGAGGGGCTAGATGGGTTAGGTTAGGTTATGTTACGTTATAGACGTGTATAATGTTCCCACCGAGAAGTAGAGCCGATACGTCAGGAATGTTGTAAAATACTGCATCCGAGTTGTTAGCATGCCTTAGGTTAAGATATATAACGCTATAGACGTATATAATATCCCAACCGAGATGTACGGGACGACACGAACGGGATTCTGTAAAACATTGCCAACGAGGGGCTAGATGGGATAGGTTAGGTTATGTTACGTTATAGACGTATATAATGTTCCCACCGAGAAGTATGGGCCGATACTCCAAGAATGTTGTAAAATACTACATCCGAGATGTTAGCCTGCCTTACGTTAGGAAATATAACGCTGTAGACGTATATAATGTCCCATTCGAGACGTACGGGACGACACAAACGGGGTTCTGTAAAATATTACCAGCGAGGGGCTAGATGGGTTAGGTTAGGTTGTGATACGTTATAGACGTATATAATGTTCCCTCCGAGAAGTAGGGGCCGATATGCCAGGAATGTTGTAAAATACTGCATCCGAGATGATAGCCTGCCTTAGGTTAGGATATATAACGCTATAGACGTATATAATATCCCATCCGAGACTTACGGGATGATACGAACGGGATTCTGTAAAACATTACCAGCGAGGGGCTAGATGTGTTACGCTAGGTTATATTACGTTATAGACCCATATAATGTTCCCACCGAGAAGTAGAGGCCGATACGCCAGGAATGTTGTAAAATACTGCATCCGAGATGATAGCCTGCCTTACGTTAGGATATATAACGCTATAGACGTATATAATATCCCAACCAAGACTTACGGGACGATACGAACGGGATTCTGTAAGATATTACCAGCGAGGGGCTAGATGGGCTAGGTTAGGTTATGTTACGTTATAGACGTATATAATGTTCCCACCGAGAAGTAGGTGCCGATACGCCAGGAATGTTGTAAAATACTGCATCCGAGATGTTAGCCTGCCTTAGGTTAGGATAAATAACGCTATAGACGTATATAATATCCCAACCGAGATGTACGGGACGTCACGAACGGTATTCTGTAAAACATTACCAGCGAGGTTCTAGATGTGTTAGGTTAGGATATATTACCTTATAGACGAATATAATGTTCCCACCGAGAAGTAGAGGCCGATACGCCAGGAATGTTGTAAAATACTGCATCCGAGATGATAGCCTGCCTTAGGTTAGGATATATAACGCTATAGACGTATATAATATCCCAACCGAGATGTACGGGACGTCACGAACGGTATTCTGTAAAACATTACCAGCGAGGTTCTAGATGTGTTAGGTTAGGTTATATTACGTTATAGACGAATATAATGTTCCCACCGAGAAGTAGGGGCCGATACGCCAGGAATGTTGTAAAATACTACATCCGAGATGATAGCCTGCCTTAGGTTAGGATATACAACGCTATAGTCGTATATAATGTCCCAACCGAGGCGTACGGGACGACACGAACGTGATTCTGTAAAACATTACCAGCGAGGGGCTAGATGGGTTAGGTTAGGTTATGTTACGTTATAGACGTGTATAATGTTCCCACCGAGAAGTAGAGCCGATACGTCAGGAATGTTGTAAAATACTGCATCCGAGATGTTAGCATGCCTTAGGTTAAGATATATAACGCTATAGACGTATATAATATCCCAACCGAGATGTACGGGACGACACGAACGGGATTCTGTAAAACATTGCCAACGAGGGGCTAGATGGGATAGGTTAGGTTATGTTACGTTATAGACGTATATAATGTTCCCACCGAGAAGTATGGGCCGATACTCCAAGAATGTTGTAAAATACTACATCCGAGATGTTAGCCTGCCTTACGTTAGGAAATATAACGCTGTAGACGTATATAATGTCCCATTCGAGACGTACGGGACGACACGAACGGGATTCTGTAAAACATTACCAGCGAGGGGCTAGATGGGTTAGGTTAGGTTATGTTACGTTATAGACGTGTATAATGTTCCCACCCTTAGGTTAGGATATATAACGCTGTAGACGTTTATAATGTCCCAACAGAGACGTACGGGACGACAGGAACGGGATTCTGTAAAACATTACCAGCGAGGGGCTAGATGGGTTAGGTTAGGTTGTGATATGTTATAAACGTATATGATGTTCCCACCGAGAAGTAGGGGCCGATATGCCAGGAATGTTGTAAAAAACTGCATCCGAGATGTTAGCCTGCCTTACGTTAGGATATATATCGCTGTAGACGTATATAACATCCCAATCGAGATGTACGGTGCGACATAAACGGGATTCTGTAAAACATTACCAGCGAGGGGTTGGATGTGTTAGGTTAGATTATATTACGTTATAGACGTATATTATGTTCCCACCGAGAAGTAGAGGCCGATATGCCAGGAATGTTGTAAAGTACAGCATCCGAGATGATAGCCTGCCTTAGGTTAGGATATATAACGCTATAGACGTATATAATATTCCAGCTGAGACGTACGGGACGACACACACGGGATTCTGTAAAATATTACCAGCGAGGGGCTAGATGGGTTAGGTTAGGTTATGTTACGTTATAGACGTAATAATGTTCCCACCGAGAAGTAGATGCCGATACGCCAGGAATGTTGTAAAATACTACATCCGAGATGTCATCCTGCCTCACGTTAGGATATATATCGCTGTAGACGTATATAATATCCCAACCGAGACGTACGGGACGACACGGACGGGATTCTGTAAAATATTACCAGCGAGGGGCTAGATGGGTTAGGTTAGGTTATGTTACGTTATAGACGTGTATAATGTTCCCACCGAGAAGTAGAGCCGATACGCCAGGAATGTTGTAAAATACTGCATCCGAGATGTTAGCCTGCCTTATGTTAGGATATATAACGCTATAGACGTATATAATATCCCAACCGAGATGTACGGGACGACACGAACGGGATTCTGTAAAATATTACCAGCGAGGGGCTAGATGTGTTAGGTTAGATTATATTACGTTATAGACGTATATAATGTTCCCACCGAGAAGTGGAGCCGATACGCCAGGAATGTTGTAAAATACTGCATCCGAGATGTTAGCCTGCCTTAGGTTAGGATATATAACGCTATAGACGTATATAATATCCCAACCGAGTTGAACGGGACGACACGAACGGGATTCTGTAAAATATTACCAGCGAGGGGCTAGATGGGTTAGATTAGGTTATGTTACGTTATAGACGTGTATAATGTACCCACCGAGAAGTAGAGCCGATACGCCAGGAATGTTGTAAAATACTGCATCCGAGATGTTAGCCTGCCTTAGGTTAGGATATATAACGCTATAGACGTATATAATATCCCAACCGAGTTGAACGGGACGACACGAACGGGATTCTGTAAAATATTACCAGCGAGGGGCTAGATGGGTTAGATTAGGTTATGTTACGTTATAGACGTATATAATGTTCCCACCGAGAAGTAGGGGCCGATACTCCAAGAATGTTGTAAAATACTACATCCGACATGTTAGCCTGCCTTACGTTAGGATATATATCGCTGTAGACGTATATAACATCCCAACCGAGATGTACGGGACGACATAAACGGGATTCTGTAAAACATTACCAGCGAGAGGCTAGATGTGTTAGGTTAGATTATATTACGTTATAGACGTATATAATATCCCAACCGAGATGTACGGGACGACAGGAACCGGATTCTGTGAAACATTGCCAACGAGGGGCTAGATGGGATAGGTTAGGTTACGTTACGTTATAGACGTATATAATGTTCCCACCAAGAAGTATGGGCCGATACTCCAAGCATGTTGTAAAATACTACATCCGAGATGTTAGTCTGCCTTAGGTTAGGATATATAACGCTATAGTCGTATATAATATCCCAACCGAGACGTACGGGACGACACGAACGTGATTCTGTAAAACATTACCTGCGAGGGGCTAGATGTGCTAGGTTAGGTTATATTAAGTTATAAACCTATATAATGTTCCCACCGAGAAGTAGGGGCCGATACGCCAGGAATGTTGTAAAATACTACATCCGAGATGATAGCCTGCCTTAGATTAGGATATATAACGCTGTAGACGTATATAATGTCCCAACCGAGACGTACGGGACGACACGAACGGGATTCTGTAAAATATTACCAGCGAGGGGCTAGATGGGTTAGGTTAGGTTGTGTTACGTTACAGACGTATATAATGTTCCCACCGAGAAGTATGGGCCGATACGCCAGGAATGTTGTAAAATACTACATCCGAGATGTTAGCCTGCCTTAGGTTAGGATATATAACGCTGTAGACGTTTATAATGTCCCAACAGAGACGTACGGGACGACAGGAACAGGATTCTGTAAAACATTACCAGCGAGGGGCTAGATGGGTTAGGTTAGGTTGTGATACGTTATAAACGTATATGATGTTCCCACCGAGAAGTAGGGGCCGATATGCCAGGAATGTTGTAAAAAACTGCATCCGAGATGTTAGCCTGCCTTACGTTAGGATATATATCGCTGTAGACGTATATAACATCCCAATCGAGATGTACGGTGCGACATAAACGGGATTCTGTAAAACATTACCAGCGAGGGGTTGGATGTGTTAGGTTAGATTATATTACGTTATAGACGTATATTATGTTCCCACCGAGAAGTAGAGGCCGATATGCCAGGAATGTTGTAAAGTACAGCATCCGAGATGATAGCCTGCCTTAGGTTAGGATATATAACGCTATAGACGTATATAATATCCCAGCTGAGACGTACGGGACGACACAAACGGGATTCTTTAAAATATTACCAGCGAGGTGCTAGATGGGTTAGGTTAGGTTATGTTACGTTATAGACGTAATAATGTTCCCACCGAGAAGTAGATGCCGATACGCCAGGAATGTTGTAAAATACTACATCCGAGATGTCATCCTGCCTCACGTTAGGATATATATCGCTGTAGACGTATATAATATCCCAACCGAGATGTACGGGACGACAGGAACCGGATTCTGTAAAACATTACCAGCGAGGTTCTAGATGTGTTAGGTTAGGTTATGTTACGTTATAGACGTGTATAATGTTCCCACCGAGAAGTAGAGCCGATACGCCAGGAATGTTGTAAAATACTGCATCCGACATGTTAGCCTGCCTTAGGTTAGGATATATAACGCTATAGACGTATATAATATCCCAACCGAGATGTACGGGACGACACGAACGGGATTCTGTAAAATATTACCAGCGAGGTGCTAGATGTGTTAGGTTAGATTATATTACGTTATAGACGTATATAATGTTCCCACCGAGAAGTAGCGGCTGATCCTACAGGAATGTTGTAAAATTCTATATCCGAGAAGTTAGCCTGCCTTAGGCTAGGATATGTATCGCTGTGGACGTATATAATATCCCAACCAAGATGCACGGGACGACACGAATGGGATTCTGTAAAACATTGCCAGCGAGGGGCTAGATGGGTTAGGTTAGGTTATGTTACGTTATAGACGTGTATAATGTACCCACCGAGAAGTAGAGCCGATACGCCAGGAATGTTGTAAAATACTGCATCAGAGATGTTAGCCTGCCTTAGGTTAGGATATATAACGCTATAGACGTATATAATATCCCAGCTGAGACGTACGGGACGACACAAACGGGATTCTGTAAAATATTACCAGCGAGGGGCTAGATGGGTTAGGTTAGGTTATGTTACGTTATAGACGTAATAATGTTCCCACCGAGAAGTAGATGCCGATACACCAGGAATGTTGTAAAATACTACATCCGAGATGTCATCCTGCCTCACGTTAGGATATATATCGCTGTAGACGTATATAATATGCCAACCGAGATGTACGGGAAGACAGGAACCGGATTCTGTAAAACATTACCAGCGAGGTTCTAGATGTGTTAGGTTAGGTTATATTACGTCATAGACGAATATAATGTTCCCACCGAGAAGTAGAGGCCGATACGCCAGGCATGATGTAAAATACTACATCCGAGATGTTAGTCTGCCTTAGGTTAGGATATATAACGCTATAGTCGTATATAATGTCCCAACCGAGACGTACGGGACGACACGAACGTGATTCTGTAAAACATTACCTGCGAGGGGCTAGATGTGCTAGGTTAGGTTATATTAAGTTATAAACCTATATAATGTTCCCACCGAGAAGTAGGGGCCGATACGCCAGGAATGTTGTAAAATACTACATCCGAGATGATAGCCTGCCTTAGGTTAGGATATATAACGCTGTAGACGTATATAATGTCCCAACCGAGACGTACGGGACGACACGAACGGGATTCTGTAAAACATTACCAGCGAGGGGCTAGATGGTTTAGGTTAGGTTATGTTACGTTACAGACGTATATAATGTTCCGACCGAGAAGTAGGGGCCGATACTCCAAGAATGTTGTAAAATACTGCATCCGAGATGTTAGCCTGCCTCAGGTTAAGATATATAACGCTATAGACGTATATAATATCCCAACCGAGTTGAACGGGACGACACGAACGGTATTCTGTAAAATATTACCAGCGAGGGGCTAGATGGGTTAGATTAGGTTATGTTACGTTATAGACGTATATAATGTTCCCACCGAGAAGTAGGGGCCGATACTCCAAGAATGATGTAAAATACTACATCCGACATGTTAGCCTGCCTTACGTTAGGATATATATCGCTGTAGACGTATATAACATCCCAACCGAGATGTACGGGACGACATAAACGGGATTCTGTAAAACATTACCAGCGAGGAGCTAGATGTGTTAAGTTAGATTATATTACGTTATAGACGTATATAATGTTCCCACCGAGAAGTAGGGGCCGATACTCCAAGAATGTTGTAAAATACTACATCCGAGATGTTAGCCTGCCTTACGTTAGGATATATATCGCTGTAGACGTATATAACATCCCAACCGAGATGTACGGGACGACATAAACGGGATTCTGTAAAACATTACCAGCGAGGGGCTAGATGTGTTAGGTTAGATTATGTTACGTTATAGAAGTGTATAATGTTCCCACCGAGAAGTAGAGCCGATACGCCAGGAATGTTGTAAAATACTGCATCCGAGATGTCATCCTGCCTCACGTTAGGATATATATCGCTGTAGACGTATATAATATCCCAACCGAGATGTACGGGACGACAGGAACCGGATTCTGTAAAACATTACCAGCGAGGTTCTAGATGTGTTAGTTTAGGTTATATTACGTCATAGACGAATATAATGTTCCCTCCGAGAAGTAGGGGCCGATATGCCAGGAATGTTGTAAAATACTGCATCCGAGATGATAGCCTGCCTTAGGTTAGGATATATAACGCTATAGACGTATATAATATCCCATCCGAGACTTACGGGATGATACGAACGGGATTCTGTAAGATATTACCAGCGAGGGGCTAGATGGGCTAGGTTAGGTTATGTTACGTTATAGACGTATATAATGTTCCCACCGAGAAGTAGGTGCCGATACGCCAGGAATGTTGTAAAATACTGCATCCGAGATGTTAGCCTGCCTTAGGTTAGGATAAATAACGCTATAGACGTATATAATATCCCAACCGAGATGTACGGGACGTCACGAACGGTATTCTGTAAAACATTACCAGCGAGGTTCTAGATGTGTTAGGTTAGGTTATATTACGTTATAGACGAATATAATGTTCCCACCGAGAAGTAGGGGCCGATACGCCAGGAATGTTGTAAAATACTACATCCGAGATGATAGCCTGCCTTAGGTTAGGATATACAACGCTATAGTCGTATATAATGTCCCAACCGAGGCGTACGGGACGACACGAACGTGATTCTGTAAAACATTACCAGCGAGGGGCTAGATGGGTTAGATTAGGTTATGTTACGTTATAGACGTGTATAATGTACCCACCGAGAAGTAGAGCCGATACGCCAGGAATGTTGTAAAATACTGCATCCGAGATGTTAGCCTGCCTTAGGTTAGGATATATAACGCTATAGACGTATATAATATCCCAACCGAGTTGAACGGGACGACACGAACGGGATTCTGTAAAATATTACCAGCGAGGGGCTAGATGGGTTAGATTAGGTTATGTTACGTTATAGACGTATATAATGTTCCCACCGAGAAGTAGGGGCCGATACTCCAAGAATGTTGTAAAATACTACATCCGACATGTTAGCCTGCCTTACGTTAGGATATATATCGCTGTAGACGTATATAACATCCCAACCGAGATGTACGGGACGACATAAACGGGATTCTGTAAAACATTACCAGCGAGAGGCTAGATGTGTTAGGTTAGATTATATTACGTTATAGACGTATATAATATCCCAACCGAGATGTACGGGACGACAGGAACCGGATTCTGTGAAACATTGCCAACGAGGGGCTAGATGGGATAGGTTAGGTTACGTTACGTTATAGACGTATATAATGTTCCCACAGAGAAGTATGGGCCGATACTCCAAGCATGTTGTAAAATACTACATCCGAGATGTTAGCCTGCCTTACGTTAGGATATATATCGCTGTAGACGTATATAACATCCCAACCGAGATGTACGGGACGACATAAACGGGATTCTGTAAAACATTACCAGCGAGGGGCTAGATGTGTTAGGTTAGATTATATTACGTTATAGACGTATATAATGTTCCCACCGAGAAGTATGGGCCGATACGCCAGGAATATTGTAAAATATTGCATCCGAGATGTTAGCCTGCCTTAGGTTAGGATATATATCGCTGTAGACGTATATAACATCCCAACCGAGATGTACGGGACGACACAAACGGGATTCTGTAAAACATTACCAGCGAGGGGCTAGATGGGTTAGGTTAGGTTATGTTACGTTATAGACGTGTATAATGTTCCCACCGAGAAGTAGAGCCGATACGCCAGGAATGTTGTAAAATACTGCATCCGAGATGTTAGCATGCCTTAGGTTAAGATATATAACGCTATAGACGTATATAATTTCCCAACCGAGATGTACGGGACGACACGAACGGGATTCTGTAAAACATTGCCAACGAGGGGCTAGATGTGCTAGGTTAGGTTATATTAAGTTATAAACCTATATAATGTTCCCACCGAGAAGTAGGGGCCGATACGCCAGGAATGTTGTAAAATACTACATCCGAGATGATAGCCTGCCTTAGATAAGGATATATAACGCTGTAGACGTATATAATGTCCCAACCGAGACGTACGGGACGACACGAACGGGATTCTGTAAAATATTACCAGCGAGGGGCTAGATGGGTTAGGTTAGGTTGTGTTACGTTACAGACGTATATAATGTTCCCACCGAGAAGTATGGGCCGATACGCCAGGAATGTTGTAAAATACTACATCCGAGATGTTAGCCTGCCTTAGGTTAGGATATATAACGCTGTAGACGTTTATAATGTCCCAACAGAGACGTACGGGACGACAGGAACAGGATTCTGTAAAACATTACCAGCGAGGGGCTAGATGGGTTAGGTTAGGTTGTGATACGTTATAAACGTATATGATGTTCCCACCGAGAAGTAGGGGCCGATATGCCAGGAATGTTGTAAAAAACTGCATCCGAGATGTTAGCCTGCCTTACGTTAGGATATATATCGCTGTAGACGTATATAACATCCCAATCGAGATGTACGGTGCGACATAAACGGGATTCTGTAAAACATTACCAGCGAGGGGTTGGATGTGTTAGGTTAGATTATATTACGTTATAGACGTATATTATGTTCCCACCGAGAAGTAGAGGCCGATATGCCAGGAATGTTGTAAAGTACAGCATCCGAGATGATAGCCTGCCTTAGGTTAGGATATATAACGCTATAGACGTATATAATATCCCAGCTGAGACGTACGGGACGACACAAACGGGATTCTGTAAAATATTACCAGCGAGGTGCTAGATGGGTTAGGTTAGGTTATGTTACGTTATAGACGTAATAATGTTCCCACCGAGAAGTAGGGGCCGATACTCCAAGAATGATGTAAAATACTACATCCGACATGTTAGCCTGCCTTACGTTAGGATATATATCGCTGTAGACGTATATAACATCCCAACCGAGATGTACGGGACGACATAAACGGGATTCTGTAAAACATTACCAGCGAGGAGCTAGATGTGTTAAGTTAGATTATATGACGTTATAGACGTATATAATGTTCCCACCGAGAAGTAGGGGCCGATACTCCAAGAATGTTGTAAAATACTACATCCGAGATGTTAGCCTGCCTTACGTTAGGATATATATCGCTGTAGACGTATATAACATCCCAACCGAGATGTACGGGACGACATAAACGGGAATCTGTAAAACATTACCAGCGAGGGGCTAGATGTGTTAGGTTAGATTATATTACGTTATAGACGTATATAATGTTCCCACCGACAAGTATGGGCCGATACGCCAGGAATGTTGTAAAATATTGCATCCGAGATGTTAGCCTGCCTTAGGTTAGGATATATATCGCTGTAGACGTATATAACATCCCAACCGAGATGTACGGGACGACACAAACGGGATTCTGTAAAACATTACCAGCGAGGGGCTAGATGGGTTAGGTTAGGTTATGTTACGTTACAGACGTATATAATGTTCCCACCGAGAAGTAGAGCCGATACGCCAGGAATGTTGTAAAATACTGCATCCGAGATGTTAGCATGCCTTAGGTTAAGATATATAACGCTATAGACGTATATAATTTCCCAACCGAGATGTACGGGACGACACGAACGGGATTCTGTAAAACATTGCCAACGAGGGGCTAGATGGGATAGGTTAGGTTATGTTACGTTATAGACGTATACAATGTTCCCACCGAGAAGTATGGGCCGATACTCCAAGAATGTTGTAAAATACTACATCCGAGATGTTAGTCTGCCTTAGGTTAGGATATATAACGCTATAGTCGTATATAATATCCCAACCAAGACGTACGGGACGACACGAACGTGATTCTGTAAAACATTACCTGCGAGGGGCTAGATGTGCTAGGTTAGGTTATATTAAGTTATAAACCTATATAATGTTCCCACCGAGAAGTAGGGGCCGATACGCCAGGAATGTTGTAAAATACTACATCCGAGATGATAGCCTGCCTTAGATAAGAATATATAACGCTGTAGACGTATATAATGTCCCAACCGAGACGTACGGGACGACACGAACGGGATTCTGTAAAATATTACCAGCGAGGGGCTAGATGGGTTAGGTTAGGTTGTGTTACGTTACAGACGTATATAATGTTCCCACCGAGAAGTATGGGCCGATACGCCAGGAATGTTGTAAAATACTACATCCGAGATGTTAGCCTGCCTTAGGTTAGGATATATAACGCTGTAGACGTTTATAATGTCCCAACAGAGACGTACGGGACGACAGGAACAGGATTCTGTAAAACATTACCAGCGAGGGGCTAGATGGGTTAGGTTAGGTTGTGATACGTTATAAACGTATATGATGTTCCCACCGAGAAGTAGGGGCCGATATGCCAGGAATGTTGTAAAAAACTGCATCCGAGATGTTAGC
The DNA here is from genome assembly GCA_963969225.1 of Xylocopa violacea. NCBI lineage: Eukaryota > Metazoa > Arthropoda > Insecta > Hymenoptera > Apidae > Xylocopa > Xylocopa violacea. Next base: position 5,912,099 of record CAXAJV010000013.1, read on the forward strand.
CTGCCTTACGTTAGGATATATATCGCTGTAGACGTATATAACATCCCAATCGAGATGTACGGTGCGACATAAACGGGATTCTGTAAAACATTACCAGCGAGGGGTTGGATGTGTTAGGTTAGATTATATTACGTTATAGACGTATATTATGTTCCCACCGAGAAGTAGAGGCCGATATGCCAGGAATGTTGTAAAGTACAGCATCCGAGATGATAGCCTGCCTTAGGTTAGGATATATAACGCTATAGACGTATATAATATCCCAGCTGAGACGTACGGGACGACACAAACGGGATTCTGTAAAATATTACCAGCGAGGTGCTACATGGGTTAGGTTAGGTTATGTTACGTTATAGACGTAATAATGTTCCCACCGAGAAGTAGATGCCGATACGCCAGGAATGTTGTAAAATACTACATCCGAGATGTCATCCTGCCTCACGTTAGGATATATATCGCTGTAGACGTATATAATATCCCAACAGAGATGTACGGGACGACAGGAACCGGATTCTGTAAAACATTACCAGCGAGGTTCTAGATGTGTTAGGTTAGGTTATATTACGTCATAGACGAATATAATATTCCCACCGAGAAGTAGAGGCCGATACGCCAGGCATGATGTAAAATACTACATCCGAGATGTTAGTCTGCCTTAGGTTAGGATATATAACGCTATAGTCGTATATAATGTTCCAACCGAGACGTACGGGACGACACGAACGTGATTCTGTAAAACATTACCTGCGAGGGGCTAGATGTGCTAGGTTAGGTTATATTAAGTTATAAACCTATATAATGTTCCCACCGAGAAGTAGGGGCCGATACGCCAGGAATGTTGTAAAATACTACATCCGAGATGATAGCCTGCCTTAGGTTAGGATATATAACGCTGTAGACGTATATAATGTCCCAACCGAGACGTACGGGACGACACGAACGGGATTCTGTAAAATATTACCAGCGAGGGGCTAGATGGGTTAGGTTAGGTTGTGTTACGTTACAGACGTATATAATGTTCCCACCGAGAAGTATGGGCCGATACGCCAGGAATGTTGTAAAATACTACATCCGAGATGTTAGCCTGCCTTAGGTTAGGATATATAACGCTGTAGACGTTTATAATGTCCCAACAGAGACGTACGGGACGACAGGAACAGGATTCTGTAAAACATTACCAGCGAGGGGCTAGATGGGTTAGGTTAGGTTGTGATACGTTATAAACGTATATGATGTTCCCACCGAGAAGTAGGGGCCGATATGCCAGGAATGTTGTAAAAAACTGCATCCGAGATGTTAGCCTGCCTTACGTTAGGATATATATCGCTGTAGACGTATATAACATCCCAATCGAGATGTACGGTGCGACATAAACGGGATTCTGTAAAACATTACCAGCGAGGGGTTGGATGTGTTAGGTTAGATTATATTACGTTATAGACGTATATTATGTTCCCACCGAGAAGTAGAGGCCGATATGCCAGGAATGTTGTAAAGTACAGCATCCGAGATGATAGCCTGCCTTAGGTTAGGATATATAACGCTATAGACGTATATAATATCCCAGCTGAGACGTACGGGACGACACAAACGGGATTCTGTAAAATATTACCAGCGAGGTGCTAGATGGGTTAGGTTAGGTTATGTTACGTTATAGACGTAATAATGTTCCCACCGAGAAGTAGGGGCCGATACTCCAAGAATGATGTAAAATACTACATCCGACATGTTAGCCTGCCTTACGTTAGGATATATATCGCTGTAGACGTATATAACATCCCAACCGAGATGTACGGGACGACATAAACGGGATTCTGTAAAACATTACCAGCGAGGAGCTAGATGTGTTAAGTTAGATTATATGACGTTATAGACGTATATAATGTTCCCACCGAGAAGTAGGGGCCGATACTCCAAGAATGTTGTAAAATACTACATCCGAGATGTTAGCCTGCCTTACGTTAGGATATATATCGCTGTAGACGTATATAACATCCCAACCGAGATGTACGGGACGACATAAACGGGATTCTGTAAAACATTACCAGCGAGGGGCTAGATGTGTTAGGTTAGATTATATTACGTTATAGACGTATATAATGTTCCCACCGACAAGTATGGGCCGATACGCCAGGAATGTTGTAAAATATTGCATCCGAGATGTTAGCCTGCCTTAGGTTAGGATATATATCGCTGTAGACGTATATAACATCCCAACCGAGATGTACGGGACGACACAAACGGGATTCTGTAAAACATTACCAGCGAGGGGCTAGATGGGTTAGGTTAGGTTATGTTACGTTACAGACGTATATAATGTTCCCACCGAGAAGTAGAGCCGATACGCCAGGAATGTTGTAAAATACTGCATCCGAGATGTTAGCATGCCTTAGGTTAAGATATATAACGCTATAGACGTATATAATTTCCCAACCGAGATGTACGGGACGACACGAACGGGATTCTGTAAAACATTGCCAACGAGGGGCTAGATGGGATAGGTTAGGTTATGTTACGTTATAGACGTATACAATGTTCCCACCGAGAAGTATGGGCCGATACTCCAAGAATGTTGTAAAATACTACATCCGAGATGTTAGTCTGCCTTAGGTTTGGATATATAACGCTATAGTCGTATATAATATCCCAACCGAGACGTACGGGACGACACGAACGTGATTCTGTAAAACATTACCTGCGAGGGGCTAGATGTGCTAGGTTAGGTTATATTAAGTTATAAACCTATATAATGTTCCCACCGAGAAGTAGGGGCCGATACGCCAGGAATGTTGTAAAATACTACATCCGAGATGATAGCCTGCCTTAGATAAGGATATATAACGCTGTAGACGTATATAATGTCCCAACCGAGACGTACGAGACGACACGAACGGGATTCTGTAAAATATTACCAGCGAGGGGCTAGATGGGTTAGGTTAGGTTGTGTTACGTTACAGACGTATATAATGTTCCCACCGAGAAGTATGGGCCGATACGCCAGGAATGTTGTAAAATACTACATCCGAGATGTTAGCCTGCCTTAGGTTAGGATATATAACGCTGTAGACGTTTATAATGTCCCAACAGAGACGTACGGGACGACAGGAACAGGATTCTGTAAAACATTACCAGCGAGGGGCTAGATGGGTTAGGTTAGGTTGTGATACGTTATAAACGTATATGATGTTCCCACCGAGAAGTAGGGGCCGATATGCCAGGAATGTTGTAAAAAACTGCATCCGAGATGTTAGCCTGCCTTACGTTAGGATATATATCGCTGTAGACGTATATAACATCCCAATCGAGATGTACGGTGCGACATAAACGGGATTCTGTAAAACATTACCAGCGAGGGGTTGGATGTGTTAGGTTAGATTATATTACGTTATAGACGTATATTATGTTCCCACCGAGAAGTAGAGGCCGATATGCCAGGAATGTTGTAAAGTACAGCATCCGAGATGATAGCCTGCCTTAGGTTAGGATATATAACGCTATAGACGTATATAATATCCCAGCTGAGACGTACGGGACGACACAAACGGGATTCTGTAAAATATTACCAGCGAGGTGCTACATGGGTTAGGTTAGGTTATGTTACGTTATAGACGTAATAATGTTCCCACCGAGAAGTAGATGCCGATACGCCAGGAATGTTGTAAAATACTACATCCGAGATGTCATCCTGCCTCACGTTAGGATATATATCGCTGTAGACGTATATAATATCCCAACAGAGATGTACGGGACGACAGGAACCGGATTCTGTAAAACATTACCAGCGAGGTTCTAGATGTGTTAGGTTAGGTTATATTACGTCATAGACGAATATAATATTCCCACCGAGAAGTAGAGGCCGATACGCCAGGCATGATGTAAAATACTACATCCGAGATGTTAGTCTGCCTTAGGTTAGGATATATAACGCTATAGTCGTATATAATGTTCCAACCGAGACGTACGGGACGACACGAACGTGATTCTGTAAAACATTACCTGCGAGGGGCTAGATGTGCTAGGTTAGGTTATATTAAGTTATAAACCTATATAATGTTCCCACCGAGAAGTAGGGGCCGATACGCCAGGAATGTTGTAAAATACTACATCCGAGATGATAGCCTGCCTTAGGTTAGGATATATAACGCTGTAGACGTATATAATGTCCCAACCGAGACGTACGGAACGACACGAACGGGATTCTGTAAAATATTACCAGCGAGGGGCTAGATGGGTTAGGTTAGGTTATGTTACGTTACAGACGTATATAATGTTCCCACCGAGAAGTAGGGGCCGATACGCCAGGAATGTTGTAAAATATTGCATCCGAGATGTTAGCCTGCCTTAGGTTAGGATATATATCGCTGTAGACGTATATAACATCCCAACCGAGATGTACGGGACGACACAAACGGGATTCTGTAAAACATTACCAGCGAGGGGCTAGATGGTTTAGGTTAGGTTATGTTACGTTATAGACGTGTATAATGTTCCCACCGAGAAGTAGGGGCCGATACTCCAAGAATGATGTAAAATACTACATCCGACATGTTAGCCTGCCTTACGTTAGGATATATATCGCTGTAGACGTATATAACATCCCAACCGAGATGTACGGGACGACATAAACGGGATTCTGTAAAACATTACCAGCGAGGAGCTAGATGTGTTAAGTTAGATTATATTACGTTATAGACGTATATAATGTTCCCACCGAGAAGTAGGGGCCGATACTCCAAGAATGTTGTAAAATACTACATCCGAGATGTTAGCCTGCCTTACGTTAGGATATATATCGCTGTAGACGTATATAACATCCCAACCGAGATGTACGGGACGACATAAACGGGATTCTGTAAAACATTACCAGCGAGGGGCTAGATGTGTTAGGTTAGCTTATGTTACGTTATAGAAGTGTATAATGTTCCCACCGAGAAGTAGAGCCGATACGCCAGGAATGTTGTAAAATACTGCATCCGAGATGTCATCCTGCCTCACGTTAGGATATATATCGCTGTAGACGTATATAATATCCCAACCGAGATGTACGGGACGACAGGAACCGGATTCTGTAAAACATTACCAGCGAGGTTCTAGATGTGTTAGTTTAGGTTATATTACGTCATAGACGAATATAATGTTCCCACCGAGAAGTAGAGGCCGATACGCCAGGCATGATGTAAAATACTACATCCGAGATGTTAGTCTGCCTTAGGTTAGGATATATAACGCTATAGTCGTATATAATGTCCCAACCGAGACGTACGGGACGACACGAACGTGATTCTGTAAAACATTACCTGCGAGGGGCTAGATGTGCTAGGTTAGGTTATATTAAGTTATAAACCTATATAATGTTCCCACCGAGAAGTAGCGGCCGATACGCCAGGAATGTTGTAAAATACTACATCCGAGATGATAGCCTGCCTTAGGTTAGGATATATAACGCTGTAGACGTATATAATGTCCCAAACGAGACGTACGGGACGACACGAACGGGATTCAGTAAAATATTACCAGCGAGGGGCTAGATGGGTTAGGTTAGGTTATGTTACGTTATAGACGTGTATAATGTTCCCACCGAGAAGTAGAGCCGATACGCCAGGAATGTTGTAAAATACTGCATCCGATATGTTAGCATGCCTTAGGTTAAGATATATAACGCTATAGACGTATATAATTTCCCAACCGAGATGTACGGGACGACACGAACGGGATTCTGTAAAACATTGCCAACGAGGGGCTAGATGGGATAGGTTAGGTTATGTTACGTTATAGACGTATACAATGTTCCCACCGAGAAGTATGGGCCGATACTCCAAGAATGTTGTAAAATACTACATCCGAGATGTTAGCCTGCCTTACGTTAGGAAATATAACGCTGTAGACGTATATAATGTCCCATTCGAGACGTACGGGACGACACGAACGGGATTCTGTAAAACATTACCAGCGAGGGGCTAGATGTGTTAGGTTAGGTTATGTTACGTTATAGACCTATATAATGTTCCCACCGAGAAGTATGGGCCGATACGCCAGGAATGTTGTAAAATATTGCATCCGAGATGTTAGCCTGCCTTAGGTTAGGATATATATCGCTGTAGACGTATATAACATCCCAACCGAGATGTACGGGACGACACAAACGGGATTCTGTAAAACATTACCAGCGAGGGGCTAGATGGGTTAGGTTAGGTTATGTTACGTTATAGACGTGTATAATGTTCCCACCGAGAAGTAGAGCCGATACGCCAGGAATCTTTTAAAATACTGCATCCGAGATGTTAGCATGCCTTAGGTTAAGATATATAACGCTATAGACGTATATAATTTCCCAACCGAGATGTACGGGACGACACGAACGGGATTCTGTAAAACATTGCCAACGAGGGGCTAGATGTGTTAGGTTAGGTTATGTTACGTTATAGACCTATATAATGTTCCCACCGAGAAGTATGGGCCGATACGCCAGGAATGTTGTAAAATACTGCAACCGAGATGTTAGCCTGCCTTAGGTTAGGATATATAACGCTGTAGACGTTTATAATATCCCAGCTGAGACGTACGGGACGACACAAACGGGATTCTGTAAAATATTACCAGCGAGGGGCTAGATGGGTTAGGTTAGGTTATGTTACGTTATAGACGTAATAATGTTCCCTCCGAGAAGTAGATGCCGATACACCAGGAATGTTGTAAAATACTACATCCGATATGTCATCCTGCCTCACGTTAGGATATATATCGCTGTAGACGTATATAATATGCCAACCGAGATGTACGGGACGACAGGAACCGGATTCTGTAAAACATTAACAGCGAGGTTCTATATGTGTTAGGTTAGGTTATATTACGTCATAGACGAATATAATGTTCCCACCGAGAAGTAGAGGCCGATACGCCAGGCATGATGTAAAATACTACATCCGAGATGTTAGTCTGCCTTAGGTTAGGATATATAACGCTATAGTCGTATATAATGTCCCAACCGAGACGTACGGGACGACACGAACGTGATTCTGTAAAACATTACCTGCGAGGGGCTAGATGTGCTAGGTTAGGTTATATTAAGTTATAAACCTATATAATGTTCCCACCGAGAAGTAGGGGCCGATACGCCAGGAATGTTGTAAAATACTACATCCGAGATGATAGCCTGCCTTAGGTTAGGATATATAACGCTGTAGACGTATATAATGTCCCAACCGAGACGTACGGGACGACACGAACGGGATTCTGTAAAACATTACCAGCGAGGGGCTAGATGGTTTAGGTTAGGTTATGTTACGTTACAGACGTATATAATGTTCCCACCGAGAAGTAGGGGCCGATACTCCAAGAATGTTGTAAAATACTGCATCCGAAATGTTAGCCTGCCTTAGGTTAGGATATATAACGCTATAGACGTATATAATATCCCAACCGAGTTGAACGGGACGACACGAACGGGATTCTGTAAAATATTACCAGCGAGGGGCTAGATGGGTTAGATTAGGTTATGTTACGTTATAGACGTATATAATGTTCCCACCGAGAAGTAGGGGCCGATACTCCAAGAATGATGTAAAATACTACATCCGACATGTTAGCCTGCCTTACGTTAGGATATATATCGCTGTAGACGTATATAACATCCCAACCGAGATGTACGGGACGACATAAACGGGATTCTGTAAAACATTACCAGCGAGGAGCTAGATGTGTTAAGTTAGATTATATGACGTTATAGACGTATATAATGTTCCCACCGAGAAGTAGGGGCCGATACTCCAAGAATGTTGTAAAATACTACATCCGAGATGTTAGCCTGCCTTACGTTAGGATATATATCGCTGTAGACGTATATAACATCCCAACCGAGATGTACGGGACGACATAAACGGGATTCTGTAAAACATTACCAGCGAGGGGCTAGATGTGTTAGGTTAGATTATATTACGTTATAGACGTATATAATGTTCCCACCGACAAGTATGGGCCGATACGCCAGGAATGTTGTAAAATATTGCATCCGAGATGTTAGCCTGCCTTAGGTTAGGATATATATCGCTGTAGACGTATATAACATCCCAACCGAGATGTACGGGACGACACAAACGGGATTCTGTAAAACATTACCAGCGAGGGGCTAGATGGGTTAGGTTAGGTTATGTTACGTTATAGACGTGTATAATGTTCCCACCGAGAAGTAGAGCCGATACGCCAGGAATGTTGTGAAATACTGCATCCGAGATGTTAGCATGCCTTAGGTTAAGATATATAACGCTATAGACGTATATAATTTCCCAACCGAGATGTACGGGACGACACGAACGGGATTCTGTAAAACATTGCCAACGAGGGGCTAGATGGGATAGGTTAGGTTATGTTACGTTATAGACGTATACAATGTTCCCACCGAGAAGTATGGGCCGATACTCCAAGAATGTTGTAAAATACTACATCCGAGATGTTAGCCTGCCTTACGTTAGGAAATATAACGCTGTAGACGTATATAATGTCCCATTCGAGACGTACGGGACGACACGAACGGGATTCTGTAAAACATTACCAGCGAGGGGCTAGATGTGTTAGGTTAGGTTATATTAAGTTATAAACCTATATAATGTTCCCACCGAGAAGTAGGGGCCGATACGCCAGGAATGTTGTAAAATACTGCATCCGATATGTTAGCATGCCTTAGGTTAAGATATATAACGCTATAGACGTATATAATTTCCCAACCGAGATGTACGGGACGACACGAACGGGATTCTGTAAAACATTGCCAACGAGGGGCTAGATGGGATAGGTTAGGTTATGTTACGTTATAGACGTATACAATGTTCCCACCGAGAAGTATGGGCCGATACTCCAAGAATGTTGTAAAATACTACATCCGAGATGTTAGCCTGCCTTACGTTAGGAAATATAACGCTGTAGACGTATATAATGTCCCATTCGAGACGTACGGGACGACACGAACGGGATTCTGTAAAACATTACCAGCGAGGGGCTAGATGGGTTAGATTAGGTTATGTTACGTTATAGACGTATATAATGTTCCCACCGAGAAGTAGGGGCCGATACTCCAAGAATGTTGTAAAATACTACATCCGACATGTTAGCCTGCCTTACGTTAGGATATATATCGCTGTAGACGTATATAACATCCCAACCGAGATGTACGGGACGACATAAACGGGATTCTGTAAAACATTACCAGCGAGGAGCTAGATGTGTTAAGTTAGATTATATTACGTTATAGACGTATATAATGTTCCCACCGAGAAGTATTGGCCGATACTCCAAGAATGTTGTAAAATACTACATCCGAGATGTTAGCCTGCCTTACGTTAGGATATATATCGCTGTAGACGTATATAGCATCCCAACCGAGATGTACGGGACGACATAAACGGGATTCTGTAAAACATTACCAGCGAGGGGCTAGATGGGTTAGGTTAGGTTATGTTACGTTATAGACGTGTATAATGTTCCCACCGAGAAGTAGAGCCGATACGCCAGGAATGTTGTAAAATACTGCATCCGATATGTTAGCATGCCTTAGGTTAAGATATATAACGCTATAGACGTATATAATTTCCCAACCGAGATGTACGGGACGACACGAACGGGATTCTGTAAAACATTGCCAACGAGGGGCTAGATGGGATAGGTTAGGTTATGTTACGTTATAGACGTATACAATGTTCCCACCGAGAAGTATGGGCCGATACTCCAAGAATGTTGTAAAATACTACATCCGAGATGTTAGCCTGCCTTACGTTAGGAAATATAACGCTGTAGACGTATATAATGTCCCATTCGAGACGTACGGGACGACACGAACGGGATTCTGTAAAACATTACCAGCGAGGGGCTAGATGTGTTAGGTTAGGTTATGTTACGTTATAGACCTATATAATGTTCCCACCGAGAAGTATGGGCCGATACGCCAGGAATGTTGTAAAATATTGCATCCGAGATGTTAGCCTGCCTTAGGTTAGGATATATATCGCTGTAGACGTATATAACATCCCAACCGAGATGTACGGGACGACACAAACGGGATTCTGTAAAACATTACCAGCGAGGGGCTAGATGGGTTAGGTTAGGTTATGTTACGTTATAGACGTGTATAATGTTCCCACCGAGAAGTATGGGCCGATACGCCAGGAATGTTGTAAAATACTGCAACCGAGATGTTAGCCTGCCTTAGGTTAGGATATATAACGCTGTAGACGTTTATAATGTCCCAACAGAGACGTACGGGACGACAGGAACGGGATTCTGTAAAACATTACCAGCGAGGGGCTAGATGGGTTAGGTTAGGTTGTGATACGTCATAAACGTATATGATGTTCCCACCACGAAGTAGGGGCCGATATGCCAGGAATGTTGTAAAAAACTGCATCCGAGATGTTAGCCTGCCTTACGTTAGGATATATATCGCTGTAGACGTATATAACATCCCAATCGAGATGTACGGTACGACATAAACGGGATTCTGTAAAACATTACCAGCGAGGGGTTGGATGTGTTAGGTTAGATTATATTACGTTATAGACGTATATTATGTTCCCACCGAGAAGTAGAGGCCGATATGCCAGGAATGTTGTAAAGTACAGCATCCGAGATGATAGCCTGCCTTAGGTTAGGATATATAACGCTATAGACGTATATAATATCCCAGCTGAGACGTACGGGACGACACAAACGGGATTCTGTAAAATATTACCAGCGAGGGGCTAGATGGGTTAGGTTAGGTTATGTTACGTTATAGACGTAATAATGTTCCCACCGAGAAGTAGATGCCGATACACCAGGAATGTTGTAAAATACTACATCCGAGATGTCATCCTGCCTCACGTTAGGATATATATCGCTGTAGACGTATATAATATGCCAACCGAGATGTACGGGAAGACAGGAACCGGATTCTGTAAAACATTACCAGCGAGGTTCTAGATGTGTTAGGTTAGGTTGTATTACGTCATAGACGAATATAATGTTCCCACCGAGAAGTACAGGCCGATACGCCAGGCATGATGTAAAATACTACATCCGAGATGTTAGTCTGCCTTAGGTTAGGATATATAACGCTATAGTCGTATATAATGTCCCAACCGAGACGTACGGGACGACACGAACGTGATTCTGTAAAACATTACCTGCGAGGGGCTAGATGTGCTAGGTTAGGTCATATTAAGTTATAAACCTATATAATGTTCCCACCGAGAAGTAGGGGCCGATACGCCAGGAATGTTGTAAAATACTACATCCGAGATGATAGCCTGCCTTAAGTTAGGATATATAACGCTGTAGACGTATATAATGTCCCAACCGAGACGTACGGGACGACACGAACGGGATTCTGTAAAACATTACCAGCGAGGGGCTAGATGGTTTAGGTTAGGTTATGTTACGTTACAGACGTATATAATGTTCCCACCGAGAAGTAGGGGCCGATACTCCAAGAATGTTGTAAAATACTGCATCCGAGATGTTAGCCTGCCTTAGGTTAGGATATATAACGCTATAGACGTATATAATATCCCAACCGAGTTGAACGGGACGACACGAACGGGATTCTGTAAAATATTACCAGCGAGGGGCTAGATGGGTTAGATTAGGTTATGTTACGTTATAGATGTATATAATGTTCCCGCCGAGAAGTAGGGGCCGATACTCCAAGAATGATGTAAAATACTACATCCGACATGTTAGCCTGCCTTACGTTAGGATATATATCGCTGTAGACGTATATAACATCCCAACCGAGATGTACGGGACGACATAAACGGGATTCTGTAAAACATTACCAGCGAGGAGCTAGATGTGTTAAGTTAGATTATATTACGTTATAGACGTATATAATGTTCCCACCGAGAAGTAGGGGCCGATACTCCAAGAATGTTGTAAAATACTACATCCGAGATGTTAGCCTGCCTTACGTTAGGATATATATCGCTGTAGACGTATATAACATCCCAACCGAGATGTACGGGACGACATAAACGGGATTCTGTAAAACATTACCAGCGAGGGGCTAGATGTGTTAGGTTAGATTATGTTACGTTATAGAAGTGTATAATGTTCCCACCGAGAAGTAGAGCCGATACGCCAGGAATGTTGTAAAATACTGCATCCGAGATGTCATCCTGCCTCACGTTAGGATATATATCGCTGTAGACGTATATAATATCCCAACCGAGATGTACGGGACGACAGGAACCGGATTCTGTAAAACATTACCAGCGAGGTTCTAGATGTGTTAGTTTAGGTTATATTACGTCATAGACGAATATAATGTTCCCACCGAGAAGTAGAGGCCGATACGCCAGGCATGATGTAAAATACTACATCCGAGATGTTAGTCTGCCTTAGGTTAGGATATATAACGCTATAGTCGTATATAATGTCCCAACCGAGACGTACGGGACGACACGAACGTGATTCTGTAAAACATTACCTGCGAGGGGCTAGATGTGCTAGGTTAGGTCATATTAAGTTATAAACCTATATAATGTTCCCACCGAGAAGTAGGGGCCGATACGCCAGGAATGTTGTAAAATACTACATCCGAGAAGATAGCCTGCCTTAGGTTAGGATATATAACGCTGTAGACGTATATAATGTCCCAACCGAGACGTACGGGACGACACGAACGGGATTCAGTAAAATATTACCAGCGAGGGGCTAGATGGGTTAGGTTAGGTTATGTTACGTTACAGACGTATATAATGTTCCCACCGAGAAGTAGGGGCCGATACGCCAGGAATGTTGTAAAATATTGCATCCGAGATGTTAGCCTGCCTTAGGTTAGGATATATATCGCTGTAGACGTATATAACATCCCAACCGAGATGTACGGGACGACACAAACGGGATTCTGTAAAACATTACCAGCGAGGGGCTAGATGGTTTAGGTTAGGTTATGTTACGTTATAGACGTGTATAATGTTCCCACCGAGAAGTAGAGCCGATACGCCAGGAATGTTGTAAAATACTGCATCCGACATGTTAGCCTGCCTTAGGTTAGGATATATAACGCTATAGACGTATATAATATCCCAACCGAGATGTACGGGACGACACGAACGGGATTCTGTAAAATATTACCAGCGAGGTGCTAGATGTGTTAGGTTAGATTATATTACGTTATAGACGTATATAATGTTCCCACCGAGAAGTAGGGGCCGATACTCCAAGAATGTTGTAAAATACTACATCCGAGATGTTAGCCTGCCTTACGTTAGGATCTATATCGCTGTAGACGTATATAACATCCCAACCGAGATGTACGGGACGACACGAACGGGATTCTGTAAAATATTACCAGCGAGGTGCTAGATGTGTTAGGTTAGATTATATTACGTTATAGACGTATATAATGTTCCCACCGAGAAGTAGAGGCTGATCCTACAGGAATGTTGTAAAATTCTATATCCGAGAAGTTAGCCTGCCTTAGGTTAGGATATGTATCGCTGTGGACGTATATAATATCCCAACCAAGATGCACGGGACGACACGAATGGGATTCTGTAAAACATTGCCAGCGAGGGGCTAGATGGGTTAGGTTAGGTTATGTTACGTTATAGACGTGTATAATGTACCCACCGAGAAGTAGAGCCGATACGCCAGGAATGTTGTAAAATACTGCATCCGAGATGTTAGCCTGCCTTAGGTTAGGATATATAACGCTATAGACGTATATAATATCCCAACCGAGTTGAACGGGACGACACGAACGGGATTCTGTAAAATATTACCAGCGAGGGGCTAGATGGGTTAGATTAGGTTATGTTACGTTATAGACGTATATAATGTTCCCACCGAGAAGTAGGGGCCGATACTCCAAGAATGTTGTAAAATACTACATCCGACATGTTAGCCTGCCTTACGTTAGGATATATATCGCTGTAGACGTATATAACATCCCAACCGAGATGTACGGGACGACATAAACGGGATTCTGTAAAACATTACCAGCGAGGAGCTAGATGTGTTAAGTTAGATTATATTACGTTATAGACGTATATAATGTTCCCACCGAGAAGTAGGGGCCGATACTCCAAGAATGTTGTAAAATACTACATCCGAGATGTTAGCCTGCCTTACGTTAGGATCTATATCGCTGTAGACGTATATAACATCCCAACCGAGATGTACGGGACGACATAAACGGGATTCTGTAAAACATTACCAGCGAGGGGCTAGATGGGTTAGGTTAGGTTATGTTACGTTATAGAAGTGTATAATGTTCCCACCGAGAAGTAGAGCCGATACGCCAGGAATGTTGTAAAATACTGCATCCGAGATGTTAGCATGCCTTAGGTTAAGATATATAACGCTATAGATGTATATAATATCCCAACCGAGATGTACGGGACGACACGAACGGGATTCTGTGAAACATTGCCAACGAGGGGCTAGATGGGATAGTTTAGGTTACGTTACGTTATAGACGTATATAATGTTCCCACCGAGAAGTATGGGCCGATACTCCAAGCAAGTTGTAAAAAACTACATCCGAGATGTTAGCCTGCCTTACGTTAGGATATATATCGCTGTAGACGTATATAACATCCCAACCGAGATGTACGGGACGACATAAACGGGATTCTGTAAAACATTACCAGCGAGGGGCTAGATGTGTTAGGTTAGATTATATTACGTTATAGACGTATATAATGTTCCCACCGAGAAGTATGGGCCGATACGCCAGGAATGTTGTAAAATATTGCATCCGAGATGTTAGCCTGCCTTAGGTTAGGATATATATCGCTGTAGACGTATATAACATCCCAACCGAGATGTACGGGACGACACAAACGGGATTCTGTAAAACATTACCAGCGAGGGGCTAGATGGGTTAGGTTAGGCTATGTTACGTTATAGACGTGTATAATGTTCCCACCGAGAAGTAGAGCCGATACGCCAGGAATGTTGTAAAATACTGCATCCGATATGTTAGCATGCCTTAGGTTAAGATATATAACGCTATAGACGTATATAATTTCCCAACCGAGATGTACGGGACGACACGAACGGGATTCTGTAAAACATTGCCAACGAGGGGCTAGATGGGATAGGTTAGGTTATGTTACGTTATAGACGTATATAATGTTCCCACCGAGAAGTATGGGCCGATACTCCAAGAATGTTGTAAAATACTACATCCGAGATGTTAGCCTGCCTTACGTTAGGAAATATAACGCTGTAGACGTATATAATGTCCCATTCGAGACGTACGGGACGACACGAACGGGATTCTGTAAAACATTACCAGCGAGGGGCTAGATGGGTTAGATTAGGTTATGTTACGTTATAGACGTATATAATGTTCCCACCGAGAAGTAGGGGCCGATACTCCAAGAATGTTGTAAAATACTACATCCGACATGTTAGCCTGCCTTACGTTAGGATATATATCGCTGTAGACGTATATAACATCCCAACCGAGATGTACGGGACGACATAAACGGGATTCTGTAAAACATTACCAGCGAGGAGCTAGATGTGTTAAGTTAGATTATATTACGTTATAGACGTATATAATGTTCCCACCGAGAAGTATTGGCCGATACTCCAAGAATGTTGTAAAATACTACATCCGAGATGTTAGCCTGCCTTACGTTAGGATATATATCGCTGTAGACGTATATAACATCCCAACCGAGATGTACGGGACGACATAAACGGGATTCTGTAAAACATTACCAGCGAGGGGCTAGATGGGTTAGGTTAGGTTATGTTACGTTATAGACGTGTATAATGTTCCCACCGAGAAGTAGAGCCGATACGCCAGGAATGTTGTAAAATACTGCATCCGATATGTTAGCATGCCTTAGGTTAAGATATATAACGCTATAGACGTATATAATTTCCCAACCGAGATGTACGGGACGACACGAACGGGATTCTGTAAAACATTGCCAACGAGGGGCTAGATGGGATAGGTTAGGTTATGTTACGTTATAGACGTATACAATGTTCCCACCGAGAAGTATGGGCCGATACTCCAAGAATGTTGTAAAATACTACATCCGAGATGTTAGCCTGCCTTACGTTAGGAAATATAACGCTGTAGACGTATATAATGTCCCATTCGAGACGTACGGGACGACACGAACGGGATTCTGTAAAACATTACCAGCGAGGGGCTAGATGTGTTAGGTTAGGTTATGTTACGTTATAGACCTATATAATGTTCCCACCGAGAAGTATGGGCCGATACGCCAGGAATGTTGTAAAATATTGCATCCGAGATGTTAGCCTGCCTTAGGTTAGGATATATATCGCTGTAGACGTATATAACATCCCAACCGAGATGTACGGGACGACACAAACGGGATTCTGTAAAACATTACCAGCGAGGGGCTAGATGGGTTAGGTTAGGTTATGTTACGTTATAGACGTGTATAATGTTCCCACCGAGAAGTATGGGCCGATACGCCAGGAATGTTGTAAAATACTGCAACCGAGATGTTAGCCTGCCTTAGGTTAGGATATATAACGCTGTAGACGTTTATAATGTCCCAACAGAGACGTACGGGACGACAGGAACGGGATTCTGTAAAACATTACCAGCGAGGGGCTAGATGGGTTAGGTTAGGTTGTGATACGTCATAAACGTATATGATGTTCCCACCACGAAGTAGGGGCCGATATGCCAGGAATGTTGTAAAAAACTGCATCCGAGATGTTAGCCTGCCTTACGTTAGGATATATATCGCTGTAGACGTATATAACATCCCAATCGAGATGTACGGTACGACATAAACGGGATTCTGTAAAACATTACCAGCGAGGGGTTGGATGTGTTAGGTTAGATTATATTACGTTATAGACGTATATTATGTTCCCACCGAGAAGTAGAGGCCGATATGCCAGGAATGTTGTAAAGTACAGCATCCGAGATGATAGCCTGCCTTAGGTTAGGATATATAACGCTATAGACGTATATAATATCCCAGCTGAGACGTACGGGACGACACAAACGGGATTCTGTAAAATATTACCAGCGAGGGGCTAGATGGGTAGGTTAGGTTATGTTACGTTATAGACGTAATAATGTTCCCACCGAGAAGTAGATGCCGATACACCAGGAATGTTGTAAAATACTACATCCGAGATGTCATCCTGCCTCACGTTAGGATATATATCGCTGTAGACGTATATAATATGCCAACCGAGATGTACGGGAAGACAGGAACCGGATTCTGTAAAACATTACCAGCGAGGTTCTAGATGTGTTAGGTTAGGTTGTATTACGTCATAGACGAATATAATGTTCCCACCGAGAAGTAGAGGCCGATACGCCAGGCATGATGTAAAATACTACATCCGAGATGATAGCCTGCCTTAAGTTAGGATATATAACGCTGTAGACGTATATAATGTCCCAACCGAGACGTACGGGACGACACGAACGGGATTCTGTAAAACATTACCAGCGAGGGGCTAGATGGTTTAGGTTAGGTTATGTTACGTTACAGACGTATATAATGTTCCCACCGAGAAGTAGGGTCCGATACTCCAAGAATGTTGTAAAATACTGCATCCGAGATGTTAGCCTGCCTTAGGTTAGGATATATAACGCTATAGACGTATATAATATCCCAACCGAGTTGAACGGGACGACACGAACGGGATTCTGTAAAATATTACCAGCGAGGGGCTAGATGTGTTAAGTTAGATTATATTACGTTATAGACGTATATAATGTTCCCACCGAGAAGTAGGGGCCGATACTCCAAGAATGTTGTAAAATACTACATCCGAGATGTTAGCCTGCCTTACGTTAGGATATATATCGCTGTAGACGTATATAACATCCCAACCGAGATGTACGGGACGACATAAACGGGATTCTGTAAAACATTACCAGCGAGGGGCTAGATGTGTTAGGTTAGATTATGTTACGTTATAGAAGTGTATAATGTTCCCACCGAGAAGTAGAGCCGATACGCCAGGAATGTTGTAAAATACTGCATCCGAGATGTCATCCTGCCTCACGTTAGGATATATATCGCTGTAGACGTATATAATATCCCAACCGAGATGTACGGGACGACAGGAACCGGATTCTGTAAAACATTACCAGCGAGGTTCTAGATGTGTTAGTTTAGGTTATATTACGTCATAGACGAATATAATGTTCCCACCGAGAAGTAGAGGCCGATACGCCAGGCATGATGTAAAATACTACATCCGAGATGTTAGTCTGCCTTAGGTTAGGATATATAACGCTATAGTCGTATATAATGTCCCAACCGAGACGTACGGGACGACACGAACGTGATTCTGTAAAACATTACCTGCGAGGGGCTAGATGTGCTAGGTTAGGTCATATTAAGTTATAAACCTATATAATGTTCCCACCGAGAAGTAGGGGCCGATACGCCAGGAATGTTGTAAAATACTACATCCGAGATGATAGCCTGCCTTAGGTTAGGATATATAACGCTGTAGACGTATATAATGTCCCAACCGAGACGTACGGGACGACACGAACGGGATTCAGTAAAATATTACCAGCGAGGGGCTAGATGGGTTAGGTTAGGTTATGTTACGTTACAGACGTATATAATGTTCCCACCGAGAAGTAGGGGCCGATACGCCAGGAATGTTGTAAAATATTGCATCCGAGATGTTAGCCTGCCTTAGGTTAGGATATATATCGCTGTAGACGTATATAACATCCCAACCGAGATGTACGGGACGACACAAACGGGATTCTGTAAAACATTACCAGCGAGGGGCTAGATGGTTTAGGTTAGGTTATGTTACGTTATAGACGTGTATAATGTTCCCACCGAGAAGTAGAGCCGATACGCCAGGAATGTTGTAAAATACTGCATCCGACATGTTAGCCTGCCTTAGGTTAGGATATATAACGCTGTAGACGTATATAACATCCCAACCGAGATGTACGGGACGACACAAACGGGATTCTGTAAAACATTACCAGCGAGGGGCTAGATGGTTTAGGTTAGGTTATGTTACGTTATAGACGTGTATAATGTTCCCACCGAGAAGTAGAGCCGATACGCCAGGAATGTTGTAAAATACTGCATCCGACATGTTAGCCTGCCTTAGGTTAGGATATATAACGCTATAGACGTATATAATATCCCAACCGAGATGTACGGGACGACACGAACGGGATTCTGTAAAATATTACCAGCGAGGTGCTAGATGTGTTAGGTTAGATTATATTACGTTATAGACGTATATAATGTTCCCACCGAGAAGTAGAGGCTGATCCTACAGGAATGTTGTAAAATTCTATATCCGAGAAGTTAGCCTGCCTTAGGTTAGGATATGTATCGCTGTGGACGTATATAATATCCCAACCAAGATGCACGGGACGACACGAATGGGATTCTGTAAAACATTGCCAGCGAGGGGCTAGATGGGTTAGGTTAGGTTATGTTACGTTATAGACGTGTATAATGTACCCACCGAGAAGTAGAGCCGATACGCCAGGAATGTTGTAAAATACTGCATCCGAGATGTTAGCCTGCCTTAGGTTAGGATATATAACGCTATAGACGTATATAATATCCCAACCGAGTTGAACTGGACGACACGAACGGGATTCTGTAAAATATTACCAGCGAGGGGCTAGATGGGTTAGATTAGGTTATGTTACGTTATAGACGTATATAATGTTCCCACCGAGAAGTATGGGCCGATACTCCAAGAATGTTGTAAAATACTACATCCGACATGTTAGCCTGCCTTACGTTAGGATATATATCGCTGTAGACGTATATAACATCCCAACCGAGATGTACGGGACGACATAAACGGGATTCTGTAAAACATTACCAGCGAGGAGCTAGATGTGTTAAGTTAGATTATATTACGTTATAGACGTATATAATGTTCCCACCGAGAAGTAGGGGCCGATACTCCAAGAATGTTGTAAAATACTACATCCGAGATGTTAGCCTGCCTTACGTTAGGATCTATATCGCTGTAGACGTATATAACATCCCAACCGAGATGTACGGGACGACATAAACGGGATTCTGTAAAACATTACCAGCGAGGGGCTAGATGGGTTAGGTTAGGTTATGTTACGTTATAGAAGTGTATAATGTTCCCACCGAGAAGTAGAGCCGATACGCCAGGAATGTTGTAAAATACTGCATCCGAGATGTTAGCATGCCTTAGGTTAAGATATATAACGCTATAGATGTATATAATATCCCAACCGAGATGTACGGGACGACACGAACGGGATTCTGTGAAACATTGCCAACGAGGGGCTAGATGGGATAGGTTAGGTTACGTTACGTTATAGACGTATATAATGTTCCCACCGAGAAGTATGGGCCGATACTCCAAGCAAGTTGTAAAAAACTACATCCGAGATGTTAGCCTGCCTTACGTTAGGATATATATCGCTGTAGACGTATATAACATCCCAACCGAGATGTACGGGACGACATAAACGGGATTCTGTAAAACATTACCAGCGAGGGGCTAGATGTGTTAGGTTAGATTATATTACGTTATAGACGTATATAATGTTCCCACCGAGAAGTATGGGCCGATACGCCAGGAATGTTGTAAAATATTGCATCCGAGATGTTAGCCTGCCTTAGGTTAGGATATATATCGCTGTAGACGTATATAACATCCCAACCGAGATGTACGGGACGACACAAACGGGATTCTGTAAAACATTACCAGCGAGGGGCTAGATGGGTTAGGTTAGGCTATGTTACGTTATAGACGTGTATAATGTTCCCACCGAGAAGTAGAGCCGATACGCCAGGAATGTTGTAAAATACTGCATCCGATATGTTAGCATGCCTTAGGTTAAGATATATAACGCTATAGACGTATATAATTTCCCAACCGAGATGTACGGGACGACACGAACGGGATTCTGTAAAACATTGCCAACGAGGGGCTAGATGGGATAGGTTAGGTTATGTTACGTTATAGACGTATATAATGTTCCCACCGAGAAGTATGGGCCGATACTCCAAGAATGTTGTAAAATACTACATCCGAGATGTTAGCCTGCCTTACGTTAGGAAATATAACGCTGTAGACGTATATAATGTCCCATTCGAGACGTACGGGACGACACGAACGGGATTCTGTAAAACATTACCAGCGAGGGGCTAGATGGGTTGGATTAGGTTATGTTACGTTATAGACGTATATAATGTTCCCACCGAGAAGTAGGGGCCGATACTCCAAGAATGTTGTAAAATACTACATCCGACATGTTAGCCTGCCTTACGTTAGGATATATATCGCTGTAGACGTATATAACATCCCAACCGAGATGTACGGGACGACATAAACGGGATTCTGTAAAACATTACCAGCGAGGAGCTAGATGTGTTAAGTTAGATTATATTACGTTATAGACGTATATAATGTTCCCACCGAGAAGTATTGGCCGATACTCCAAGAATGTTGTAAAATACTACATCCGAGATGTTAGCCTGCCTTACGTTAGGATATATATCGCTGTAGACGTATATAACATCCCAACCGAGATGTACGGGACGACATAAACGGGATTCTGTAAAACATTACCAGCGAGGGGCTAGATGGGTTAGGTTAGGTTATGTTACGTTATAGACGTGTATAATGTTCCCACCGAGAAGTAGAGCCGATACGCCAGGAATGTTGTAAAATACTGCATCCGATATGTTAGCATGCCTTAGGTTAAGATATATAACGCTATAGACGTATATAATTTCCCAACCGAGATGTACGGGACGACACGAACGGGATTCTGTAAAACATTGCCAACGAGGGGCTAGATGGGATAGGTTAGGTTATGTTACGTTATAGACGTATACAATGTTCCCACCGAGAAGTATGGGCCGATACTCCAAGAATGTTGTAAAATACTACATCCGAGATGTTAGCCTGCCTTACGTTAGGAAATATAACGCTGTAGACGTATATAATGTCCCATTCGAGACGTACGGGACGACACGAACGGGATTCTGTAAAACATTACCAGCGAGGGGCTAGATGTGTTAGGTTAGGTTATGTTACGTTATAGACCTATATAATGTTCCCACCGAGAAGTATGGGCCGATACGCCAGGAATGTTGTAAAATATTGCATCCGAGATGTTAGCCTGCCTTAGGTTAGGATATATATCGCTGTAGACGTATATAACATCCCAACCGAGATGTACGGGACGACACAAACGGGATTCTGTAAAACATTACCAGCGAGGGGCTAGATGGGTTAGGTTAGGTTATGTTACGTTATAGACGTGTATAATGTTCCCACCGAGAAGTATGGGCCGATACGCCAGGAATGTTGTAAAATACTGCAACCGAGATGTTAGCCTGCCTTAGGTTAGGATATATAACGCTGCAGACGTTTATAATGTCCCAACAGAGACGTACGGGACGACAGGAACGGGATTCTGTAAAACATTACCAGCGAGGGGCTAGATGGGTTAGGTTAGGTTGTGATACGTCATAAACGTATATGATGTTCCCACCACGAAGTAGGGGCCGATATGCCAGGAATGTTGTAAAAAACTGCATCCGAGATGTTAGCCTGCCTTACGTTAGGATATATATCGCTGTAGACGTATATAACATCCCAATCGAGATGTACGGTACGACATAAACGGGATTCTGTAAAACATTACCAGCGAGGGGTTGGATGTGTTAGGTTAGATTATATTACGTTATAGACGTATATTATGTTCCCACCGAGAAGTAGAGGCCGATATGCCAGGAATGTTGTAAAGTACAGCATCCGAGATGATAGCCTGCCTTAGGTTAGGATATATAACGCTATAGACGTATATAATATCCCAGCTGAGACGTACGGGACGACACAAACGGGATTCTGTAAAATATTACCAGCGAGGGGCTAGATGGGTAGGTTAGGTTATGTTACGTTATAGACGTAATAATGTTCCCACCGAGAAGTAGATGCCGATACACCAGGAATGTTGTAAAATACTACATCCGAGATGTCATCCTGCCTCACGTTAGGATATATATCGCTGTAGACGTATATAATATGCCAACCGAGATGTACGGGAAGACAGGAACCGGATTCTGTAAAACATTACCAGCGAGGTTCTAGATGTGTTAGGTTAGTTTGTATTACGTCATAGACGAATATAATGTTCCCACCGAGAAGTAGAGGCCGATACGCCAGGCATGATGTAAAATACTACATCCGAGATGATAGCCTGCCTTAAGTTAGGATATATAACGCTGTAGACGTATATAATGTCCCAACCGAGACGTACGGGACGACACGAACGGGATTCTGTAAAACATTACCAGCGAGGGGCTAGATGGTTTAGGTTAGGTTATGTTACGTTACAGACGTATATAATGTTCCCACCGAGAAGTAGGGGCCGATACGCCAAGAATGTTGTAAAATACTGCATCCGAGATGTTAGCCTGCCTTAGGTTAGGATATATAACGCTATAGACGTATATAATATCCCAACCGAGTTGAACGGGACGACACGAACGGGATTCTGTAAAATATTACCAGCGAGGGGCTAGATGTGTTAAGTTAGATTATATTACGTTATAGACGTATATAATGTTCCCACCGAGAAGTAGGGGCCGATACTCCAAGAATGTTGTAAAATACTACATCCGAGATGTTAGCCTGCCTTACGTTAGGATATATATCGCTGTAGACGTATATAACATCCCAACCGAGATGTACGGGACGACATAAACGGGATTCTGTAAAACATTACCAGCGAGGGGCTAGATGTGTTAGGTTAGATTATGTTACGTTATAGAAGTGTATAATGTTCCCACCGAGAAGTAGAGCCGATACGCCAGGAATGTTGTAAAATACTGCATCCGAGATGTCATCCTGCCTCACGTTAGGATATATATCGCTGTAGACGTATATAATATCCCAACCGAGATGTACGGGACGACAGGAACCGGATTCTGTAAAACATTACCAGCGAGGTTCTAGATGTGTTAGTTTAGGTTATATTACGTCATAGACGAATATAATGTTCCCACCGAGAAGTAGAGGCCGATACGCCAGGCATGATGTAAAATACTACATCCGAGATGTTAGTCTGCCTTAGGTTAGGATATATAACGCTATAGTCGTATATAATGTCCCAACCGAGACGTACGGGACGACACGAACGTGATTCTGTAAAACATTACCTGCGAGGGGCTAGATGTGCTAGGTTAGGTCATATTAAGTTATAAACCTATATAATGTTCCCACCGAGAAGTAGGGGCCGATACGCCAGGAATGTTGTAAAATACTACATCCGAGATGATAGCCTGCCTTAGGTTAGGATATATAACGCTGTAGACGTATATAATGTCCCAACCGAGACGTACGGGACGACACGAACGGGATTCAGTAAAATATTACCAGCGAGGGGCTAGATGGGTTAGGTTAGGTTATGTTACGTTACAGACGTATATAATGTTCCCACCGAGAAGTAGGGGCCGATACGCCAGGAATGTTGTAAAATATTGCATCCGAGATGTTAGCCTGCCTTAGGTTAGGATATATATCGCTGTAGACGTATATAACATCCCAACCGAGATGTACGGGACGACACAAACGGGATTCTGTAAAACATTACCAGCGAGGGGCTAGATGGTTTAGGTTAGGTTATGTTACGTTATAGACGTGTATAATGTTCCCACCGAGAAGTAGAGCCGATACGCCAGGAATGTTGTAAAATACTGCATCCGACATGTTAGCCTGCCTTAGGTTAGGATATATAACGCTATAGACGTATATAATATCCCAACCGAGATGTACGGGACGACACGAACGGGATTCTGTAAAATATTACCAGCGAGGTGCTAGATGTGTTAGGTTAGATTATATTACGTTATAGACGTATATAATGTTCCCACCGAGAAGTAGAGGCTGATCCTACAGGAATGTTGTAAAATTCTATATCCGAGAAGTTAGCCTGCCTTAGGTTAGGATATGTATCGCTGTGGACGTATATAATATCCCAACCAAGATGCACGGGACGACACGAATGGGATTCTGTAAAACATTGCCAGCGAGGGGCTAGATGGGTTAGGTTAGGTTATGTTACGTTATAGACGTGTATAATGTACCCACCGAGAAGTAGAGCCGATACGCCAGGAATGTTGTAAAATACTGCATCCGAGATGTTAGCCTGCCTTAGGTTAGGATATATAACGCTATAGACGTATATAATATCCCAACCGAGTTGAACGGGACGACACGAACGGGATTCTGTAAAATATTACCAGCGAGGGGCTAGATGGGTTAGATTAGGTTATGTTACGTTATAGACGTATATAATGTTCCCACCGAGAAGTATGGGCCGATACTCCAAGAATGTTGTAAAATACTACATCCGACATGTTAGCCTGCCTTACGTTAGGATATATATCGCTGTAGACGTATATAACATCCCAACCGAGATGTACGGGACGACATAAACGGGATTCTGTAAAACATTACCAGCGAGGAGCTAGATGTGTTAAGTTAGATTATATTACGTTATAGACGTATATAATGTTCCCACCGAGAAGTAGGGGCCGATACTCCAAGAATGTTGTAAAATACTACATCCGAGATGTTAGCCTGCCTTACGTTAGGATCTATATCGCTGTAGACGTATATAACATCCCAACCGAGATGTACGGGACGACATAAACGGGATTCTGTAAAACATTACCAGCGAGGGGCTAGATGGGTTAGGTTAGGTTATGTTACGTTATAGAAGTGTATAATGTTCCCACCGAGAAGTAGAGCCGATACGCCAGGAATGTTGTAAAATACTGCATCCGAGATGTTAGCATGCCTTAGGTTAAGATATATAACGCTATAGATGTATATAATATCCCAACCGAGATGTACGGGACGACACGAACGGGATTCTGTGAAACATTGCCAACGAGGGGCTAGATGGGATAGGTTAGGTTACGTTACGTTATAGACGTATATAATGTTCCCACCGAGAAGTATGGGCCGATACTCCAAGCAAGTTGTAAAAAACTACATCCGAGATGTTAGCCTGCCTTACGTTAGGATATATATCGCTGTAGACGTATATAACATCCCAACCGAGATGTACGGGACGACATAAACGGGATTCTGTAAAACATTACCAGCGAGGGGCTAGATGTGTTAGGTTAGATTATATTACGTTATAGACGTATATAATGTTCCCACCGAGAAGTATGGGCCGATACGCCAGGAATGTTGTAAAATATTGCATCCGAGATGTTAGCCTGCCTTAGGTTAGGATATATATCGCTGTAGACGTATATAACATCCCAACCGAGATGTACGGGACGACACAAACGGGATTCTGTAAAACATTACCAGCGAGGGGCTAGATGGGTTAGGTTAGGTTATGTTACGTTATAGACGTGTATAATGTTCCCACCGAGAAGTAGAGCCGATACGCCAGGAATGTTGTAAAATACTGCATCCGATATGTTAGCATGCCTTAGGTTAAGATATATAACGCTATAGACGTATATAATTTCCCAACCGAGATGTACGGGACGA
Source organism: Xylocopa violacea (assembly GCA_963969225.1). Taxonomy (NCBI): domain Eukaryota; kingdom Metazoa; phylum Arthropoda; class Insecta; order Hymenoptera; family Apidae; genus Xylocopa; species Xylocopa violacea. Next base: position 5,938,607 of record CAXAJV010000013.1, read on the forward strand.
CACGAACGGGATTCTGTAAAACATTGCCAACGAGGGGCTAGATGGGATAGGTTAGGTTATGTTACGTTATAGACGTATACAATGTTCCCACCGAGAAGTAGAGCCGATACGCCAGGAATGTTGTAAAATACTGCATCCGACATGTTAGCCTGCCTTAGGTTAGGATATATAACGCTATAGACGTATATAATATCCCAACCGAGATGTACGGGACGACACGAACGGGATTCTGTAAAATATTACCAGCGAGGTGCTAGATGTGTTAGGTTAGATTATATTACGTTATAGACGTATATAATGTTCCCACCGAGAAGTAGAGCCGATACGCCAGGAATGTTGTAAAATACTGCATCCGAGATGTTAGCCTGCCTTAGGTTAGGATATATAACGCTATAGACGTATATAATATCCCAACCGAGTTGAACGGGACGACACGAACGGGATTCTGTAAAATATTACCAGCGAGGGGCTAGATGGGTTAGATTAGGTTATGTTACGTTATAGACGTATATAATGTTCCCACCGAGAAGTAGGGGCCGATACTCCAAGAATGTTGTAAAATACTACATCCGACATGTTAGCCTGCCTTACGTTAGGATATATATCGCTGTAGACGTGTATAACATCCCAACCGAGATGTACGGGACGACATAAACGGGATTCTGTAAAACATTACCAGCGAGGAGCTAGATGTGTTAAGTTAGATTATATTACGTTATAGACGTATATAATGTTCCCACCGAGAAGTAGGGGCTGATACTCCAAAAATGTTGTAAAATACTACATCCGAGATGTTAGCCTGCCTTACGTTAGGATCTATATCGCTGTAGACGTATATAACATCCCAACCGAGATGTACGGGACGACATAAACGGGATTCTGTAAAACATTACCAGCGAGGGGCTAGATGGGTTAGGTTAGGTTATGTTACGTTATAGAAGTGTATAATGTTCCCACCGAGAAGTAGAGCCGATACGCCAGGAATGTTGTAAAATACTGCATCCGAGATGTTAGCATGCCTTAGGTTAAGATATATAACGCTATAGATGTATATAATATCCCAACCGAGATGTACGGGACGACACGAATGGGATTCTGTGAAACATTGCCAACGAGGGGCTAGATGGGATAGGTTAGGTTACGTTACGTTATAGACGTATATAATGTTCCCACCGAGAAGTATGGGCCGATACTCCAAGCAAGTTGTAAAATACTACATCCGAGATGTTAGCCTGCCTTACGTTAGGATATATATCGCTGTAGACGTATATAACATCCCAACCGAGATGTACGGGACGACATAAACGGGATTCTGTAAAACATTACCAGCGAGGGGCTAGATGTGTTAGGTTAGATTATATTACGTTATAGACGTATATAATGTTCCCACCGAGAAGTATGGGCCGATACGCCAGGAATGTTGTAAAATATTGCATCCGAGATGTTAGCCTGCCTTAGGTTAGGATATATATCGCTGTAGACGTATATAACATCCCAACCGAGACGTACGGGACGACACAAACGGGATTCTGTAAAACATTACCAGCGAGGGGCTAGATGGGTTAGGTTAGGTTATGTTACGTTATAGACGTGTATAATGTTCCCACCGAGAAGTAGAACCGATACGCCAGGAATGTTGTAAAATACTGCATCCGATATGTTAGCATGCCTTAGGTTAAGATATATAACGCCATAGACGTATATAATTTCCCAACCGAGATGTACGGGACGACACGAACGGGATTCTGTAAAACATTGCCAACGAGGGGCTAGATGGGATAGGTTAGGTTATGTTACGTTATAGACGTATACAATGTTCCCACCGAGAAGTATGGGCCGATACTCCAAGAATGTTGTAAAATACTACATCCGAGATGTTAGCCTGCCTTACGTTAGGAAATATAACGCTGTAGACGTATATAATGTCCCATTCGAGACGTACGGGACGACACGAACGGGATTCTGTAAAACATTACCAGCGAGGGGCTAGATGTGTTAGGTTAGGTTATGTTACGTTATAGACCTATATAATGTTCCCACCGAGAGGTATGGGCCGATACGCCAGGAATGTTGTAAAATATTGCATCCGAGATGTTAGCCTGCCTTAGGTTAGGATATATATCGCTGTAGACGTATATAACATCCCAACCGAGATGTACGGGACGACACAAACGGGATTCTGTAAAACATTACCAGCGAGGGGCTAGATGGGTTAGGTTAGGTTATGTTACGTTATAGACGTGTATAATGTTCCCACCGAGAAGTAGAGCCGATACGCCAGGAATCTTGTAAAATACTGCATCCGAGATGTTAGCATGCCTTAGGTTAAGATATATAACGTTATAGACGTATATAATTTCCCAACCGAGATGTACGGGACGACACGAACGGGATTCTGTAAAACATTGCCAACGAGGGGCTAGATGTGTTAGGTTAGGTTATGTTACGTTATAGACCTATATAATGTTCCCACCGAGAAGTATGGGCCGATACGCCAGGAATGTTGTAAAATACTGCAACCGAGATGTTAGCCTGCCTTAGGTTAGGATATATAACGCTGTAGACGTTTATAATATCCCAGCTGAGACGTACGGGACGACACAAACGGGATTCTGTAAAATATTACCAGCGAGGGGCTAGATGGGTTAGGTTAGGTTATGTTACGTTATAGACGTAATAATGTTCCCACCGAGAAGTAGATGCCGATACACCAGGAATGTTGTAAAATACTACATCCGAGATGTCATCCTGCCTCACGTTAGGATATATATCGCTGTAGACGTATATAATATCCCAACCGAGATGTACGGGACGACAGGAACCGGATTCTGTAAAACATTACCAGCGAGGTGCTAGATGTGTTAGGTTAGGTTATATTACGTCATAGACGAATATAATGTTCCCACCGAGAAGTAGAGGCCGATACGCCAGGCATGATGTAAAATACTACATCCGAGATGTTAGTCTGCCTTAGGTTAGGATATATAACGCTATAGTCGTATATAATGTCCCAACCGAGACGTACGGGACGACACGAACGTGATTCTGTAAAACATTACCTGCGAGGGGCTAGATGTGCTAGGTTAGGTTATATTAAGTTATAAACCTATATAATGTTCCCACCGAGAAGTAGGGGCCGATACGCCAGGAATGTTGTAAAATACTGCATCCGATATGTTAGCATGCCTTAGGTTAAGATATATAACGCTATAGACGTATATAATTTCCCAACCGAGATGTACGGGACGACACGAACGGGATTCTGTAAAACATTGCCAACGAGGGGCTAGATGGGATAGGTTAGGTTATGTTACGTTATAGACGTATACAATGTTCCCACCGAGAAGTATGGGCCGATACTCCAAGAATGTTGTAAAATACTACATCCGAGATGTTAGCCTGCCTTACGTTAGGAAATATAACGCTGTAGACGTATATAATGTCCCATTCGAGACGTACGGGACGACACGAACGGGATTCTGTAAAACATTACCAGCGAGGGGCTAGATGGGTTAGATTAGGTTATGTTACGTTATAGACGTATATAATGTTCCCACCGAGAAGTAGGGGCCGATACTCCAAGAATGTTGTAAAATACTACATCCGACATGTTAGCCTGCCTTACGTTAGGATATTTATCGCTGTAGACGTATATAACATCCCAACCGAGATGTACGGGACGACATAAACGGGATTCTGTAAAACATTACCAGCGAGGAGCTAGATGTGTTAAGTTAGATTATATTACGTTATAGACGTATATAATGTTCCCACCGAGAAGTAGGGGCCGATACTCCAAGAATGTTGTAAAATACTACATCCGAGATGTTAGCCTGCCTTACGTTAGGATATATATCGCTGTAGACGTATATAACATCCCAACCGAGATGTACGGGACGACATAAACGGGATTCTGTAAAACATTACCAGCGAGGGGCTAGATGTGTTTGGTTAGATTATATTACGTTATAGACGTATATAATGTTCCCACCGAGAAGTATGGGCCGATACGCCAGGAATGTTGTAAAATATTGCATCCGAGATGTTAGCCTGCCTTAGGTTAGGATATATATCGCTGTAGACGTATATAACGTCCCAACCGAGATGTACGGGACGACACAAACGGGATTCTGTAAAACATTACCAGCGAGGGGCTAGATGGGTTAGGTTAGGTTATGTTACGTTATAGACGTGTATAATGTTCCCACCGAGAAGTAGAGCCGATACGCCAGGAATGTTGTAAAATACTGCATCCGAGATGTTAGCATGCCTTAGGTTAAGATATATAACGCTATAGACGTATATAATTTCCCAACCGAGATGTACGGGACGACACGAACGGGATTCTGTAAAACATTGCCAACGAGGGGCTAGATGGGTTAGATTAGGTTATGTTACGTTATAGACGTATATAATGTTCCCACCGAGAAGTAGGGGCCGATACTCCAAGAATGTTGTAAAATACTACATCCGACATGTTAGCCTGCCTTACGTTAGGATATATATCGCTGTAGACGTATATAACATCCCAACCGAGATGTACGGGACGACATAAACGGGATTCTGTAAAACATTACCAGCGAGGGGCTAGATGTGTTAGGTTAGATTATGTTACGTTATAGAAGTGTATAATGTTCCCACCGAGAAGTAGAGCCGATACGCCAGGAATGTTGTAAAATACTGCATCCGAGATGTCATCCTGCCTCACGTTAGGATATATATCGCTGTAGACGTATATAATATCCCAACCGAGATGTACGGGACGACAGGAACCGGATTCTGTAAAACATTACCAGCGAGGTTCTAGATGTGTTAGTTTAGATTATATTACGTCATAGACGAATATAATGTTCCCACCGAGAAGTAGAGGCCGATACGCCAGGCATGATGTAAAATACTACATCCGAGATGTTAGTCTGCCTTAGGTTAGGATATATAACGCTATAGTCGTATATAATGTCCCAACCGAGACGTACGGGACGACACGAACGTGATTCTGTAAAACATTACCTGCGAGGGGCTAGATGTGCTAGGTTAGGTTATATTAAGTTATAAACCTATATAATGTTCCCACCGAGAAGTAGGGGCCGATACGCCAGGAATGTTGTAAAATACTGCATCCGAGATGATAGCCTGCCTTAGGTTAGGATATATAACGCTGTAGACGTATATAATGTCCCAACCGAGACGTACGGGACGACACGAACGGGATTCAGTAAAATATTACCAGCGAGGGGCTAGATGGGTTAGGTTAGGTTATGTTACGTTACAGACGTATATAATGTTCCCACCGAGAAGTAGGGGCCGATACGCCAGGAATGTTGTAAAATATTGCATCCGAGATGTTAGCCTGCCTTAGGTTAGGATATATATCGCTGTAGACGTATATAACATCCCAACCGAGATGTACGGGACGACACAAACGGGATTCTGTAAAACATTACCAGCGAGGGGCTAGATGGTTTAGGATAGGTTATGTTACGTTATAGACGTGTATAATGTTCCCACCGAGAAGTAGAGCCGATACGCCAGGAATGTTGTAAAATACTGCATCCGACATGTTAGCCTGCCTTAGGTTAGGATATATAACGCATATAATATCCCAACCGAGATGTACGGGACGACACGAACGGGATTCTGTAAAATATTACCAGCGAGGTGCTAGATGTGTTAGGTTAGATTATATTACGTTATAGACGTATATAATGTTCCCACCGAGAAGTAGAGGCTGATCCTACAGGAATGTTGTAAAATTCTATATCCGAGAAGTTAGCCTGCCTTAGGTTAGGATATGTATCGCTGTGGACGTATATAATATCCCAACCAAGGTGCACGGGACGACACGAATGGGATTCTGTAAAACATTGCCAGCGAGGGGCTAGATGGGTTAGGTTAGGTTATGTTACGTTATAGACGTGTATAATGTACCCACCGAGAAGTAGAGCCGATACGCCAGGAATGTTGTAAAATACTGCATCCGAGATGTTAGCCTGCCTTAGGTTAGGATATATAACGCTATAGACGTATATAATATCCCAACCGAGTTGAACGGGACGACACGAACGGGATTCTGTAAAATATTACCAGCGAGGGGCTAGATGGGTTAGATTAGGTTATGTTACGTTATAGACGTATATAATGTTCCCACCGAGAAGTAGGGGCCGATACTCCAAGAATGTTGTAAAATACTACATCCGACATGTTAGCCTGCCTTACGTTAGGATATATATCGCTGTAGACGTATATAACATCCCAACCGAGATGTACGGGACGACATAAACGGGATTCTGTAAAACATTACCAGCGAGGAGCTAGATGTGTTAAGTTAGATTATATTACGTTATAGACGTATATAATGTTCCCACCGAGAAGTAGGGGCCGATACTCCAAGAATGTTGTAAAATACTACATCCGAGATGTTAGCCTGCCTTACGTTAGGATCTATATCGCTGTAGACGTATATAACATCCCAACCGAGATGTACGGGACGACATAAACGGGATTCTGTAAAACATTACCAGCGAGGGGCTAGATGGGTTAGGTTAGGTTATGTTACGTTATAGAAGTGTATAATGTTCCCACCGAGAAGTAGAGCCGATACGCCAGGAATGTTGTAAAATACTGCATCCGAGATGTTAGCCTGCCTTACGTTAGGATATATATCGCTGTAGACGTATATAACATCCCAACCGAGATGTACGGGACGACATAAACGGGATTCTGTAAAACATTACCAGCGAGGGGCTAGATGTGTTAGGTTAGATTATATTACGTTATAGACGTATATAATGTTCCCACCGAGAAGTATGGGCCGATACGCCAGGAATGTTGTAAAATATTGCATCCGAGATGTTAGCCTGCCTTAGGTTAGGATATATATCGCTGTAGACGTATATAACATCCCAACCGAGATGTACGGGACGACACAAACGGGATTCTGTAAAACATTACCAGCGAGGGGCTAGATGGGTTACGTTAGGTTATGTTACGTTATAGACGTGTATAATGTTCCCACCGAGAAGTAGAGCCGATACGCTAGGAATGTTGTAAAATACTGCATCCGATATGTTAGCATGCCTTAGGTTAAGATATATAACGCTATAGACGTATATAATTTCCCAACCGAGATGTACGGGACGACACGAACGGGATTCTGTAAAACATTGCCAACGAGGGGCTAGATGGGATAGGTTAGGTTATGTTACGTTATAGACGTATACAATGTTCCCACCGAGAAGTATGGGCCGATACTCCAAGAATGTTGTAAAATACTACATCCGAGATGTTAGCCTGCCTTACGTTAGGAAATATAACGCTGTAGACGTATATAATGTCCCATTCGAGACGTACGGGACGACACGAACGGGATTCTGTAAAACATTACCAGCGAGGGGCTAGATGGGTTAGATTAGGTTATGTTACGTTATAGACGTATATAATGTTCCCACCGAGAAGTAGGGGCCGATACTCCAAGAATGTTGTAAAATACTACATCCGACATGTTAGCCTGCCTTACGTTAGGATATATATCGCTGTAGACGTATATAACATCCCAACCGAGATGTACGGGACGACATAAACGGGATTCTGTAAAACATTACCAGCGAGGAGCTAGATGTGTTAAGTTAGATTATATTACGTTATAGACGTATATAATGTTCCCACCGAGAAGTAGGGGCCGATACTCCAAGAATGTTGTAAAATACTACATCCGAGATGTTAGCCTGCCTTACGTTAGGATATATATCGCTGTACGCGTATATAACATCCCAACCGAGATGTACGGGACGACATAAATGGGATTCTGTAAAACATTACCAGCGAGGGGCTAGATGTGTTTGGTTAGATTATATTACGTTATAGACGTATATAATGTTCCCACCGAGAAGTATGGGCCGATACGCCAGGAATGTTGTAAAATATTGCATCCGAGATGTTAGCCTGCCTTAGGTTAGGATATATATCGCTGTAGACGTATATAACGTCCCAACCGAGATGTACGGGACGACACAAACGGGATTCTGTAAAACATTACCAGCGAGGGGCTAGATGGTTTAGGTTAGGTTATGTTACGTTATAGACGTGTATAATGTTCCCACCGAGAAGTAGAGCCGATACGCCAGGAATGTTGTAAAATACTGCATCCGACATGTTAGCCTGCCTTAGGTTAGGATATATAACCCTATAGACGTATATAATATCCCAACCGAGATGTACGGGACGACACGAACGGGATTCTGTAAAATATTACCAGCGAGGTGCTAGATGTGTTAGGTTAGATTATATTACGTTATAGACGTATATAATGTTCCCACCGAGAAGTAGAGGCTGATCCTACAGGAATGTTGTAAAATTCTATATCCGAGAAGTTAGCCTGCCTTAGGTTAGGATATGTATCGCTGTGGACGTATATAATATCCCAACCAAGGTGCACGGGACGACACGAATGGGATTCTGTAAAACATTGCCAGCGAGGGGCTAGATGGGTTAGGTTAGGTTATGTTACGTTATAGACGTGTATAATGTACCCACCGAGAAGTAGAGCCGATACGCCAGGAATGTTGTAAAATACTGCATCCGAGATGTTAGCCTGCCTTAGGTTAGGATATATAACGCTATAGACGTATATAATATCCCAACCGAGTTGAACGGGACGACACGAACGGGATTCTGTAAAATATTACCAGCGAGGGGCTAGATGGGTTAGATTAGGTTATGTTACGTTATAGACGTATATAATGTTCCCACCGAGAAGTAGGGGCCGATACTCCAAGAATGTTGTAAAATACTACATCCGACATGTTAGCCTGCCTTACGTTAGGATATATATCGCTGTAGACGTATATAACATCCCAACCGAGATGTACGGGACGACATAAACGGGATTCTGTAAAACATTACCAGCGAGGAGCTAGATGTGTTAAGTTAGATTATATTACGTTATAGACGTATATAATGTTCCCACCGAGAAGTAGGGGCCGATACTCCAAGAATGTTGTAAAATACTACATCCGAGATGTTAGCCTGCCTTACGTTAGGATCTATATCGCTGTAGACGTATATAACATCCCAACCGAGATGTACGGGACGACATAAACGGGATTCTGTAAAACATTACCAGCGAGGGGCTAGATGGGTTAGGTTAGGTTATGTTACGTTATAGAAGTGTATAATGTTCCCACCGAGAAGTAGAGCCGATACGCCAGGAATGTTGTAAAATACTGCATCCGAGATGTTAGCATGCCTTAGGTTAAGATATATAACGCTATAGATGTATATAATATCCCAACCGAGATGTACGGGACGACACGAACGGGATTCTGTGAAACATTGCCAACGAGGGGCTAGATGGGATAGGTTAGGTTACGTTACGTTATAGACGTATATAATGTTCCCACCGAGAAGTATGGGCCGATACTCCAAGAATGTTGTAAAATACTACATCCGAGATGTTAGCCTGCCTTACGTTAGGAAATATAACGCTGTAGACGTATATAATGTCCCATTCGAGACGTACGGGACAACACGAACGGGATTCTGTAAAACATTACCAGCGAGGGGCTAGATGTGTTAGGTTAGGTTATGTTACGTTATAGACCTATATAATGTTCCCACCGAGAAGTATGGGCCGATACGCCAGGAATGTTGTAAAATATTGCATCCGAAATGTTAGCCTGCCTTAGGTTAGGATATATATCGCTGTAGACGTATATAACATCCCAACCGAGATGTACGGGACGACACAAACGGGATTCTGTAAAACATTACCAGCGAGGGGCTAGATGGGTTAGGTTAGGTTATGTTACGTTATAGACGTGTATAATGTTCCCACCGAGAAGTAGAGCCGATACGCCAGGAATCTTGTATAATACTGCATCCGAGATGTTAGCATGCCTTAGGTTAAGATATATAACGCTATAGACGTATATAATTTCCCAACCGAGATGTACGGGACGACACGAACGGGATTCTGTAAAACATTGCCAACGAGGGGCTAGATGTGTTAGGTTAGGTTATGTTACGTTATAGACCTATATAATGTTCCCACCGAGAAGTATGGGCCGATACGCCAGGAATGTTGTAAAATACTGCAACCGAGATGTTAGTCTGCCTTAGGTTAGGATATATAACGCTATAGTCGTATATAATGTCCCAACCGAGACGTACGGGACGACACGAACGTGATTCTGTAAAACATTACCTGCGAGGGGCTAGATGTGCTAGGTTAGGTTATATTAAGTTATAAACCTATATAATGTTCCCACCGAGAAGTAGGGGCCGATACGCCAGGAATGTTGTAAAATACTACATCCGAGATGATAGCCTGCCTTAGGTTAGGATATATAACGCTGTAGACGTATATAATGTCCCAACCGAGACGTACGGGACGACACGAACGGGATTCTGTAAAACATTACCAGCGAGGGGCTAGATGGTTTAGGTTAGGTTATGTTACGTTACAGACGTATATAATGTTCCCACCGAGAAGTAGGGGCCGATACTCCAAGAATGTTGTAAAATACTGCATCCGAGATGTTAGCCTGCCTTAGGTTAGGATATATAACGCTATAGACGTATATAATATCCCAACCGAGTTGAACGGGACGACACGAACGGGATTCTGTAAAATATTACCAGCGAGGGGCTAGATGGGTTAGATTAGGTTATGTTACGTTATAGACGTATATAATGTTCCCACCGAGAAGTAGGGGCCGATACTCCAAGAATGTTGTAAAATACTACATCCGAGATGTTAGCCTGCCTTACGTTAGGATATATATCGCTGTAGACGTATATAACATCCCAACCGAGATGTACGGGACGACATAAACGGGATTCTGTAAAACATTACCAGCGAGGGGCTAGATGTGTTAGGTTAGATTATATTACGTTATAGACGTATATAATGTTCCCACCGACAAGTATGGGCCGATACGCCAGGAATGTTGTAAAATATTGCATCCGAGATGTTAGCCTGCCTTAGGTTAGGATATATATCGCTGTAGACGTATATAACATCCCAACCGAGATGTACGGGACGACACAAACGGGATTCTGTAAAACATTACCAGCGAGGGGCTAGATGGGTTAGGTTAGGTTATGTTACGTTATAGACGTGTATAATGTTCCCACCGAGAAGTAGAGCCGATACGCCAGGAATGTTGTGAAATACTGCATCCGAGATGTTAGCATGCCTTAGGTTAAGATATATAACGCTATAGACGTATATAATTTCCCAACCGAGATGTACGGGACGACACGAACGGGATTCTGTAAAACATTGCCAACGAGGGGCTAGATGGGATAGGTTAGGTTATGTTACGTTATAGACGTATACAATGTTCCCACCGAGAAGTATGGGCCGATACTCCAAGAATGTTGTAAAATACTACATCCGAGATGTTAGCCTGCCTTACGTTAGGAAATATAACGCTGTAGACGTATATAATGTCCCATTCGAGACGTACGGGACGACACGAACGGGATTCTGTAAAACATTACCAGCGAGGGGCTAGATGTGTTAGGTTAGGTTATGTTACGTTATAGACCTATATAATGTTCCCACCGAGAAGTATGGGCCGATACGCCAGGAATGTTGTAAAATACTGCAACCGAGATGTTAGCCTGCCTTAGGTTAGGATATATAACGCTGTAGACGTTTATAATGTCCCAACAGAGACGTACGGGACGACAGGAACGGGATTCTGTAAAACATTACCAGCGAGGGGCTAGATGGGTTAGGTTAGGTTGTGATACGTTATAAACGTATATGATGTTCCCACCGCGAAGTAGGGGCCGATATGCCAGGAATGTTGTAAAAAACTGCATCCGAGATGTTAGCCTGCCTTACGTTAGGATATATATCGCTGTAGACGTATATAACATCCCAATCGAGATGTACGGTACGACATAAACGGGATTCTATAAAACATTACCAGCGAGGGGTTGGATGTGTTAGGTTAGATTATATTACGTTATAGACGTATATTATGTTCCCACCGAGAAGTAGAGGCCGATATGCCAGGAATGTTGTAAAGTACAGCATCCGAGATGATAGCCTGCCTTAGGTTAGGATATATAACGCTATAGACGTATATAATATCCCAGCTGAGACGTACGGGACGACACAAACGGGATTCTGTAAAATATTACCAGCGAGGGGCTAGATGGGTTAGGTTAGGTTATGTTACGTTATAGACGTAATAATGTTCCCACCGAGAAGTAGGGGCCGATACGCCAGGAATGTTGTAAAAAACTGCATCCGAGATGTTAGCCTGCCTTACGTTAGGATATATATCGCTGTAGACGTATATAACATCCCAATCGAGATGTACGGTACGACATAAACGGGATTCTGTAAAACATTACCAGCGAGGGGTTAGATGTGTTAGGTAAGATTATATTACGTTATAGACGTATATTATGTTCCCACCGAGAAGTAGAGGCTGATCCTACAGGAATGTTGTAAAATACTATATCCGAGAAGTTAGCCTGCCTTAGGTTAGGATATATATCGCTGTAGACGTATATAACATCCCAACCGAGATGTACGGGACGACATAAACGGGATTCTGTAAAACATTACCAGCGAGGGGCTAGATGGGTTAGGTTATGTTATGTTACGTTATAGACGTATATAATGTTCCCACCGAGAAGTAGGGGCCGATATGCCAGGAATGTTGTAAAATACTGCATCCGAGGTGAAAGCCTGGCTTAGGTTAGGATATATAACGCTGTGGACGTATATAATATCCCAACCGAGATGCACGGGACGACACGAACGGGATTCTGTAAAACATTGCCAGCGAGGGGCTAGATGGGTTAGGTTAGGTTATGTTACGTTATAGACGTGTATAATGTACCCACCGAGAAGTAGAGCCGATACGCCAGGAATGTTGTAAAATACTGCATCCGAGATGTTAGCCTGCCTTAGGTTAGGATATATAACGCTATAGACGTATATAATATCCCAACCGAGTTGAACGGGACGACACGAACGGGATTCTGTAAAATATTACCAGCGAGGGGCTAGATGGGTTAGATTATGTTATGTTACGTTATAGACGTATATAATGTTCCCACCGAGAAGTAGGGGCCGATACTCCAAGAATGTTGTAAAATACTACATCCGAGATGTTAGCCTGCCTTACGTTAGGATATATATCGATGTAGACGTATATAACATCCCAACCGAGATGTATGGGACGACATAAACGGGATTCTGTAAAACATTACCAGCGAGGGGCTAGATGTGTTAGGTTAGATTATATTACGTTATAGAAGTATATAATGTTCCCACCGAGAAGTATGGGCCGATACGCCAGGAATGTTGTAAAATATTGCATCCGAGATGTTAGCCTGCCTTAGGTTAGGATATATATCACTGTAGACGTATATAACGTCCCAAACGAGATGTACGGGACGACACAAACGGGATTCTGTAAAACATTACCAGCGAGGGGCTAGATGGGTTAGGTTAGGTTATGTTACGTTATAGACGTGTATAATGTTCCCACCGAGAAGTAGAGCCGATACGCCAGGAATGTTGTAAAATACTGCATCCGAGATGTTAGCATGCCTTAGGTTAAGATATATAACGCTATAGACGTATATAATATCCCAACCGAGATGTACGGGACGAAACGAACGGGATTCTGTAAAACATTGCCAACGAGGGCCTAGATGGGATAGGTTAGGTTATGTTACGTTTTAGACGTATACAATGTTCCCACCGAGAAGTATGGGCCGATACTGCAAGAATGTTGTAAAATACTACATCCGAGATGTTAGCCTGCCTTACATTAGGAAATATAACGCTGTAGACGTATATAATGTCCACTTCGAGACGTACGGGACGACACGAACGGGATTCTGTAAAACATTACCAGCGAGGGGCTAGATGTGTTAGGTTAGGTTATGTCACGTTATAGACCTATATAATGTTCCCACCGAGAAGTATGGGCCGATACGCCAGGAATGTTGTAAAATACTGCAACCGAGATGTTAGCCTGCCTTAGGTTAGGATATATAACGCTGTAGACGTTTATAATGTCCCAACAGAGACGTACGGGACGACAGGAACGGGATTCTGTAAAACATTACCAGCGAGGGGCTAGATGGGTTAGGTTAGGTTATGTTACGTTATAGACGTATATGATGTTCCCACCGAGAAGTAGGGACCGATACTCCAAGAATGTTGTAAAATACTACATCCGAGATGTTAGCCTGCCTTACGTTAGGAAATATAACGCTGTAGACGTATATAATGTCCCATTCGAGACGTACGGGACGACACGAACGGGATTCTGTAAAACTTTACCAGCGAGGGGCTAGATGTGTTAGGTTAGGTTATGTTACGTTATAGACCTATATAATGTTCCCACCGAGAAGTATGGGCCGATACGCCAGGAATGTTGTAAAATACTGCAACCGAGATGTTAGCCTGCCTTAGGTTAGGATATATAACGCTGTAGACGTTTATAATGTCCCAACAGAGACGTACGGGACGACAGGAACGGGATTCTGTAAAACATCACCAGCGAGGGGCTAGATGGGCTAGGTTAGGTTGTGATACGTTATAAACGTATATGATGTTCCCACCGAGAAGTAGGGGCCGATATGCCAGGAGTGTTGTAAAAAACTGCATCCGAGATGTTAGCCTGCCTTACGTTAGGATATATATCGCTGTAGACGTATATAACATCCCAATCGAGATGTACGGCACGACATAAACGGCATTCTGTAAAACATTACCAGCGAGGGGTTAGATGTGTTAGGTTAGATTATATTACGTTATAGACGTATATTATGTTCCCACCGAGAAGTAGAGGCTGATCCTACAGGAATGTTGTAAAATACTATATCCGAGAAGTTAGCCTGCCTTAGGTTAGGATATATATCGCTGTAGACGTATATAATATCTCAACCGAGATGTACGGAACGACACGAACGGGATTCTGTAAAACATTGCCAACGAGGGGCTAGATGGGATAGGTTAGGTTATATTACGTTATAGACGTATATAATGTTCCCACCGAGAAGTAGGGGCCGATATGCCAGGAATGTTGTAAAATACTGCATCCGAGATGAAAGCCTGGCTTAGGTTAGGATATATAACGCTGTAGACGTATATAATGTCCCAACCGAGACGTACGGGACGACACGAACGGGATTCTGTAAAACATTACCAGCGAGGTGTTGGATGTGTTAGGTTAGATTATATTACGTTATAGACGTATATTATGTTCCCACCGAGAAGTAGAGGCTGATACGCCAGGAATGTTGTAAAATATTGCATCCGAGATGTTAGCCTGCCTTAGGTTAGGATATATATCGCTGTAGAGGTATATAACGTCCCAACCGAGATGTACGGGACGACATAAACGGGATTCTGTAAAACATTACCAGCGAGGGGCTAGATGTGTTAGGTTAGATTATATTACGTTATAGACGTATATAATGTTC
Organism: Xylocopa violacea; assembly: GCA_963969225.1. Lineage (NCBI taxonomy): Eukaryota > Metazoa > Arthropoda > Insecta > Hymenoptera > Apidae > Xylocopa > Xylocopa violacea. Next base: position 5,954,072 of record CAXAJV010000013.1, read on the forward strand.
CCACCGAGAAGTATGGGCCGATACGCCAGGAATGTTGTAAAATATTGCATCCGAGATGTTAGCCTGCCTTAGGTTAGGATATATATCGCTGTAGAGGTATATAACGTCCCAACCGAGATGTACGGGACGACACAAACGGGATTCTGTAAAACATTACCAGCGAGGGGCTAGATGGGTTAGGTTAGGTTATGTTACGTTATAGACGTGTATAATGTTCCCACCGAGAAGTAGAGCCGATACGCCAGGAATGTTGTAAAATACTGCATCCGAGATGTTAGCATGCCTTAGGTTAAGATATATAACGCTATAGACGTATATAATTTCCCAACCGAGATGTACGGGACGACACGAACGGGATTCTGTAAAACATTGCCAACGAGGGGCTAGATGGGATAGGTTAGGTTATGTTACGTTATAGACGTATATAATGTTCCCACCGAGAAGTATGGGCCGATACTCCAAGAATGTTGTAAAATACTACATCCGAGATGTTAGCCTGCCTTACGTTAGGAAATATAACGCTGTAGACGTACATAATGTCCCGTTCGAGACGTACGGGTCGACACGAACGGGATTCTGTAAAACATTACCAGCGAGGGGCTGGATGTGTTAGGTTAGGTTATGTTACGTTATAGACCTATATAATGTTCCCACCGAGAAGTATGGGCCGCTACGCCAGGAATGTTGTAAAATACTGCAACCGAGATGTTAGCCTGCCTTAGGTTAGGATATATAACGCTGTAGACGTTTATAATGTCCCAACAGAGACGTACGGGACGACAGGAACGGGATTCTGTAAAGCATCACCAGCGAGGGGCTAGATTGGTTAGGTTAGGTTGTGATACGTTATAAACGTATATGATGTTCCCACCGAGAAGTAGGGGCCGATATGCCAGGAATGTTGTAAAAAACTCCATCCGAGATGTTAGCCTGCCTTACGTTAGGATATATATCGCTGTAGACGTATATAACATCCCAATCGAGATGTACGGTACGACATAAACGGGATTCTGTAAAACATTACCAGCGAGGGGTTAGATGTGTTAGGTTAGATTATATTACGTTATAGACGTATATTATGTTCCCACCGAGAAGTAGAGGCTGATCCTACAGGAATGTTGTAAAATACTATATCCGAGAAGTTAGCCTGCCTTAGGTTAGGATATATATCGCTGTAGACGTATATAATATCTCAACCGAGATGTACGGAACGACACGAACGGGATTCTGTAAAACATTGCCAACGAGGGGCTAGATGGGATAGGTTAGGTTATATTACGTTATAGACGTATATAATGTTCCCACCGAGAAGTAGGGGCCGATATGCCAGGAATGTTGTAAAATACTGCATCCGAGATGAAAGCCTGGCTTAGGTTAGGATATATAACGCTGTGGACGTATATAATATCCCAACCGAGATGCACGGGACGACACGAACGGGATTCTGTAAAACATTGCCAGCGAGGGGCTAGATGGGTTAGGTTAGGTTATGTTACGTTATAGACGTGTATAATGTACCCACCGAGAAGTAGAGCCGATACGCCAGGAATGTTGTAAAATACTGCATCCGAGATGTTAGCCTGCCTTAGGTTAGGATATATAACGCTATAGACGTATATAATATCCCAACCGAGTTGAACGGGACGACACGAACGGGATTCTGTAAAATATTACCAGCGAGGGGCTGGATGGGTTAGATTAGGTTATGTTACGTTATAGACGTATATAATGTTCCCACCGAGAAGTAGGGGCCGATACTCCAAGAATGTTGTAAAATACTACATCCGACATGTTAGCCTGCCTTACGTTAGGATATATATCGCTGTAGACGTATATAACATCCCAACCGAGATGTACGGGACGACATAAACGGGATTCTGTAAAACATTACCAGCGAGGGGCTAGATGTGTTAGGTTAGATTATATTACGTTATAGACGTATATAATGTTCCCACCGAGAAGTATGGGCCGATACGCCAGGAATGTTGTAAAATATTGCATCCGAGATGTTAGCCTGCCTTAGGTTAGGATATATATCGCTGTAGACGTATATAACGTCCCAACCGAGATGTACGGGACGACACAAACGGGATTCTGTAAAACATTACCAGCGAGGGGCTAGATGGGTTAGGTTATGTTATGTTACGTTATAGACGTGTATAATGTTCCCACCGAGAAGTAGAGCCGATACGCCAGGAATGTTGTAAAATACTGCATCCGAGATGTTAGCATGCCTTAGGTTAAGATATATAACGCTATAGACGTATATAATTTCCCAACCGAGATGTACGGGACGACACGAACGGGATTCTGTAAAACATTGCCAACGAGGGGCTAGATGGGATAGGTTAGGTTATGTTACGTTATAGACGTATATAATGTTCCCACCGAGAAGTATGGGCCGATACTCCAAGAATGTTGTAAAATACTACATCCGAGATGTTAGCCTGCCTTACGTTAGGATATATATCGCTGTAGACGTATATAACATCCCAATCGAGATGTACGGTACGACATAAACGGGATTCTGTAAAACATTACCAGCGAGGGGTTGGATTTGTTAGGTTAGATGATATTACGTTATAGACGTATATTATGTTCCCACCGAGAAGTAGAGGCTGATCCTACAGGAATGTTGTAAAATACTATATCCGAGAAGTTAGCCTGCCTTAGGTTAGGATATATATCTCTGTAGACGTATATAATATCTCAACCGAGATGTACGGAACGACACGGACGGGATTCTGTAAAACTTTGCCAACGAGGGGCTAGATGGTATAGGTTAGGTTATATTACGTTATAGACGTATATAATGTTCCCACCGAGAAGTAGGGGCCGATATGCCAGGAATGTTGTAAAATTCTATATCCGAGAAGTTAGCCTGCCTTAGGTTAGGATATGTATCGCTGTGGACGTATATAATATCCCAACCGAGATGCACGGGACAACACGAACGGGATTCTGTAAAACATTGCCAGCGAGGGGCTAGATGGGTTAGGTTAGGTTATGTTACGTTATAGACGTGTATAATGTACCCACCGAGAAGTAGAGCCGATACGCCAGGAATGTTGTAAAATACTGCATCCGAGATGTTAGCCTGCCGTAGGTTAGGATATATAACGCTATAGACGTATATAATATCCCAACCGAGTTGAACGGGACGACAGGAACGGGATTCTGTAAAATATTACCAGCGAGGGGCTAGATGGGTTAGATTATGTTATGTTACGTTATAGACGTATATAATGTTCCCACCGAGAAGTAGGGGCCGATACTCCAAGAATGTTGTAAAATACTACATCCGAGATGTTAGCCTGCCTTACGTTAGGAAATATAACGCTGTAGACGTATATAATGTCCCATTCGAGACGTACGGGACGAGACGAACGGGATTCTGTAAAACTTTACCAGCGAGGGGCTAGATGTGTTAGGTTAGGATATGTTACGTTATAGACCTATATAATGTTCCCACCGAGAAGTAGGGGCCGATATGCCAGGAATGTTGTAAAATACTGCATCCGAGATGAAAGCCTGGCTTAGGTTAGGATATATACCGCTATAGACGTATATAATATCCCAACCGAGTTGAACGGGACGACACGAACGGGATTCTGTAAAATATTACCAGCGAGGGGCTAGATGGGTTAGATTAGGTTATGTTACGTTATAGACGTATATAATGTTCCCACCGAGAAGTAGCGGCCGATACTCCAAGAATGTTGTAAAATACTACATCCGACATGTTAGCCTGCCTTACGTTAGGATATATATCGCTGTAGACGTATATAACATCCCAACCGAGATGTACGGGACGACATAAACGGGATTCTGTAAAACATTACCAGCGAGGGGCTAGATGTGTTAGGTTAGATTATATTACGTTATAGAAGTATATTATGTTCCCACCGAGAAGTATGGGCCGATACGCCAGGAATGTTGTAAAATATTGCATCCGAGATGTTAGCCTGCCTTAGGTTAGGATATATATCGCTGTAGACGTATATAACGTCCCAAACGAGATGTACGGGACGACACAAACGGGATTCTGTAAAACATTACCAGCGAGGGGCTAGATGTGTTAGGTTAGGTTATGTCACGTTATAGACCTATATAATGTTCCCACCGAGAAGTATGGGCCGATACGCCAGGAATGTTGTAAAATACTGCAACCGAGATGTTAGCCTGCCTTAGGTTAGGATATATAACGCTGTAGACGTTTATAATGTCCCAACAGAGACGTACGGGACGACAGGAACGGGATTCTGTAAAACATTACCAGCGAGGGGCTAGATGGGTTAGGTTAGGTTATGTTACGTTATAGACGTATATGATGTTCCCACCGAGAAGTAGGGGCCGATACTCCAAGAATGTTGTAAAATACTACATCCGAGATGTTAGCCTGCCTTACGTTAGGAAATATAACGCTGTAGACGTATATAATGTCCCATTCTAGACGTACGGGACGACACGAACGGGATTCTGTAAAACTTTACCAGCGAGGGGCTAGATGTGTTAGGTTAGGTTATGTTACGTTATAGACCTATATAATGTTCCCACCGAGAAGTATGGGCCGATACGCCAGGAATGTTGTAAAATACGGCAACCGAGATGTTAGCCTGCCTTAGGTTAGGATATATAACGCTGTAGACGTTTATAATGTCCCAACAGAGACGTACGGGACGACAGGAACGGGATTCTGTAAAACATCACCAGCGAGGGGCTAGATGGGCTAGGTTAGGTTGTGATACGTTATAAACGTATATGATGTTCCCACCGAGAAGTAGGGGCCGATATGCCAGGAATGTTGTAAAAAACTGCATCCGAGATGTTAGCCTGCCTTACGTTAGGATATATATCGCTGTAGACGTATATAACATCCCAATCGAGATGTACGGCACGACATAAACGGCATTCTGTAAAACATTACCAGCGAGGGGTTAGATGTGTTAGGTTAGATTATATTACGTTATAGACGTATATTATGTTCCCACCGAGAAGTAGAGGCTGATCCTACAGGAATGTTGTAAAATACTATATCCGAGAAGTTAGCCTGCCTTAGGTTAGGATATATATCGCTGTAGACGTATATAATATCTCAACCGAGATGTACGGAACGACACGAACGGGATTCTGTAAAACATTGCCAACGAGGGGCTAGATGGGATAGGTTAGGTTATATTACGTTATAGACGTATATAATGTTCCCACCGAGAAGTAGGGGCCGATATGCCAGGAATGTTGTAAAATACTGCATCCGAGATGAAAGCCTGGCTTAGGTTAGGATATATAACGCTGTAGACGTATATAATGTCCCAACCGAGACGTACGGGACGACACGAACGGGATTCTGTAAAACATTACCAGCGAGGTGTTGGTTGTGTTAGGTTAGATTATATTACGTTATAGACGTATATTATGTTCCCACCGAGAAGTAGAGGCTGATCCTACAGGAATGTTGTAAAATACTATATCCGAGAAGTTAGCCTGCCTTAGGTTAGGATATATATCGCTGTAGACGTATGTAATATCTCAACCGAGATGTACGGAACGACACGAACGGGATTCTGTAAAACATTGCCAACGAGGGGCTAGATGGGATAGGTTAGGTTATATTACGTTATAGACGTATATAATGTTCCCACCGAGAAGTAGGGGCCGATATGCCAGGAATGTTGTAAAATTCTATATCCGAGAAGTTAGCCTGCCTTAGGTTAGGATATGTATCGCTGTGGACGTATATAATATCCCAACCGAGATGCACGGGACGACACGAACGGGATTCTGTAAAACATTGCCAGCGAGGGGCTAGATGGGTTAGGTTAGGTTATGTTACGTTATAGACGTGTATAATGTACCCACCGAGAAGTAGAGCCGATACGCCAGGAATGTTGTAAAATACTGCATCCGAGATGTTAGCCTGCCTTAGGTTAGGATATATAACGCTATAGACGTATATAATATCCCAACCGAGTTGAACGGGACGACACGAACGGGATTCTGTAAAATATTACCAGCGAGGGGCTAGATGGGTTAGATTAGGTTATGTTACGTTATAGACGTATATAATGTTCCCACCGAGAAGTAGGGGCCGATACTCCAAGAATGTTGTAAAATACTACATCCGACATGTTAGCCTGCCTTACGTTAGGATATATATCGCTGTAGACGTATATAACATCCCAACCGAGATGTACGGGACGACATAAACGGGATTCTGTAAAACATTACCAGCGAGGGGCTAGATGTGTTAGGTTAGATTATATTACGTTATAGACGTATATAATGTTCCCACCGAGAAGTATGGGCCGATACGCCAGGAATGTTGTAAAATATTGCATCCGAGATGTTAGCCTGCCTTAGGTTAGGATATATATCGCTGTAGACGTATATAACGTCCCAACCGAGATGTACGGGACGACACGAACGGGATTCTGTAAAACTTTACCAGCGAGGGGCTAGATGGGTTAGGTTAGGTTATGTTACGTTATAGACGTGTATAATGTTCCCACCGAGAAGTAGAGCCGATACGCCAGGAATGTTGTAAAATACTGCATCCGAGATGTTAGCATGCCTTAGGTTAAGATATATAACGCTATAGACGTATATAATTTCCCAACAGAGATGTACGGGACGACACGAACGGGATTCTGTAAAACATTGCCAACGAGGGGCTAGATGGGATAGGTTAGGTTATGTTACGTTATAGACGTATATAATGTTCCCACCGAGAAGTATGGGCCGATACTCCAAGAATGTTGTAAAATACTACATCCGAGATGTTAGCCTGCCTTACGTTAGGAAATATAACGCTGTAGACGTATATAATGTCCCATTCGAGACGTACGGGACGACACGAACGGGATTCTGTAAAACTTTACCAGCGAGGGGCTAGATGTGTTAGGTTAGGTTATGTTACGTTATAGACCTATATAATGTTTCCACCGAGAAGTATGGGCCGATACGCCAGGAATGTTGTAAAATACTGCAACCGAGATGTTACCCTGCCTTAGGTTAGGATATATAACGCTGTAGACGTTTATAATGTCCCAACAGAGACGTACGGGACGACAGGAACGGGATTCTGTAAAACATTACCAGCGAGGGGCTAGATGGGTTACGTTAGGTTATGTTACGTTATAGACGTATATGATGTTCCCACCGAGAAGTATGGGCCGATACTCCAAGAATGTTGTAAAATACTACATCCGAGATGTTAGCCTGCCTTACGTTAGGAAATATAACGCTGTAGACGTATATAATGTCCCATTCGAGACGTACGGGACGAGACGAACGGGATTCTGTAAAACTTTACCAGCGAGGGGCTAGATGTGTTAGGTTAGGATATGTTACGTTATAGACCTATATAATGTTCCCACCGAGAAGTAGGGGCCGATATGCCAGGAATGTTGTAAAATACTGCATCCGAGATGAAAGCCTGGCTTAGGTTAGGATATATACCGCTATAGACGTATATAATATCCCAACCGAGTTGAACGGGACGACACGAACGGGATTCTGTAAAATATTACCAGCGAGGGGCTAGATGTGTTAGGTTAGATTATATTACGTTATAGACGTATATAATGTTCCCACCGAGAAGTATGGGCCGATACGCCAGGAATGTTGTAAAATATTGCATCCGAGATGTTAGCCTGCCTTAGGTTAGGATATATATCGCTGTAGATGTATATAACGTCCCAACCGAGATGTACGGGACGACACAAACGGGATTCTGTAAAACATTACCAGCGAGGGGCTAGATGGGTTAGGTTAGGTTATGTTACGTTATAGACGTGTATAATGTTCCCACCGAGAAGTAGAGCCGATACGCCAGGAATGTTGTAAAATACTGCATCCGAGATGTTAGCATGCCTTAGGTTAAGATATATAACGCTATAGACGTATATAATTTCCCAACCGAGATGTACGGGACGACACGAACGGGATTCTGTAAAACATTGCCAACGAGGGGCTAGATGGGATAGGTTAGGTTATGTTACGTTATAGACGTATATAATGTTCCCACCGAGAAGTATGGGCCGATACTCCGAGAATGTTGTAAAATACTACATCCGAGATGTTAGCCTGCCTTACGTTAGGAAATATAACGCTGTAGACGTATATAATGTCTCATTCGAGACGTACGGGACGACACGAACGGGATTCTGTAAAACATTACCATCGAGGGGCTAGATGTGTTAGGTTAGGTTATGTTACGTTATAGACCTATATAATGTTCCCACCGAGAAGTATGGGCCGATACGCCAGGAATGTTGTAAAATACTGCAACCGAGATGTTAGCCTGCCTTAGGTTAGGATATATAACGCTGTAGACGTTTATAATGTCCCAACAGAGACGTACGGGACGACAGGAACGGGATTCTGTAAAACATTACCAGCGAGGGGCTAGATGGGTTAGGTTAGGTTGTGATACGTTATAAACGTATATGATGTTCCCACCGAGAAGTAGGGGCCGATATGCCAGGAATGTTGTAAAATACTGCATCCGAGATGATAGCCTGGCTTAGGTTAGGATATATATCGCTGTAGACGTATATAACATCCCAACCGAGATGTACGGGACGACACAAACGGGATTCTGTAAAACATTACCAGCGAGGGGCTAGATGGGTTAGGTTAGGTTATGTTACGGTATAGACGTGTATAATGTTCCCACCGAGAAGTAGAGCCGATACGCCAGGAATGTTGTAAAATACTGCATCCGAGATGTTAGCATGCCTTAGGTTAAGATATATAACGCTATAGACGTATATAATATCCCAACCGAGATGTACGGGACGAAACGAACGGGATTCTGTAAAACATTGCCAACGAGGGGCTAGATGGGATAGGTTAGGTTATGTTACGTTTTAGACGTATATAATGTTCCCACCGAGAAGTATGGGCCGATACTGCAAGAATGTTGTAAAATACTACATCCGAGATGTTAGCCTGCCTTACGTTAGGAAATATAACGCTGTAGACGTATATAATGTCTCATTCGAGACGTACGGGACGACACGAACGGGATTCTGTAAAACATTACCATCGAGGGGCTAGATGTGTTAGGTTAGGTTATGTTACGTTATAGACCTATATAATGTTCCCACCGAGAAGTATGGGCCGATACGCCAGGAATGTTGTAAAATACTGCAACCGAGATGTTAGCCTGCCTTAGGTTAGGATATATAACGCTGTAGACGTTTATAATGTCCCAACAGAGACGTACGGGACGACAGGAACGGGATTCTGTAAAACATTACCAGCGAGGGGCTAGATGGGTTAGGTTAGGTTGTGATACGTTATAAACGTATATGATGTTCCCACCGAGAAGTAGGGGCCGATATGCCAGGAATGTTGTAAAATACTGCATCCGAGATGATAGCCTGGCTTAGGTTAGGATATATATCGCTGTAGACGTATATAACATCCCAACCGAGATGTACGGGACGACACAAACGGGATTCTGTAAAACATTACCAGCGAGGGGCTAGATGGGTTAGGTTAGGTTATGTTACGGTATAGACGTGTATAATGTTCCCACCGAGAAGTAGAGCCGATACGCCAGGAATGTTGTAAAATACTGCATCCGAGATGTTAGCATGCCTTAGGTTAAGATATATAACGCTATAGACGTATATAATATCCCAACCGAGATGTACGGGACGAAACGAACGGGATTCTGTAAAACATTGCCAACGAGGGGCTAGATGGGATAGGTTAGGTTATGTTACGTTTTAGACGTATATAATGTTCCCACCGAGAAGTATGGGCCGATACTGCAAGAATGTTGTAAAATACTAAATCCGAGATGTTAGCCTGCCTTACGTTAGGAAATATAACGCTGTAGACGTATATAATGTCCCATTCGAGACGTACGGGACGACACGAACGGGATTCTGTAAAACTTTACCAGCGAGGGGCTAGATGTGTTAGGTTAGGTTATGTTACGTTATAGACCTATATAATGTTTCCACCGAGAAGTATGGGCCGATACGCCAGGAATGTTGTAAAATACTGCAACCGAGATGTTACCCTGCCTTAGGTTAGGATATATAACGCTGTAGACGTTTATAATGTCCCAACAGAGACGTACGGGACGACAGGAACGGGATTCTGTAAAACATTACCAGCGAGGGGCTAGATGGGTTACGTTAGGTTATGTTACGTTATAGACGTATATGATGTTCCCACCGAGAAGTATGGGCCGATACTCCAAGAATGTTGTAAAATACTACATCCGAGATGTTAGCCTGCCTTACGTTAGGAAATATAACGCTGTAGACGTATATAATGTCCCATTCGAGACGTACGGGACGAGACGAACGGGATTCTGTAAAACTTTACCAGCGATGGGCTAGATGTGTTAGGTTAGGATATGTTACGTTATAGACCTATATAATGTTCCCACCGAGAAGTAGGGGCCGATATGCCAGGAATGTTGTAAAATACTGCATCCGAGATGAAAGCCTGGCTTAGGTTAGGATATATACCGCTATAGACGTATATAATATCCCAACCGAGTTGAACGGGACGACACGAACGGGATTCTGTAAAATATTACCAGCGAGGGGCTAGATGGGTTAGATTAGGTTATGTTACGTTATAGACGTATATAATGTTCCCACCGAGAAGTAGCGGCCGATACTCCAAGAATGTTGTAAAATACTACATCCGACATGTTAGCCTGCCTTACGTTAGGATATATATCGCTGTAGACGTATATAACATCCCAACCGAGATGTACGGGACGACATAAACGGGATTCTGTAAAACATTACCAGCGAGGGGCTAGATGTGTTAGGTTAGATTATATTACGTTATAGACGTATATAATGTTCCCACCGAGAAGTATGGGCCGATACGCCAGGAATGTTGTAAAATATTGCATCCGAGATGTTAGCCTGCCTTAGGTTAGGATATATATCGCTGTAGATGTATATAACGTCCCAACCGAGATGTACGGGACGACACAAACGGGATTCTGTAAAACATTACCAGCGAGGGGCTAGATGGGTTAGGTTAGGTTATGTTACGTTATAGACGTGTATAATGTTCCCACCGAGAAGTAGAGCCGATACGCCAGGAATGTTGTAAAATACTGCATCCGAGATGTTAGCATGCCTTAGGTTAAGATATATAACGCTATAGACGTATATAATTTCCCAACCGAGATGTACGGGACGACACGAACGGGATTCTGTAAAACATTGCCAACGAGGGGCTAGATGGGATAGGTTAGGTTATGTTACGTTATAGACGTATATAATGTTCCCACCGAGAAGTATGGGCCGATACTCCGAGAATGTTGTAAAATACTACATCCGAGATGTTAGCCTGCCTTACGTTAGGAAATATAACGCTGTAGACGTATATAATGTCTCATTCGAGACGTACGGGACGACACGAACGGGATTCTGTAAAACATTACCATCGAGGGGCTAGATGTGTTAGGTTAGGTTATGTTACGTTATAGACCTATATAATGTTCCCACCGAGAAGTATGGGCCGATACGCCAGGAATGTTGTAAAATACTGCAACCGAGATGTTAGCCTGCCTTAGGTTAGGATATATAACGCTGTAGACGTTTATAATGTCCCAACAGAGACGTACGGGACGACAGGAACGGGATTCTGTAAAACATTACCAGCGAGGGGCTAGATGGGTTAGGTTAGGTTGTGATACGTTATAAACGTATATGATGTTCCCACCGAGAAGTAGGGGCCGATATGCCAGGAATGTTGTAAAATACTGCATCCGAGATGATAGCCTGGCTTAGGTTAGGATATATATCGCTGTAGACGTATATAACATCCCAACCGAGATGTACGGGACGACACAAACGGGATTCTGTAAAACATTACCAGCGAGGGGCTAGATGGGTTAGGTTAGGTTATGTTACGGTATAGACGTGTATAATGTTCCCACCGAGAAGTAGAGCCGATACGCCAGGAATGTTGTAAAATACTGCATCCGAGATGTTAGCATGCCTTAGGTTAAGATATATAACGCTATAGACGTATATAATATCCCAACCGAGATGTACGGGACGAAACGAACGGGATTCTGTAAAACATTGCCAACGAGGGGCTAGATGGGATAGGTTAGGTTATGTTACGTTTTAGACGTATATAATGTTCCCACCGAGAAGTATGGGCCGATACTGCAAGAATGTTGTAAAATACTACATCCGAGATGTTAGCCTGCCTTACGTTAGGAAATATAACGCTGTAGACGTATATAATGTCTCATTCGAGACGTACGGGACGACACGAACGGGATTCTGTAAAACATTACCATCGAGGGGCTAGATGTGTTAGGTTAGGTTATGTTACGTTATAGACCTATATAATGTTCCCACCGAGAAGTATGGGCCGATACGCCAGGAATGTTGTAAAATACTGCAACCGAGATGTTAGCCTGCCTTAGGTTAGGATATATAACGCTGTAGACGTTTATAATGTCCCAACAGAGACGTACGGGACGACAGGAACGGGATTCTGTAAAACATTACCAGCGAGGGGCTAGATGGGTTAGGTTAGGTTGTGATACGTTATAAACGTATATGATGTTCCCACCGAGAAGTAGGGGCCGATATGCCAGGAATGTTGTAAAATACTGCATCCGAGATGATAGCCTGGCTTAGGTTAGGATATATATCGCTGTAGACGTATATAACATCCCAACCGAGATGTACGGGACGACACAAACGGGATTCTGTAAAACATTACCAGCGAGGGGCTAGATGGGTTAGGTTAGGTTATGTTACGGTATAGACGTGTATAATGTTCCCACCGAGAAGTAGAGCCGATACGCCAGGAATGTTGTAAAATACTGCATCCGAGATGTTAGCATGCCTTAGGTTAAGATATATAACGCTATAGACGTATATAATATCCCAACCGAGATGTACGGGACGAAACGAACGGGATTCTGTAAAACATTGCCAACGAGGGGCTAGATGGGATAGGTTAGGTTATGTTACGTTTTAGACGTATATAATGTTCCCACCGAGAAGTATGGGCCGATACTGCAAGAATGTTGTAAAATACTACATCCGAGATGTTAGCCTGCCTTACGTTAGGAAATATAACGCTGTAGACGTATATAATGTCCACTTCGAGACGTACGGGACGACACGAACGAGATTCTGCAAAACATTACCAGCGAGGGGCTAGATGTGTTAGGTTAGGTTATGTTACGTTATAGACCTATATAATGTTCCCACCGAGAAGTATGGGCCGACACGGCAGGAATGTTGTAAAATACTACATCCGAGATGATAGCCTGCCTTAGGTTAGGATATATAACGCTATAGACGTATATAATATACCAACCGAGATGTACGGGACGTCACGAACGGGATTCTGTAAAACATTACCAGCGAGTGGCTAGATGTGTTAGGTTAGGTTATATTACGTTACAGACGAATATAATGTTCCCACCGAGAAGTAGAGGCCGATACGCCAGGAATGTTGTAAAATACTACATCCGAGATGTTAGCCTGCCTTAGGTTAGGATATATAACGCTATAGACGTATATAATATCCCAACCGAGATGTACGGGACGTCACGAACGGTATTCTGTAAAACATTACCATCCAGGTTCTAGATGTGTTAGGTTAGGTTATATTACGTCATAGACGAATATAATGTTCCCACCGAGAAGTAGAGGACGATACGCCAGGCATGATGTAAAATACTACCTCCGAGATGTTAGTCTGCCTTAGGTTAGGATATATAACGCTATAGTCGTATATAATGTCCCAACCGAGATATACGGGACGACACGAACGTGATTCTGTAAAACATTACCAGCGAGGGGCTAGATGGGTTAGGTTAGGTTGTGATACGTTATAGACGTATATAATGTTCCCTCCGAGAAGTAGGGGCCGATATGCCAGGAATGTTGTAAAATACTGCATCCGAGATGTTAGCCTGCCTTAGGTTAGGATATATAACGCTATAGACGTATATAATATCCCAACCGAGATGTACGGGACGTCACGAACGGTATTCTGTAAAACATTACCAGCGAGGTTCTAGATGTGTTAGGTTAGGTTATATTACGTTATAGACGAATATAATGTTCCCTCCGAGAAGTAGGGGCCGATATGCCAGGAATGTTGTAAAATACTGCATCCGAGATGTTAGCCTGCCTTAGGTTAGGATATATAACGCTATAGACGTATATAATATCCCAACCGAGATGTACGGGACGTCACGAACGGTATTCTGTAAGACATTACCAGCGAGGTTCTAGATGTGTTAGGTTAGGTTATATTACCTTACAGACGAATATAATGTTCCCACCGAGAAGTAGAGGCCGATACGCCAGGAATGTTGTAAAATACTACATCCGAGATGATAGCCTGCCTTAGGTTAGGATATATAACGCTATAGACGTATATAATATCCCAACCGAGATGTACGGGACGTCACGAACGGTATTCTGTAAGACATTACCAGCGAGGTTCTAGATGTGTTAGGTTAGGTTATATTACCTTACAGACGAATATAATGTTCCCACCGAGAAGTAGAGGCCGATACGCCAGGAATGTTGTAAAATACTGCATCCGAGATGTTAGCCTGCCTTAGGTTAGGATATATAACGCTATAGACGTATATAATATCCCAACCGAGATGTACGGGACGTCACGAACGGTATTCTGTAAAACATTACCAGCGAGGGGCTAGATGGGTTAGGTTAGGTTGTGATACGTTATAAACGTATATGATGTTCCCACCGAGAAGTAGGGCCGATATGCCAGGAATGTTGTAAAAAACTGCATCCGAGATGTTAGCCTGCCTTACGTTAGGATATATATCGCTGTAGACGTATATAACATCCCAATCGAGATGTACGGTGCGACATAAACGGGATTCTGAAAAACATTACCAGCGAGGGGTTGGATGTGTTAGGTTAGATTATATTACGTTATAGACGTATATTATGTTCCCACCGAGAAGTAGAGGCCGATATGCCAGGAATGTTGTAAAGTACAGCATCCGAGATGATAGCCTGCCTTAGGTTAGGATATATAACGCTATAGACGTATATAATGTCCCAACCGAGATATACGGGACGACACGAACGTGATTCTGTAAAACATTACCAGCGAGGGGCTAGATGTGTTAGGTTAGGTTGTGATACGTTATAGACGTATATAATGTTCCCACCGAGAAGTAGGGCCCGATATGCCAGGAATGTTGTAAAATACTGCATCCGAGATGATAGCCTGCCTTAGGTTAGGATATATAACGCTATAGACGTATATAATATCGCAACTGGGACGTACGGGACGACACAAACGGGGTTCTGTAAAATATTACCAGCGAGGGGCTAGATGGGTTAGGTTAGGTTGTGATACGTTATAGACGTATATAATGTTCCCTCCGAGAAGTAGGGGCCGATATGCCAGGAATGTTGTAAAATACTGCATCCGAGATGTTAGCCTGCCTTAGGTTAGGATATATAACGCTATAGACGTATATAATATCCCAACCGAGATGTACGGGACGTCACGAACGGTATTCTGTAAAACATTACCAGCGAGGTTCTAGATGTGTTAGGTTAGGTTATATTACGTTATAGACGAATATAATGTTCCCACCGAGAAGTAGGAGCCGATACGCCAGGAATGTTGTAAAATACTACATCCGAGATGATAGCCTGCCTTAGGTTAGGATATATAACGCTATAGACGTATATAATATCCCAACCGAGATGTACGGGACGTCACGAACGGTATTCTGTAAGACATTACCAGCGAGGTTCTAGATGTGTTAGGTTAGGTTATATTACCTTACAGACGAATATAATGTTCCCACCGAGAAGTAGAGGCCGATACGCCAGGAATGTTGTAAAATACTGCATCCGAGATGTTAGCCTGCCTTAGGTTAGGATATATAACGCTATAGACGTATATAATATCCCAACCGAGATGTACGGGACGTCACGAACGGTATTCTGTAAAACATTACCAGCGAGGGGATTGATGTGTTAGGTTAGGTTATATAACGTTACAAACGAATATAATGTTCCCACCGAGAAGTAGAGGCCGATACGCCAGGCATGATGTAAAATACTACATCCGAGATGATAGCCTGCCTTAGGTTAGGATATATAACGCTATAGACGTATATAATATCCCAACCGAGACTTACGGGACGATACGAACGGGATTCTGTAAAACATTACCAGCGAGGGGCTAGATGTGTTACGTTAGGTTATATTACGTTATAGACCTATATAATGTTCCCACCGAGATGTAGGGGCCGACACGGCAGGAATGTTGTAAAATACTACATCCGAGATGATAGCCTGCCTTAGGTTAGGATATATAACGCTATAGACGTATATAATATACCAACCGAGATGTACGGGACGTCACGAACGGGATTCTGTAAAACATTACCAGCGAGTGGCTAGATGTGTTAGGTTAGGTTATATTACGTTACAGACGAATATAATGTTCCCACCGAGAAGTAGAGGCCGATACGCCAGGAATGTTGTAAAATACTACATCCGAGATGTTAGCCTGCCTTAGGTTAGGATATATAACGCTATAGACGTATATAATATCCCAACCGAGATGTACGGGACGTCACGAATGGTATTCTGTAAAACATTACCATCCAGGTTCTAGATGTGTTAGGTTAGGTTATATTACGTCATAGACGAATATAATGTTCCCACCGAGAAGTAGAGGACGATACGCCAGGCATGATGTAAAATACTACATCCGAGATGTTAGTCTGCCTTAGGTTAGTATATATAACGCTATAGTCGTATATAATGTCCCAACCGAGATATACGGGACGACACGAACGTGATTCTGTAAAACATTACCAGCGAGGGGCTAGATGGGTTAGGTTAGGTTGTGATACGTTATAGACGTATATAATGTTCCCTCCGAGAAGTAGGGGCCGATTTGCCAGGAATGTTGTAAAATACTGCATCCGAGATGTTAGCCTGCCTTAGGTTAGGATATATAACGCTATAGACGTATATAATATCCCAACCGAGATGTACGGGACGTCACGAACGGTAGTCTGTAAAACATTACCAGCGAGGTTCTAGATGTGTTAGGTTAGGTTATATTACGTTATAGACGAATATAATGTTCCCTCCGAGAAGTAGGGGCCGATATGCCAGGAATGTTGTAAAATACTGCATCCGAGATGTTAGCCTGCCTTAGGTTAGGATATATAACGCTATAGACGTATATAATATCCCAACCGAGATGTACGGGACGTCACGAACGGTATTCTGTAAGACATTACCAGCGAGGTTCTAGATGTGTTAGGTTAGGTTATATTACCTTACAGACGAATATAATGTTCCCACCGAGAAGTAGAGGCCGATACGCCAGGAATGTTGTAAAATACTACATCCGAGATGTTAGCCTGCCTTAGGTTAGGATATATAACGCTATAGACGTATATAATATCCCAACCGAGATGTACGGAACGACACGAACGGGATTCTGTAAAACTTTGCGAACGAGGGGCTAGATGGGTTAGGTTAGGTTATGTTACGTTATAGACGTGTATAATGTTCCCACCGAGAAGTAGAACCGATACGCCAGGAATGTTGTAAAATACTGCAACCGAGATGTTAGCCTGCCTTAGGTTAGGATATATAACGCTATAGACGTATATAATATCCCAACCGAGATGTACGGGACGTCACGAACGGTATTCTGTAAAACATTACCAGCGAGGGGATTGATGTGTTAGGTTAGGTTATATAACGTTACAAACGAATATAATGTTCCCACCGAGAAGTAGAGGCCGATACGCCAGGCATGATGTAAAATACTACATCCGAGATGATAGCCTGCCTTAGGTTAGGATATATAACGCTATAGACGTATATAATATCCCAACCGAGACTTACGGGACGATACGAACGGGATTCTGTAAAACATTACCAGCGAGGGGCTAGATGTGTTACGTTAGGTTATATTACGTTATAGACCTATATAATGTTCCCACCGAGATGTAGGGGCCGACACGGCAGGAATGTTGTAAAATACTACATCCGAGATGATAGCCTGCCTTAGGTTAGGATATATAACGCTATAGACGTATATAATATACCAACCGAGATGTACGGGACGTCACGAACGGGATTCTGTAAAACATTACCAGCGAGTGGCTAGATGTGTTAGGTTAGGTTATATTACGTTACAGACGAATATAATGTTCCCACCGAGAAGTAGAGGCCGATACGCCAGGAATGTTGTAAAATACTACATCCGAGATGTTAGCCTGCCTTAGGTTAGGATATATAACGCTATAGACGTATATAATATCCCAACCGAGATGTACGGGACGTCACGAATGGTATTCTGTAAAACATTACCATCCAGGTTCTAGATGTGTTAGGTTAGGTTATATTACGTCATAGACGAATATAATGTTCCCACCGAGAAGTAGAGGACGATACGCCAGGCATGATGTAAAATACTACATCCGAGATGTTAGTCTGCCTTAGGTTAGTATATATAACGCTATAGTCGTATATAATGTCCCAACCGAGATATACGGGACGACACGAACGTGATTCTGTAAAACATTACCAGCGAGGGGCTAGATGGGTTAGGTTAGGTTGTGATACGTTATAGACGTATATAATGTTCCCTCCGAGAAGTAGGGGCCGATTTGCCAGGAATGTTGTAAAATACTGCATCCGAGATGTTAGCCTGCCTTAGGTTAGGATATATAACGCTATAGACGTATATAATATCCCAACCGAGATGTACGGGACGTCACGAACGGTAGTCTGTAAAACATTACCAGCGAGGTTCTAGATGTGTTAGGTTAGGTTATACTACGTTATAGACGAATATAATGTTCCCTCCGAGAAGTAGGGGCCGATATGCCAGGAATGTTGTAAAATACTGCATCCGAGATGTTAGCCTGCCTTAGGTTAGGATATATAACGCTATAGACGTATATAATATCCCAACCGAGATGTACGGGACGTCACGAACGGTATTCTGTAAGACATTACCAGCGAGGTTCTAGATGTGTTAGGTTAGGTTATATTACCTTACAGACGAATATAATGTTCCCACCGAGAAGTAGAGGCCGATACGCCAGGAATGTTGTAAAATACTACATCCGAGATGTTAGCCTGCCTTAGGTTAGGATATATAACGCTATAGACGTATATAATATCCCAACCGAGATGTACGGGACGTCACGAACGGGATTCTGTAAGACATTACCAGCGAGGGGCTAGATGGGTTAGGTTAGGTTGTGATACGTTATAAACGTATATGATGTTCCCACCGAGAATTAGGGGCCGATATGCCAGGAATGTTGTAAAAAACTGCATCCGAGATGTTAGCCTGCCTTACGTTAGGATATATATCGCTGTAGACGTATATAACATCCCAATCGAGATGTACGGTGCGACATAAACGGGATTCTGTAAAACATTACCAGCGAGGGGTTGGATGTGTTAGGTTAGATTATATTACGTTATAGACGTATATTATGTTCCCACCGAGAAGTAGAGGCCGATATGCCAGGAATGTTGTAAAGTACAGCATCCGAGATGATAGCCTGCCTTAGGTTAGGATATATAACGCTATAGACGTATATAATATTCCAGCTGAGACGTACGGGACGACACAAACGGGATTCTGTAAAATATTACCAGCGAGGGGCTAGATGGGTTAGGTTAGGTTATGTTACGTTATAGACGTAATAATGTTCCCACCGAGAAGTAGATGCCGATACGCCAGGAATGTTGTAAAATACTACATCCGAGATGTCATCCTGCCTCACGTTAGGATATATATCGCTGTAGACGTATATAATATCCCAATCGAGATGTACGGGACGACAGGAACCGGATTCTGTAAAACATTACCAGCGAGGTTCTAGATGTGTTAGGTTAGGCTATATTACGTCATAGACGAATATAATGTTCCCACCGAGAAGTAGAGGCCGATACGCCAGGCATGATGTAAAATACTACATCCGAGATGTTAGTCTGCCTTAGGTTAGGATATATAACGCTATAGTCGTATATAATGTCCCAACCGAGACGTACGGGACGACACGAACGTGATTCTGTAAAACATTACCTGCGAGTGGCTAGATGTGCTAGGTTAGGTTATATTAAGTTATAAACCTATATAATGTTCCCACCGAGAAGTAGGGGCCGATACGCCAGGAATATTGTAAAATACTACATCCGAGATGATAGCCTGCCTTAGGTTAGGATATATAACGCTGTAGACGTATATAATGTCCCAACCGAGACGTACGGGACGACACGGACGGGATTCTGTAAAATATTACCAGCGAGGGGCTAGATGGGTTAGGTTAGGTTATGTTACGTTACAGACGTATATAATGTTCCCACCGAGAAGTAGGGGCCGATACTCCAAGAATGTTGTAAAATACTACATCCGAGATGTTAGCCTGCCTTACGTTAGGATATATATCGCTGTAGACGTATATAACATCCCAACCGAGATGTACGGGACGACAGGAACAGGATTCTGTAAAACATTACCAGCGAGGGGCTAGATGGGTTAGGTTAGGTTATGTTACGGTATAGACGTGTATAATGTTCCCACCGAGAAGTAGAGCCGATACGCCAGGAATGTTGTAAAATACTGCATCCGAGATGTTAGCATGCCTTAGGTTAAGATATATAACGCTATAGACGTATATAATATCCCAACCGAGATGTACGGGACGAAACGAACGGGATTCTGTAAAACATTGCCAACGAGGGGCTAGATGGGATAGGTTAGGTTATGTTACGTTTTAGACGTATATAATGTTCCCACCGAGAAGTATGGGCCGATACTGCAAGAATGTTGTAAAATACTACATCCGAGATGTTAGCCTGCCTTACGTTAGGAAATATAACGCTGTAGACGTATATAATGTCTCATTCGAGACGTACGGGACGACACGAACGGGATTCTGTAAAACATTACCATCGAGGGGCTAGATGTGTTAGGTTAGGTTATGATACGTTATAGACCTATATAATGTTCCCACCGAGAAGTATGGGCCGATACGCCAGGAATGTTGTAAAATACTGCAACCGAGATGTTAGCCTGCCTTAGGTTAGGATATATAACGCTGTAGACGTTTATAATGTCCCAACAGAGACGTACGGGACGACAGGAACGGGATTCTGTAAAACATTACCAGCGAGGGGCTAGATGGGTTAGGTTAGGTTGTGATACGTTATAAACGTATATGATGTTCCCACCGAGAAGTAGGGGCCGATATGCCAGGAATGTTGTAAAATACTGCATCCGAGATGATAGCCTGGCTTAGGTTAGGATATATATCGCTGTAGACGTATATAACATCCCAACCGAGATGTACGGGACGACACAAACGGGATTCTGTAAAACATTACCAGCGAGGGGCTAGATGGGTTAGGTTAGGTTATGTTACGGTATAGACGTGTATAATGTTCCCACCGAGAAGTAGAGCCGATACGCCAGGAATGTTGTAAAATACTGCATCCGAGATGTTAGCATGCCTTAGGTTAAGATATATAACGCTATAGACGTATATAATATCCCAACCGAGATGTACGGGACGAAACGAACGGGATTCTGTAAAACATTGCCAACGAGGGGCTAGATGGGATAGGTTAGGTTATGTTACGTTTTAGACGTATATAATGTTCCCACCGAGAAGTATGGGCCGATACTGCAAGAATGTTGTAAAATACTACATCCGAGATGTTAGCCTGCCTTACGTTAGGAAATATAACGCTGTAGACGTATATAATGTCCACTTCGAGACGTACGGGACGACACGAACGAGATTCTGCAAAACATTACCAGCGAGGGGCTAGATGTGTTAGGTTAGGTTATGTTACGTTATAGACCTATATAATGTTCCCACCGAGAAGTATGGGCCGACACGGCAGGAATGTTGTAAAATACTACATCCGAGATGATAGCCTGCCTTAGGTTAGGATATATAACGCTATAGACGTATATAATATACCAACCGAGATGTACGGGACGTCACGAACGGGATTCTGTAAAACATTACCAGCGAGTGGCTAGATGTGTTAGGTTAGGTTATATTACGTTACAGACGAATATAATGTTCCCACCGAGAAGTAGAGGCCGATACGCCAGGAATGTTGTAAAATACTACATCCGAGATGTTAGCCTGCCTTAGGTTAGGATATATAACGCTATAGACGTATATAATATCCCAACCGAGATGTACGGGACGTCACGAACGGTATTCTGTAAAACATTACCATCCAGGTTCTAGATGTGTTAGGTTAGGTTATATTACGTCATAGACGAATATAATGTTCCCACCGAGAAGTAGAGGACGATACGCCAGGCATGATGTAAAATACTACCTCCGAGATGTGAGTCTGCCTTAGGTTAGGATATATAACGCTATAGTCGTATATAATGTCCCAACCGAGATATACGGGACGACACGAACGTGATTCTGTAAAACATTACCAGCGAGGGGCTAGATGGGTTAGGTTAGGTTGTGATACGTTATAGACGTATATAATGTTCCCTCCGAGAAGTAGGGGCCGATATGCCAGGAATGTTGTAAAATACTGCATCCGAGATGTTAGCCTGCCTTAGGTTAGGATATATAACGCTATAGACGTATATAATATCCCAACCGAGATGTACGGGACGTCACGAACGGTATTCTGTAAAACATTACCAGCGAGGTTCTAGATGTGTTAGGTTAGGTTATATTACGTTATAGACGAATATAATGTTCCCTCCGAGAAGTAGGGGCCGATATGCCAGGAATGTTGTAAAATACTGCATCCGAGATGTTAGCCTGCCTTAGGTTAGGATATATAACGCTATAGACGTATATAATATCCCAACCGAGATGTACGGGACGTCACGAACGGTATTCTGTAAGACATTACCAGCGAGGTTCTAGATGTGTTAGGTTAGGTTATATTACCTTACAGACGAATATAATGTTCCCACCGAGAAGTAGAGGCCGATACGCCAGGAATGTTGTAAAATACTACATCCGAGATGATAGCCTGCCTTAGGTTAGGATATATAACGCTATAGACGTATATAATATCCCAACCGAGATGTACGGGACGTCACGAACGGTATTCTGTAAGACATTACCAGCGAGGTTCTAGATGTGTTAGGTTAGGTTATATTACCTTACAGACGAATATAATGTTCCCACCGAGAAGTAGAGGCCGATACGCCAGGAATGTTGTAAAATACTGCATCCGAGATGTTAGCCTGCCTTAGGTTAGGATATATAACGCTATAGACGTATATAATATCCCAACCGAGATGTACGGGACGTCACGAACGGTATTCTGTAAAACATTACCAGCGAGGGGCTAGATGGGTTAGGTTAGGTTGTGATACGTTATAAACGTATATGATGTTCCCACCGAGAAGTAGGGCCGATATGCCAGGAATGTTGTAAAAAACTGCATCCGAGATGTTAGCCTGCCTTACGTTAGGATATATATCGCTGTAGACGTATATAACATCCCAATCGAGATGTACGGTGCGACATAAACGGGATTCTGAAAAACATTACCAGCGAGGGGTTGGATGTGTTAGGTTAGATTATATTACGTTATAGACGTATATTATGTTCCCACCGAGAAGTAGAGGCCGATATGCCAGGAATGTTGTAAAGTACAGCATCCGAGATGATAGCCTGCCTTAGGTTAGGATATATAACGCTATAGACGTATATAATGTCCCAACCGAGATATACGGGACGACACGAACGTGATTCTGTAAAACATTACCAGCGAGGGGCTAGATGTGTTAGGTTAGGTTGTGATACGTTATAGACGTATATAATGTTCCCACCGAGAAGTAGGGCCCGATATGCCAGGAATGTTGTAAAATACTGCATCCGAGATGATAGCCTGCCTTAGGTTAGGATATATAACGCTATAGACGTATATAATATCCCAACTGGGACGTACGGGACGACACAAACGGGGTTCTGTAAAATATTACCAGCGAGGGGCTAGATGGGTTAGGTTAGGTTGTGATACGTTATAGACGTATATAATGTTCCCTCCGAGAAGTAGGGGCCGATATGCCAGGAATGTTGTAAAATACTGCATCCGAGATGTTAGCCTGCCTTAGGTTAGGATATATAACGCTATAGACGTATATAATATCCCAACCGAGATGTACGGGACGTCACGAACGGTATTCTGTAAAACATTACCAGCGAGGTTCTAGATGTGTTAGGTTAGGTTATATTACGTTATAGACGAATATAATGTTCCCACCGAGAAGTAGGGGCCGATACGCCAGGAATGTTGTAAAATACTACATCCGAGATGATAGCCTGCCTTAGGTTAGGATATATAACGCTATAGACGTATATAATATCCCAACCGAGATGTACGGGACGTCACGAACGGTATTCTGTAAGACATTACCAGCGAGGTTCTAGATGTGTTAGGTTAGGTTATATTACCTTACAGACGAATATAATGTTCCCACCGAGAAGTAGAGGCCGATACGCCAGGAATGTTGTAAAATACTGCATCCGAGATGTTAGCCTGCCTTAGGTTAGGATATATAACGCTATAGACGTATATAATATCCCAACCGAGATGTACGGGACGTCACGAACGGTATTCTGTAAAACATTACCAGCGAGGGGATTGATGTGTTAGGTTAGGTTATATAACGTTACAAACGAATATAATGTTCCCACCGAGAAGTAGAGGCCGATACGCCAGGCATGATGTAAAATACTACATCCGAGATGATAGCCTGCCTTAGGTTAGGATATATAACGCTATAGACGTATATAATATCCCAACCGAGACTTACGGGACGATACGAACGGGATTCTGTAAAACATTACCAGCGAGGGGCTAGATGTGTTACGTTAGGTTATATTACGTTATAGACCTACATAATGTTCCCACCGAGATGTAGGGGCCGACACGGCAGGAATGTTGTAAAATACTACATCCGAGATGATAGCCTGCCTTAGGTTAGGATATATAACGCTATAGACGTATATAATATACCAACCGAGATGTACGGGACGTCACGAACGGGATTCTGTAAAACATTACCAGCGAGTGGCTAGATGTGTTAGGTTAGGTTATATTACGTTACAGACGAATATAATGTTCCCACCGAGAAGTAGAGGCCGATACGCCAGGAATGTTGTAAAATACTACATCCGAGATGTTAGCCTGCCTTAGGTTAGGATATATAACGCTATAGACGTATATAATATCCCAACCGAGATGTACGGGACGTCACGAATGGTATTCTGTAAAACATTACCATCCAGGTTCTAGATGTGTTAGGTTAGGTTATATTACGTCATAGACGAATATAATGTTCCCACCGAGAAGTAGAGGACGATACGCCAGGCATGATGTAAAATACTACATCCGAGATGTTAGTCTGCCTTAGGTTAGTATATATAACGCTATAGTCGTATATAATGTCCCAACCGAGATATACGGGACGACACGAACGTGATTCTGTAAAACATTACCAGCGAGGGGCTAGATGGGTTAGGTTAGGTTGTGATACGTTATAGACGTATATAATGTTCCCTCCGAGAAGTAGGGGCCGATTTGCCAGGAATGTTGTAAAATACTGCATCCGAGATGTTAGCCTGCCTTAGGTTAGGATATATAACGCTATAGACGTATATAATATCCCAACCGAGATGTACGGGACGTCACGAACGGTAGTCTGTAAAACATTACCAGCGAGGTTCTAGATGTGTTAGGTTAGGTTATATTACGTTATAGACGAATATAATGTTCCCTCCGAGAAGTAGGGGCCGATATGCCAGGAATGTTGTAAAATACTGCATCCGAGATGTTAGCCTGCCTTAGGTTAGGATATATAACGCTATAGACGTATATAATATCCCAACCGAGATGTACGGGACGTCACGAACGGTATTCTGTAAGACATTACCAGCGAGGTTCTAGATGTGTTAGGTTAGGTTATATTACCTTACAGACGAATATAATGTTCCCACCGAGAAGTAGAGGCCGATACGCCAGGAATGTTGTAAAATACTACATCCGAGATGTTAGCCTGCCTTAGGTTAGGATATATAACGCTATAGACGTATATAATATCCCAACCGAGATGTACGGAACGACACGAACGGGATTCTGTAAAACTTTGCGAACGAGGGGCTAGATGGGTTAGGTTAGGTTATGTTACGTTATAGACGTGTATAATGTTCCCACCGAGAAGTAGAACCGATACGCCAGGAATGTTGTAAAATACTGCAACCGAGATGTTAGCCTGCCTTAGGTTAGGATATATAACGCTATAGACGTATATAATATCCCAACCGAGATGTACGGGACGTCACGAACGGTATTCTGTAAAACATTACCAGCGAGGGGATTGATGTGTTAGGTTAGGTTATATAACGTTACAAACGAATATAATGTTCCCACCGAGAAGTAGAGGCCGATACGCCAGGCATGATGTAAAATACTACATCCGAGATGATAGCCTGCCTTAGGTTAGGATATATAACGCTATAGACGTATATAATATCCCAACCGAGACTTACGGGACGATACGAACGGGATTCTGTAAAACATTACCAGCGAGGGGCTAGATGTGTTACGTTAGGTTATATTACGTTATAGACCTATATAATGTTCCCACCGAGATGTAGGGGCCGACACGGCAGGAATGTTGTAAAATACTACATCCGAGATGATAGCCTGCCTTAGGTTAGGATATATAACGCTATAGACGTATATAATATACCAACCGAGATGTACGGGACGTCACGAACGGGATTCTGTAAAACATTACCAGCGAGTGGCTAGATGTGTTAGGTTAGGTTATATTACGTTACAGACGAATATAATGTTCCCACCGAGAAGTAGAGGCCGATACGCCAGGAATGTTGTAAAATACTACATCCGAGATGTTAGCCTGCCTTAGGTTAGGATATATAACGCTATAGACGTATATAATATCCCAACCGAGATGTACGGGACGTCACGAATGGTATTCTGTAAAACATTACCATCCAGGTTCTAGATGTGTTAGGTTAGGTTATATTACGTCATAGACGAATATAATGTTCCCACCGAGAAGTAGAGGACGATACGCCAGGCATGATGTAAAATACTACATCCGAGATGTTAGTCTGCCTTAGGTTAGTATATATAACGCTATAGTCGTATATAATGTCCCAACCGAGATATACGGGACGACACGAACGTGATTCTGTAAAACATTACCAGCGAGGGGCTAGATGGGTTAGGTTAGGTTGTGATACGTTATAGACGTATATAATGTTCCCTCCGAGAAGTAGGGGCCGATTTGCCAGGAATGTTGTAAAATACTGCATCCGAGATGTTAGCCTGCCTTAGGTTAGGATATATAACGCTATAGACGTATATAATATCCCAACCGAGATGTACGGGACGTCACGAACGGTAGTCTGTAAAACATTACCAGCGAGGTTCTAGATGTGTTAGGTTAGGTTATATTACGTTATAGACGAATATAATGTTCCCTCCGAGAAGTAGGGGCCGATATGCCAGGAATGTTGTAAAATACTGCATCCGAGATGTTAGCCTGCCTTAGGTTAGGATATATAACGCTATAGACGTATATAATATCCCAACCGAGATGTACGGGACGTCACGAACGGTATTCTGTAAGACATTACCAGCGAGGTTCTAGATGTGTTAGGTTAGGTTATATTACCTTACAGACGAATATAATGTTCCCACCGAGAAGTAGAGGCCGATACGCCAGGAATGTTGTAAAATACTACATCCGAGATGTTAGCCTGCCTTAGGTTAGGATATATAACGCTATAGACGTATATAATATCCCAACCGAGATGTACGGAACGACACGAACGGGATTCTGTAAAACTTTGCGAACGAGGGGCTAGATGGGTTAGGTTAGGTTATGTTACGTTATAGACGTGTATAATGTTCCCACCGAGAAGTAGAACCGATACGCCAGGAATGTTGTAAAATACTGCAACCGAGATGTTAGCCTGCCTTAGGTTAGGATATATAACGCTGTAGACGTTTATAATGTCCCAATAGAGACGTACGGGACGACAGGAACGGGATTCTGTAAAACATTACCAGCGAGGGGCTAGATGGGTTAGGTTAGGTTGTGATACGTTATAAACGTATATGATGTTCCCACCGAGAAGTAGGGGCCGATATGCCAGGAATGTTGTAAAAAACTGCATCCGAGATGTTAGCCTGCCTTACGTTAGGATATATATCGCTGTAGACGTATATAACATCCCAATCGAGATGTACGGTGCGACATAAACGGGATTCTGTAAAACATTACCAGCGAGGGGTTGGATGTGTTAGGTTAGATTATATTACGTTATAGACGTATATTATGTTCCCACCGAGAAGTAGAGGCCGATATGCCAGGAATGTTGTAAAGTACAGCATCCGAGATGATAGCCTGCCTTAGGTTAGGATATATAACGCTATAGACGTATATAATATTCCAGCTGAGACGTACGGGACGACACAAACGGGATTCTGTAAAATATTACCAGCGAGGGGCTAGATGGGTTAGGTTAGGTTATGTTACGTTATAGACGTAATAATGTTCCCACCGAGAAGTAGATGCCGATACGCCAGGAATGTTGTAAAATACTACATCCGAGATGTCATCCTGCCTCACGTTAGGATATATATCGCTGTAGACGTATATAATATCCCAATCGAGATGTACGGGACGACAGGAACCGGATTCTGTAAAACATTACCAGCGAGGTTCTAGATGTGTTAGGTTAGGCTATATTACGTCATAGACGAATATAATGTTCCCACCGAGAAGTAGAGGCCGATACGCCAGGCATGATGTAAAATACTACATCCGAGATGTTAGTCTGCCTTAGGTTAGGATATATAACGCTATAGTCGTATATAATGTCCCAACCGAGACGTACGGGACGACACGAACGTGATTCTGTAAAACATTACCTGCGAGTGGCTAGATGTGCTAGGTTAGGTTATATTAAGTTATAAACCTATATAATGTTCCCACCGAGAAGTAGGGGCCGATACGCCAGGAATATTGTAAAATACTACATCCGAGATGATAGCCTGCCTTAGGTTAGGATATATAACGCTGTAGACGTATATAATGTCCCAACCGAGACGTACGGGACGACACGGACGGGATTCTGTAAAATATTACCAGCGAGGGGCTAGATGGGTTAGGTTAGGTTATGTTACGTTACAGACGTATATAATGTTCCCACCGAGAAGTAGGGGCCGATACTCCAAGAATGTTGTAAAATACTACATCCGAGATGTTAGCCTGCCTTACGTTAGGATATATATCGCTGTAGACGTATATAACATCCCAACCGAGATGTACGGGACGACAGGAACAGGATTCTGTAAAACATTACCAGCGAGGGGCTAGATGGTTTAGGTTAGGTTATGTTACGTTATAGACGTGTATAATGTTCCCACCGAGAAGTAGAGCCGATACGCCAGGAATGTTGTAAAATACTGCATCCGAGATGTTAGCCTGCCTTATGTTAGGATATATAACGCTATAGACGTATATAATATCCCAACCGAGATGTACGGGACGACACGAACGGGATTCTGTAAAATATTACCAGCGAGGGGCTAGATGTGTTAGGTTAGATTATATTACGTTATAGACGTATATAATGTTCCCACCGAGAAGTAGAGGCTGATCCTACAGGAATGTTGTAAAATTCTATATCCGAGAAGTTAGCCTGCCTTAGGTTAGGATATGTATCGCTGTGGACGTATATAATATCCCAACCAAGATGCACGGGACGACACGAATGGGATTCTGTAAAACATTGCCAGCGAGGGGCTAGATGGGATAGGTTAGGTTATGTTACGTTATAGACGTGTATAATGTACCCACCGAGAAGTAGAGCCGATACGCCAGGAATGTTGTAAAATACTGCATCCGAGATGTTAGCCTGCCTTAGGTTAGGATATATAACGCTATAGACGTATATAATATCCCAACCGAGTTGAACGGGACGACACGAACGGGATTCTGTAAAATATTACCAGCGAGGGGCTAGATGGGTTAGATTAGGTTATGTTACGTTATAGACGTATATAATGTTCCCACCGAGAAGTAGGGGCCGATACTCCAAGAATGTTGTAAAATACTACATCCGACATGTTAGCCTGCCTTACGTTAGGATATATATCGCTGTAGACGTATATAACATCCCAACCGAGATGTACGGGACGACATAAACGGGATTCTGTAAAACATTACCAGCGAGAGGCTAGATGTGTTAAGTTAGATTATATTACGTTATAGAAGTGTATAATGTTCCCACCGAGAAGTAGAGCCGATACGCCAGGAATGTTGTAAAATACTGCATCCGAGATGTTAGCATGCCTTAGGTTAAGATATATAACGCTATAGATGTATATAATATCCCAACCGAGATGTACGGGACGACACGAACGGGATTCTGTGAAACATTGCCAACGAGGGGCTAGATGGGATAGGTTAGGTTACGTTACGTTATAGACGTATATAATGATCCCACCGAGAAGTGGGGGCCGATACTCCACGAATGTTGTAAAATACTACATGCGAGATGTTAGCCTGCCTTAGGTTAGGATATATAACGCTATAGACGTATATAATATCCCAACCGAGTTGAACGGGACGACACGAACGGGATTCTGTAAAATATTACCAGCGAGGGGCTAGATGGGTTAGATTAGGTTATGTTACGTTATAGACGTATATAATGTTCCCACCGAGAAGTAGGGGCCGATACTCCAAGAATGTTGTAAAATACTACATCCGACATGTTAGCCTGCCTTACGTTAGGATATATATCGCTGTAGACGTATATAACATCCCAACCGAGATGTACGGGACGACATAAACGGGATTCTGTAAAACATTACCAGCGAGGAGCTAGATGTGTTAAGTTAGATTATATTACGTTATAGACGTATATAATGTTCCCACCGAGAAGTAGGGGCCGATACTCCAAGAATGTTGTAAAATACTACATCCGAGATGTTAGCCTGCCTTACGTTAGGATATATATCGCTGTAGACGTATATAACATCCCAACCGAGATGTAAGGGACGACATAAACGGGATTCTGTAAAACATTACCAGCGAGGGGCTAGATGTGTTAGGTTAGATTATATTACGTTATAGACGTATATAATGTTCCCACCGAGAAGTATGGGCCGATACGCCAGGAATGTTGTAAAATATTGCATCCGAGATGTTAGCCTGCCTTAGGTTAGGATATATATCGCTGTAGACGTATATAACATCCCAACCGAGATGTACGGGACGACACAAACGGGATTCTGTAAAACATTACCAGCGAGGGGCTAGATGGGTTAGGTTAGGTTATGTTACGTTATAGACGTGTATAATGTTCCTACCGAGAAGTAAAGCCGATACACCAGGAATCTTGTAAAATACTGCATCCGAGATGTTAGCATGCCTTAGGTTAGGATATATATCGCTGTAGACGTATATAACATCCCAATCGAGATGTACGGTACGACATAAACGGGATTCTGTAAAACATTACCAGCGAGGGGTTGGATGTGTTAGGTTAGATTATATTACGTTATAGACGTATATTATGTTCCCACCGAGAAGTGGAGGCCGATATGCCAGGAATGTTGTAAGGTACAGCATCCGAGATGATAGCCTGCCTTAGGTTAGGATATATAACGCTATAGACGTATATAATATCCCAGCTGAGACGTACGGGACGACACAAACGGGATTCTGTAAAATATTACCAGCGAGGGGCTAGATGGGTTAGGTTAGGTTATGTTACGTTATAGACGTAATAATGTTCCCACCGAGAAGTAGATGCCGATACGCCAGGCATGATGTAAAATATTACATCCGAGATGTTAGCCTGCCTTAGGTTAGGATATACAACGCTATAGTCGTATATAATGTCCCAACCGAGACGTACGGGACGACACGAACGTGATTCTGTAAAACATTACCAGCGAGGGGCTAGATGTGTTAGTTTAGGTTGTGATACGTTATAGACGTATATAATGTTCCCACCGAGAAGTAGGTGCCGATATGCCAGGAATGTTGTCAAATACAGCATCCGAGATGATAGCCTGCCTTAGGTTAGGATATGTATCGCTGTTTACGTATATAATATCCCAACCGAGATGCACGGGACGACACGAATGGGATTCTGTAAAACATTGCCAGCGAGGGGCTAGATGGGTTAGGTTAGGTTATGTTACGTTATAGACGTGTATAATGTACCCACCGAGAAGTAGAGCCGATACGCCAGGAATGTTGTAAAATACTGCATCCGAGATGTTAGCCTGCCTTAGGTTAGGATATATAACGCTATAGACGTATATAATATCCCAACCGAGTTGAACGGGACGACACGAACGGGATTCTGTAAAATATTACCAGCGAGGGGCTAGATGGGTTAGATTAGGTTATGTTACGTTATAGACGTATATAATGTTCCCACCGAGAAGTAGGGGCCGATACTCCAAGAATGTTGTAAAATACTACATCCGACATGTTAGCCTGCCTTACGTTAGGATATATATCGCTGTAGACGTATATAACATCCCAACCGAGATGTACGGTACGACATAAACGGGATTCTGTAAAACATTACCAGCGAGGGGTTGGATTTGTTAGGTTAGATTATATTACGTTATAGACGTATATTATGTTCCCACCGAGAAGTAGAGGCTGATCCTACAGGAATGTTGTAAAATACTATATCCGAGAAGTTAGCCTGCCTTAGGTTAGGATATATATCGCTGTAGACGTATATAATATCTCAACCGAGATGTACGGAACGACACGAACGGGATTCTGTAAAACTTTGCCAACGAGGGGCTAGATGGGATAGGTTAGGTTATATTACGTTATAGACGTATATAATATTCCCACCGTGAAGTAGGGGCCGATATGCCAGGAATGTTGTAAAATTCTATATCCGAGAAGTTAGCCTGCCTTAGGTTAGGATATGTATCGCTGTGGACGTATATAATATCCCAACCGAGATGCACGGGACGACACGAACGGGATTCTGTAAAACATTGCCAGCGAGGGGCTAGATGGGTTAGGTTAGGTTATGTTACGTTATAGACGTGTATAATGTACCCACCGAGAAGTAGAGCCGATACGCCAGGAATGTTGTAAAATACTGCATCCGAGATGTTAGCCTGCCGTAGGTTAGGATATATAACGCTATAGACGTATATAATATCCCAACCGAGTTGAACGGGACGACACGAACGGGATTCTGTAAAATATTACCAGCGAGGGGCAAGATGGGTTAGATTAGGTTATGTTACGTTATAGACGTATATAATGTTCCCACCGAGAAGTAGGGGCCGATACTCCAAGAATGTTGTAAAATACTACATCCGAGATGTTAGCCTGCCTTACGTTAGGATATATATCGCTGTAGACGTATATAACATCCCAACCGAGATGTACGGGACGACATAAACGGGATTCTGTAAAACATTACCAGCGAGGGGCTAGATGTGTTAGGTTAGATTATATTACGTTATAGACGTATATAATGTTCCCACCGAGAAGTATGGGCCGATACGCCAGGAATGTTGTAAAATATTGCATCCGAGATGTTAGCCTGCCTTAGGTTAGGATATATATCGCTGTAGACGTATATAACGTCCCAACCGAGATGTACGGGACGACACAAACGGGATTCTGTAAAACATTACCAGCGAGGGGCTAGATGGGTTAGGTTAGGTTATGTTACGTTATAGACGTGTATAATGTTCCCACCGAGAAGTAGAGCCGATACGCCAGGAATGTTGTAAAATACTGCATCCGAGATGTTAGCATGCCTTAGGTTAAGATATATAACGCTATAGATGTATATAATATCCCAACCGAGATGTACGGGACGACACGAACGGGATTCTGTGAAACATTGCCAACGAGGGGCTAGATGGGATAGGTTAGGTTACGTTACGTTATAGACGTATATAATGATCCCACCGAGAAGTATGGGCCGATACTCCAAGCATGTTGTAAAATACTACATGCGAGATGTTAGCCTGCCTTACGTTAGGATATATATCGCTGTAGACGTATATAACATCCCAACCGAGATGTACGGGACGACATAAACGGGATTCTGTAAAACATTACCAGCGAGGGGCTAGATGTTTTAGGTTAGATTATATTACGTTATAGACGTATATTATGTTCCCAACGAGAAGTAGAGGCCGATATGCCAGGAATGTTGTAAAGTACAGCATCCGAGATGATAGCCTGCCTTAGGTTAGGATATATAACGCTATACACGTATATAATGTCCCAACCGAGACGTACGGGACGACACGAACGTGATTCTGTAAAACATTACCTGCGAGGGGCTAGATGTGCTAGGTTAGGTTATATTAAGTTATAAACCTATATAATGTTCCCACCGAGAAGTAGGGGCCGATACGCCAGGAATGTTGTAAAATACTACATCCGAGATGATAGCCTGCCTTAGGTTAGGATATATAACGCTGTAGACGTATATAATGTCCCAACCGAGACGTACGGGACGACACGAACGGGATTCTGTAAAATATTACCAGCGAGGGGCTAGATGGGTTAGGTTAGGTTATGTTACGTTACAGACGTATATAATGTTCCCACCGAGAAGTGGGGGCCGATACTCCACGAATGTTGTAAAATACTACATCCGAGATGTTAGCCTGCCTTACGTTAGGATATATATCGCTGTAGACGTATATAACATCCCAACCGAGATGTACGGGACGACAGGAACAGGATTCTATAAAACATTACCAGCGAGGGGCTAGATGGGTTAGGTTAGGTTATGTTACGTTATAGACGTGTATAATGTACCCACCGAGAAGTAGAGCCGATACGCCAGGAATGTTGTAAAATACTGCATCCGAGATGTTAGCCTGCCTTAGGTTAGGATATATAACGCTATAGACGTATATAATATCCCAACCGAGTTGAACGGGACGACACGAACGGGATTCTGTAAAATATTACCAGCGAGGGGCTAGATGGGTTAGATTAGGTTATGTTACGTTATAGACGTATATAATGTTCCCACCGAGAAGTAGGGGCCGATACTCCAAGAATGTTGTAAAATACTACATCCGACATGTTAGCCTGCCTTACGTTAGGATATATATCGCTGTAGACGTATATAACATCCCAACCGAGATGTACGGGACGACATAAACGGGATTCTGTAAAACATTACCAGCGAGGAGCTAGATGTGTTAAGTTAGATTATATTACGTTATAGACGTATATAATGTTCCCACCGAGAAGTAGGGGCCGATACTCCAAGAATGTTGTAAAATACTACATCCGAGATGTTAGCCTGCCTTACGTTAGGATATATATCGCTGTAGACGTATATAACATCCCAACCGAGATGTAAGGGACGACATAAACGGGATTCTGTAAAACATTACCAGCGAGGGGCTAGATGTGTTAGGTTAGATTATATTACGTTATAGACGTATATAATGTTCCCACCGAGAAGTATGGGCCGATACGCCAGGAATGTTGTAAAATATTGCATCCGAGATGTTAGCCTGCCTTAGGTTAGGATATATATCGCTGTAGACGTATATAACATCCCAACCGAGATGTACGGGACGACACAAACGGGATTCTGTAAAACATTACCAGCGAGGGGCTAGATGGGTTAGGTTAGGTTATGTTACGTTATAGACGTGTATAATGTTCCTACCGAGAAGTAAAGCCGATACACCAGGAATCTTGTAAAATACTGCATCCGAGATGTTAGCATGCCTTAGGTTAGGATATATATCGCTGTAGACGTATATAACATCCCAATCGAGATGTACGGTACGACATAAACGGGATTCTGTAAAACATTACCAGCGAGGGGTTGGATGTGTTAGGTTAGATTATATTACGTTATAGACGTATATTATGTTCCCACCGAGAAGTGGAGGCCGATATGCCAGGAATGTTGTAAGGTACAGCATCCGAGATGATAGCCTGCCTTAGGTTAGGATATATAACGCTATAGACGTATATAATATCCCAGCTGAGACGTACGGGACGACACAAACGGGATTCTGTAAAATATTACCAGCGAGGGGCTAGATGGGTTAGGTTAGGTTATGTTACGTTATAGACGTAATAATGTTCCCACCGAGAAGTAGATGCCGATACGCCAGGCATGATGTAAAATATTACATCCGAGATGTTAGCCTGCCTTAGGTTAGGATATACAACGCTATAGTCGTATATAATGTCCCAACCGAGACGTACGGGACGACACGAACGTGATTCTGTAAAACATTACCAGCGAGGGGCTAGATGTGTTAGTTTAGGTTGTGATACGTTATAGACGTATATAATGTTCCCACCGAGAAGTAGGTGCCGATATGCCAGGAATGTTGTCAAATACAGCATCCGAGATGATAGCCTGCCTTAGGTTAGGATATGTATCGCTGTTTACGTATATAATATCCCAACCGAGATGCACGGGACGACACGAATGGGATTCTGTAAAACATTGCCAGCGAGGGGCTAGATGGGTTAGGTTAGGTTATGTTACGTTATAGACGTGTATAATGTACCCACCGAGAAGTAGAGCCGATACGCCAGGAATGTTGTAAAATACTGCATCCGAGATGTTAGCCTGCCTTAGGTTAGGATATATAACGCTATAGACGTATATAATATCCCAACCGAGTTGAACGGGACGACACGAACGGGATTCTGTAAAATATTACCAGCGAGGGGCTAGATGGGTTAGATTAGGTTATGTTACGTTATAGACGTATATAATGTTCCCACCGAGAAGTAGGGGCCGATACTCCAAGAATGTTGTAAAATACTACATCCGACATGTTAGCCTGCCTTACGTTAGGATATATATCGCTGTAGACGTATATAACATCCCAACCGAGATGTACGGTACGACATAAACGGGATTCTGTAAAACATTACCAGCGAGGGGTTGGATTTGTTAGGTTAGATTATATTACGTTATAGACGTATATTATGTTCCCACCGAGAAGTAGAGGCTGATCCTACAGGAATGTTGTAAAATACTATATCCGAGAAGTTAGCCTGCCTTAGGTTAGGATATATATCGCTGTAGACGTATATAATATCTCAACCGAGATGTACGGAACGACACGAACGGGATTCTGTAAAACTTTGCCAACGAGGGGCTAGATGGGATAGGTTAGGTTATATTACGTTATAGACGTATATAATATTCCCACCGTGAAGTAGGGGCCGATATGCCAGGAATGTTGTAAAATTCTATATCCGAGAAGTTAGCCTGCCTTAGGTTAGGATATGTATCGCTGTGGACGTATATAATATCCCAACCGAGATGCACGGGACGACACGAACGGGATTCTGTAAAACATTGCCAGCGAGGGGCTAGATGGGTTAGGTTAGGTTATGTTACGTTATAGACGTGTATAATGTACCCACCGAGAAGTAGAGCCGATACGCCAGGAATGTTGTAAAATACTGCATCCGAGATGTTAGCCTGCCGTAGGTTAGGATATATAACGCTATAGACGTATATAATATCCCAACCGAGTTGAACGGGACGACACGAACGGGATTCTGTAAAATATTACCAGCGAGGGGCAAGATGGGTTAGATTAGGTTATGTTACGTTATAGACGTATATAATGTTCCCACCGAGAAGTAGGGGCCGATACTCCAAGAATGTTGTAAAATACTACATCCGAGATGTTAGCCTGCCTTACGTTAGGATATATATCGCTGTAGACGTATATAACATCCCAACCGAGATGTACGGGACGACATAAACGGGATTCTGTAAAACATTACCAGCGAGGGGCTAGATGTGTTAGGTTAGATTATATTACGTTATAGACGTATATAATGTTCCCACCGAGAAGTATGGGCCGATACGCCAGGAATGTTGTAAAATATTGCATCCGAGATGTTAGCCTGCCTTAGGTTAGGATATATATCGCTGTAGACGTATATAACGTCCCAACCGAGATGTACGGGACGACACAAACGGGATTCTGTAAAACATTACCAGCGAGGGGCTAGATGGGTTAGGTTAGGTTATGTTACGTTATAGACGTGTATAATGTTCCCACCGAGAAGTAGAGCCGATACGCCAGGAATGTTGTAAAATACTGCATCCGAGATGTTAGCATGCCTTAGGTTAAGATATATAACGCTATAGACGTATATAATTTCCCAACCGAGATGTACGGGACGACACGAACGGGATTCTGTAAAACATTGCCAACGAGGGGCTAGATGGGATAGGTTAAGTTATGTTACGTTATAGACGTATATTATGTTCCCACCGAGAAGTAGAGGCTGATCCTACAGGAATGTTGTAAAATACTATATCCGAGAAGTTAGCCTGCCTTAGGTTAGAATATATATCGCTGTAGACGTATATAATATCTCAACCGAGATGTACGGAACGACACGAACGGGATTCTGTAAAACATTGCCAACGAGGGGCTAGATGGGATAGGTTAGGTTATATTACGTTATAGACGTATATAATGTTCCCACCGAGAAGTAGGGGCCGATATGCCAGGAATGTTGTAAAATACTGCATCCGAGATGATAGCCTGGCTTAGGTTAAGATATATAACGCTATAGACGTATATAATATCTCAACCGAGATGTACGGGACGAAACGAACGGGATTCTGTAAAACATTGCCAACGAGGGCCTAGATGGGATAGGTTAGGTTATGTTACGTTTTAGACGTATATAATGTTCCCACCGAGAAGTATGGGCCGATACTGCAAGAATGTTGTAAAATACTACATCCGAGATGTTAGCCTGCCTTACGTTAGGAAATATAATGCTGTAGACGTATATAATGTCCACTTCGAGACGTACGGGACGACACGAACGGGATTCTGTAAAACATTACCAGCGAGGGGCTAGATGTGTTAGGTTAGGTTATGTCACGTTATAGACCTATATAATGTTCCCACCGAGAAGTATGGGCCGATACGCCAGGAATGTTGTAAAATATTGCATCCGAGATGTTAGCCTGCCTTAGGTTAGGATATATATCGCTGTAGACGTATATAACATCCCAACCGAGATGTACGGGACGACACAAACGGGATTCTGTAAAACATTACCAGCGAGGGGCTAGATGGGTTAGGTTAGGTTATGTTACGTTATAGACGTGTATAATGTTCCTACCGAGAAGTAAAGCCGATACGCCAGGAATCTTGTAAAATACTGCATCCGAGATGTTAGCATGCCTTAGGTTAGGATATATATCGCTGTAGACGTATATAACATCCCAATCGAGATGTACGGTACGACATAAACGGGATTCTGTAAAACATTACCAGCGAGGGGTTGGATGTGTTAGGTTAGATTATATTACGTTATAGACGTATATTATGTTCCCACCGAGAAGTGGAGGCCGATATGCCAGGAATGTTGTAAAGTACAGCATCCGAGATGATAGCCTGCCTTAGGTTAGGATATATAACGCTATAGACGTATATAATATCCCAGCTGAGACGTACGGGACGACACAAACGGGATTCTGTAAAATATTACCAGCGAGGGGCTAGATGGGTTAGGTTAGGTTATGTTACGTTATAGACGTAATAATGTTCCCACCGAGAAGTAGATGCCGATACGCCAGGAATGTTGTAAAATACTACATCCGAGATGATAGCCTGCCTTAGGTTAGGATATATAACGCTATAGACGTATATAATATCCCAACCGAGATGTACGGGACGTCACGAACGTTATTCTGTAAAACATTACCAGCGAGGTTGTAGATGTGTTAGGTTAGGTTACATTACATTATAGACGAATATAATGTTCCCACCTAGAAGTAGAGGCCGATGCGCCAGGCATGATGTAAAATATTACATCCGAGATGTTAGCCTGCCTTAGGTTAGGATATACAACGCTATAGTCGTATATAATGTCCCAACCGAGACGTACGGGACGACACGAACGTGATTCTGTAAAACATTACCAGCGAGGGGCTAGATGTGTTAGTTTAGGTTGTGATACGTTATAGACGTATATAATGTTCCCACCGAGAAGTAGGTGCCGATATGCCAGGAATGTTGTCAAATACAGCATCCGAGATGATAGCCTGCCTTAGGTTAGGATATGTATCGCTGTTTACGTATATAATATCCCAACCGAGATGCACGGGACGACACGAATGGGATTCTGTAAAACATTGCCAGCGAGGGGCTAGATGGGTTAGGTTAGGTTATGTTACGTTATAGACGTGTATAATGTACCCACCGAGAAGTAGAGCCGATACGCCAGGAATGTTGTAAAATACTGCATCCGAGATGTTAGCCTGCCTTAGGTTAGGATATATAACGCTATAGACGTATATAATATCCCAACCGAGTTGAACGGGACGACACGAACGGGATTCTGTAAAATATTACCAGCGAGGGGCTAGATGGGTTAGATTAGGTTATGTTACGTTATAGACGTATATAATGTTCCCACCGAGAAGTAGGGGCCGATACTCCAAGAATGTTGTAAAATACTACATCCGACATGTTAGCCTGCCTTACGTTAGGATATATATCGCTGTAGACGTATATAACATCCCAACCGAGATGTACGGTACGACATAAACGGGATTCTGTAAAACATTACCAGCGAGGGGTTGGATTTGTTAGGTTAGATTATATTACGTTATAGACGTATATTATGTTCCCACCGAGAAGTAGAGGCTGATCCTACAGGAATGTTGTAAAATACTATATCCGAGAAGTTAGCCTGCCTTAGGTTAGGATATATATCGCTGTAGACGTATATAATATCTCAACCGAGATGTACGGAACGACACGAACGGGATTCTGTAAAACTTTGCCAACGAGGGGCTAGATGGGATAGGTTAGGTTATATTACGTTATAGACGTATATAATATTCCCACCGTGAAGTAGGGGCCGATATGCCAGGAATGTTGTAAAATTCTATATCCGAGAAGTTAGCCTGCCTTAGGTTAGGATATGTATCGCTGTGGACGTATATAATATCCCAACCGAGATGCACGGGACGACACGAACGGGATTCTGTAAAACATTGCCAGCGAGGGGCTAGATGGGTTAGGTTAGGTTATGTTACGTTATAGACGTGTATAATGTACCCACCGAGAAGTAGAGCCGATACGCCAGGAATGTTGTAAAATACTGCATCCGAGATGTTAGCCTGCCGTAGGTTAGGATATATAACGCTATAGACGTATATAATATCCCAACCGAGTTGAACGGGACGACACGAACGGGATTCTGTAAAATATTACCAGCGAGGGGCTAGATGGGTCAGATTAGGTTATGTTACGTTATAGACGTATATAATGTTCCCACCGAGAAGTAGGGGCCGATACTCCAAGAATGTTGTAAAATACTACATCCGAGATGTTAGCCTGCCTTACGTTAGGATATATATCGCTGTAGACGTATATAACATCCCAACCGAGATGTACGGGACGACATAAACGGGATTCTGTAAAACATTACCAGCGAGGGGCTAGATGTGTTAGGTTAGATTATATTACGTTATAGACGTATATAATGTTCCCACCGAGAAGTATGGGCCGATACGCCAGGAATGTTGTAAAATATTGCATCCGAGATGTTAGCCTGCCTTAGGTTAGGATATATATCGCTGTAGACGTATATAACGTCCCAACCGAGATGTACGGGACGACACAAACGGGATTCTGTAAAACATTACCAGCGAGGGGCTAGATGGGTTAGGTTAGGTTATGTTACGTTATAGACGTGTATAATGTTCCCACCGAGAAGTAGAGCCGATACGCCAGGAATGTTGTAAAATACTGCATCCGAGATGTTAGCATGCCTTAGGTTAAGATATATAACGCTATAGACGTATATAATTTCCCAACCGAGATGTACGGGACGAAACGAACGGGATTCTGTAAAACATTGCCAACGAGGGCCTAGATGGGATAGGTTAGGTTATGTTACGTTTTAGACGTATATAATGTTCCCACCGAGAAGTATGGGCCGATACTGCAAGAATGTTGTAAAATACTACATCCGAGATGTTAGCCTGCCTTACGTTAGGAAATATAATGCTGTAGACGTATATAATGTCCACTTCGAGACGTACGGGACGACACGAACGGGATTCTGTAAAACATTACCAGCGAGGGGCTAGATGTGTTAGGTTAGGTTATGTCACGTTATAGACCTATATAATGTTCCCACCGAGAAGTATGGGCCGATACGCCAGGAATGTTGTAAAATACTGCAACCGAGATGTTAGCCTGCCTTAGGTTAGGATATATAACGCTGTAGACGTTTATAATGTCCCAACAGAGACGTACGGGACGCCAGGAACGGGATTCTGTAAAACATTACCAGCGAGGGGCTAGATGGGTTAGGTTAGGTTATGTTACGTTGTAGACGTATATGATGTTCCCACCGAGAAGTAGGGGCCGATACGCCAGGAATGTTGTAAAATACTGCAACCGAGATGTTAGCCTGCCTTAGGTTAGGATATATAACGCTGTAGACGTTTATAATGTCCCAACAGAGACGTACGGGACGACAGGAACGGGATTCTGTAAAACATTACCAGCGAGGGGCTAGATGGGTTAGGTTAGGTTATGTTACGTTATAGACGTATATGATGTTCCCACCGAGAAGTAGGGGCCGATACTCCAAGAATGTTGTAAAAAACTGCAACCGAGATGTTAGCCTGCCTTACGTTAGGATATATATCGCTGTAGACGTATATAACATCCCAATCGAGATGTACGGTACGACATAAACGGGATTCTGTAAAACATTACCAGCGAGGGGTTAGATGTGTTAGGTTAGATTATATTACGTTATAGACGTATATTATGTTCCCACCGAGAAGTAGAGGCTGATCCTACAGGAAT
This sequence comes from Xylocopa violacea, assembly GCA_963969225.1. NCBI lineage: Eukaryota > Metazoa > Arthropoda > Insecta > Hymenoptera > Apidae > Xylocopa > Xylocopa violacea. The sequence continues at coordinate 5,997,031 of CAXAJV010000013.1, forward strand.
GTTGTAAAATACTATATCCGAGAAGTTAGCCTGCCTTAGGTTAGGATATATATCGCTGTAGACGTATATAATATCTCAACTGAGACGTACGGAACGACACGAACGGGATTCTGTAAAACATTGCCAACGAGGGGCTAGATGGGATAGGTTAGGTTATATTACGTTATAGACGTATATAATGTTCCCACCGAGAAGTAGGGGCCGATATGCCAGGAATGTTGTAAAATACTGCATCCGAGATGAAAGCCTGGCTTAGGTTAGGATATATAACGCTGTGGACGTATATAATGTCCCAACCGAGACGTACGGGACGACACGAACGGGATTCTGTAAAACATTACGAGCGAGGGGCTAGATGTGTTAGGTTAGGTTATATTACGTTATAGACCTATATAATGTTCCCACCGAGAAGTAGAGGCCGATGCGCCAGGAATGTTGTAAAATATTGCAACCGAGATGTTAGCCTGCCTTAGGTTAGGATATATAACGCTGTAGACGTATATAATGTCCCAACCGAGACGTACGGGACGACACGAACGGGATTCTGTAAAACATTACCAGCGAGGTGTTGGATGTGTTAGGTTAGATTATATTACGTTATAGACGTATATTATGTTCCCACCGAGAAGTAGAGGCTGATCCTACAGGAATGTTGTAAAATACTATATCCGAGAAGTTAGCCTGCCTTAGGTTAGGATATATATCGCTGTAGACGTATATAATATCTCAACCGAGATGTACGGAACGACACGAACGGGATTCTGTAAAACATTGCCAACGAGGGGCTAGATGGGATAGGTTAGGTTATATTACGTTATAGACGTATATAATGTTCCCACCGAGAAGTAGGGGCCGATATGCCAGGAATGTTGTAAAATTCTATATCCGAGAAGTTAGCCTGCCTTAGGTTAGGATATGTATCGCTGTGGACGTATATAATATCCCAACCGAGATGCACGGGAAGACACGAACGGGATTCTGTAAAACATTACCAGCGAGGGGCTAGATGTGTTAGGTTAGATTATATTACGTTATAGACGTATATAATGTTCCCACCGAGAAGTATGGGCCGATACGCCAGGAATGTTGTAAAATACTGCAACCGAGATGTTAGCCTGCCTTAGGTTAGGATATATAACGCTGTAGACGTTTATAATGTCCCAACAGAGACGTACGGGACGACAGGAACGGGATTCTGTAAAACATTACCAGCGAGGGGCTAGATGGGTTAGGTTAGGTTGTGATACGTTATAAACGTATATGATGTTCCCACCGAGAAGTAGGGGCCGATATGCCAGGAATGTTGTAAAAAACTGCATCCGAGATGTTAGCCTGCCTTACGTTAGGATGTATATCGCTGTAGACGTATACAACATCCCAATCGAGATGTACGGTACGACATAAACGGGATTCTGTAAAACATTACCAGCGAGGGGCTATATGGGTTAGGTTAGGTTATGTTACGGTATAGACGTGTATAATGTTCCCACCGAGAAGTAGAGCCGATACGCCAGGAATGTTGTAAAATACTGCATCCGAGATGTTAGCATGCCTTAGGTTAAGATATATAACGCTATAGACGTATATAATATCCCAACCGAGATGTACGGGACGAAACGAACGGGATTCTGTAAAACATTACCAGCGAGGGGCTAGATGGGTCAGGTTAGGTTATATTACGTTATAGACGTATATAATGTTCCCACCGAGAAGTAGGGGCCGATATGCCAGAAATGTTGTAAAATACTGCATCCGAGATGATAGCCTGGCTTAGGTTAGGATATATAACGCTGTAGACGTATATAATGTCCCAACCGAGACGTACGGGACGACACGAACGGGATTCTGTAAAACATTACGAGCGAGGGGCTAGATGTGTTAGGTTAGGTTATATTACGTTATAGACCTATATAATGTTCCCACCGAGAAGTAGAGGCCGATGCGCCAGGAATGTTGTAAAATATTGCAACCGAGATGTTAGCCTGCCTTAGGTTAGGATATATAACGCTGTAGACGTATATAATGTCCCAACCGAGACGTACGGGACGACACGAACGGGATTCTGTAAAACATTACCAGCGAGGGGTTGGATGTGTTAGGTTAGACTATATTACGTTATAGACGTATATTATGTTCCCACCGAGAAGTAGAGGCTGATCCTACAGGAATGTTGTAAAATACTATATCCGAGAAGTTAGCCTGCCTTAGGTTAGGATATATATCGCTGTAGACGTATATAATATCTCAACCGAGATGTACGGAACGACACGAACGGGATTCTGTAAAACATTACCAGCGAGGGGCTAGATGTGTTAGGTTAGGTTATGTCACGTTATAGACCTATATAATGTTCCCACCGAGAAGTATGGGCCGATACGCCAGGAATGTTGTAAAATACTGCAACCGAGATGTTAGCCTGCCTTAGGTTAGGATATATAACGCTGTAGACGTTTATAATGTCCCAACAGAGACGTACGGGATGCCAGGAACGGGATTCTGTAAAACATTACCAGCGAGGGGCTAGATGGGTTAGGTTAGGTTATGTTACGTTGTAGACGTATATGATGTTCCCACCGAGAAGTAGGGGCCGATACGCCAGGAATGTTGTAAAATACTGCAACCGAGATGTTAGCCTGCCTTAGGTTAGGGTATATAACGCTGCAGACGTTTATAATGTCCCAACAGAGACGTACGGGACGACAGGAACGGGATTCTGTAAAACATTACCAGCGAGGGGCTAGATGTGTTAGGTTAGATTATATTACGTTATAGACGTATATTATGTTCCCACCGAGAAGTAGAGGCTGATCCTACAGGAATGTTGTAAAATACTATATCCGAGAAGTTAGCCTGCCTTAGGTTAGGATATATATCGCTGTAGACGTATATAATATCTCAACCGAGATGTACGGAACGACACGAACGGGATTCTGTAAAACATTGCCAACGAGGGGCTAGATGGGATAGGTTAGGTTATATTACGTTATAGACGTATATAATGTTCCCACCGAGAAGTAGGGGCCGATATGCCAGGAATGTTGTAAAATACTGCATCCGAGATGAAAGCCTGGCTTAGGTTAGGATATATAACGCTGTGGACGTATATAATGTCCCAACCGAGACGTACGGGACGACACGAACGGGATTCTGTAAAACATTACGAGCGAGGGGCTAGATGTGTTAGGTTAGGTTATATTACGTTATAGACCTATATAATGTTCCCACCGAGAAGTAGAGGCCGATGCGCCAGGAATGTTGTAAAATATTGCAACCGAGATGTTAGCCTGCCTTAGGTTAGGATATATAACGCTGTAGACGTATATAATGTCCCAACCGAGACGTACGGGACGACACGAACGGGATTCTGTAAAACATTACCAGCGAGGTGTTGGATGTGTTAGGTTAGATTATATTACGTTATAGACGTATATTATGTTCCCACCGAGAAGTAGAGGCTGATCCTACAGGAATGTTGTAAAATACTATATCCGAGAAGTTAGCCTGCCTTAGGTTAGGATATATATCGCTGTAGACGTATATAATATCTCAACCGAGATGTACGGAACGACACGAACGGGATTCTGTAAAACATTACCAACGAGGGGCTAGATGGGATAGGTTAGGTTATATTACGTTATAGACGTATATAATGTTCCCACCGAGAAGTAGGGGCCGATATGCCAGGAATGTTGTAAAATTCTATATCCGAGAAGTTAGCCTGCCTTAGGTTAGGATATGTATCGCTGTGGACGTATATAATATCCCAACCGAGATGCACGGGACGACACGAACGGGATTCTGTAAAACATTACCAGCGAGGGGCTAGATGTGTTAGGTTAGATTATATTACGTTATAGACGTATATAATGTTCCCACCGAGAAGTATGGGCCGATACGCCAGGAATGTTGTAAAATACTGCAACCGAGATGTTAGCCTGCCTTAGGTTAGGATATATAACGCTGTAGACGTTTATAATGTCCCAACAGAGACGTACGGGACGACAGGAACGGGATTCTGTAAAACATTACCAGCGAGGGGCTAGATGGGTTAGGTTAGGTTGTGATACGTTATAAACGTATATGATGTTCCCACCGAGAAGTAGGGGCCGATATGCCAGGAATGTTGTAAAAAACTGCATCCGAGATATTAGCCTGCCTTACGTTAGGATGTATATCGCTGTAGACGTATATAACATCCCAATCGAGATGTACGGTACGACATAAACGGGATTCTGTAAAACATTACCAGCGAGGGGCTATATGGGTTAGGTTAGGTTATGTTACGGTATAGACGTGTATAATGTTCCCACCGAGAAGTAGAGCCGATACGCCAGGAATGTTGTAAAATACTGCATCCGAGATGTTAGCATGCCTTAGGTTAAGATATATAACGCTATAGACGTATATAATATCCCAACCGAGAGGTACGGGACGAAACGAACGGGATTCTGTAAAACATTGCCAACGAGGGCCTAGATGGGATAGGTGAGGTTATGTTACGTTTTAGACGTATATAATGTTCCCACCGAGAAGTATGGGCCGATACTGCAAGAATGTTGTAAAATACTACATCCGAGATGTTAGCCTGCCTTACGTTAGGAAATATAACGCTGTAGACGTATATAATGTCCACTTCGAGACGTACGGGACGACACGAACGGGATTCTGTAAAACATTACCAGCGAGGGGCTAGATGTGTTAGGTTAGGTTATGTCACGTTATAGACCTATATAATGTTCCCACCGAGAAGTATGGGCCGATACGCCAGGAATGTTGTAAAATACTGCAACCGAGATGTTAGCCTGCCTTAGGTTAGGATATATAACGCTGTAGACGTTTATAATGTCCCAACAGAGACGTACGGGACGACAGGAACGGGATTCTGTAAAACATTACCAGCGAGGGGCTAAATGGGTCAGGTTAGGTTATATTACGTTATAGACGTATATAATGTTCCCACCGAGAAGTAGGGGGCGATATGCCAGAAATGTTGTAAAATACTGCATCCGAGATGATAGCCTGGCTTAGGTTAGGATATATAACGCTGTAGACGTATATAATGTCCCAACCGAGACGTACGGGACGACACGAACGGGATTCTGTAAAACATTACGAGCGAGGGGCTAGATGTGTTAGGTTAGGTTATATTACGTTATAGACCTATATAATGTTCCCACCGAGAAGTAGAGGCCGATGCGCCAGGAATGTTGTAAAATACTACATCCGACATGTTAGCCTGCCTTAGGTTAGGATATATATCGCTATAGACGTATATAACATCCCAACCGAGATGTACGGGACGACATAAACGGGATTCTGTAAAACATTACCAGCGAGGGGCTAGATGTGTTAGGTTAGATTATATTACGTTATAGACGTATATAATGTTCCCACCGAGAAGTATGGGCCGATACGCCAGGAATGTTGTAAAATACTGCATCCGAGATGTTAGCATGCCTTAGGTTAAGATATATAACGCTATAGACGTATATAATTTCCCAACCGAGATGTACGGGACGACACGAACGGGATTCTGTAAAACATTGCCAACGAGGGCTAGATGGGATAGGTTGGGTTATGTTACGTTATATACGTATATAATGTTCCCACCGAGAAGTATGGGCCGATACTCCAAGAATGTTGTAAAATACTACATCCGAGATGTTAGCCTGCCTTACGTTAGGAAATATAACGCTGTAGACGTATATAATGTCCCATTCGAGACGTACGGGACGACACGAACGGGATTCTGTAAAACATTACCAGCGAGGGGCTAGATGTGTTAGGTTAGGTTATGTTACGTTTTAGACGTATATAATGTTCCCACCGAGAAGTATGGGCCGATACGCCAGGAATGTTGTAAAATACTGCAACCGAGATGTTAGCCTGCCTTAGGTTAGGATATATAACGCTGTAGACGTTTATAATGTCCCAACAGAGACGTACGGGACGACAGGAACGGGATTCTGTAAAACATCACCAGCGAGGGGCTAGATGGGTCAGGTTAGGTTATATTACGTTATAGACGTATATAATGTTCCCACCGAGAAGTAGGGGCCGATATGCCAGAAATGTTGTAAAATACTGCATCCGAGATGATAGCCTGGCTTAGGTTAGGATATATAACGCTGTAGACGTATATAATGTCCCAACCGAGACGTACGGGACGACACGAACGGGATTCTGTAAAACATTACGAGCGAGGGGCTAGATGTGTTAGGTTAGGTTATATTACGTTATAGACGAATATAATGTTCCCACCGAGAAGTAGAGGCCGATACGCCAGGCATGATGTAAAATACTACATCCGAGATGTTAGCCTGCCTTAGGTTAGGATACATAACGCTATAGTCGTACATAATGTCCCAACCGAGACGTACGGGTCGACACGAACGTGATTCTGTAAAACATTACCTGCGAGGGGCTAGATGTGTTAGGTTAGGTTATATTAAGTTATAGACCTATATAATGTTCCCACCGAGAAGTAGAGGCCGATGCGCCAGGAATGTTGTAAAATATTGCAACCGAGATGTTAGCCTGCCTTAGGTTAGGATATATAACGCTGTAGACGTATATAATGTCCCAACCGAGACGTACGGGACGACACGAACGGGATTCTGTAAAACATTACCAGCGAGGTGTTGGATGTGTTAGGTTAGATTATATTACGTTATAGACGTATATTATGTTCCCACCGAGAAGTAGAGGCTGATCCTACAGGAATGTTGTAAAATACTATATCCGAGAAGTTAGCCTGCCTTAGGTTAGGATATATATCGCTGTAGACGTATATAATATCTCAACCGAGATGTACGGAACGACACGAACGGGATTCTGTAAAACATTGCCAACGAGGGGCTAGATGGGATAGGTTAGGTTATATTACGTTATAGACGTATATAATGTTCCCACCGAGAAGTAGGGGCCGATATGCCAGGAATGTTGTAAAATTCTATATCCGAGAAGTTAGCCTGCCTTAGGTTAGGATATGTATCGCTGTGGACGTATATAATATCCCAACCGAGATGCACGGGAAGACACGAACGGGATTCTGTAAAACATTACCAGCGAGGGGCTAGATGTGTTAGGTTAGATTATATTACGTTATAGACGTATATAATGTTCCCACCGAGAAGTATGGGCCGATACGCCAGGAATGTTGTAAAATACTGCAACCGAGATGTTAGCCTGCCTTAGGTTAGGATATATAACGCTGTAGACGTTTATAATGTCCCAACAGAGACGTACGGGACGACAGGAACGGGATTCTGTAAAACATTACCAGCGAGGGGCTAGATGGGTTAGGTTAGGTTGTGATACGTTATAAACGTATATGATGTTCCCACCGAGAAGTAGGGGCCGATATGCCAGGAATGTTGTAAAAAACTGCATCCGAGATGTTAGCCTGCCTTACGTTAGGATGTATATCGCTGTAGACGTATACAACATCCCAATCGAGATGTACGGTACGACATAAACGGGATTCTGTAAAACATTACCAGCGAGGGGCTATATGGGTTAGGTTAGGTTATGTTACGGTATAGACGTGTATAATGTTCCCACCGAGAAGTAGAGCCGATACGCCAGGAATGTTGTAAAATACTGCATCCGAGATGTTAGCATGCCTTAGGTTAAGATATATAACGCTATAGACGTATATAATATCCCAACCGAGATGTACGGGACGAAACGAACGGGATTCTGTAAAACATTGCCAACGAGGGCCTAGATGGGATAGGTTAGGTTATGTTACGTTTTAGACGTATATAATGTTCCCACCGAGAAGTATGGGCCGATACTGCAAGAATGTTGTAAAATACTACATCCGAGATGTTAGCCTGCCTTACGTTAGGAAATATAACGCTGTAGACGTATATAATGTCCACTTCGAGACGTACGGGACGACACGAACGGGATTCTGTAAAACATTACCAGCGAGGAGCTAGATGTGTTAGGTTAGGTTATGTCACGTTATAGACCTATATAATGTTCCCACCGAGAAGTATGGGCCGATACGCCAGGAATGTTGTAAAATACTGCAACCGAGATGTTAGCCTGCCTTAGGTTAGGATATATAACGCTGTAGACGTTTATAATGTCCCAACAGAGACGTACGGGACGACAGGAACGGGATTCTGTAAAACATTACCAGCGAGGGGCTAGATGGGTCAGGTTAGGTTATATTACGTTATAGACGTATATAATGTTCCCACCGAGAAGTAGGGGCCGATATGCCAGAAATGTTGTAAAATACTGCATCCGAGATGATAGCCTGGCTTAGGTTAGGATATATAACGCTGTAGACGTATATAATGTCCCAACCGAGACGTACGGGACGACACGAACGGGATTCTGTAAAACATTACGAGCGAGGGGCTAGGTGTGTTAGGTTAGGTTATATTACGTTATAGACCTATATAATGTTCCCACCGAGAAGTAGAGGCCGATGCGCCAGGAATGTTGTAAAATATTGCAACCGAGATGTTAGCCTGCCTTAGGTTAGGATATATAACGCTGTAGACGTATATAATGTCCCAACCGAGACGTACGGGACGACACGAACGGGATTCTGTAAAACATTACCAGCGAGGGGTTGGATGTGTTAGGTTAGACTATATTACGTTATAGACGTATATTATGTTCCCACCGAGAAGTAGAGGCTGATCCTACAGGAATGTTGTAAAATACTATATCCGAGAAGTTAGCCTGCCTTAGGTTAGGATATATATCGCTGTAGACGTATATAATATCTCAACCGAGATGTACGGAACGACACGAACGGGATTCTGTAAAACATTACCAGCGAGGGGCTAGATGTGTTAGGTTAGGTTATGTCACGTTATAGACCTATATAATGTTCCCACCGAGAAGTATGGGCCGATACGCCAGGAATGTTGTAAAATACTGCAACCGAGATGTTAGCCTGCCTTAGGTTAGGATATATAACGCTGTAGACGTTTATAATGTCCCAACAGAGACGTACGGGATGCCAGGAACGGGATTCTGTAAAACATTACCAGCGAGGGGCTAGATGGGTTAGGTTAGGTTATGTTACGTTGTAGACGTATATGATGTTCCCACCGAGAAGTAGGGGCCGATACGCCAGGAATGTTGTAAAATACTGCAACCGAGATGTTAGCCTGCCTTAGGTTAGGGTATATAACGCTGCAGACGTTTATAATGTCCCAACAGAGACGTACGGGACGACAGGAACGGGATTCTGTAAAACATTACCAGCGAGGGGCTAGATGTGTTAGGTTAGATTATATTACGTTATAGACGTATATTATGTTCCCACCGAGAAGTAGAGGCTGATCCTACAGGAATGTTGTAAAATACTATATCCGAGAAGTTAGCCTGCCTTAGGTTAGGATATATATCGCTGTAGACGTATATAATATCTCAACCGAGATGTACGGAACGACACGAACGGGATTCTGTAAAACATTGCCAACGAGGGGCTAGATGGGATAGGTTAGGTTATATTACGTTATAGACGTATATAATGTTCCCACCGAGAAGTAGGGGCCGATATGCCAGGAATGTTGTAAAATACTGCATCCGAGATGAAAGCCTGGCTTAGGTTAGGATATATAACGCTGTGGACGTATATAATGTCCCACCCGAGACGTACGGGACGACACGAACGGGATTCTGTAAAACATTACGAGCGAGGGGCTAGATGTGTTAGGTTAGGTTATATTACGTTATAGACCTATATAATGTTCCCACCGAGAAGTAGAGGCCGATGCGCCAGGAATGTTGTAAAATATTGCAACCGAGATGTTAGCCTGCCTTAGGTTAGGATATATAACGCTGTAGACGTATATAATGTCCCAACCGAGACGTACGGGACGACACGAACGGGATTCTGTAAAACATTACCAGCGAGGTGTTGGATGTGTTAGGTTAGATTATATTACGTTATAGACGTATATTATGTTCCCACCGAGAAGTAGAGGCTGATCCTACAGGAATGTTGTAAAATACTATATCCGAGAAGTTAGCCTGCCTTAGGTTAGGATATATATCGCTGTAGACGTATATAATATCTCAACCGAGATGTACGGAACGACACGAACGGGATTCTGTAAAACATTACCAACGAGGGGCTAGATGGGATAGGTTAGGTTATATTACGTTATAGACGTATATAATGTTCCCACCGAGAAGTAGGGGCCGATATGCCAGGAATGTTGTAAAATTCTATATCCGAGAAGTTAGCCTGCCTTAGGTTAGGATATGTATCGCTGTGGACGTATATAATATCCCAACCGAGATGCACGGGACGACACGAACGGGATTCTGTAAAACATTACCAGCGAGGGGCTAGATGTGTTAGGTTAGATTATATTACGTTATAGACGTATATAATGTTCCCACCGAGAAGTATGGGCCGATACGCCAGGAATGTTGTAAAATACTGCAACCGAGATGTTAGCCTGCCTTAGGTTAGGATATATAACGCTGTAGACGTTTATAATGTCCCAACAGAGACGTACGGGACGACAGGAACGGGATTCTGTAAAACATTACCAGCGAGGGGCTAGATGGGTTAGGTTAGGTTGTGATACGTTATAAACGTATATGATGTTCCCACCGAGAAGTAGGGGCCGATATGCCAGGAATGTTGTAAAAAACTGCATCCGAGATGTTAGCCTGCCTTACGTTAGGATGTATATCGCTGTAGACGTATATAACATCCCAATCGAGATGTACGGTACGACATAAACGGGATTCTGTAAAACATTACCAGCGAGGGGCTATATGGGTTAGGTTAGGTTATGTTACGGTATAGACGTGTATAATGTTCCCACCGAGAAGTAGAGCCGATACGCCAGGAATGTTGTAAAATACTGCATCCGAGATGTTAGCATGCCTTAGGTTAAGATATATAACGCTATAGACGTATATAATATCCCAACCGAGAGGTACGGGACGAAACGAACGGGATTCTGTAAAACATTGCCAACGAGGGCCTAGATGGGATAGGTTAGGTTATGTTACGTTTTAGACGTATATAATGTTCCCACCGAGAAGTATGGGCCGATACTGCAAGAATGTTGTAAAATACTACATCCGAGATGTTAGCCTGCCTTACGTTAGGAAATATAACGCTGTAGACGTATATAATGTCCACTTCGAGACGTACGGGACGACACGAACGGGATTCTGTAAAACATTACCAGCGAGGGGCTAGATGTGTTAGGTTAGGTTATGTCACGTTATAGACCTATATAATGTTCCCACCGAGAAGTATGGGCCGATACGCCAGGAATGTTGTAAAATACTGCAACCGAGATGTTAGCCTGCCTTAGGTTAGGATATATAACGCTGTAGACGTTTATAATGTCCCAACAGAGACGTACGGGACGACAGGAACGGGATTCTGTAAAACATCACCAGCGAGGGGCTAGATGGGTCAGGTTAGGTTATATTACGTTATAGACGTATATAATGTTCCCACCGAGAAGTAGGGGCCGATATGCCAGAAATGTTGTAAAATACTGCATCCGAGATGATAGCCTGGCTTAGGTTAGGATATATAACGCTGTAGACGTATATAATGTCCCAACCGAGACGTACGGGACGACACGAACGGGATTCTGTAAAACATTACGAGCGAGGGGCTAGATGTGTTAGGTTAGGTTATATTACGTTATAGACGAATATAATGTTCCCACCGAGAAGTAGAGGCCGATACGCCAGGCATGATGTAAAATACTACATCCGAGATGTTAGCCTGCCTTAGGTTAGGATACATAACGCTATAGTCGTACATAATGTCCCAACCGAGACGTACGGGTCGACACGAACGTGATTCTGTAAAACATTACCTGCGAGGGGCTAGATGTGTTAGGTTAGGTTATATTAAGTTATAGACCTATATAATGTTCCCACCGAGAAGTAGGGGCCGATACGCCAGGAATGTTGTAAAATACTACATCCGAGATGATAGCCTGCCTTAGGTTAGGATATATAACGCTGTAGACGTATATAATGTCCCAACCGAGACGTACGGGACGACACGAACGGGATTCAGTAAAATATTACCAGCGAGGGGCTAGATGGGTTAGGTTAGGTTATATTAAGTTATAGACCTATATAATGTTCCCACCGAGAAATAGGGGCCGATACGCCAGGAATGTTGTAAAATACTACATCCGAGATGATAGCCTGCCTTAGGTTAGGATATATAACGCTATAGACGTATATAATATCCCAACCGAGACTTACGGGACGATACGAACGGGATTCTGTAAAACATTACCAGCGAGGGGCTAGATGTGTTACGTTAGGTTATATTACGTTATAGACCTATATAATGTTCCCACCGAGATGTAGGGGCCGACACGGCAGGAATGTTGTAAAATACTACATCCGAGATGATAGCCTGCCTTAGGTTAGGATATATAACGCTATAGACGTATATAATATTCCAACCGAGATGTACGGGACGTCACGAACGGGATTCTGTAAAACATTACCAGCGAGGTTCTAGATGTGTTAGGTTAGGTTATATTACGTTATAGACGAATATAATGTTCCCACCGAGAAGTAGGGGCCGATACGCCAGGAATGTTGTAAAATACTACATCCGAGATGATAGCCTGCCTTAGGTGAGGATATATAACGCTATAGACGTATATAATATCCCAAACGAGATGTACGGGACGTCACGAACGGTATTCTGTAAAACATTACCAGCGAGGTTCTAGATGTGTTAGGTTAGGTTATATTACGTTATAGACGAATATAATGTTCCCACCGAGAAGTAGAGGCCGATACGCCAGGAATGTTGTAAAATACTGCATCCGAGATGTTAGCCTGCCTTAGGTTAGGATATATAACGCTATAGACGTATATAACATCCCAACCGAGATGTACGGGACGTCACGAACGGTATTCTGTAAAACATTACCAGCGAGGGGATAGATGTGTTAGGTTAGGTTATATTACGTTACAAACGAATATAATGTTCCCACCGAGAAGTAGAGGCCGATACGCCAGGAATGTTGTAAAATACTACATCCGAGATGTTAGAATGCCTCACGTTAGGATATATATCGCGCTAGACGTATATAATATCCCAACCGAGATGTACGGGACGACAGGAACGGGATTCTGTAAAACATTACCTGCGAGGGGCTAGATGTGTTAGGTTAGGTTATATTAGGTTATAAACCTATATAATATTCCCACCGAGAAGTAGGGGCCGATACGCCGGGAATGTTGTAAAATACTACATCCGAGATGATAGCCTGCCTTACGTTAGGATATATATCGCTGTAGACGTATCTAATATCCCAACCGAGATGTACGGGACGACAGGAACTGGATTCTGTAAAACATTACCTGCGAGGGGCTAGATGTGTTAGGTTAGGTTATATTAAGTTATAGACCTATATAATGTTCCCACCGAGAAGTAGGGGCCGATACGCCAGGAATGTTGTAAAATACTACATCCGAGATGATAGCCTGCCTTAGGTTAGGATATATAACGCTATAGTCGTATATAATGTCCCAACCGAGACGTACGGGACGACACAAACGGGATTCTGTAAAATATTACCAGCGAGGGGCTAGATGGATTAGGATAGGTTGTGATACGTTATAGACGTATATAATGTTCCCACCGAGAAGTAGGGGCCGATATGCCAGGAATGTTGTAAAATTCTGCATCCGAGATGATAGCCTGCCTTACGTTAGGATATATAACGCTATAGACGTATATAATATCCCAACCAAGACTTACGGGACGATACGAACGGGATTCTGTAAAATATTACCAGCGAGGGGCTAGATGGGCTAGGTTAGGTTATGTTACCTTATAGACGTATATAATGTTCCCACCGAGAAGTAGGTGCCGATACGCCAGGAATGTTGTAAAATACTGCATCCGAGATGTTAGCCTGCCTTAGGTTAGGATAAATAACGCTATAGACGTATATAATATCCCAACCGAGATGTACGGGACGACACGAACGTGATTCTGTAAAACATTACCTGCCAGGGGCTAGATGTGTTAGGTTAGGTTATATTAAGATATAGACGTATATAATGTTCCCACCGAGAAGTATGGGCCGATACGCCAGGAATGTTGTAAAATACTGCAACCGAGATGTTAGCCTGCCTTAGGTTAGGATATATAACGCTGTAGACGTTTATAATGTCCCAACAGAGACGTACGGGATGCCAGGAACGGGATTCTGTAAAACATTACCAGCGAGGGGCTAGATGGGTTAGGTTAGGTTATGTTACGTTGTAGACGTATATGATGTTCCCACCGAGAAGTAGGGGCCGATACGCCAGGAATGTTGTAAAATACTGCAACCGAGATGTTAGCCTGCCTTAGGTTAGGGTATATAACGCTGCAGACGTTTATAATGTCCCAACAGAGACGTACGGGACGACAGGAACGGGATTCTGTAAAACATTACCAGCGAGGGGCTAGATGTGTTAGGTTAGATTATATTACGTTATAGACGTATATTATGTTCCCACCGAGAAGTAGAGGCTGATCCTACAGGAATGTTGTAAAATACTATATCCGAGAAGTTAGCCTGCCTTAGGTTAGGATATATATCGCTGTAGACGTATATAATATCTCAACCGAGATGTACGGAACGACACGAACGGGATTCTGTAAAACATTGCCAACGAGGGGCTAGATGGGATAGGTTAGGTTATATTACGTTATAGACGTATATAATGTTCCCACCGAGAAGTAGGGGCCGATATGCCAGGAATGTTGTAAAATACTGCATCCGAGATGAAAGCCTGGCTTAGGTTAGGATATATAACGCTGTGGACGTATATAATGTCCCACCCGAGACGTACGGGACGACACGAACGGGATTCTGTAAAACATTACGAGCGAGGGGCTAGATGTGTTAGGTTAGGTTATATTACGTTATAGACCTATATAATGTTCCCACCGAGAAGTAGAGGCCGATGCGCCAGGAATGTTGTAAAATATTGCAACCGAGATGTTAGCCTGCCTTAGGTTAGGATATATAACGCTGTAGACGTATATAATGTCCCAACCGAGACGTACGGGACGACACGAACGGGATTCTGTAAAACATTACCAGCGAGGTGTTGGATGTGTTAGGTTAGATTATATTACGTTATAGACGTATATTATGTTCCCACCGAGAAGTAGAGGCTGATCCTACAGGAATGTTGTAAAATACTATATCCGAGAAGTTAGCCTGCCTTAGGTTAGGATATATATCGCTGTAGACGTATATAATATCTCAACCGAGATGTACGGAACGACACGAACGGGATTCTGTAAAACATTACCAACGAGGGGCTAGATGGGATAGGTTAGGTTATATTACGTTATAGACGTATATAATGTTCCCACCGAGAAGTAGGGGCCGATATGCCAGGAATGTTGTAAAATTCTATATCCGAGAAGTTAGCCTGCCTTAGGTTAGGATATGTATCGCTGTGGACGTATATAATATCCCAACCGAGATGCACGGGACGACACGAACGGGATTCTGTAAAACATTACCAGCGAGGGGCTAGATGTGTTAGGTTAGATTATATTACGTTATAGACGTATATAATGTTCCCACCGAGAAGTATGGGCCGATACGCCAGGAATGTTGTAAAATACTGCAACCGAGATGTTAGCCTGCCTTAGGTTAGGATATATAACGCTGTAGACGTTTATAATGTCCCAACAGAGACGTACGGGACGACAGGAACGGGATTCTGTAAAACATTACCAGCGAGGGGCTAGATGGGTTAGGTTAGGTTGTGATACGTTATAAACGTATATGATGTTCCCACCGAGAAGTAGGGGCCGATATGCCAGGAATGTTGTAAAAAACTGCATCCGAGATGTTAGCCTGCCTTACGTTAGGATGTATATCGCTGTAGACGTATATAACATCCCAATCGAGATGTACGGTACGACATAAACGGGATTCTGTAAAACATTACCAGCGAGGGGCTATATGGGTTAGGTTAGGTTATGTTACGGTATAGACGTGTATAATGTTCCCACCGAGAAGTAGAGCCGATACGCCAGGAATGTTGTAAAATACTGCATCCGAGATGTTAGCATGCCTTAGGTTAAGATATATAACGCTATAGACGTATATAATATCCCAACCGAGAGGTACGGGACGAAACGAACGGGATTCTGTAAAACATTGCCAACGAGGGCCTAGATGGGATAGGTTAGGTTATGTTACGTTTTAGACGTATATAATGTTCCCACCGAGAAGTATGGGCCGATACTGCAAGAATGTTGTAAAATACTACATCCGAGATGTTAGCCTGCCTTACGTTAGGAAATATAACGCTGTAGACGTATATAATGTCCACTTCGAGACGTACGGGACGACACGAACGGGATTCTGTAAAACATTACCAGCGAGGGGCTAGATGTGTTAGGTTAGGTTATGTCACGTTATAGACCTATATAATGTTCCCACCGAGAAGTATGGGCCGATACGCCAGGAATGTTGTAAAATACTGCAACCGAGATGTTAGCCTGCCTTAGGTTAGGATATATAACGCTGTAGACGTTTATAATGTCCCAACAGAGACGTACGGGACGACAGGAACGGGATTCTGTAAAACATTACCAGCGAGGGGCTAAATGGGTCAGGTTAGGTTATATTACGTTATAGACGTATATAATGTTCCCACCGAGAAGTAGGGGGCGATATGCCAGAAATGTTGTAAAATACTGCATCCGAGATGATAGCCTGGCTTAGGTTAGGATATATAACGCTGTAGACGTATATAATGTCCCAACCGAGACGTACGGGACGACACGAACGGGATTCTGTAAAACATTACGAGCGAGGGGCTAGATGTGTTAGGTTAGGTTATATTACGTTATAGACCTATATAATGTTCCCACCGAGAAGTAGAGGCCGATGCGCCAGGAATGTTGTAAAATATTGCAACCGAGATGTTAGCCTGCCTTAGGTTAGGATATATAACGCTGTAGACGTATATAATGTCCCAACCGAGACGTACGGGACGACACGAACGGGATTCTGTAAAACATTACCAGCGAGGGGTTGGATGTGTTAGGTTAGACTATATTACGTTATAGACGTATATTATGTTCCCACCGAGAAGTAGGGGCCGATACTCCAAGAATGTTGTAAAATACTACATCCGACATGTTAGCCTGCCTTACGTTAGGATATATATCGCTATAGACGTATATAACATCCCAACCGAGATGTACGGGACGACATAAACGGGATTCTGTAAAACATTACCAGCGAGGGGCTAGATGTGTTAGGTTAGATTATATTACGTTATAGACGTATATAATGTTCCCACCGAGAAGTATGGGCCGATACGCCAGGAATGTTGTAAAATATTGCATCCGAGATGTTAGCCTGCCTTAGGTTAGGATATATATCGCTGTAGACGTATATAACGTCCCAACCGAGATGTACGGGACGACACAAACGGGATTCTGTAAAACATTACCAGCGAGGGGCTAGATGGGTTAGGTTAGGTTATGTTACGTTATAGACGTGTATAATGTTCCCACCGAGAAGTAGAGCCGATACGCCAGGAATGTTGTAAAATACTGCATCCAAGATGTTAGCATGCCTTAGGTTAAGATATATAACGCTATAGACGTATATAATTTCCCAACCGAGATGTACGGGACGACACGAACGGGATTCTGTAAAACATTGCCAACGAGGGCTAGATGGGATAGGTTGGGTTATGTTACGTTATATACGTATATAATGTTCCCACCGAGAAGTATGGGCCGATACTCCAAGAATGTTGTAAAATACTACATCCGAGATGTTAGCCTGCCTTACGTTAGGAAATATAACGCTGTAGACGTATATAATGTCCCATTCGAGACGTACGGGACGACACGAACGGGATTCTGTAAAACATTACCAGCGAGGGGCTAGATGTGTTAGGTTAGGTTATGTTACGTTTTAGACGTATATAATGTTCCCACCGAGAAGTATGGGCCGATACGCCAGGAATGTTGTAAAATACTGCAACCGAGATGTTAGCCTGCCTTAGGTTAGGATATATAACGCTGTAGACGTTTATAATGTCCCAACAGAGACGTACGGGACGACAGGAACGGGATTCTGTAAAACATCACCAGCGAGGGGCTAGATGGGTCAGGTTAGGTTATATTACGTTATAGACGTATATAATGTTCCCACCGAGAAGTAGGGGCCGATATGCCAGAAATGTTGTAAAATACTGCATCCGAGATGATAGCCTGGCTTAGGTTAGGATATATAACGCTGTAGACGTATATAATGTCCCAACCGAGACGTACGGGACGACACGAACGGGATTCTGTAAAACATTACGAGCGAGGGGCTAGATGTGTTAGGTTAGGTTATATTACGTTATAGACGAATATAATGTTCCCACCGAGAAGTAGAGGCCGATACGCCAGGCATGATGTAAAATACTACATCCGAGATGTTAGCCTGCCTTAGGTTAGGATACATAACGCTATAGTCGTACATAATGTCCCAACCGAGACGTACGGGTCGACACGAACGTGATTCTGTAAAACATTACCTGCGAGGGGCTAGATGTGTTAGGTTAGGTTATATTAAGTTATAGACCTATATAATGTTCCCACCGAGAAGTAGGGGCCGATACGCCAGGAATGTTGTAAAATACTACATCCGAGATGATAGCCTGCCTTAGGTTAGGATATATAACGCTGTAGACGTATATAATGTCCCAACCGAGACGTACGGGACGACACGAACGGGATTCAGTAAAATATTACCAGCGAGGGGCTAGATGGGTTAGGTTAGGTTATATTAAGTTATAGACCTATATAATGTTCCCACCGAGAAATAGGGGCCGATACGCCAGGAATGTTGTAAAATACTACATCCGAGATGATAGCCTGCCTTAGGTTAGGATATATAACGCTATAGACGTATATAATATCCCAACCGAGACTTACGGGACGATACGAACGGGATTCTGTAAAACATTACCAGCGAGGGGCTAGATGTGTTACGTTAGGTTATATTACGTTATAGACCTATATAATGTTCCCACCGAGATGTAGGGGCCGACACGGCAGGAATGTTGTAAAATACTACATCCGAGATGATAGCCTGCCTTAGGTTAGGATATATAACGCTATAGACGTATATAATATTCCAACCGAGATGTACGGGACGTCACGAACGGGATTCTGTAAAACATTACCAGCGAGGTTCTAGATGTGTTAGGTTAGGTTATATTACGTTATAGACGAATATAATGTTCCCACCGAGAAGTAGGGGCCGATACGCCAGGAATGTTGTAAAATACTACATCCGAGATGATAGCCTGCCTTAGGTGAGGATATATAACGCTATAGACGTATATAATATCCCAAACGAGATGTACGGGACGTCACGAACGGTATTCTGTAAAACATTACCAGCGAGGTTCTAGATGTGTTAGGTTAGGTTATATTACGTTATAGACGAATATAATGTTCCCACCGAGAAGTAGAGGCCGATACGCCAGGAATGTTGTAAAATACTGCATCCGAGATGTTAGCCTGCCTTAGGTTAGGATATATAACGCTATAGACGTATATAACATCCCAACCGAGATGTACGGGACGTCACGAACGGTATTCTGTAAAACATTACCAGCGAGGGGATAGATGTGTTAGGTTAGGTTATATTACGTTACAAACGAATATAATGTTCCCACCGAGAAGTAGAGGCCGATACGCCAGGAATGTTGTAAAATACTACATCCGAGATGTTAGAATGCCTCACGTTAGGATATATATCGCGCTAGACGTATATAATATCCCAACCGAGATGTACGGGACGACAGGAACGGGATTCTGTAAAACATTACCTGCGAGGGGCTAGATGTGTTAGGTTAGGTTATATTAGGTTATAAACCTATATAATATTCCCACCGAGAAGTAGGGGCCGATACGCCGGGAATGTTGTAAAATACTACATCCGAGATGATAGCCTGCCTTACGTTAGGATATATATCGCTGTAGACGTATCTAATATCCCAACCGAGATGTACGGGACGACAGGAACTGGATTCTGTAAAACATTACCTGCGAGGGGCTAGATGTGTTAGGTTAGGTTATATTAAGTTATAGACCTATATAATGTTCCCACCGAGAAGTAGGGGCCGATACGCCAGGAATGTTGTAAAATACTACATCCGAGATGATAGCCTGCCTTAGGTTAGGATATATAACGCTATAGTCGTATATAATGTCCCAACCGAGACGTACGGGACGACACAAACGGGATTCTGTAAAATATTACCAGCGAGGGGCTAGATGGATTAGGATAGGTTGTGATACGTTATAGACGTATATAATGTTCCCACCGAGAAGTAGGGGCCGATATGCCAGGAATGTTGTAAAATTCTGCATCCGAGATGATAGCCTGCCTTACGTTAGGATATATAACGCTATAGACGTATATAATATCCCAACCAAGACTTACGGGACGATACGAACGGGATTCTGTAAAATATTACCAGCGAGGGGCTAGATGGGCTAGGTTAGGTTATGTTACCTTATAGACGTATATAATGTTCCCACCGAGAAGTAGGTGCCGATACGCCAGGAATGTTGTAAAATACTGCATCCGAGATGTTAGCCTGCCTTAGGTTAGGATAAATAACGCTATAGACGTATATAATATCCCAACCGAGATGTACGGGACGACACGAACGTGATTCTGTAAAACATTACCTGCCAGGGGCTAGATGTGTTAGGTTAGGTTATATTAAGATATAGACGTATATAATGTTCCCACCGAGAAGTATGGGCCGATACGCCAGGAATGTTGTAAAATACTACATCCGAGATGATAGCCTGCCTTAGGTTAGGATATATAACGCTATAGACGTATATAATATCCCAACCGAGATGTACGGGACGTCACGAACGTTATTCTGTAAAACATTACCAATGAGGTTCTAGATGTGTTAGGTTAGGTTATATTACGTCATAGACGAATATAATGTTCCCACCGAGAAGTAGAGGCGGATACGCCAGGCATGATGTAAAATAATACATCCGAGATGTTAGCCTGCCTTAGGTTAGGATATACAACGATATAGTCGTATATAATGTCCCAACCGAGACGTACGGGACG
Organism: Xylocopa violacea; assembly: GCA_963969225.1. Lineage (NCBI taxonomy): Eukaryota > Metazoa > Arthropoda > Insecta > Hymenoptera > Apidae > Xylocopa > Xylocopa violacea. The sequence goes on from CAXAJV010000013.1 coordinate 6,018,168, forward strand.
ACACGAACGTGATTCTGTAAAACATTACCAGCGAGGGGCTAGATGTGTTAGTTTAGGTTGTGATACGTTATAGATGTATATAATGTTCCCTCCGAGAAGTAGGGGCCGATACGCCAGGAATGTTGTAAAATACCACATCCGAGATGATAGCCTGCCTTAGGTTAGGATATATAACGCTATAGTCGTATATAATGTCCCAACCGAGACGTACGGGACGACACAAACGGGATTCTGTAAAATATTACCAGCGAGGGGCTAGATGGATTAGGATAGGTTGTGATACGTTATAGACGTATATAATGTTCCCACCGAGAAGTAGGGGCCGATATGCCAGGAATGTTGTAAAATTCTGCATCCGAGATGATAGCCTGCCTTAGGTTAGGGTATATAACGCTGTAGACGTATATAATATCCCAACCTGGATGTACGGGACGTCACGAACGGTATTCTGTAAAACATTACCAGCGAGATTCTAGATGTGTTAGGTTAGGTTATATTACGTTATAGACGAATATAATGTTCCCACCGAGAAGTAGAGGCCGATACGCCAGGCATGATGTAAAATACTACATCCGAGATGTTAGCCTGCCTTAGGTTAGGATATATAACGCTATAGTCGTATATAACGTCACAACCGAGACGTACGGGTCGACACGAACGTGATTCTGTAAAACATTACCTGCGAGGGGCTAGATGTGTTAGGTTAGGTTATATTAAGTTATAGACCTATATAATGTTCCCACCGAGAAGTAGGGGCCGATACGCCAGGAATGTTGTAAAATACTACATCCGAGATGTTAGGCTGCCTTAGGTTAGGATATACAACGCTATAGTCGCATATAATGTCCCAACCGAGACGTACGGGACGACACGAACGTGATTCTGTAAAACATTACCAGCGAGGGGCTAGATGTGTTAGGTTAGGTTATATTAAGTTATAGACCTATATAATGTTCCCACCGAGAAATAGGGGCCGATACGCCAGGAATGTTGTAAAATACTACATCCGAGATGATAGCCTGCCTTAGGTTAGGATATATAACGCTATAGACGTATATAATATCCCAACCGAGAGTTACGGGACGATACGAACGGGATTCTGTAAAACATTACCAGCGAGGGGCTAGATGTGTTACGTTAGGTTATATTACGTTATAGACCTATATAATGTTCCCACCGAGATGTAGGGGCCGACACGGCAGGAATGTTGTAAAATACTACATCCGAGATGATAGCCTGCCTTAGGTGAGGATATATAACGCTATAGACGTATATAATATCCCAACTGAGATGTACGGGACGTCACGAACGGTATTCTGTAAAACATTACCAGCGAGGTTCTAGATGTGTTAGGTTAGGTTATATTATGTTATAGACGAATATAATGTTCCCACCGAGAAGTAGAGGCCGATACGCCAGGAATGTTGTAAAATACTGCATCCGAGATGTTAGCCTGCCTTAGGTTAGGATATATAACGCTATAGACGTATATAACATCCCAACCGAGATGTACGGGACGTCACGAACGGTATTCTGTAAAACATTACCAGCGAGGGGATAGATGTGTTAGGTTAGGTTATATTACGTTACAAACGAATATAATGTTCCCACCGAGAAGTAGAGGCCGATACGCCAGGGATGTTGTAAAATACTACATCCGAGATGTTAGAATGCCTCACGTTAGGATATATATCGCTCTAGACGTATATAATATCCCAACCGAGATGTACGGGACGACAGGAACGGGATTCTGTAAAACATTACCTGCGAGGGGCTAGATGTGTTAGGTTAGGTTATATTAGGTTATAAACCTATATAATATTCCCACCGAGATGTAGGGGCCGATACGCCGGGAATGTTGTAAAATACTACATCCGAGATGATAGCCTGCCTTACGTTAGGATATATATCGCTGTAGACGTATCTAATATCCCAACCGAGACGTACGGGACGACACGAACGGGATTCTGTAAAACATTACCAGCGAGGGGCTAGATGTGTTAGGTTAGGTTATGTTACGTTATAGACCTATATAATGTTCCCACCGAGAAGTATGGGCCGATACGCCAGGAATGTTGTAAAATACTGCAACCGAGATGTTAGCCTGCCTTAGGTTAGGATATAAAACGCTGTAGACGTTTATAATGTCCCAACAGAGACGTACGGGACGACAGGAACGGGATTCTGTAAAATATTACCAGCGAGGGGCTAGACGGGTTAGGTTAGGTTGTGATACGTTATAAACGTATATGATGTTCCCACCGAGAAGTAGGGGCCGATACTCCAAGAATGTTGTAAAATACTACATCCGAGATGTTAGCCTGCCTTACGTTAGGATATATAACGCTATAGACGTATATAATATCCCAACCAAGACTTACGGGACTATACGAACGGGATTCTGTAAAATATTACCAGCGAGGGGCTAGATGGGCTAGGTTAGGTTATGTTACCTTATAGACGTATATAATGTTCCCACCGAGAAGTAGGTGCCGATACGCCAGGAATGTTGTAAAATACTGCATCCGAGATGTTAGCCTGCCTTAGGTTAGGATAAATAACGCTATAGACGTATATAATATCCCAACCGAGATGTACGGGACGACACGAACGTGATTCTGTAAAACATTACCTGCCAGGGGCTAGATGTGTTAGGTTAGGTTATATTAAGATATAGACGTATATAATGTTCCCACCGAGAAGTATGGGCCGATACGCCAGGAATGTTGTAAAATACTACATCCGAGATGATAGCCTGCCTTAGGTTAGGATATATAACGCTATAGACGTATATAATATCCCAACCGAGATGTACGGGACGTCACGAACGTTATTCTGTAAAACATTACCAATGAGGTTCTAGATGTGTTAGGTTAGGTTATATTACGTCATAGACGAATATAATGTTCCCACCGAGAAGTAGAGGCGGATACGCCAGGCATGATGTAAAATAATACATCCGAGATGTTAGCCTGCCTTAGGTTAGGATATACAACGATATAGTCGTATATAATGTCCCAACCGAGACGTACGGGACGACACGAACGTGATTCTGTAAAACATTACCAGCGAGGGGCTAGATGTGTTAGTTTAGGTTGTGATACGTTATAGATGTATATAATGTTCCCTCCGAGAAGTAGGGGCCGATACGCCAGGAATGTTGTAAAATACCACATCCGAGATGATAGCCTGCCTTAGGTTAGGATATATAACGCTATAGTCGTATATAATGTCCCAACCGAGACGTACGGGACGACACAAACGGGATTCTGTAAAATATTACCAGCGAGGGGCTAGATGGATTAGGATAGGTTGTGATACGTTATAGACGTATATAATGTTCCCACCGAGAAGTAGGGGCCGATATGCCAGGAATGTTGTAAAATTCTGCATCCGAGATGATAGCCTGCCTTAGGTTAGGGTATATAACGCTGTAGACGTATATAATATCCCAACCTGGATGTACGGGACGTCACGAACGGTATTCTGTAAAACATTACCAGCGAGATTCTAGATGTGTTAGGTTAGGTTATATTACGTTATAGACGAATATAATGTTCCCACCGAGAAGTAGAGGCCGATACGCCAGGCATGATGTAAAATACTACATCCGAGATGTTAGCCTGCCTTAGGTTAGGATATATAACGCTATAGTCGTATATAATGTCACAACCGAGACGTACGGGTCGACACGAACGTGATTCTGTAAAACATTACCTGCGAGGGGCTAGATGTGTTAGGTTAGGTTATATTAAGTTATAGACCTATATAATGTTCCCACCGAGAAGTAGGGGCCGATACGCCAGGAATGTTGTAAAATACTACATCCGAGATGTTAGGCTGCCTTAGGTTAGGATATACAACGCTATAGTCGCATATAATGTCCCAACCGAGACGTACGGGACGACACGAACGTGATTCTGTAAAACATTACCAGCGAGGGGCTAGATGTGTTAGGTTAGGTTATATTAAGTTATAGACCTATATAATGTTCCCACCGAGAAATAGGGGCCGATACGCCAGGAATGTTGTAAAATACTACATCCGAGATGATAGCCTGCCTTAGGTTAGGATATATAACGCTATAGACGTATATAATATCCCAACCGAGAGTTACGGGACGATACGAACGGGATTCTGTAAAACATTACCAGCGAGGGGCTAGATGTGTTACGTTAGGTTATATTACGTTATAGACCTATATAATGTTCCCACCGAGATGTAGGGGCCGACACGGCAGGAATGTTGTAAAATACTACATCCGAGATGATAGCCTGCCTTAGGTGAGGATATATAACGCTATAGACGTATATAATATCCCAACTGAGATGTACGGGACGTCACGAACGGTATTCTGTAAAACATTACCAGCGAGGTTCTAGATGTGTTAGGTTAGGTTATATTATGTTATAGACGAATATAATGTTCCCACCGAGAAGTAGAGGCCGATACGCCAGGAATGTTGTAAAATACTGCATCCGAGATGTTAGCCTGCCTTAGGTTAGGATATATAACGCTATAGACGTATATAACATCCCAACCGAGATGTACGGGACGTCACGAACGGTATTCTGTAAAACATTACCAGCGAGGGGATAGATGTGTTAGGTTAGGTTATATTACGTTACAAACGAATATAATGTTCCCACCGAGAAGTAGAGGCCGATACGCCAGGGATGTTGTAAAATACTACATCCGAGATGTTAGAATGCCTCACGTTAGGATATATATCGCTCTAGACGTATATAATATCCCAACCGAGATGTACGGGACGACAGGAACGGGATTCTGTAAAACATTACCTGCGAGGGGCTAGATGTGTTAGGTTAGGTTATATTAGGTTATAAACCTATATAATATTCCCACCGAGATGTAGGGGCCGATACGCCGGGAATGTTGTAAAATACTACATCCGAGATGATAGCCTGCCTTACGTTAGGATATATATCGCTGTAGACGTATCTAATATCCCAACCGAGACGTACGGGACGACACGAACGGGATTCTGTAAAACATTACCAGCGAGGGGCTAGATGTGTTAGGTTAGGTTATGTTACGTTATAGACCTATATAATGTTCCCACCGAGAAGTATGGGCCGATACGCCAGGAATGTTGTAAAATACTGCAACCGAGATGTTAGCCTGCCTTAGGTTAGGATATAAAACGCTGTAGACGTTTATAATGTCCCAACAGAGACGTACGGGACGACAGGAACGGGATTCTGTAAAATATTACCAGCGAGGGGCTAGACGGGTTAGGTTAGGTTGTGATACGTTATAAACGTATATGATGTTCCCACCGAGAAGTAGGGGCCGATACTCCAAGAATGTTGTAAAATACTACATCCGAGATGTTAGCCTGCCTTACGTTAGGATATATATCACTGTAGACGTATATAACATCCCAACCGAGATGTACGGGACGACATAAACGGGATTCTGTAAAACATTACCAGCGAGGGGCTAGATGTATTAGGTTAGATTATATTACGTTATAGACGTATATAATGTTCCCACCGAGAAGTATTGGCCGATACGCCTGGAATGTTGTAAAATATTGCATCCGAGATGTTAGCCTGCCTTAGGTTAGGATATATATCGCTGTAGACGTATATAACATCCCAACCGAGATGTACGGGACGACACAAACGGGATTCTGTAAAACATTACCAGCGAGGGGCTAGATGGGTTAGGCTAGGTTATGTTACGTTATAGACGTGTATAATGTTCCCACCGAGAAGTAGAGCCGATACGCCAGGAATGTTGTAAAATACTGCATCCGAGATGTTAGAATGCCTTAGGTTAAGATATATAACGCTCTAGACGTATATAATATCCCAACCGAGATGTACGGGACGACACGAACGGGATTCTGTAAAACATTGCCAACGAGGGGCTAGATGGGATAGGTTAGGTTATGTTACGTTATAGACGTATATAATGTTCCGACCGAGAAGTATGGGCCGATACTCCAAGAATGTTGTAAAATACTACATCCGAGATGTTAGCCTGCCTTACGTTAGGAAATATAACGCTGTAGACGTATATAATGTCCCTTTCGAGACGTACGGGACGACACGAACGGGATTCTGTAAAACATTACCAGCGAGGGGCTAGATGTGTTAGTTTAGGTTGTGATACGTTATAGATGTATATAATGTTCCCTCCGAGAAGTAGGGGCCGATACGCCAGGAATGTTGTAAAATACCACATCCGAGATGATAGCCTGCCTTAGGTTAGGATATATAACGCTATAGTCGTATATAATGTCCCAACCGAGACGTACGGGACGACACGAACGTGATTCTGTAAAACATTACCAGCGAGGGGCTAGATGTGTTAGGTTAGGTTATATTAAGTTATAGACCTATATAATGTTCCCACCGAGAAATAGGGGCCGATACGCCAGGAATGTTGTAAAATACTACATCCGAGATGATAGCCTGCCTTAGGTTAGGATATATAACGCTATAGACGTATATAATATCCCAACCGAGAGTTACGGGACGATACGAACGGGATTCTGTAAAACATTACCAGCGAGGGGCTAGATGTGTTACGTTAGGTTATATTACGTTATAGACCTATATAATGTTCCCACCGAGATGTAGGGGCCGACACGGCAGGAATGTTGTAAAATACTACATCCGAGATGATAGCCTGCCTTAGGTTAGGATATATAACGCTATAGACGTATATAATATTCCAACCGAGATGTACGGGACGTCACGAACGGGATTCTGTAAAACATTACCAGCGAGGTTCTAGATGTGTTAGGTTAGGTTATATTACGTTATAGACGAATATAATGTTCCCACCGAGAAGTAGGGGCCGATACGCCAGGAATGTTGTAAAATACTACATCCGAGATGATAGCCTGCCTTAGGTGAGGATATATAACGCTATAGACGTATATAATATCCCAACTGAGATGTACGGGACGTCACGAACGGTATTCTGTAAAACATTACCAGCGAGGTTCTAGATGTGTTAGGTTAGGTTATATTACGTTATAGGCGAATATAATGTTCCCACCGAGAAGTAGAGGCTGATACGCCAGGAATGTTGTAAAATACTGCATCCGAGATGTTAGCCTGCCTTAGGTTAGGATATATAACGCTATAGACGTATATAACATCCCAACCGAGATGTACGGGACGTCACGAACGGTATTCTGTAAAACATTACCAGCGAGGGGATAGATGTGTTAGGTTAGGTTATATTACGTTACAAACGAATATAATGTTCCCACCGAGAAGTAGAGGCCGATACGCCAGGGATGTTGTAAAATACTACATCCGAGATGTTAGAATGCCTCACGTTAGGATATATATCGCTCTAGACGTATATAATATCCCAACCGAGATGTACGGGACGACAGGAACGGGATTCTGTAAAACATTACCTGCGAGGGGCTAGATGTGTTAGGTTAGGTTATATTAGGTTATAAACCTATATAATATTCCCACCGAGATGTAGGGGCCGATACGCCGGGAATGTTGTAAAATACTACATCCGAGATGATAGCCTGCCTTACGTTAGGATATATATCGCTGTAGACGTATCTAATATCCCAACCGAGACGTACGGGACGACACGAACGGGATTCTGTAAAACATTACCAGCGAGGGGCTAGATGTGTTAGGTTAGGTTATGTTACGTTATAGACCTATATAATGTTCCCACCGAGAAGTATGGGCCGATACGCCAGGAATGTTGTAAAATACTGCAACCGAGATGTTAGCCTGCCTTAGGTTAGGATATAAAACGCTGTAGACGTTTATAATGTCCCAACAGAGACGTACGGGACGACAGGAACGGGTTTCTGTAAAATATTACCAGCGAGGGGCTAGACGGGTTAGGTTAGGTTGTGATACGTTATAAACGTATATGATGTTCCCACCGAGAAGTAGGGGCCGATACTCCAAGAATGTTGTAAAATACTACATCCGAGATGTTAGCCTGCCTTACGTTAGGATATATATCACTGTAGACGTATATAACATCCCAACCGAGATGTACGGGACGACATAAACGGGATTCTGTAAAACATTACCAGCGAGGGGCTAGATGTATTAGGTTAGATTATATTACGTTATAGACGTATATAATGTTCCCACCGAGAAGTATGGGTCGATACGCCAGGAATGTTGTAAAATATTGCATCCGAGATGTTAGCCTGCCTTAGGTTAGGATATATATCGCTGTAGACGTATATAACATCCCAACCGAGATGTACGGGACGACACAAACGGGATTCTGTAAAACATTACCAGCGAGGGGCTAAATGGGTTAGGTTAGGTTATGTTACGTTATAGACGTGTATAATGTTCCCACCGAGAAGTAGAGCCGATACGCCAGGAATGTTGTAAAATACTGCATCCGAGATGTTAGAATGCCTTAGGTTAAGATATATAACGCTCTAGACGTATATAATATCCCAACCGAGATGTACGGGACGACACGAACGGGATTCTGTAAAACATTGCCAACGAGGGGCTAGATGGGATAGGTTAGGTTATGTTACGTTATAGACGTATATAATGTTCCGACCGAGAAGTATGGGCCGATACTCCAAGAATGTTGTAAAATACTACATCCGAGATGTTAGCCTGCCTTACGTTAGGAAATATAACGCTGTAGACGTATATAATGTCCCTTTCGAGACGTACGGGACGACACGAACGGGATTCTGTAAAACATTACCAGCGAGGGGCTAGATGTGTTAGGTTAGGTTATGTTACGTTATAGACCTATATAATGTTCCCACCGAGAAGTATGGGCCGATACGCCAGGAATGTTGTAAAATACTGCAACCGAGATGTTAGCTTGCCTTAGGTTAGGATATATAACGCTGTAGACGTTTATAATGTCCCAACAGAGACGTACGGGACGACAGGAACGGGATTCTGTAAAACATTACCAGCGAGGGGCTAGATGGGTTAGGTTAGGTTGTGATACGTTATAAACGTATATGATGTTCCCACCGAGAAGTAGGGGCCGATATGCCAGGAATGTTGTAAAATTCTATATCCGAGAAGTTAGCCTGCCTTAGGTTAGGATATGTATCGCTGTGGACGTATATAATATCCCAACCGAGATGCACGGGACGACACGAACGGGATTCTGTAAAACATTGCCAGCGAGGGGCTAGATGGGTTAGGTTAGGTTATGTTACGTTATAGACGTGTATAATGTACCCACCGAGAAGTAGAGCCGATACGCCAGGAATGTTGCAAAATACTGCATCCCAGATGTTAGCCTGCCTTACGTTAGGATATATATCGCTGTAGACGTATATAACATCCCAATCGAGATGTACGGTACGACATAAACGGGATTCTGTAAAATATTACCAGCGAGGGGCTAGATGGGTTAGGTTAGGTTATGTTACGTTATAGACGTATATAATGTTCCCACCGAGAAGTAGATGCCGATACGCCAGGAATGTTGTAAAATACTACATCCGAGATGTCATCCTGCCTCACGTTAGGATATATATCGCTGTAGACGTATATAATATCCCAACCGAGATGTACGGGACGACAGGAACCGGATTCTGTAAAACATTACCTGCGAGGGGCTAGATGTGTTAGGTTCGGTTATATTAAGTTATAGACCTATATAATGTTCCCACCGAGAAGTAGAGGCCGATACGCCAGGAATGTTGTAAAATAATACATCCGAGATGATAGCCTGCCTTAGGTTAGGATACACAACGCTATAGACGTATATAATATCCCAACCGAGATGTACGGGACGTCACGAACGGTATTCTGTAAAACATTACCAGCGAGGGGCTAGATGGGTTAGGTTAGGTTATGTTACGTCATAGACGAATATAATGTTCCCACCGAGAAGTAGAGGCCGATACGCCAGGCATGATGTAAAATACTACATCCGAGATGTTAGTCTGCCTTAGGTTAGGATATATACGCTATAGTCGTATGTAATGTCCCAACCGAGACGTACGGGACGACACGAACGTGATTCTGTAAAACATTACCTGCGAGGGGCTAGATGTGCTAGGTTAGGTTATATTAAGTTATAAACCTATATAATGTTCCCACCGAGAAGTAGGGGCCGATACGCCAGGAATGTTGTAAAATACTACATCCGAGATGATAGCCTGCCTTAGGTTAGGATATATAACGCTATAGACGTATATAATATTCCAACCGAGATGTACGGGACGTCACGAACGGGATTCTGTAAAACATTACCAGCGAGGGGCTAGATGTGTTAGGTTAGGTTATATTACGTTACAGACGAATATAATGTTCCCACCTAGAAGTAGAGGCCGATACGCCAGGCATGATGTAAAATAATACATCCGAGATGTTAGCCTGCCTTAGGTTAGGATACATAACGCTATAGACGTATATAGTGCCCCAACCGAGACGTACGGGACGACACGAACGGGATTCTATAAAACAATACCAGCGACGGGCTAGATGGGTTAGGTTAGGTTATGTTACGTGATAGACGTATATAATGTTCCCACCGAGAAGTAGGGGCCGATATGCCACGAATGTTGTAAAATACTGCATCCGAGATGATAGCCTGCCTCAGGTTAGGATATATAACGCTATAGACGTATATAATATCCCAACCGAGACGTACGGGACGACACGAACGGGATTCTGTGAAATATTACCAGCGAGGCGCTAGATGGGTTAGGTTAGGTTATGTTACGTTATAGACGTATATAATGTTCCCACCGTGAAGTAGGGGCCGATACGCCAGGAATGGCGTAAAATACTGCATCCGAGATGTTAGCCTGCCTTAGGTTAGGGTATATAACGCTGTAGACGTATATAGTGCCCCAACCGAGACGTACGGGACGACAGGAACGGGATTCTGCAAAACATTACCAGCGATGGGCTAGATGCCTTAGGTTAGGTTATGTTACGTTATAGACGTGTATAATGTTCCCACCGAGAAGTAGGGGCCGATACGCCAGGAATGGCGTAAAATTCTGCATCCGAGATGATAGCCTGCCTTAGGTTAGGATATATAACGCTATAGACGTATATAGTATCCCAACCGTGACGTACGGGACGACACGAACGGGATTCTGTAAAACATTACCAGCGAGGGGCTAGATGTGTTAGGTTACGTTACATTACGTTATATACGTGTATAATGTTCCCACTGTGAAGTAGAGGCCGATACGCCAGGAATGTTGTAAAATACTACATGCGAGATGTTAGCCTGCCTTAGGTTAGGATATATAACGATGTAGACGTATATAATGTCCCAACCGAGACGTACGGGACGACACGAACGGAATTCTGTAAAACATTACCAGCGAGGGGCTAGATGGGTTAGGTTAGGTTGTGATACGTTATAGACGTATATAATGTTCCCACCGAGAAGTAGGGGCCGATACGCCAGGAATGGCGTAAAATACTGCATCCGAGATGTTAGCCTGCCTTAGGTTAGGATATATAACGCTATAGACGTATATAATATCCCAACAGAGATGTACGGGACGACACGAACGGGATTCTGTAAAATATTACCAGCGAGGGGCTAGATGGGTTAGATTAGGTTATGTTACGTTATAGACGTATATAATGTTCCCACCGAGAAGTATGGGCCGATACTCCAAGAATGTTGTAAAATACTACATCCGAGATGTTAGCCTGCCTTACGTTAGGAAATATAACGCTGTAGACGTATATAATGTCCCATCCGAGACGTACGGGACGACACGAACGGGATTCTGTAAAACATTACCAGCGAGGGGCTAGATGTGTTAGGTTAGGTTATGTTACGTTATAAACCTATATAATGTTCCCACCGAGAAGTATGGGCCGATACGCCAGGAATGTTGTAAAATACTGCATCCGAGATGATAGCCTGGCTTAGGTTAGGATATATAACGCTGTAGACGTATATAACATCCCAAACGAGATGTACGGGACGACACAAACGGGATTCTGTAAAACATTACCAGCGAGGGGCTAGATGGGATAGGTTAGGTTATGTTACGTTATAGACGTGTATAATGTTCCCACCGAGAAGTAGGGCCGATACGCCAGGAATGTTGTAAAATACTGCATCCGAGATGTTAGCATGCCTTAGGTTAAGATATATAACGCTATAGACGTATATAATATCCCAACCGAGATGTACGGGACGTCACGAACGGGCTTCTGTAAAACATTGCCAACGAGGGGCTAGATGGGACAGGTTAGGTTATGTTACGTTATAGACGTGTATAATGTACCCACCGAGAAGTAGAGCCGATACGCCAGGAATGTTGCAAAATACTGCATCCCAGATGTTAGCCTGCCTTACGTTAGGATATATATCGCTGTAGACGTATATAACATCCCAAACGAGATGTACGGGACGACACAAACGGGATTCTGTAAAACATTACCAGCGAGGGGCTAGATGGGTTAGGTTAGGTTGTGATACGTTATAAACGTATATGATGTTCCCACCGAGAAGTAGGGGCCGATATGCCAGGAATGTTGTAAAATTCTATATCCGAGAAGTTAGCCTGCCTTAGGTTAGGATATGTATCGCTGTGGACGTATATAATATCCCAACCGAGATGCACGGGACGACACGAACGGGATTCTGTAAAACATTGCCAGCGAGGGGCTAGATGGGTTAGGTTAGGTTATGTTACGTTATAGACGTGTATAATGTACCCACCGAGAAGTAGAGCCGATACGCCAGGAATGTTGCAAAATACTGCATCCCAGATGTTAGCCTGCCTTACGTTAGGATATATATCGCTGTAGACGTATATAACATCCCAATCGAGATGTACGGTACGACATAAACGGGATTCTGTAAAATATTACCAGCGAGGGGCTAGATGGGTTAGGTTAGGTTATGTTACGTTATAGACGTATATAATGTTCCCACCGAGAAGTAGATGCCGATACGCCAGGAATGTTGTAAAATACTACATCCGAGATGTCATCCTGCCTCACGTTAGGATATATATCGCTGTAGACGTATATAATATCCCAACCGAGATGTACGGGACGACAGGAACCGGATTCTGTAAAACATTACCTGCGAGGGGCTAGATGTGTTAGGTTCGGTTATATTAAGTTATAGACCTATATAATGTTCCCACCGAGAAGTAGAGGCCGATACGCCAGGAATGTTGTAAAATAATACATCCGAGATGATAGCCTGCCTTAGGTTAGGATACACAACGCTATAGACGTATATAATATCCCAACCGAGATGTACGGGACGTCACGAACGGTATTCTGTAAAACATTACCAGCGAGGGGCTAGATGGGTTAGGTTAGGTTATGTTACGTCATAGACGAATATAATGTTCCCACCGAGAAGTAGAGGCCGATACGCCAGGCATGATGTAAAATACTACATCCGAGATGTTAGTCTGCCTTAGGTTAGGATATATACGCTATAGTCGTATGTAATGTCCCAACCGAGACGTACGGGACGACACGAACGTGATTCTGTAAAACATTACCTGCGAGGGGCTAGATGTGCTAGGTTAGGTTATATTAAGTTATAAACCTATATAATGTTCCCACCGAGAAGTAGGGGCCGATACGCCAGGAATGTTGTAAAATACTACATCCGAGATGATAGCCTGCCTTAGGTTAGGATATATAACGCTATAGACGTATATAATATTCCAACCGAGATGTACGGGACGTCACGAACGGGATTCTGTAAAACATTACCAGCGAGGGGCTAGATGTGTTAGGTTAGGTTATATTACGTTACAGACGAATATAATGTTCCCACCTAGAAGTAGAGGCCGATACGCCAGGCATGATGTAAAATAATACATCCGAGATGTTAGCCTGCCTTAGGTTAGGATACATAACGCTATAGACGTATATAGTGCCCCAACCGAGACGTACGGGACGACACGAACGGGATTCTATAAAACAATACCAGCGACGGGCTAGATGGGTTAGGTTAGGTTATGTTACGTGATAGACGTATATAATGTTCCCACCGAGAAGTAGGGGCCGATATGCCACGAATGTTGTAAAATACTGCATCCGAGATGATAGCCTGCCTCAGGTTAGGATATATAACGCTATAGACGTATATAATATCCCAACCGAGACGTACGGGACGACACGAACGGGATTCTGTGAAATATTACCAGCGAGGCGCTAGATGGGTTAGGTTAGGTTATGTTACGTTATAGACGTATATAATGTTCCCACCGTGAAGTAGGGGCCGATACGCCAGGAATGGCGTAAAATACTGCATCCGAGATGTTAGCCTGCCTTAAGTTAGGGTATATAACGCTGTAGACGTATATAGTGCCCCAACCGAGACGTACGGGACGACAGGAACGGGATTCTGCAAAACATTACCAGCGATGGGCTAGATGCCTTAGGTTAGGTTATGTTACGTTATAGACGTGTATAATGTTCCCACCGAGAAGTAGGGGCCGATACGCCAGGAATGGCGTAAAATTCTGCATCCGAGATGATAGCCTGCCTTAGGTTAGGATATATAACGCTATAGACGTATATAGTATCCCAACCGTGACGTACGGGACGACACGAACGGGATTCTGTAAAACATTACCAGCGAGGGGCTAGATGTGTTAGGTTACGTTACATTACGTTATATACGTGTATAATGTTCCCACTGTGAAGTAGAGGCCGATACGCCAGGAATGTTGTAAAATACTACATGCGAGATGTTAGCCTGCCTTAGGTTAGGATATATAACGATGTAGACGTATATAATGTCCCAACCGAGACGTACGGGACGACACGAACGGAATTCTGTAAAACATTACCAGCGAGGGGCTAGATGGGTTAGGTTAGGTTGTGATACGTTATAGACGTATATAATGTTCCCACCGAGAAGTAGGGGCCGATACGCCAGGAATGGCGTAAAATACTGCATCCGAGATGTTAGCCTGCCTTAGGTTAGGATATATAACGCTATAGACGTATATAATATCCCAACAGAGATGTACGGGACGACACGAACGGGATTCTGTAAAATATTACCAGCGAGGGGCTAGATGGGTTAGATTAGGTTATGTTACGTTATAGACGTATATAATGTTCCCACCGAGAAGTATGGGCCGATACTCCAAGAATGTTGTAAAATACTACATCCGAGATGTTAGCCTGCCTTACGTTAGGAAATATAACGCTGTAGACGTATATAATGTCCCATCCGAGACGTACGGGACGACACGAACGGGATTCTGTAAAACATTACCAGCGAGGGGCTAGATGTGTTAGGTTAGGTTATGTTACGTTATAAACCTATATAATGTTCCCACCGAGAAGTATGGGCCGATACGCCAGGAATGTTGTAAAATACTGCATCCGAGATGATAGCCTGGCTTAGGTTAGGATATATAACGCTGTAGACGTATATAACATCCCAAACGAGATGTACGGGACGACACAAACGGGATTCTGTAAAACATTACCAGCGAGGGGCTAGATGGGATAGGTTAGGTTATGTTACGTTATAGACGTGTATAATGTTCCCACCGAGAAGTAGGGCCGATACGCCAGGAATGTTGTAAAATACTGCATCCGAGATGTTAGCATGCCTTAGGTTAAGATATATAACGCTATAGACGTATATAATATCCCAACCGAGATGTACGGGACGTCACGAACGGGCTTCTGTAAAACATTGCCAACGAGGGGCTAGATGGGATAGGTTAGGTTATGTCACGTTACAGACGTATATAATGTTCCCACCGGGAAGTATGGGCCGATACGCCGGGAATGTTGTAAAATACTGCATCCGAGATGTTAGCCTGCCTTAGGTTAGGTATATAACGCTAGAGACGTATATAA
The DNA here is from genome assembly GCA_963969225.1 of Xylocopa violacea. Lineage (NCBI taxonomy): Eukaryota > Metazoa > Arthropoda > Insecta > Hymenoptera > Apidae > Xylocopa > Xylocopa violacea. The sequence continues at coordinate 6,033,974 of CAXAJV010000013.1, forward strand.
TATCCCAACCGAGATGTACCGGACGACACGAACGGGATTCTGTAAAATATTACCAGCGAGGGGCTAGATGGGTTAGGTTAGGTTATGTTAAGTTATAGACGTGTATAATGTTCCCACCGAGAAGTAGGGGCCGATACGCCAGGAATGACGTAAAATACTGCATTCGAGATGTTAGCCTGCCTTAGGTTAGGATATATAACGTGTAGACGTATATAATGTCCCAACCGAGACGTACGGGACGACACGAACGGGATTCTATAAAACAATACCAGCGAGGGGCTAGATGGGTTAGGTTAGGTTATGTTACGTTATAGACGTATATAATGTTCCCACCGAGAAGTAGGGGCCGATATGCCACGAATGTTGTAAAATACTGCATCCGAGATGATAGCCTGCCTTAGGTTAGGATATATAACGCTATAGACGTATATAATATCCCAACCGAGACGTACGGGACGACACGAACGGGATTCTGTAAAACATTACCAGCGAGGGGCTAGATGTGATAGGTTAGGTTATATTACGTTATAGACGTGTATAATGTTCCCAGCGTGAAGTAGAGGCCGATACGCCAGGCATGATTTAAAATACTACATCCGAGATGTTAGTCTGCCTCTGGTTAGGGTATATAACGCTATAGACGTATATAATATCCCAACTGAGACGTACGGGACGACACAAACGGGATTCTGTAAAATATTACCAGCGAGGGGTAGGTGGGTTAGGTTAGGCTATATTACGTTATAGACGTATATAATGTTCCCACCGAGAAGTAGGGGCCGATACTCCAAGAATGTTGTAAAATACTACATCCGAGATGTTAGCCTGCCTTTCGTTAGGATATATATCGCTGTAGACGTATATAACATCCCAGCCGAGATGTACGGGACGACATAAACGGGATTCTGTAAAACATTACCAGCGAGGGGCTAGATGTGTTAGGTTAGGTTATGTTACGTTATAGACCTATATAATGTTCCCACCGAGAAGTATGGGCCGAAACGCCAGGAATGGCGTAAAATACTGCATCCGAGATGTTAGCCTGCCTTAGGTTAGGATATATAACGCTGTAGACGTATATATTGTCCCAACAGAGACGTACGGGACGACAGGAACGGGATTCTGTAAAACATTACCAGCGAGGCGCTAGATGCGTTAGGTTAGGTTATGTTACGTTATAGACGTATATAATGTTCCCACCGTGAAGTAGGGGCCGAAACGCCAGGAATGGCGTAAAATACTGCATCCGAGATGTTAGCCTGCCTTACGTTAGGATAGATATCGCTGTAGACGTATATAATATCCCAACCGAGATGTACGGGACGACACGAACGGGATTCTGTAAAACATTACCAGCGAGGGGCTAGATGGGTTAGGTTAGGTTATGTTACGTTATAGACGTGTATAATGTTTCCACCGAGAAGTAGAGCCGATACGCCAGGAATGTTGTAAAATACTGCATCTGAGATGTTAGCATGCCTTAGGTTAAGATATATAACGCTATAGACGTATATAATATCCCAACCGAGATGTACGGGACGACACGAACGGGATTCTGTAAAACATTGCCAACGAGGGGCTAGATGGGATAGGTTAGGTTATGTTACGTTATAGGTGTATATAATGTTCCCACCGAGAAGTATGGGCCGATACTCCAAGAATGTTGTAAAATACTACATCCGAGATGTTAGCCTGCCTTACGTTAGGAAATATAACGCTGTAGACGTATATAATGTCCCATCCGAGACGTACGGCACGACACGAACGGGATTCTGTAAAACATTACCAGCGAGGGGCTAGATGTGTTAGGTTAGGTTATATTACGTCACAGACGAATATAATGTTCCCAGCGAGAAGTAGAGGCCGATACGCCAGGAATGTTGTAAAATACTACATTCGAGATTTTAGCCTGCCTTACGTTAGGATATGTATCGCTGTAGACGTATATAATATCCCAACCGAGACGTACGGGACGACACGAACGGGATTCGATAAAACAATACCAGCGAGGGGCTAGATGGGTTAGGTTAGGTTATGTTACGTGATAGACGTATATAATGTTCCCACCGAGAAGTAGGAGCCGATATGCCACGAATGTTGTAAAATACTGCATCCGAGATGATAGCCTGCCTCAGGTTAGGATATATAACGCTATAGACGTATATAATATCCCAACCGAGACGTACGGGACGACACGAACGGGATTCTGTGAAATATTACCAGCGAGGCGCTAGATGGGTTAGGTTAGGTTATGTTACGTTATAGACGTATATAATGTTCCCACCGTGAAGTAGGGGCCGATACGCCAGGAATGGCGTAAAATACTGCATCCGAGATGTTAGCCTGCCTTAGGTTAGGGTATATAACGCTGTAGACGTATATAGTGCCCCAACCGAGACGTACGGGACGACTGGAACGGGATTCGATAAAACAATACCAGCGAGGGGCTAGATGGGTTAGGTTAGGTTATGTTACGTGATAGACGTATATAATGTTCCCACCGAGAAGTAGGAGCCGATATGCCACGAATGTTGTAAAATACTGCATCCGAGATGATAGCCTGCCTTAGGTTAGGTATATAACGCTAGAGACGTATATAATATCCCAACCGAGATGTACGGGACGTCACGAACGGGCTTCTGTAAAACATTGCCAACGAGGGGCTAGATGGGATAGGTTAGGTTATGTCACGTTACAGACGTATATAATGTTCCCACCGGGAAGTATGGGCCGATACGCCAGGAATGTTGTAAAATACTGCATCCGAGATGTTAGCCTGCCTTACGTTAGGAAATATAACGCTGTAGACGTATATAATGTCCCATCCGAGACGTACGGGACGACACGAACGGGATTCTGTAAAACATTACCAGCGAGGGGCTAGATGTGTTAGGTTAGGTTATGTTACGTTATAGACCTATATAATGTTCCCAGCGAGAAGTATGGGCCGATACGCCAGGAATGTTGTAAAATACTGCAACCGATATGTTAGCCTGCCTTAGGTTAGGATATATAACGCTGTAGACGTTTATAATGTCCCAACAGAGACGTACGGGACGACAGCAACGGGATTCTGTAAAACATTACCAGCGAGGGGCTAGATGGGTTAGGTTAGGTTGTGATACGTTATAAACGTATATGATGTTCCCACCGAGAATTAGGGGCCGATATGCCAGGAATGTTGTAAAATACTGCATCCGAGATGATAGCCTGGCTTAGGTTACGATATATAACGCTGTAGACGTATATAACATCCCAAACGAGATGTACGGGACGACACAAACGGGATTCTGTAAAACAATACCAGCGAGGGGCTAGATGGGTTAGGTTAGGTTATGTTACGTTATAGACGTGTATAATGTTCCCACCGAGAAGTAGGGCCCATACGCCAGGAATGTTGTAAAATACTGCATCCGGGATGTTAGCATGCCTTAGGTTAAGATATATAACGCTATAGACGTATATAATATCCCAACCGAGATGTACGGGACGTCACGAACGGGCTTCTGTAAAACATTGCCAACGAGGGGCTAGATGGGATAGGTTAGGTTATGTCACGTTACAGACGTATATAATGTTCCCACCGGGAAGTATGGGCCGATACGCCAGGAATGTTGTAAAATACTGCATCCGAGATGTTAGCCTGCCTTAGGTTAGGTATATAACGCTAGAGACGTATATAATATCCCAACCGAGATGTACCGGACGACACGAACGGGATTCTGTAAAATATTACCAGCGAGGGGCTAGATGGGTTAGGTTAGGTTATGTTAAGTTATAGACGTGTATAATGTTCCCACCGAGAAGTAGGGGCCGATACGCCAGGAATGGCGTAAAATACTGCATTCGAGATGTTAGCCTGCCTTAGGTTAGGATATATAACGTGTAGACGTATATAATGTCCCAACCGAGACGTACGGGACGACACGAACGGGATTCTATAAAACAATACCAGCGAGGGGCTAGATGGGTTAGGTTAGGTTATGTTACGTTATAGACGTATATAATGTTCCCACCGAGAAGTAGGGGCCGATATGCCACGAATGTTGTAAAATACTGCATCCGAGATGATAGCCTGCCTTAGGTTAGGATATATAACGCTATAGACGTATATAATATCCCAACCGAGACGTACGGGACGACACGAACGGGATTCTGTAAAACATTACCAGCGAGGGGCTAGATGCGATACGTTAGGTTATGTTACGTTTTAGACGCATATAATGTTCCCACCGAGAAGTAGAGGCCGATACGCCAGGAATGGACTAAAATAATGCATCCGAGATGTTAGCCTGCCTTAGGTTAGGATATATAACGCTGTAGACGTATAACGTGTCCCAACCGAGACGTACGGGACGACACGAACGGGATTCTGTAAAACATTACCAGCGAGGGGCTAGATGTGATAGGTTAGGTTATATTACGTTATAGACGTGTATAATGTTCCCAGCGTGAAGTAGAGGCCGATACGCCAGGCATGATTTAAAATACTACATCCGAGATGTTAGTCTGCCTCTGGTTAGGGTATATAACGCTATAGACGTATATAATATCCCAACTGAGACGTACGGGACGACACAAACGGGATTCTGTAAAATATTACCAGCGAGGGGTAGGTGGGTTAGGTTAGGCTATATTACGTTATAGACGTATATAATGTTCCCACCGAGAAGTAGGGGCCGATACTCCAAGAATGTTGTAAAATACTACATCCGAGATGTTAGCCTGCCTTTCGTTAGGATATATATCGCTGTAGACGTATATAACATCCCAGCCGAGATGTACGGGACGACACGAACGGGATTCTGTAAAACATTACCAGCGAGGCGCTAGATGCGTTAGGTTAGGTTATGTTACGTTATAGACGTATATAATGTTCCCACCGTGAAGTAGGGGCCGAAACGCCAGGAATGGCGTAAAATACTGCATCCGACATGTTAGCCTGCCTTACGTTAGGATAGATATCGCTGTAGACGTATATAATATCCCAACCGAGATGTACGGGACGACACGAACGGGATTCTGTAAAACATTACCAGCGAGGGGCTAGATGGGTTAGGTTAGGTTATGTTACGTTATAGACGTGTATAATGTTTCCACCGAGAAGTAGAGCCGATACGCCAGGAATGTTGTAAAATACTGCATCTGAGATGTTAGCATGCCTTAGGTTAAGATATATAACGCTATAGACGTATATAATATCCCAACCGAGATGTACGGGACGACACGAACGGGATTCTGTAAAACATTGCCAACGAGGGGCTAGATGGGATAGGTTAGGTTATGTTACGTTATAGATGTATATAATGTTCCCACCGAGAAGTATGGGCCGATACTCCAAGAATGTTGTAAAATACTACATCCGAGATGTTAGCCTGCCTTACGTTAGGAAATATAACGCTGTAGACGTATATAATGTCCCATCCGAGACGTACGGGACGACACGAACGGGATTCTGTAAAACATTACCAGCGAGGGGCTAGATGTGTTAGGTTAGGTTATGTTACGTTATAGACCTATATAATGTTCCCACCGAGAAGTATGGGCCGATACGCCAGGAATGGCGTAAAATACTGCATCCGAGATGTTAGCCTGCCTTAGGTTAGGATATATAACGCTGTAGACGTATATATTGTCCCAACAGAGACGTACGGGACGACAGGAACGGGATTCTGTAAAACATTACCAGCGAGGCGCTAGATGGGTTAGGTTAGGTTATGTTACGTTATAGACGTATATAATGTTCCCACCGTGAAGTAGGGGCCGATACGCCAGGAATGGCGTAAAATACTGCATCCGAGATGTTCGCCTGCCTTACGTTAGGATAGATATCGCTGTAGACGTATATAATATCCCAACCGAGATGTACGGGACGACACGAACGGGATTCTGTAAAACATTACCAGCGAGGGGCTAGATGGGTTAGGTTAGCTTGTGATACGTTATAGACGTATATAATGTTCCCACCGAGAAGTAAGCGCCGATATGCCAGGTATGTTGTAAAATACTGCATCCGAGATGATAGCCTGCCTCAGGTTAGGATATATAACGCTATAGACGTATATAATATCCCAACCGAGACGTACGGGACGACACGAACGGGATTCTTTAAAACATTACCAGCGAGGGGCTAGATGTGATAGGTTAGGTTATATTACGTTATAGACGAATATAATGTTGCCACCGAGAAGTAGAGGCCGATGCAACAGGATTGTTGTAAAATACTACATCCGAGATGATAGGCTGCCTTAGGTTAGGATATATAACGCTATAGACGTATATATTATCCCAACCGAGACGTACAGGACAACACGAACGGGATTCTGTAAAACATTTACAGCGAGGGGCTAGATGTGTTAGGTTAGGTTATATTACGTTATAGACCTATATAATGTTCCCACCGAGAAGTAGGGGCCGATACGCCAGGAATGTTTTTAAAATACTACATCCGACATGTTAGCCTGCCTTAGGTTAGGATACATAACGCTATAGACGTATATAATATTCCAACCGAGATGTACGGGACGTCACGAACGGGATTCTGTAAAATATTACCTGCGAGGGGCTAGATGTGTTAGGTTAGGTTATATTACGTTACAGACGAATATAATGTTCCCAGCGAGAAGTAGAGGCCGATACGCCAGGAATGTTGTAAAATACTACATCCGAGATTTTAGCCTGCCTTACGTTAGGATATGTATCGCTGTAGACGTATATAATATCCCAACCGAGATGTACGGGACGACAGGAACGGGATTCTGTAAAACATTACCTGCGAGTGGCTAGATGGGCTAGGATAGGTTATGTTGCGTTATAGACGTATATAATGTTCCCACCGAGAAGTAGGAGCCGATATGCCACGAATGTTGTAAAATACTGCATCCGAGATGATAGCCTGCCTCAGGTTAGGATATATAACGCTATAGACGTATATAATATCCCAACCGAGACGTACGGGACGACACGAACGGGCTTCTGTAAAACATTGCCAACGAGGGGCTAGATGGGATAGGTTAGGTTATGTCACGTTACAGACGTATATAATGTTCCCACCGGGAAGTATGGGCCGATACGCCGGGAATGTTGTAAAATACTGCATCCGAGATGTTAGCCTGCCTTAGGTTAGGTATATAACGCTAGAGACGTATATAATATCCCAACCGAGATGTACCGGACGACACGAACGGGATTCTGTAAAATATTACCAGCGAGGGGCTAGATGGGTTAGGTTAGGTTATGTTAAGTTATAGACGTGTATAATGTTCCCACCGAGAAGTAGGGGCCGATACGCCAGGAATGACGTAAAATACTGCATTCGAGATGTTAGCCTGCCTTAGGTTAGGATATATAACGTGTAGACGTATATAATGTCCCAACCGAGACGTACGGGACGACACGAACGGGATTCTATAAAACAATACCAGCGAGGGGCTAGATGGGTTAGGTTAGGTTATGTTACGTTATAGACGTATATAATGTTCCCACCGAGAAGTTGGGGCCGATATGCCACGAATGTTGTAAAATACTGCATCCGAGATGATAGCCTGCCTTAGGTTAGGATATATAACGCTATAGACGTATATAATATCCCAACCGAGACGTACGGGACGACACGAACGGGATTCTGTAAAACATTACCAGCGAGGGGCTAGATGTGATAGGTTAGGTTATATTACGTTATAGACGTGTATAATGTTCCCAGCGTGAAGTAGAGGCCGATACGCCAGGCATGATTTAAAATACTACATCCGAGATGTTAGTCTGCCTCTGGTGAGGGTATATAACGCTATAGACGTATATAATATCCCAACTGAGACGTACGGGACGACACAAACGGGATTCTGTAAAATATTACCAGCGAGGGGTAGGTGGGTTAGGTTAGGCTATATTACGTTATAGACGTATATAATGTTCCCACCGAGAAGTAGGGGCCGATACTCCAAGAATGTTGTAAAATACTACATCCGAGATGTTAGCCTGCCTTTCGTTAGGATATATATCGCTGTAGACGTATATAACATCCCAGCCGAGATGTACGGGACGACATAAACGGGATTCTGTAAAACATTACCAGCGAGGGGCTAGATGTGTTAGGTTAGGTTATGTTACGTTATAGACCTATATAATGTTCCCACCGAGAAGTATGGGCCGAAACGCCAGGAATGGCGTAAAATACTGCATCCGAGATGTTAGCCTGCCTTAGGTTAGGATATATAACGCTGTAGACGTATATATTGTCCCAACAGAGACGTACGGGACGACAGGAACGGGATTCTGTAAAACATTACCAGCGAGGCGCTAGATGCGTTAGGTTAGGTTATGTTACGTTATAGACGTATATAATGTTCCCACCGTGAAGTAGGGGCCGAAACGCCAGGAATGGCGTAAAATACTGCATCCGAGATGTTAGCCTGCCTTACGTTAGGATAGATATCGCTGTAGACGTATATAATATCCCAACCGAGATGTACGGGACGACACGAACGGGATTCTGTAAAACATTACCAGCGAGGGGCTAGATGGGTTAGGTTAGGTTATGTTACGTTATAGACGTGTATAATGTTTCCACCGAGAAGTAGAGCCGATACGCCAGGAATGTTGTAAAATACTGCATCTGAGATGTTAGCATGCCTTAGGTTAAGATATATAACGCTATAGACGTATATAATATCCCAACCGAGATGTACGGGACGACACGAACGGGATTCTGTAAAACATTGCCAACGAGGGGCTAGATGGGATAGGTTAGGTTATGTTACGTTATAGGTGTATATAATGCTCCCACCGAGAAGTATGGCCCGATACTCCAAGAATGTTGTAAAATACTACATCCGAGATGTTAGCCTGCCTTACGTTAGGAAATATAACGCTGTAGACGTATATAATGTCCCATCCGAGACGTACGGCACGACACGAACGGGATTCTGTAAAACATTACCAGCGAGGGGCTAGATGTGTTAGGTTAGGTTATATTACGTCACAGACGAATATAATGTTCCCAGCGAGAAGTAGAGGCCGATACGCCAGGAATGTTGTAAAATACTACATTCGAGATTTTAGCCTGCCTTACGTTAGGATATGTATCGCTGTAGACGTATATAATATCCCAACCGAGACGTACGGGACGACTTGAACGGGATTCGATAAAACAATACCAGCGAGGGGCTAGATGGGTTAGGTTAGGTTATGTTACGTGATAGACGTATATAATGTTCCCACCGAGAAGTAGGAGCCGATATGCCACGAATGTTGTGAAATACTGCATCCGAGATGATAGCCTGCCTCAGGTTAGGATATATAACGCTATAGACGTATATAATATTCCAACCGAGACGTACGGGACGACACGAACGGGATTCTGTGAAATATTACCAGCGAGGCGCTAGATGGGTTAGGTTAGGTTATGTTACGTTATAGACGTATATAATGTTCCCACCGTGAAGTAGGGGCCGATACGCCAGGAATGGCGTAAAATACTGCATCCGAGATGTTAGCCTGCCTTAGGTTAGGGTATATAACGCTGTAGACGTATATAGTGCCCCAACCGAGACGTACGGGACGACTGGAACGGGATTCGATAAAACAATACCAGCGAGGGGCTAGATGGGTTAGGTTAGGTTATGTTACGTGATAGACGTATATAATGTTCCCACCGAGAAGTAGGAGCCGATATGCCACGAATGTTGTAAAATACTGCATCCGAGATGATAGCCTGCCTTAGGTTAGGTATATAACGCTAGAGACGTATATAATATCCCAACCGAGATGTACGGGACGTCACGAACGGGCTTCTGTAAAACATTGCCAACGAGGGGCTAGATGGGATAGGTTAGGTTATGTCACGTTACAGACGTATATAATGTTCCCACCGGGAAGTATGGGCCGATACGCCAGGAATGTTGTAAAATACTGCATCCGGGATGTTAGCATGCCTTAGGTTAAGATATATAACGCTATAGACGTATATAATATCCCAACCGAGATGTACGGGACGTCACGAACGGGCTTCTGTAAAACATTGCCAACGAGGGGCTAGATGGGATAGGTTAGGTTATGTCACGTTACAGACGTATATAATGTTCCCACCGGGAAGTATGGGCCGATACGCCAGGAATGTTGTAAAATACTGCATCCGAGATGTTAGCCTGCCTTAGGTTAGGTATATAACGCTAGAGACGTATATAATATCCCAACCGAGATGTACCGGACGACACGAACGGGATTCTGTAAAATATTACAAGCGAGGGGCTAGATGGGTTAGGTTAGGTTATGTTAAGTTATAGACGTGTATAATGTTCCCACCGAGAAGTAGGGGCCGATACGCCAGGAATGGCGTAAAATACTGCATTCGAGATGTTAGCCTGCCTTAGGTTAGGATATATAACGTGTAGACGTATATAATGTCCCAACCGAGACGTACGGGACGACACGAACGGGATTCTATAAAACAATACCAGCGAGGGGCTAGATGGGTTAGGTTAGGTTATGTTACGTTATAGACGTATATAATGTTCCCACCGAGAAGTAGGGGCCGATATGCCACGAATGTTGTAAAATACTGCATCCGAGATGATAGCCTGCCTTAGGTTAGGATATATAACGCTATAGTCGTATATAATATCCCAACCGAGACGTACGGGACGACACGAACGGGATTCTGTAAAACATTGCCAACGAGGGGCTAGATGGGATAGGTTAGGTTATGTCACGTTACAGACGTATATAATGTTCCCACCGGGAAGTATGGGCCGATACGCCAGGAATGTTGTAAAATACTGCATCCGAGATGTTAGCCTGCCTTAGGTTAGGTATATAACGCTAGAGACGTATATAATATCCCAACCGAGATGTACCGGACGACACGAACGGGATTCTGTAAAAGATTACCAGCGAGGGGCTAGATGGGTTAGGTTAGGTTATGTTAAGTTATAGACGTGTATAATGTTCCCACCGAGAAGTAGGGGCCGATACGCCAGGAATGGCGTAAAATACTGCATTCGAGATGTTAGCCTGCCTTAGGTTAGGATATATAACGTGTAGACGTATATAATGTCCCAACCGAGACGTACGGGACGACACGAACGGGATTCTATAAAACAATACCAGCGAGGGGCTAGATGGGTTAGGTTAGGTTATGTTACGTTATAGACGTATATAATGTTCCCACCGAGAAGTAGGGGCCGATATGCCACGAATGTTGTAAAATACTGCATCCGAGATGATAGCCTGCCTTAGGTTAGGATATATAACGCTATAGACGTATATAATATCCCAACCGAGACGTACGGGACGACACGAACGGGATTCTGTAAAACATTACCAGCGAGGGGCTAGATGCGATACGTTAGGTTATGTTACGTTTTATACGTATATAATGTTCCCACCGAGAAGTAGAGGCCGATACGCCAGGAATGGACTAAAATAATGCATCCGAGATGTTAGCCTGCCTTAGGTTAGGATATATAACGCTGTAGACGTATAACGTGTCCCAACCGAGACGTACGGGACGACACGAACGGGATTCTGTAAAACATTACCAGCGAGGGGCTAGATGTGATAGGTTAGGTTATATTACGTTATAGACGTGTATAATGTTCCCGGCGTGAAGTAGAGGCCGATACGCCAGGCATGATTTAAAATACTACATCCGAGATGTTAGTCTGCCTCTGGTTAGGGTATATAACGCTATAGACGTATATAATATCCCAACTGAGACGTACGGGACGACACAAACGGGATTCTGTAAAATATTACCAGCGAGGGGTAGGTGGGTTAGGTTAGGCTATATTACGTTATAGACGTATATAATGTTCCCACCGAGAAGTAGGGGCCGATACTCCAAGAATGTTGTAAAATACTACATCCGAGATGTTAGCCTGCCTTTCGTTAGGATATATATCGCTGTAGACGTATATAACATCCCAGCCGAGATGTACGGGACGACACGAACGGGATTCTGTAAAACATTACCAGCGAGGGGCTAGATGTGTTAGGTTAGGTTATGTTACGTTATAGACCTATATAATGTTCCCACCGAGAAGTATGGGCCGATACGCCAGGAATGGCGTAAAATACTGCATCCGAGATGTTAGCCTGCCTTAGGTTAGGATATATAACGCTGTAGACGTATATATTGTCCCAACAGAGACGTACGGGACGACAGGAACGGGATTCTGTAAAACATTACCAGCGAGGCGCTAGATGCGTTAGGTTAGGTTATGTTACGTTATAGACGTATATAATGTTCCCACCGTGAAGTAGGGGCCGAAACGCCAGGAATGGCGTAAAATACTGCATCCGACATGTTAGCCTGCCTTACGTTAGGATAGATATCGCTGTAGACGTATATAATATACCAACCGAGATGTACGGGACGACACGAACGGGATTCTGTAAAACATTACCAGCGAGGGGCTAGATGGGTTAGGTTAGGTTATGTTACGTTATAGACGTGTATAATGTTTCCACCGAGAAGTAGAGCCGATACGCCAGGAATGTTGTAAAATACTGCATCTGAGATGTTAGCATGCCTTAGGTTAAGATATATAACGCTATAGACGTATATAATATCCCAACCGAGATGTACGGGACGACACGAACGGGATTCTGTAAAACATTGCCAACGAGGGGCTAGATGGGATAGGTTAGGTTATGTTACGTTATAGATGTATATAATGTTCCCACCGAGAAGTATGGGCCGATACTCCAAGAATGTTGTAAAATACTACATCCGAGATGTTAGCCTGCCTTACGTTAGGAAATATAACGCTGTAGACGTATATAATGTCCCATCCGAGACGTACGGGACGACACGAACGGGATTCTGTAAAACATTACCAGCGAGGGGCTAGATGTGTTAGGTTAGGTTATGTTACGTTATAGACCTATATAATGTTCCCACCGAGAAGTATGGGCCGATACGCCAGGAATGTTGTAAAATACTGCAACCGATATGTTAGCCTGCCTTAGGTTAGGATATATAACGCTGTAGACGTTTATAATGTCCCAACAGAGACGTACGGGACGACAGGAACGGGATTCTGTAAAACAATACCAGCGAGGGGCTAGATGGGTTAGGTTAGGTTATGTTACGTTATAGACGTGTATAATGTTCCCACCGAGAAGTAGAGCCGATACGCCAGGAATGTTGTAAAATACTGCATCCGAGATGTTAGCATGCCTTAGGTTAAGATATATAACGCTATAGACGTATATAATATCCCAACCGAGATGTACGGGACGACACGAACGGGATTCTGTAAAACATTGCCAACGAGGGGCTAGATGGGATAGGTTAGGTTATGTTACGTTATAGATGTATATAATGTTCCCACCGAGAAGTATGGGCCGATACTCCAAGAATGTTGTAAAATACTACATCCGAGATGTTAGCCTGCCTTACGTTAGGAAATATAACGCTGTAGACGTATATAATGTCCCATCCGAGACGTACGGGACGACACGAACGGGATTCTGTAAAACATTACCAGCGAGGGGCTAGATGTGTTAGGTTAGGTTATGTTACGTTATAGACCTATATAATGTTCCCACCGAGAAGTATGGGCCGATACGCCAGGAATGGCGTAAAATACTGCATCCGAGATGTTAGCCTGCCTTAGGTTAGGATATATAACGCTGTAGACGTATAACGTGTCCCAACCGAGACGTACGGGACGACACGAACGGGATTCTGTAAAACATTACCAGCGAGGGGCTAGATGTGATAGGTTAGGTTATATTACGTTATAGACGTGTATAATGTTCCCGGCGTGAAGTAGAGGCCGATACGCCAGGCATGATTTAAAATACTACATCCGAGATGTTAGTCTGCCTCTGGTTAGGGTATATAACGCTATAGACGTATATAATATCCCAACTGAGACGTACGGGACGACACAAACGGGATTCTGTAAAATATTACCAGCGAGGGGTAGGTGGGTTAGGTTAGGCTATATTACGTTATAGACGTATATAATGTTCCCACCGAGAAGTAGGGGCCGATACTCCAAGAATGTTGTAAAATACTACATCCGAGATGTTAGCCTGCCTTTCGTTAGGATATATATCGCTGTAGACGTATATAACATCCCAGCCGAGATGTACGGGACGACACGAACGGGATTCTGTAAATCATTACCAGCGAGGGGCTAGATGTGTTAGGTTAGGTTATGTTACGTTATAGACCTATATAATGTTCCCACCGAGAAGTATGGGCCGATACGCCAGGAATGGCGTAAAATACTGCATCCGAGATGTTAGCCTGCCTTAGGTTAGGATATATAACGCTGTAGACGTATATATTGTCCCAACAGAGACGTACGGGACGACAGGAACGGGATTCTGTAAAACATTACCAGCGAGGCGCTAGATGCGTTAGGTTAGGTTATGTTACGTTATAGACGTATATAATGTTCCCACCGTGAAGTAGGGGCCGAAACGCCAGGAATGGCGTAAAATACTGCATCCGACATGTTAGCCTGCCTTACGTTAGGATAGATATCGCTGTAGACGTATATAATATCCCAACCGAGATGTACGGGACGACACGAACGGGATTCTGTAAAACATTACCAGCGAGGGGCTAGATGGGTTAGGTTAGGTTATGTTACGTTATAGACGTGTATAATGTTTCCACCGAGAAGTAGAGCCGATACGCCAGGAATGTTGTAAAATACTGCATCTGAGATGTTAGCATGCCTTAGGTTAAGATATATAACGCTATAGACGTATATAATATCCCAACCGAGATGTACGGGACGACACGAACGGGATTCTGTAAAACATTGCCAACGAGGGGCTAGATGGGATAGGTTAGGTTATGTTACGTTATAGATGTATATAATGTTCCCACCGAGAAGTATGGGCCGATACTCCAAGAATGTTGTAAAATACTACATCCGAGATGTTAGCCTGCCTTACGTTAGGAAATATAACGCTGTAGACGTATATAATGTCCCATCCGAGACGTACGGGACGACACGAACGGGATTCTGTAAAACATTACCAGCGAGGGGCTAGATGTGTTAGGTTAGGTTATGTTACGTTATAGACCTATATAATGTTCCCACCGAGAAGTATGGGCCGATACGCCAGGAATGTTGTAAAATACTGCAACCGATATGTTAGCCTGCCTTAGGTTAGGATATATAACGCTGTAGACGTTTATAATGTCCCAACAGAGACGTACGGGACGACAGGAACGGGATTCTGTAAAACAATACCAGCGAGGGGCTAGATGGGTTAGGTTAGGTTATGTTACGTTATAGACGTGTATAATGTTCCCACCGAGAAGTAGAGCCGATACGCCAGGAATGTTGTAAAATACTGCATCCGAGATGTTAGCATGCCTTAGGTTAAGATATATAACGCTATAGACGTATATAATATCCCAACCGAGATGTACGGGACGACACGAACGGGATTCTGTAAAACATTGCCAACGAGGGGCTAGATGGGATAGGTTAGGTTATGTTACGTTATAGATGTATATAATGTTCCCACCGAGAAGTATGGGCCGATACTCCAAGAATGTTGTAAAATACTACATCCGTGATGTTAGCCTGCCTTACGTTAGGAAATATAACGCTGTAGACGTATATAATGTCCCATCCGAGACGTACGGGACGACACGAACGGGATTCTGTAAAACATTACCAGCGAGGGGCTAGATGTGTTAGGTTAGGTTATGTTACGTTATAGACCTATATAATGTTCCCACCGAGAAGTATGGGCCGATACGCCAGGAATGGCGTAAAATACTGCATCCGAGATGTTAGCCTGCCTTAGGTTAGGATATATAACGCTGTAGACGTATAACGTGTCCCAACCGAGACGTACGGGACGACACGAACGGGATTCTGTAAAACATTACCAGCGAGGGGCTAGATGTGATAGGTTAGGTTATATTACGTTATAGACGTGTATAATGTTCCCGGCGTGAAGTAGAGGCCGATACGCCAGGCATGATTTAAAATACTACATCCGAGATGTTAGTCTGCCTCTGGTTAGGGTATATAACGCTATAGACGTATATAATATCCCAACTGAGACGTACGGGACGACACAAACGGGATTCTGTAAAATATTACCAGCGAGGGGTAGGTGGGTTAGGTTAGGCTATATTACGTTATAGACGTATATAATGTTCCCACCGAGAAGTAGGGGCCGATACTCCAAGAATGTTGTAAAATACTACATCCGAGATGTTAGCCTGCCTTTCGTTAGGATATATATCGCTGTAGACGTATATAACATCCCAGCCGAGATGTACGGGACGACACGAACGGGATTCTGTAAATCATTACCAGCGAGGGGCTAGATGTGTTAGGTTAGGTTATGTTACGTTATAGACCTATATAATGTTCCCACCGAGAAGTATGGGCCGATACGCCAGGAATGGCGTAAAATACTGCATCCGAGATGTTAGCCTGCCTTAGGTTAGGATATATAACGCTGTAGACGTATATATTGTCCCAACAGAGACGTACGGGACGACAGGAACGGGATTCTGTAAAACATTACCAGCGAGGCGCTAGATGCGTTAGGTTAGGTTATGTTACGTTATAGACGTATATAATGTTCCCACCGTGAAGTAGGGGCCGAAACGCCAGGAATGGCGTAAAATACTGCATCCGACATGTTAGCCTGCCTTACGTTAGGATAGATATCGCTGTAGACGTATATAATATCCCAACCGAGATGTACGGGACGACACGAACGGGATTCTGTAAAACATTACCAGCGAGGGGCTAGATGGGTTAGGTTAGGTTATGTTACGTTATAGACGTGTATAATGTTTCCACCGAGAAGTAGAGCCGATACGCCAGGAATGTTGTAAAATACTGCATCTGAGATGTTAGCATGCCTTAGGTTAAGATATATAACGCTATAGACGTATATAATATCCCAACCGAGATGTACGGGACGACACGAACGGGATTCTGTAAAACATTGCCAACGAGGGGCTAGATGGGATAGGTTAGGTTATGTTACGTTATAGATGTATATAATGTTCCCACCGAGAAGTATGGGCCGATACTCCAAGAATGTTGTAAAATACTACATCCGAGATGTTAGCCTGCCTTACGTTAGGAAATATAACGCTGTAGACGTATATAATGTCCCATCCGAGACGTACGGGACGACACGAACGGGATTCTGTAAAACATTACCAGCGAGGGGCTAGATGTGTTAGGTTAGGTTATGTTACGTTATAGACCTATATAATGTTCCCACCGAGAAGTATGGGCCGATACGCCAGGAATGTTGTAAAATACTGCAACCGATATGTTAGCCTGCCTTAGGTTAGGATATATAACGCTGTAGACGTTTATAATGTCCCAACAGAGACGTACGGGACGACAGGAACGGGATTCTGTAAAACAATACCAGCGAGGGGCTAGATGGGTTAGGTTAGGTTATGTTACGTTATAGACGTGTATAATGTTCCCACCGAGAAGTAGAGCCGATACGCCAGGAATGTTGTAAAATACTGCATCCGAGATGTTAGCATGCCTTAGGTTAAGATATATGACGCTATAGACGTATATAATATCCCAACCGAGATGTACGGGACGACACGAACGGGATTCTGTAAAACATTGCCAACGAGGGGCTAGATGGGATAGGTTAGGTTATGTTACGTTATAGATGTATATAATGTTCCCACCGAGAATTATGGGCCGATACTCCAAGAATGTTGTAAAATACTACATCCGAGATGTTAGCCTGCCTTACGTTAGGAAATATAACGCTGTAGACGTATATAATGTCCCATCCGAGACGTACGGGACGACACGAACGGGATTCTGTAAAACATTACCAGCGAGGGGCTAGATGTGTTAGGTTAGGTTATGTTACGTTATAGACCTATATAATGTTCCCACCGAGAAGTATGGGCCGATACGCCAGGAATGGCGTAAAATACTGCATCCGAGATGTTAGCCTGCCTTAGGTTAGGATATATAACGCTGTAGACGTATATATTGTCCCAACAGAGACGTACGGGACGACAGGAACGGGATTCTGTAAAACATTACCAGCGAGGCGCTAGATGGGTTAGGTTAGGTTATGTTACGTTATAGACGTATATAATGTTCCCACCGTGAAGTAGGGGCCGATACGCCAGGAATGGCGTAAAATACTGCATCCGAGATGTTCGCCTGCCTTACGTTAGGATAGATATCGCTGTAGACGTATATAATATCCCAACCGAGATGTACGGGACGACACGAACGGGATTCTGTAAAACATTACCAGCGAGGTGCTAGATGGGTTAGGTTAGCTTGTGATACGTTATAGACGTATATAATGTTCCCACCGAGAAGTAAGCGCCGATATGCCAGGTATGTTGTAAAATACTGCATCCGAGATGATAGCCTGCCTCAGGTTAGGATATATAACGCTATAGACGTATATAATATCCCAACCGAGACGTACGGGACGACACGAACGGGATTCTTTAAAACATTACCAGCGAGGGGCTAGATGTGATAGGTTAGGTTATATTACGTTATAGACGAATATAATGTTGCCACCGAGAAGTAGAGGCCGATGCAACAGGATTGTTGTAAAATACTACATCCGAGATGATAGGCTGCCTTAGGTTAGGATATATAACGCTATAGACGTATATATTATCCCAACCGAGACGTACAGGACGACACGAACGGGATTCTGTAAAACATTTACAGCGAGGGGCTAGATGTGTTAGGTTAGGTTATATTACGTTATAGACCTATATAATGTTCCCACCGAGAAGTAGGGGCCGATACGCCAGGAATGTGTTTAAAATACTACATCCGACATGTTAGCCTGCCTTAGGTTAGGATACATAACGCTATAGACGTATATAATATTCCAACCGAGATGTACGGGACGTCACGAACGGGATTCTGTAAAATATTACCTGCGAGGGGCTAGATGTGTTAGGTAAGGTTATATTACGTTACAGACGAATATAATGTTCCCAGCGAGAAGTAGAGGCCGATACGCCAGGAATGTTGTAAAATACTACATCCGAGATTTTAGCCTGCCTTACGTTAGGATATGTATCGCTGTAGACGTATATAATATCCCAACCGAGATGTACGGGACGACAGGAACGGGATTCTGTAAAACATTACCTGCGAGTGGCTAGATGGGCTAGGATAGGTTATGTTACGTTATAGACGTATATAACGTTCCCACCGAGAAGTAGAGGCCGATACGCCAGGCATGATTTAAAATACTACATCCGAGATGTTAGTCTGCCTTAGGTTAGGGTATATAACGCTATAGACGTATATAATATCCCAACTGAGACGTACGGGACGACACAAACGGGATTCTGTAAAATATTACCAGCGAGGGGCTAGATGGGTTAGGTTACGTTGTGATACGATATAGACGTATATAATGTTCCCACCGAGAAGTGGAGGCCGATACACCAGGTATGATGTAAAATACTGCATCCGAGATGATAGCCTGCCTTAGGTTACGATATATAACGTTATAGACGTATATAATATCCCAACCGAGACGTACGCGACGACACAAACGGGATTCTGTAAAACATTACCAGCGATGGGCTAGATGGCTTAGGTTAGGGTATGTTACGTTATAGACGTGTATAATGTTCCCACCGAGAAGTAGACCCGATACGCCAGGAATGTTGTAAAATACTGCATCCGAGATGTTAGCCTGCCTTAGGTTAGGATATATAACGCTATAGACGTATATAATATCCCAACAGAGATGTACGGGACGACACGAACGGGATTCTGTAAAATATTACCAGCGAGGGGCTAGATGGGTTAGATTAGGTTATGTTACGTTATAGACGTATATAATGTTCCCACCGAGAAGTAGGGGCCGATACTCCAAGAATGTTGTAAAATACTACATCCGACATGTTAGCCTGCCTTACGTTAGGATATATATCGCTGTAGACGTATATAACATCCCAACCGAGATGTACGGGACGACATAAACGGGATTCTGTAAAACATTACCAGCGAGGGGCTAGATGTGTTAAGTTAGATTATATTACGTTATAGACGTATATAATGTTCCCACCGAGAAGTAGGGGCCGATACTCCAAGAATGTTCTAAAATACTACATCCGAGATGTTAGCCTGCCTTAGGTTAGGATATATATCGCTGTAGACGTATATAACATCCCAACCGAGATGTACGGGACGACACGAACGGGATTCTGTAAAACATTACCAGCGAGGGGCTAGATGGGTTAGGTTAGGTTGTGATACGTTATAAAGGTATATGATGTTCCCACCAAGAATTAGGGGCCGATATGCCAGGAATGTTGTAAAATACTGCATCCGAGATGATAGCCTGGCTTAGGTTAGGATATATAACGCTGTAGACGTATATAATGTCCCAACCGAGACGTACGGGTCGACACGAACGGGATTCTGTAAAACATTACGAGCGAGGGGCTAGATGTGTTAGGTTAGGTTATATTACGTTATAGACCTATATAATGTTCCCACCGAGAAGTAGAGGCCGATGCGCCAGGAATGTTTTAAAATATTGCATCCGAGATGATAGCCTGCCTTAGGTTACGATATATAACGCTATAGACGTATATAATAACCCAACCGAGTCGTACGGGACGACAGGAACGGGGTTCTGTAAAACATTACCAGCGAGGGGCTAGATGGGTTAGGCTAGGTTATGTTACGTTATAGACGTATATAATGTTTCCACCGAGAAGTAGGGGCCGATATGCCAGGAATGTTGTAAAATACTGCATCCGAGATGATAGCTTGCCTTAGGTTAGGATATATAACGCTATAGACGTATATAATATTCCAACCGAGATGTACGAGACGTCACGAACGGGATTCTGTAAAACATTGCCAACGAGGGGCTAGATGGGATAGGTTAGGTTATGTTACGTTACAGACGTATATAATGTTCCCACCGAGAAGTATGGGCCGATACGCCAGGAATGTTGTAAAATACTGCGTCCGAGATGTTAGCCTGCCTTAGGTTAGGTATATAACGCTAGAGACGTATATAATATCCCAACCGAGATGTACGAGACGTCACGAACGGGATTCTGTAAAACATTACCAGCGAGGGGCTAGATGGGTTAGGTTAGGTTATGTTAAGTTATAGACGTGTATAATGTTCCCACCGAGAAGTAGGGGCCGATACTCCAAGAATGTTGTAAAATACTACATCCGACATGTTAGCCTGCCTTACGTTAGGATATATATCGCTGTAGACGTATATAACATCCCAACCGAGATGTACGGGACAACATAAACGGGATTCTGTAAAACATTACCAGCGAGGGGCTAGATGTGTTAAGTTAGATTATATTACGTTATAGACGTATATAATGTTCCCACCGAGAAGTAGGGGCCGATACTCCAAGAATGTTGTAAAATACTACATCCGAGATGTTAGCCTGCCTTACGTTAGGAAATATAACGCTGTAGACGTATATAATGTCCCATCCGAGACGTACGGGACGACACGAACGGGATTCTGTAAAACATTACCAGCGAGGGGCTAGATGTGTTAGGTTAGGTTATGTTACGTTATAGACCTATATAATGTTCCCACCGAGATGTATGGGCCGATACGCCAGGAATGGCGTAAAATACTGCATCCGAGATGTTAGCCTGCCTTAGGTTAGGATATATAACGCTGTAGACGTATATATTGTCCCAACAGAGACGTACGGGACGACAGGAACGGGATTCTGTAAAACATTACCAGCGAGGCGCTAGATGGGTTAGGTTAGGTTATGTTACGTTATAGACGTATATAATGTTCCCACCGTGAAGTAGGGGCCGATACGCCAGGAATGGCGTAAAATACTGCATCCGAGATGTTCGCCTGCCTTACGTTAGGATAGATATCGCTGTAGACGTATATAATATCCCAACCGAGATGTACGGGACGACACGAACGGGATTCTGTAAAACATTACCAGCGAGGGGCTAGATGGGTTAGGTTAGCTTGTGATACGTTATAGACGTATATAATGTTCCCACCGAGAAGTAAGCGCCGATATGCCAGGTATGTTGTAAAATACTGCATCCGAGATGATAGCCTGCCTCAGGTTAGGATATATAACGCTATAGACGTATATAATATTCCAACCGAGATGTACGAGACGTCACGAACGGGATTCTGTAAAACATTGCCAACGAGGGGCTAGATGGGATAGGTTAGGTTATGTTACGTTACAGACGTATATAATGTTCCCACCGAGAAGTATGGGCCGATACGCCAGGAATGTTGTAAAATACTGCATCCGAGATGTTAGCCTGCCTTAGGTTAGGTATATAACGCTAGAGACGTATATAATATCCCAACCGAGATGTACGAGACGTCACGAACGGGATTCTGTAAAACATTACCAGCGAGGGGCTAGATGGGTTAGGTTAGGTTATGTTAAGTTATAGACGTGTATAATGTTCCCACCGAGAAGTAGGGGCCGATACGCCAGGAATGGCGTAAAATACTGCATTCGAAATGTTAGCCTGCCTTAGGTTAGGATATCTAACGTGTAGACGTATATAATGTCCCAAACGAGACGTACGGGACGACACGAACGGGATTCTATAAAACAATACCAGCGAGGGGCTAGATGGGTTAGGTTAGGTTATGTTACGTTATAGACGTATATAATGTTCCCACCGAGAAGTAGGGGCCGATACTCCAAGAATGTTGTAAAATACTACATCCGACATGTTAGTCTGCCTTAGGTTAGGGTATATAACGCTATAGACGTATATAATATCCCAACTGAGACGTACGGGACGACACAAACGGGATTCTGTAAAATATTACCAGCGAGGGGCTAGATGGGTTAGGTTAGGTTGTGATACGATATAGACGTATATAATGTTCCCACCGAGAAGTGGAGG
The DNA here is from genome assembly GCA_963969225.1 of Xylocopa violacea. Taxonomy (NCBI): domain Eukaryota; kingdom Metazoa; phylum Arthropoda; class Insecta; order Hymenoptera; family Apidae; genus Xylocopa; species Xylocopa violacea. Next base: position 6,056,860 of record CAXAJV010000013.1, read on the forward strand.
CCGATACACCAGGTATGATGTAAAATACTGCATCCGAGATGATAGCCTGCCTTAGGTTACGATATATAACGTTATAGACGTATATAATATCCCAACCGAGACGTACGCGACGACACAAACGGGATTCTGTAAAACATTACCAGCGAGGGGCTAGATGGGTTAGGTTACGTTGTGATACGATATAGACGTATATAATGTTCCCACCGAGAAGTGGAGGCCGATACACCAGGTATGATGTAAAATACTGCATCCGAGATGATAGCCTGCCTTAGGTTACGATATATAACGTTATAGACGTATATAATATCCCAACCGAGACGTACGCGACGACACAAACGGGATTCTGTAAAACATTACCAGCGATGGGCTAGATGGGTTAGGTTAGGTTGTGATACGTTATAAAGGTATATGATGTTCCCACCGAGAATTAGGGGCCGATATGCCAGGAATGTTGTAAAATACTGCATCCGAGATGATAGCCTGGCTTACGTTAGGATATATAACGCTGTAGACGTATATAATGTCCCAACCGAGACGTACGGGACGACACGAACGGGATTCTGTAAAACATTACGAGCGAGGGGCTAGATGTGTTAGGTTAGGTTATATTACGTTATAGACCTATATAATGTTCCCACCGAGAAGTAGAGGCCGATGCGCCAGGAATGTTTTAAAATATTGCATCCGAGATGATAGCCTGCCTTAGGTTACGATATATAACGCTATAGACGTATATAATAACCCAACCGAGTCGTACGGGACGACAGGAACGGGGTTCTGTAAAACATTACCAGCGAGGGGCTAGATGGGTTAGGTTAGGTTATGTTACGTTATAGACGTATATAATGTTTCCACCGAGAAGTAGGGGCCGATATGCCAGGAATGTTGTAAAATACTGCATCCGAGATGATAGCTTGCCTTAGGTTAGGATATATAACGCTATAGACGTATATAATATTCCAACCGAGATGTACGAGACGTCATGAACGGGATTCTGTAAAACATTGCCAACGAGGGGCTAGATGGGATAGGTTAGGTTATGTTACGTGACAGACGTATATAATGTTGCCACCGAGAAGTATGGGCCGATACGCCAGGAATGTTGTAAAATACTGCGTCCGAGATGTTAGCCTGCCTTAGGTTAGGTATATAACGCTAGAGACGTATATAATATCCCAACCGAGATGTACGAGACGTCACGAACGGGATTCTGTAAAACATTACCAGCGAGGGGCTAGATGGGTTAGGTTAGGTTATGTTAAGTTATAGACGTGTATAATGTTCCCACCGAGAAGTAGGGGCCGATACGCCAGGAATGGCGTAAAATACTGCATTCGAAATGTTAGCCTGCCTTAGGTTAGGATATCTAACGTGTAGACGTATATAATGTCCCAAACGAGACGTACGGGACGACACGAACGGGATTCTATAAAACAATACCAGCGAGGGGCTAGATGGGTTAGGTTAGGTTATGTTACGTTATAGACGTATATAATGTTCCCACCGAGAAGTAGGGGCCGATACTCCAAGAATGTTGTAAAATACTACATCCGACATGTTAGTCTGCCTTAGGTTAGGGTATATAACGCTATAGACGTATATAATATCCCAACTGAGACGTACGGGACGACACAAACGGGATTCTGTAAAATATTACCAGCGAGGGGCTAGATGGGTTAGGTTAGGTTGTGATACGATATAGACGTATATAATGTTCCCACCGAGAAGTGGAGGCCGATACACCAGGTATGATGTAAAATACTGCATCCGAGATGATAGCCTGCCTTAGGTTACGATATATAACGTTATAGACGTATATAATATCCCAACCGAGACGTACGCGACGACACAAACGGGATTCTGTAAAACATTACCAGCGAGGGGCTAGATGGGTTAGGTTACGTTGTGATACGATATAGACGTATATAATGTTCCCACCGAGAAGTGGAGGCCGATACACCAGGTATGATGTAAAATACTGCATCCGAGATGATAGCCTGCCTTAGGTTACGATATATAACGTTATAGACGTATATAATATCCCAACCGAGACGTACGCGACGACACAAACGGGATTCTGTAAAACATTACCAGCGATGGGCTAGATGGCTTAGGTTAGGGTATGTTACGTTATAGACGTGTATAATGTTCCCACCGAGAAGTAGACCCGATACGCCAGGAATGTTGTAAAATACTGCATCCGAGATGTTAGCCTGCCTTAGGTTAGGATATATAACGCTATAGACGTATATAATATCCCAACAGAGATGTACGGGACGACACGAACGGGATTCTGTAAAATATTACCAGCGAGGGGCTAGATGGGTTAGATTAGGTTATGTTACGTTATAGACGTATATAATGTTCCCACCGAGAAGTAGGGGCCGATACTCCAAGAATGTTGTAAAATACTACATCCGACATGTTAGCCTGCCTTACGTTAGGATATATATCGCTGTAGACGTATATAACATCCCAACCGAGATGTACGGGACGACATAAACGGGATTCTGTAAAACATTACCAGCGAGGGGCTAGATGTGTTAAGTTAGATTATATTACGTTATAGACGTATATAATGTTCCCACCGAGAAGTAGGGGCCGATACTCCAAGAATGTTCTAAAATACTACATCCGAGATGTTAGCCTGCCTTAGGTTAGGATATATATCGCTGTAGACGTATATAACATCCCAACCGAGATGTACGGGACGACACGATCGGGATTCTGTAAAACATTACCAGCGACGGGCTAGATGGGTTAGGTTAGGTTGTGATACGTTATAAAGGTATATGATGTTCCCACCGAGAATTAGGGGCCGATATGCCAGGAATGTTGTAAAATACTGCATCCGAGATGATAGCCTGGCTTACGTTAGGATATATAACGCTGTAGACGTATATAATGTCCCAACCGAGACGTACGGGACGACACTAACGGGATTCTGTAAAACATTACGAGCGAGGGGCTAGATGTGTTAGGTTAGGTTATATTACGTTATAGACCTATATAATGTTCCCACCGAGAAGTAGAGGCCGATGCGCCAGGAATGTTTTAAAATATTGCATCCGAGATGATAGCCTGCCTTAGGTTACGATATATAACGCTATAGACGTATATAATAACCCAACCGAGTCGTACGGGACGACAGGAACGGGGTTCTGTAAAACATTACCAGCGAGGGGCTAGATGGGTTAGGTTAGGTTATGTTACGTTATAGACGTATATAATGTTTCAACCGAGAAGTAGGGGCCGATATGCCAGGAATGTTGTAAAATACTGCATCCGAGATGATAGCTTGCCTTAGGTTAGGATATATAACGCTATAGACGTATATAATATTCCAACCGAGATGTACGAGACGTCATGAACGGGATTCTGTAAAACATTGCCAACGAGGGGCTAGATGGGATAGGTTAGGTTATGTTACGTGACAGACGTATATAATGTTGCCACCGAGAAGTATGGGCCGATACGCCAGGAATGTTGTAAAATACTGCGTCCGAGATGTTAGCCTGCCTTAGGTTAGGTATATAACGCTAGAGACGTATATAATATCCCAACCGAGATGTACGAGACGTCACGAACGGGATTCTGTAAAACATTACCAGCGAGGGGCTAGATGGGTTAGGTTAGGTTATGTTAAGTTATAGACGTGTATAATGTTCCCACCGAGAAGTAGGGGCCGATACGCCAGGAATGGCGTAAAATACTGCATTCGAAATGTTAGCCTGCCTTAGGTTAGGATATCTAACGTGTAGACGTATATAATGTCCCAAACGAGACGTACGGGACGACACGAACGGGATTCTATAAAACAATACCAGCGAGGGGCTAGATGGGTTAGGTTAGGTTATGTTACGTTATAGACGTATATAATGTTCCCACCGAGAAGTAGGGGCCGATACTCCAAGAATGTTGTAAAATACTACATCCGACATGTTAGCCTGCCTTACGTTAGGATATATATCGCTGTAGACGTATATAACATCCCAACCGAGATGTACGGGACAACATAAACGGGATTCTGTAAAACATTACCAGCGAGGGGCTAGATGTGTTAAGTCAGATTATATTACGTTATAGACGTATATAATGTTCCCACCGAGAAGTAGGGGCCGATACTCCAAGAATGTTGTAAAATACTACATCCGAGATGTTAGCCTGCCTTACGTTAGGAAATATAACGCTGTAGACGTATATAATGTCCCATCCGAGACGTACGGGACGACACGAACGGGATTCTGTAAAACATTACCAGCGAGGGGCTAGATGTGTTAGGTTAGGTTATGTTACGTTATAGACCTATATAATGTTCCCACCGAGATGTATGGGCCGATACGCCAGGAATGGCGTAAAATACTGCATCCGAGATGTTAGCCTGCCTTAGGTTAGGATATATAACGCTGTAGACGTATATATTGTCCCAACAGAGACGTACGGGACGACAGGAACGGGATTCTGTAAAACATTACCAGCGAGGCGCTAGATGGGTTAGGTTAGGTTATGTTACGTTATAGACGTATATAATGTTCCCACCGTGAAGTAGGGGCCGATACGCCAGGAATGGCGTAAAATACTGCATCCGAGATGTTCGCCTGCCTTACGTTAGGATAGATATCGCTGTAGACGTATATAATATCCCAACCGAGATGTACGGGACGACACGAACGGGATTCTGTAAAACATTACCAGCGAGGGGCTAGATGGGATAGGTTAGCTTGTGATACGTTATAGACGTATATAATGTTCCCACCGAGAAGTAAGCGCCGATATGCCAGGTATGTTGTAAAATACTGCATCCGAGATGATAGCCTGCCTCAGGTTAGGATATATAACGCTATAGACGTATATAATATCCCAACCGAGACGTACGCGACGACACAAACGGGATTCTGTAAAACATTACCAGCGATGGGCTAGATGGCTTAGGTTAGGGTATGTTACGTTATAGACGTGTATAATGTTCCCACCGAGAAGTAGGGGCCGATACTCCAAGAATGTTCTAAAATACTACATCCGAGATGTTAGCCTGCCTTAGGTTAGGATATATATCGCTGTAGACGTATATAACATCCCAACCGAGATGTACGGGACGACACGAACGGGATTCTGTAAAACATTACCAGCGAGGGGCTAGATGGGTTAGGTTAGGTTGTGATACGTTATAAAGGTATATGATGTTCCCACCGAGAATTAGGGGCCGATATGCCAGGAATGTTGTAAAATACTGCATCCGAGATGATAGCCTGGCTTAGGTTAGGATATATAACGCTGTAGACGTATATAATGTCCCAACCGAGACGTACGGGACGACACGAACGGGATTCTGTAAAACATTACGAGCGAGGGGCTAGATGTGTTAGGTTAGGTTATATTACGTTATAGACCTATATAATGTTCCCACCGAGAAGTAGAGGCCGATGCGCCAGGAATGTTTTAAAATATTGCATCCGAGATGATAGCCTGCCTTAGGTTACGATATATAACGCTATAGACGTATATAATAACCCAACCGAGTCGTACGGGACGACAGGAACGGGGTTCTGTAAAACATTACCAGCGAGGGGCTAGATGGGTTAGGTTAGGCTATGTTACGTTATAGACGTATATAATGTTTCCACCGAGAAGTAGGGGCCGATATGCCAGGAATGTTGTAAAATACTGCATCCGAGATGATAGCTTGCCTTAGGTTAGGATATATAACGCTATAGACGTATATAATATTCCAACCGAGATGTACGAGACGTCACGAACGGGATTCTGTAAAACATTGCCAACGAGGGGCTAGATGGGATAGGTTAGGTTATGTTACGTTACAGACGTATATAATGTTCCCACCGAGAAGTATGGGCCGATACGCCAGGAATGTTGTAAAATACTGCATCCGAGATGTTAGCCTGCCTTAGGTTAGGTATATAACGCTAGAGACGTATATAATATCCCAACCGAGATGTACGAGACGTCACGAACGGGATTCTGTAAAACATTACCAGCGAGGGGCTAGATGGGTTAGGTTAGGTTATGTTAAGTTATAGACGTGTATAATGTTCCCACCGAGAAGTAGGGGCCGATACGCCAGGAATGGCGTAAAATACTGCATTCGAAATGTTAGCCTGCCTTAGGTTAGGATATCTAACGTGTAGACGTATATAATGTCCCAAACGAGACGTACGGGACGACACGAACGGGATTCTATAAAACAATACCAGCGAGGGGCTAGATGGGTTAGGTTAGGTTATGTTACGTTATAGACGTATATAATGTTCCCACCGAGAAGTAGGGGCCGATACTCCAAGAATGTTGTAAAATACTACATCCGACATGTTAGTCTGCCTTAGGTTAGGGTATATAACGCTATAGACGTATATAATATCCCAACTGAGACGTACGGGACGACACAAACGGGATTCTGTAAAATATTACCAGCGAGGGGCTAGATGGGTTAGGTTAGGTTGTGATACGATATAGACGTATATAATGTTCCCACCGAGAAGTGGAGGCCGATACACCAGGTATGATGTAAAATACTGCATCCGAGATGATAGCCTGCCTTAGGTTACGATATATAACGTTATAGACGTATATAATATCCCAACCGAGACGTACGCGACGACACAAACGGGATTCTGTAAAACATTACCAGCGAGGGGCTAGATGGGTTAGGTTACGTTGTGATACGATATAGACGTATATAATGTTCCCACCGAGAAGTGGAGGCCGATACACCAGGTATGATGTAAAATACTGCATCCGAGATGATAGCCTGCCTTAGGTTACGATATATAACGTTATAGACGTATATAATATCCCAACCGAGACGTACGCGACGACACAAACGGGATTCTGTAAAACATTACCAGCGATGGGCTAGATGGCTTAGGTTAGGGTATGTTACGTTATAGACGTGTATAATGTTCCCACCGAGAAGTAGACCCGATACGCCAGGAATGTTGTAAAATACTGCATCCGAGATGTTAGCCTGCCTTAGGTTAGGATATATAACGCTATAGACGTATATAATATCCCAACAGAGATGTACGGGACGACACGAACGGGATTCTGTAAAATATTACCAGCGAGGGGCTAGATGGGTTAGATTAGGTTATGTTACGTTATAGACGTATATAATGTTCCCACCGAGAAGTAGGGGCCGATACTCCAAGAATGTTGTAAAATACTACATCCGACATGTTAGCCTGCCTTACGTTAGGATATATATCGCTGTAGACGTATATAACATCCCAACCGAGATGTACGGGACAACATAAACGGGATTCTGTAAAACATTACCAGCGAGGGGCTAGATGTGTTAAGTCAGATTATATTACGTTATAGACGTATATAATGTTCCCACCGAGAAGTAGGGGCCGATACTCCAAGAATGTTGTAAAATACTACATCCGAGATGTTAGCCTGCCTTACGTTAGGAAATATAACGCTGTAGACGTATATAATGTCCCATCCGAGACGTACGGGACGACACGAACGGGATTCTGTAAAACATTACCAGCGAGGGGCTAGATGTGTTAGGTTAGGTTATGTTACGTTATAGACCTATATAATGTTCCCACCGAGATGTATGGGCCGATACGCCAGGAATGGCGTAAAATACTGCATCCGAGATGTTAGCCTGCCTTAGGTTAGGATATATAACGCTGTAGACGTATATATTGTCCCAACAGAGACGTACGGGACGACAGGAACGGGATTCTGTAAAACATTACCAGCGAGGCGCTAGATGGGTTAGGTTAGGTTATGTTACGTTATAGACGTATATAATGTTCCCACCGTGAAGTAGGGGCCGATACGCCAGGAATGGCGTAAAATACTGCATCCGAGATGTTCGCCTGCCTTACGTTAGGATAGATATCGCTGTAGACGTATATAATATCCCAACCGAGATGTACGGGACGACACGAACGGGATTCTGTAAAACATTACCAGCGAGGGGCTAGATGGGATAGGTTAGCTTGTGATACGTTATAGACGTATATAATGTTCCCACCGAGAAGTAAGCGCCGATATGCCAGGTATGTTGTAAAATACTGCATCCGAGATGATAGCCTGCCTCAGGTTAGGATATATAACGCTATAGACGTATATAATATCCCAACCGAGACGTACGCGACGACACAAACGGGATTCTGTAAAACATTACCAGCGATGGGCTAGATGGCTTAGGTTAGGGTATGTTACGTTATAGACGTGTATAATGTTCCCACCGAGAAGTAGGGGCCGATACTCCAAGAATGTTCTAAAATACTACATCCGAGATGTTAGCCTGCCTTAGGTTAGGATATATATCGCTGTAGACGTATATAACATCCCAACCGAGATGTACGGGACGACACGAACGGGATTCTGTAAAACATTACCAGCGAGGGGCTAGATGGGTTAGGTTAGGTTGTGATACGTTATAAAGGTATATGATGTTCCCACCGAGAATTAGGGGCCGATATGCCAGGAATGTTGTAAAATACTGCATCCGAGATGATAGCCTGGCTTAGGTTAGGATATATAACGCTGTAGACGTATATAATGTCCCAACCGAGACGTACGGGACGACACGAACGGGATTCTGTAAAACATTACGAGCGAGGGGCTAGATGTGTTAGGTTAGGTTATATTACGTTATAGACCTATATAATGTTCCCACCGAGAAGTAGAGGCCGATGCGCCAGGAATGTTTTAAAATATTGCATCCGAGATGATAGCCTGCCTTAGGTTACGATATATAACGCTATAGACGTATATAATAACCCAACCGAGTCGTACGGGACGACAGGAACGGGGTTCTGTAAAACATTACCAGCGAGGGGCTAGATGGGTTAGGTTAGGCTATGTTACGTTATAGACGTATATAATGTTTCCACCGAGAAGTAGGGGCCGATATGCCAGGAATGTTGTAAAATACTGCATCCGAGATGATAGCTTGCCTTAGGTTAGGATATATAACGCTATAGACGTATATAATATTCCAACCGAGATGTACGAGACGTCACGAACGGGATTCTGTAAAACATTGCCAACGAGGGGCTAGATGGGATAGGTTAGGTTATGTTACGTTACAGACGTATATAATGTTCCCACCGAGAAGTATGGGCCGATACGCCAGGAATGTTGTAAAATACTGCATCCGAGATGTTAGCCTGCCTTAGGTTAGGTATATAACGCTAGAGACGTATATAATATCCCAACCGAGATGTACGAGACGTCACGAACGGGATTCTGTAAAACATTACCAGCGAGGGGCTAGATGGGTTAGGTTAGGTTATGTTAAGTTATAGACGTGTATAATGTTCCCACCGAGAAGTAGGGGCCGATACGCCAGGAATGGCGTAAAATACTGCATTCGAAATGTTAGCCTGCCTTAGGTTAGGATATCTAACGTGTAGACGTATATAATGTCCCAAACGAGACGTACGGGACGACACGAACGGGATTCTATAAAACAATACCAGCGAGGGGCTAGATGGGTTAGGTTAGGTTATGTTACGTTATAGACGTATATAATGTTCCCACCGAGAAGTAGGGGCCGATACTCCAAGAATGTTGTAAAATACTACATCCGACATGTTAGTCTGCCTTAGGTTAGGGTATATAACGCTATAGACGTATATAATATCCCAACTGAGACGTACGGGACGACACAAACGGGATTCTGTAAAATATTACCAGCGAGGGGCTAGATGGGTTAGGTTAGGTTGTGATACGATATAGACGTATATAATGTTCCCACCGAGAAGTGGAGGCCGATACACCAGGTATGATGTAAAATACTGCATCCGAGATGATAGCCTGCCTTAGGTTACGATATATAACGTTATAGACGTATATAATATCCCAACCGAGACGTACGCGACGACACAAACGGGATTCTGTAAAACATTACCAGCGAGGGGCTAGATGGGTTAGGTTACGTTGTGATACGATATAGACGTATATAATGTTCCCACCGAGAAGTGGAGGCCGATACACCAGGTATGATGTAAAATACTGCATCCGAGATGATAGCCTGCCTTAGGTTACGATATATAACGTTATAGACGTATATAATATCCCAACCGAGACGTACGCGACGACACAAACGGGATTCTGTAAAACATTACCAGCGATGGGCTAGATGGCTTAGGTTAGGGTATGTTACGTTATAGACGTGTATAATGTTCCCACCGAGAAGTAGACCCGATACGCCAGGAATGTTGTAAAATACTGCATCCGAGATGTTAGCCTGCCTTAGGTTAGGATATATAACGCTATAGACGTATATAATATCCCAACAGAGATGTACGGGACGACACGAACGGGATTCTGTAAAATATTACCAGCGAGGGGCTAGATGGGTTAGATTAGGTTATGTTACGTTATAGACGTATATAATGTTCCCACCGAGAAGTAGGGGCCGATACTCCAAGAATGTTGTAAAATACTACATCCGACATGTTAGCCTGCCTTACGTTAGGATATATATCGCTGTAGACGTATATAACATCCCAACCGAGATGTACGGGACGACATAAACGGGATTCTGTAAAACATTACCAGCGAGGGGCTAGATGTGTTAAGTTAGATTATATTACGTTATAGACGTATATAATGTTCCCACCGAGAAGTAGGGGCCGATACTCCAAGAATGTTCTAAAATACTACATCCGAGATGTTAGCCTGCCTTAGGTTAGGATATATATCGCTGTAGACGTATATAACATCCCAACCGAGATGTACGGGACGACACGATCGGGATTCTGTAAAACATTACCAGCGACGGGCTAGATGGGTTAGGTTAGGTTGTGATACGTTATAAAGGTATATGATGTTCCCACCGAGAATTAGGGGCCGATATGCCAGGAATGTTGTAAAATACTGCATCCGAGATGATAGCCTGGCTTACGTTAGGATATATAACGCTGTAGACGTATATAATGTCCCAACCGAGACGTACGGGACGACACTAACGGGATTCTGTAAAACATTACGAGCGAGGGGCTAGATGTGTTAGGTTAGGTTATATTACGTTATAGACCTATATAATGTTCCCACCGAGAAGTAGAGGCCGATGCGCCAGGAATGTTTTAAAATATTGCATCCGAGATGATAGCCTGCCTTAGGTTACGATATATAACGCTATAGACGTATATAATAACCCAACCGAGTCGTACGGGACGACAGGAACGGGGTTCTGTAAAACATTACCAGCGAGGGGCTAGATGGGTTAGGTTAGGTTATGTTACGTTATAGACGTATATAATGTTTCAACCGAGAAGTAGGGGCCGATATGCCAGGAATGTTGTAAAATACTGCATCCGAGATGATAGCTTGCATTAGGTTAGGATATATAACGCTATAGACGTATATAATATTCCAACCGAGATGTACGAGACGTCATGAACGGGATTCTGTAAAACATTGCCAACGAGGGGCTAGATGGGATAGGTTAGGTTATGTTACGTGACAGACGTATATAATGTTGCCACCGAGAAGTATGGGCCGATACGCCAGGAATGTTGTAAAATACTGCGTCCGAGATGTTAGCCTGCCTTAGGTTAGGTATATAACGCTAGAGACGTATATAATATCCCAACCGAGATGTACGAGACGTCACGAACGGGATTCTGTAAAACATTACCAGCGAGGGGCTAGATGGGTTAGGTTAGGTTATGTTAAGTTATAGACGTGTATAATGTTCCCACCGAGAAGTAGGGGCCGATACGCCAGGAATGGCGTAAAATACTGCATTCGAAATGTTAGCCTGCCTTAGGTTAGGATATCTAACGTGTAGACGTATATAATGTCCCAAACGAGACGTACGGGACGACACGAACGGGATTCTATAAAACAATACCAGCGAGGGGCTAGATGGGTTAGGTTAGGTTATGTTACGTTATAGACGTATATAATGTTCCCACCGAGAAGTAGGGGCCGATACTCCAAGAATGTTGTAAAATACTACATCCGACATGTTAGCCTGCCTTACGTTAGGATATATATCGCTGTAGACGTATATAACATCCCAACCGAGATGTACGGGACAACATAAACGGGATTCTGTAAAACATTACCAGCGAGGGGCTAGATGTGTTAAGTCAGATTATATTACGTTATAGACGTATATAATGTTCCCACCGAGAAGTAGGGGCCGATACTCCAAGAATGTTGTAAAATACTACATCCGAGATGTTAGCCTGCCTTACGTTAGGAAATATAACGCTGTAGACGTATATAATGTCCCATCCGAGACGTACGGGACGACACGAACGGGATTCTGTAAAACATTACCAGCGAGGGGCTAGATGTGTTAGGTTAGGTTATGTTACGTTATAGACCTATATAATGTTCCCACCGAGATGTATGGGCCGATACGCCAGGAATGGCGTAAAATACTGCATCCGAGATGTTAGCCTGCCTTAGGTTAGGATATATAACGCTGTAGACGTATATATTGTCCCAACAGAGACGTACGGGACGACAGGAACGGGATTCTGTAAAACATTACCAGCGAGGCGCTAGATGGGTTAGGTTAGGTTATGTTACGTTATAGACGTATATAATGTTCCCACCGTGAAGTAGGGGCCGATACGCCAGGAATGGCGTAAAATACTGCATCCGAGATGTTCGCCTGCCTTACGTTAGGATAGATATCGCTGTAGACGTATATAATATCCCAACCGAGATGTACGGGACGACACGAACGGGATTCTGTAAAACATTACCAGCGAGGGGCTAGATGGGATAGGTTAGCTTGTGATACGTTATAGACGTATATAATGTTCCCACCGAGAAGTAAGCGCCGATATGCCAGGTATGTTGTAAAATACTGCATCCGAGATGATAGCCTGCCTCAGGTTAGGATATATAACGCTATAGACGTATATAATATCCCAACCGAGACGTACGCGACGACACAAACGGGATTCTGTAAAACATTACCAGCGATGGGCTAGATGGCTTAGGTTAGGGTATGTTACGTTATAGACGTGTATAATGTTCCCACCGAGAAGTAGGGGCCGATACTCCAAGAATGTTCTAAAATACTACATCCGAGATGTTAGCCTGCCTTAGGTTAGGATATATATCGCTGTAGACGTATATAACATCCCAACCGAGATGTACGGGACGACACGAACGGGATTCTGTAAAACATTACCAGCGAGGGGCTAGATGGGTTAGGTTAGGTTGTGATACGTTATAAAGGTATATGATGTTCCCACCGAGAATGAGGGGCCGATATGCCAGGAATGTTGTAAAATACTGCATCCGAGATGATAGCCTGGCTTAGGTTAGGATATATAACGCTGTAGACGTATATAATGTCCCAACCGAGACGTACGGGACGACACGAACGGGATTCTGTAAAACATTACGAGCGAGGGGCTAGATGTGTTAGGTTAGGTTATATTACGTTATAGACCTATATAATGTTCCCACCGAGAAGTAGAGGCCGATGCGCCAGGAATGTTTTAAAATATTGCATCCGAGATGATAGCCTGCCTTAGGTTACGATATATAACGCTATAGACGTATATAATAACCCAACCGAGTCGTACGGGACGACAGGAACGGGGTTCTGTAAAACATTACCAGCGAGGGGCTAGATGGGTTAGGTTAGGCTATGTTACGTTATAGACGTATATAATGTTTCCACCGAGAAGTAGGGGCCGATATGCCAGGAATGTTGTAAAATACTGCATCCGAGATGATAGCTTGCCTTAGGTTAGGATATATAACGCTATAGACGTATATAATATTCCAACCGAGATGTACGAGACGTCACGAACGGGATTCTGTAAAACATTGCCAACGAGGGGCTAGATGGGATAGGTTAGGTTATGTTACGTTACAGACGTATATAATGTTCCCACCGAGAAGTATGGGCCGATACGCCAGGAATGTTGTAAAATACTGCATCCGAGATGTTAGCCTGCCTTAGGTTAGGTATATAACGCTAGAGACGTATATAATATCCCAACCGAGATGTACGAGACGTCACGAACGGGATTCTGTAAAACATTACCAGCGAGGGGCTAGATGGGTTAGGTTAGGTTATGTTAAGTTATAGACGTGTATAATGTTCCCACCGAGAAGTAGGGGCCGATACGCCAGGAATGGCGTAAAATACTGCATTCGAAATGTTAGCCTGCCTTAGGTTAGGATATCTAACGTGTAGACGTATATAATGTCCCAAACGAGACGTACGGGACGACACGAACGGGATTCTATAAAACAATACCAGCGAGGGGCTAGATGGGTTAGGTTAGGTTATGTTACGTTATAGACGTATATAATGTTCCCACCGAGAAGTAGGGGCCGATACTCCAAGAATGTTGTAAAATACTACATCCGACATGTTAGTCTGCCTTAGGTTAGGGTATATAACGCTATAGACGTATATAATATCCCAACTGAGACGTACGGGACGACACAAACGGGATTCTGTAAAATATTACCAGCGAGGGGCTAGATGGGTTAGGTTAGGTTGTGATACGATATAGACGTATATAATGTTCCCACCGAGAAGTGGAGGCCGATACACCAGGTATGATGTAAAATACTGCATCCGAGATGATAGCCTGCCTTAGGTTACGATATATAACGTTATAGACGTATATAATATCCCAACCGAGACGTACGCGACGACACAAACGGGATTCTGTAAAACATTACCAGCGATGGGCTAGATGGCTTAGGTTAGGGTATGTTACGTTATAGACGTGTATAATGTTCCCACCGAGAAGTAGAGCCGATACGCCAGGAATGTTGTAAAATACTGCATCCGAGATGTTCATTACCAGCGAGGGGCTAGATGTGTTAGGTTAGGTTATGTTACGTTATAGACCTATATAATGTTCCCACCGAGAAGTATGGGCCGATACGCCAGGAATGGCGTAAAATACTGCATCCGAGATGTTAGCCTGCCTTAGGTTAGGATATATAACGCTGTAGACGTATATATTGTCCAAACAGAGACGTACGGGACGACAGGAACGGGATTCTGTAAAACATTACCAGCGAGGCGCTAGATGCGTTAGGTTAGGTTATGTTACGTTATAGACGTATATAATGTTCCCACCGTGAAGTAGGGGCCGAAACGCCAGGAATGGCGTAAAATACTGCATCCGAGATGTTAGCCTGCCTTACGTTAGGATAGATATCGCTGTAGACGTATATAATATCTCAACCGAGATGTACGGGACGACACGATCGGGATTCTGTAAAACATTACCAGCGAGGGGCTAGATGGGTTAGGTTAGGTTATGTTACGTTATAGACGTGTATAATGTTTCCACCGAGAAGTAGAGCCGATACGCCAGGAATGTTGTAAAATACTGCATCTGAGATGTTAGCATGCCTTACGTTAAGATATATAACGCTATAGACGTATATAATATCCCAACCGAGATGTACGGGACGACACGAACGGGATTCTGTAAAACATTGCCAACGAGGGGCTAGATGGGATAGGTTAGGTTATGTTACGTTATAGATGTATATAATGTTCCCACCGAGAAGTATGGGCCGATACTCCAAGAATGTTGTAAAATACTACATCCGAGATGTTAGCCTGCCTTACGTTAGGAAATATAATGCTGTAGACGTATATAATGTCCCATCCGAGACGTACGGCACGACACGAACGGGATTCTGTAAAACATTACCAGCGAGGGGCTAGATGTGTTAGGTTAGGTTATGTTACGTTATAGACCTATATAATGTTCCCACCGAGAAGTATGGGCCGATACGCCAGGAATGTTGTAAAATACTGCAACCGATATGTTAGCCTGCCTTAGGTTAGGATATATAACGCTGTAGACGTTTATAATGTCCCAACAGAGACGTACGGGACGACAGGAACGGGATTCTGTAAAACAATACCAGCGAGGGGCTAGATGGGTTAGGTTAGGTTATGTTACGTTATAGACGTGTATAATGTTCCCACCGAGAAGTAGAGCCGATACGCCAGGAATGTTGTAAAATACTGCATCCGAGATGTTAGCATGCCTTAGGTTAAGATATATAACGCTATAGACGTATATAATATCCCAACCGAGATGTACGGGACGACACGAACGGGATTCTGTAAAACATTTACAGCGAGGGGCTAGATGTGTTAGGTTAGGTTATATTACGTTATAGACCTATATAATGTTCCCACCGAGAAGTAGGGGCCGATACGCCAGGAATGTTGTAAAATACTACATCCGACATGTTAGCCTGCCTTAGGTTAGGATACATAACGTTATAGACGTATATAATATCCCAACCGAGACGTACGCGACGACACAAACGGGATTCTGTAAAACATTACCAGCGATGGGCTAGATGGCTTAGGTTAGGGTATGTTACGTTATAGACGTGTATAATGTTCCCACCGAGAAGTAGACCCGATACGCCAGGAATGTTGTAAAATACTGCATCCGAGATGTTAGCCTGCCTTAGGTTAGGATATATAACGCTATAGACGTATATAATATCCCAACAGAGATGTACGAGACGTCACGAACGGGATTCTGTAAAACATTGCCAACGAGGGGCTAGATGGGATAGGTTAGGTTATGTTACGTTACAGACGTATATAATGTTCCCACCGAGAAGTATGGGCCGATACGCCAGGAATGTTGTAAAATACTGCGTCCGAGATGTTAGCCTGCCTTAGGTTAGGTATATAACGCTAGAGACGTATATAATATCCCAACCGAGATGTACGAGACGTCACGAACGGGATTCTGTAAAACATTACCAGCGAGGGGCTAGATGGGTTAGGTTAGGTTATGTTAAGTTATAGACGTGTATAATGTTCCCACCGAGAAGTAGGGGCCGATACGCCAGGAATGGCGTAAAATACTGCATTCGAAATGTTAGCCTGCCTTAGGTTAGGATATCTAACGTGTAGACGTATATAATGTCCCAAACGATACGTACGGGACGACACGAACGGGATTCTATAAAACAATACCAGCGAGGGGCTAGATGGGTTAGGTTAGGTTATGTTACGTTATAGACGTATATAATGTTCCCACCGAGAAGTAGGGGCCGATACTCCAAGAATGTTGTAAAATACTACATCCGACATGTTAGCCTGCCTTACGTTAGGATATATATCGCTGTAGACGTATATAACATCCCAACCGAGATGTACGGGACAACATAAACGGGATTCTGTAAAACATTACCAGCGAGGGGCTAGATGTGTTAAGTTAGATTATATTACGTTATAGACGTATATAATGTTCCCACCGAGAAGTAGGGGCCGATACTCCAAGAATGTTCTAAAATACTACATCCGAGATGTTAGCCTGCCTTAGGTTAGGATATATATCGCTGTAGACGTATATAACATCCCAACCGAGATGTACGGGACGACACGAACGGGATTCTGTAAAACATTACGAGCGAGGGGCTAGATGTGTTAGGTTAGGTTATATTACGTTGTAGACCTATATAATGTTCCCACCGAGAAGTAGAGGCCGATGCGCCAGGAATGTTTTAAAGTATTGCATCCGAGATGATAGCCTGCCTTAGGTTACGATATATAACGCTATAGACGTATATAATAACCCAACCGAGTCGTACGGGACGACAGGAACGGGGTTCTGTAAAACATTACCAGCGAGGTGCTAGATGGGTTAGGTTAGGTTATGTTACGTTATAGACGTATATAATGTTCCCACCGAGAAGTAGAGGCCGATACGCCAGGCATGATTTAAAATACTACATCCGAGATGTTAGTCTGCCTTAGGTTAGGGTATATAACGCTATAGACATATATAATATCCCAACCGAGACGTACGCGACGACACAAACGGGATTCTGTAAAACATTACCAGCGAGGGGTAGGTGGGTTAGGTTAGGCTATATTACGATATAGACGTATATAATGTTCCCACCGAGAAGTATGGGCCGATACGCCAGGAATGGCGTAAAATACTGCATTCGAGATGTTAGCCTGCCTTAGGTTAGGATATGTAACGTGTAGACGTATATAATGTCCCAACCGAAACGTACGGGACGACACGAACGGGATTCTATAAAACAATACCAGCGAGGGGCTAGATGGGTTAGGTTAGGTTATGTTACGTTATAGACGTGTATAATGTTCCCACCGAGAAGTAGGGGCCGATACTCCAAGAATGTTGTAAAATACTACATCCGACATGTTAGCCTGCCTTACGTTAGGATATGTAACGTGTAGACGTATATAATGTCCCAACCGAAACGTACGGGACGACACGAACGGGATTCTATAAAACAATACCAGCGAGGGGCTAGATGGGTTAGGTTAGGTTATGTTACGTTATAGACGTATATAATGTTACCACCGAGAAGTAGGGGCCGATATGCCACGAATGTTGTAAAATACTGCATCCGAGATGATAGCCTGCCTTAGGTTAGGATATATAACGCTATAGACGTATATAATATCCCAACAGAGACGTACGGGACGACACGAACGGGATTCTGTGAAATATTACCAGCGAGGCGCTAGATGGGTTAGGTTAGGTTATGTTACGTTATAGACGTATATAATGTTCCCACCGTGAAGTAGGGGCCGATACGCCAGGAATGGCGTAAAATACGGCATCCGAGATGTTAGCCTGCCTTAGGTTAGGGTATATATCGCTGTAGACGTATATAGTGCCCCAACCGAGACGTACGGGACGACAGGAACGGGATTCTGCAAAACATTACCAGCGATGGGCTAGATGGCTTAGGTTAGGTTATGTTACGTTATAGACGTGTATAATGTTCCCACCGAGAAGTAGAGCCGATACGCCAGGAATGTTGTAAAATACTGCATCCGAGATGTTAGCCTGCCTTAGGTTAGGATATATAACGCTATAGACGTATATAATGTCCCAACAGAGACGTACGGGACGACAGGAACGGGATTCTGTAAAACATTACCAGCGAGGGGCTAGATGTGTTAGGTTAGATTATATTACGTTATAGACGTATATTATGTTCCCACCGAGAAGTAGAGGCTGATCCTACAGGAATGTTGTAAAATACTATATCCGAGATGTTAGCCTGCCTTAGGTTAGGATATATAACGATGTAGACGTATATAATGTCCCAACCGAGACGTACGGGACGACACGAACGGGATTCTGTAAAGCATTACCAGCGAGGGGCTAGATGGGTTAGGTTAGCTTGTGATACGTTATAGACGTATATAATGTTCCCACCGAGAAGTAAGCGCCGATATGCCAGGAATGTTGTAAAATACTACATCCGAGATGTTAGTCTGCCTTAGGTTAGGGTATATAACGCTATAGACGTTTATAATATCCCAACCGAGACGTACGGGACGACACAAACGGGATTCTATAAAACAATACCAGCGAGGGGCTAGATGGGTTAGGTTAGGTTATGTTACGTTATAGACGTATATAATGTTCCCACCGAGATGTAGCGGCCGACCCACCAGGAATGTTGGAAAATACTACATCCGAAGGGTTAGATTGCCTTACCTTAGGACATATATCGCTGTAGACGTTTGTAGTGTCTGAAACGAGATGTACGGGACGACACGAACGGGATTCTGTAAAACATTACCAGGGATTAGCTAGATGTGTTAGGTTAGGTTATATTACGTTATAGACTTATATAATGTTTCCACCCAGATGTAGAGGCCGATACGCCAGGAGTGATGAAAAATACTACATCCGAGTCGTTAGCCTCCCTTAGGTTAGGATATATAACGCTATAGTCGTATATAATATCCCAACCGAGACGTACGGGACGACACGAACGGGATTTTGTAAAACATTACCAGGGATTAGCTAGATGTGTTAGGTTAGGTTATATTACGTTATAGACCTATATAATGTTCCCAGCGAGAAGTAGGGGCCAATACGCCAGGAATGTTGTAAAGTACTACATCCGAGATGATAGCCTGCCTTAGGTTAGGATATATAACGCTATAGACGTATATAATATCCGAACCGAGATGTACGGGACGTCACGAACGGGATTCTGTAAAACAATACCAGCGAGAGGCTAAATGGGTTAGGTTAGGTTATGTTACGATATAGACGTATATAATGTTCCCACCGAGAAGTAGGGGCCGATAAGTCAGGAATGTTGTAAAATACTACATCCGAGATGATGGCCTGCCTTAAGTTAGGATACATAACGCTATAGACGTATATAATGTCCCAACCGAGACGTACGGGACGACACGAACGGGATTCTATAAAACAATACCAGCGAGGGGCTAGATGGGTTAGGTTAGGTTATGTTACGTTATAGACGTATATAATGTTCCCACCGAGAAGTAGGGGCCGATATGCCACGAATGTTGTAAAATACTGCATCCGAGATGATAGCCTGCCTTAGGTTAGGATATATAACGCTATAGACGTATATAATATCCCAACCGAGACGTACGGGACGACACGAACGGGATTCTGTGAAATATTACCAGCGAGCCGCTAGATGGGTTAGGTTAGGTTATGTTACGTTATAGACGTATATAATGTTCCCACCGTGAAGTAGGGGCCGATACGCCAGGAATGGCGTAAAATACTGCATCCGAGATGTTAGCCTGCCTTAGGTTAGGGTATATAACGCTGTAGACGTATATAGTGCCCCAACCGAGACGTACGGGACGACAGGAACGGGATTCTGCAAAACATTACCAGCGATGGGCTAGATGCCTTAGTTTAGGTTATGTTACGTTATAGACGTGTATAATGTTCCCACCGAGAAGTAGGGGCCGATACGCCAGGAATGTTGTAAAATACTGCATCCGAGATGTTAGCCTGCCTTAGGTTAGGATATATAACGCTATAGACGTATATAATATCCCAACAGAGATGTACGGGACGACACGAACGGGATTCTGTAAAATATTACCAGCGAGGGGCTAGATGGGTTAGATTAGGTTATGTTACGTTATAGACGTATATAATGTTCCCACCGAGAAGGAGGGGCCGATACGCCAGGAATGGCGTAAAATACTGCATCCGAGATGATAGCCTGCCTTAGGTTAGGATATATAACGCTATAGACGTATATAATATCCCAACCGTGACGTACGGGACGACACGAACGGGATTTTGTAAAACATTACCAGCGAGGGGCTAGATGTGTTAGGTTACGTTATATTACGTTATATACGTGTATAATGTTCCCCCTGTGAAGTGGAGGCCGATACGCCAGGAATGTTGTAAAATACTACATGCGAGATGTTAGCCTGCCTTAGGTTAGGATATATAACGATGTAGACGTATATAATGTCCCAACCGAGACGTACGGGACGACACGAACGGGATTCTGTAAAGCATTACCAGCGAGGGGCTAGATGGGTTAGGTTAGCTTGTGATACGTTATAGACGTATATAATGTTCCCACCGAGAAGTAAGCGCCGATATGCCAGGAATGTTGTAAAATACTACATCCGAGATGTTAGTCTGCCTTAGGTTAGGGTATATAACGCTATAGACGTTTATAATATCCCAACCGAGACGTACGGGACGACACAAACGGGATTCTATAAAACAATACCAGCGAGGGGCTAGATGGGTTAGGTTAGGTTATGTTACGTTATAGACGTATATAATGTTCCCACCGAGATGTAGCGGCCGACCCACCAGGAATGTTGGAAAATACTACATCCGAAGGGTTAGATTGCCTTACCTTAGGACATATATCGCTGTAGACGTTTGTAGTGTCTGAAACGAGATGTACGGGACGACACGAACGGGATTCTGTAAAACATTACCAGGGATTAGCTAGATGTGTTAGGTTAGGTTATATTACGTTATAGACTTATATAATGTTTCCACCCAGATGTAGAGGCCGATACGCCAGGAGTGATGAAAAATACTACATCCGAGTCGTTAGCCTCCCTTAGGTTAGGATATATAACGCTATAGTCGTATATAATATCCCAACCGAGACGTACGGGACGACACGAACGGGATTTTGTAAAACATTACCAGGGATTAGCTAGATGTGTTAGGTTAGGTTATATTACGTTATAGACCTATATAATGTTCCCAGCGAGAGGTAGGGGCCAATACGCCAGGAATGTTGTAAAGTACTACATCCGAGATGATAGCCTGCCTTAGGTTAGGATATATAACGCTATAGACGTATATAATATCCGAACCGAGATGTACGGGACGTCACGAACGGGATTCTGTAAAACAATACCAGCGAGAGGCTAAATGGGTTAGGTTAGGTTATGTTACGATATAGACGTATATAATGTTCCCACCGAGAAGTAGGGGCCGATACGTCAGGAATGTTGTAAAATACTACATCCGAGATGATGGCCTGCCTTAGGTTAGGATACATAACGCTATAGACGTATATAATGTCCCAACCGAGACGTACGGGACGACACGAACGGGATTCTATAAAACAATACCAGCGAGGGGCTAGATGGGTTAGGTTAGGTTATGTTACGTTATAGACGTATATAATGTTCCCACCGAGAAGTAGGGGCCGATATGCCACGAATGTTGTAAAATACTGCATCCGAGATGATAGCCTGCCTTAGGTTAGGATATATAACGCTATAGACGTATATAATATCCCAACCGAGACGTACGGGACGACACGAACGGGATTCTGTGAAATATTACCAGCGAGCCGCTAGATGGGTTAGGTTAGGTTATGTTACGTTATAGACGTATATAATGTTCCCACCGTGAAGTAGGGGCCGATACGCCAGGAATGGCGTAAAATACTGCATCCGAGATGTTAGCCTGCCTTAGGTTAGGGTATATAACGCTGTAGACGTATATAGTGCCCCAACCGAGACGTACGGGACGACAGGAACGGGATTCTGCAAAACATTACCAGCGATGGGCTAGATGCCTTAGCTTAGGTTATGTTACGTTATAGACGTGTATAATGTTCCCACCGAGAAGTAGGGGCCGATACGCCAGGAATGGCGTAAAATTCTGCATCCGAGATGGTAGCCTGCCTTAGGTTAGGATATATAACGCTATAGACGTATATAATATCCCAACCGTGACGTACGGGACGACACGAACGGAATTCTGTAAAACATTACCAGCGAGGGGCTAGATGGGTTAGGTTAGGTTGTGATACGTTATAGACGTATATAATGTTCCCACCGAGAAGTAGGGGCCGATACGCCAGGAATGGCGTAAAATACTGCATCCGAGATGTTAGCCTGCCTTAGGTTAGGATATATAACGCTATAGACGTATATAATATCCGAACCGAGATGTACGGGACGTCACGAACGGGATTCTGTAAAACAATACCAGCGAGAGGCTAAATGGGTTAGGTTAGGTTATGTTACGATATAGACGTATATAATGTTCCCACCGAGAAGTATGGGCCGATACGTCAGGAATGTTGTAAAATACTACATCCGAGATGATGGCCTGCCTTAGGTTAGGATACATAACGCTATAGACGTATATAATGTCCCAACCGAGACGTACGGGACGACACGAACGGGATTCTATAAAACAATACCAGCGAGGGGCTAGATGGGTTAGGTTAGGTTATGTTACGTTATAGACGTATATAATGTTCCCACCGAGAAGTAGGGGCCGATATGCCACGAATGTTGTAAAATACTGCATCCGAGATGATAGCCTGCCTTAGGTTAGGATATATAACGCTATAGACGTATATACTATCCCAACCGAGACGTACGGGACGATACGAACGGGATTCTGTGAAATATTACCAGCGAGGCGCTAGATGTGTTAGGTTAGGTTATGTTACGTTATAGACGTATATAATGTTCCCACCGTGAAGTAGGTGCCGATACGCCAGGAATGGCGTAAAATACTGCATCCGAGATGTTAGCCTGCCTTAGGTTAGGGTATATAACGCTGTAGACGTATATAGTGCCCCAACCGAGACGTACGGGACGACAGGAACGGGATTCTGCAAAACATTACCAGCGATGGGCTAGATGCCTTAGTTTAGGTTATGTTACGTTATAGACGTGTATAATGTTCCCACCGAGAAGTAGGGGCCGATACGCCAGGAATGGCGTAAAATTCTGCATCCGAGATGGTAGCCTGCCTTAGGTTAGGATATATAACGCTATAGACGTATATAATATCCCAACCGTGACGTACGGGACGACACGAACGGAATTCTGTAAAACATTACCAGCGAGGGGCTAGATGGGTTAGGTTAGGTTGTGATACGTTATAGACGTATATAATGTTCCCACCGAGAAGTAGGGGCCGATACGCCAGGAATGGCGTAAAATACTGCATCCGAGATGTTAGCCTGCCTTAGGTTAGGATATATAACGCTATAGACGTATATAATATCCGAACCGAGATGTACGGGACGTCACGAACGGGATTCTGTAAAACAATACCAGCGAGAGGCTAAATGGGTTAGGTTAGGTTATGTTACGATATAGACGTATATAATGTTCCCACCGAGAAGTATGGGCCGATACGTCAGGAATGTTGTAAAATACTACATCCGAGATGATGGCCTGCCTTAGGTTAGGATACATAACGCTATAGACGTATATACTATCCCAACCGAGACGTACGGGACGATACGAACGGGATTCTGTGAAATATTACCAGCGAGGCGCTAGATGTGTTAGGTTAGGTTATATTACGTTACAGACGAATATAATGTTCCCACCGAGAAGTAGAGGCCGATACGCCAGGAATGTTGTAAAATACTACATCCGAGATGTTAGCCTGCCTTACGTTAGGATATGTATCGCTGTAGACGTATATAATATCCCAACCGAGATGTACGGGACGACAGTAACGGGATTCTGTAAAGCATTACCTGCGAGTGGCTAGATGGGTCAGGTTAGGTTATGTTACGTTATAGACGTATATAATGTTCCCACCGAGAAGTAGAGGCCGATACGCCAGGCATGATTTAAAATACTGCATCCGAGATGTTAGTCTGCCTTTGGTTAGGGTATATAACGCTATAGACGTATATAATATCCCAACTGAGACGTACGGGACGACACAAACGGGATTCTGTAAAATATTACCAGCGAGGGGTAGGTGGGTTAGGTTAGGCTATATTACGATATAGACGTATATAATGTTCCCACCGAGATGTAGCGGTCGACCGACCAGGAATGTTGGAAAATACTACATCCGAAGGGTTAGATTGCCTTACCTTAGGACATATATCGCTGTAGACGTTTGTAGTGTCTGAAACGAGATGTACGGGACGACACGAACGGGATTCTGTAAAACATTACCAGGGATTAGCTAGATGTGTTAGGTTAGGTTATATTACGTTATAGACCTATATAATGTTCCCAGCGAGAAGTAGGGGCCAATACGCCAGGAATGTTGTAAAATACTACATCCGAGATGATAGCCTGCCTTAGGTTAGGATATATAACGCTATAGACGTATATAATATCCGAACCGAGATGTACGGGACGTCACGAACGGGATTCTGTAAAACAATACCAGCGAGAGGCTAAATGGGTTAGGTTAGGTTATGTTACGATATAGACGTATATAATGTTCCCACCGAGAAGTATGGGCCGATACGTCAGGAATGTTGTAAAATACTACATCCGAGATGATGGCCTGCCTTAGGTTAGGATACATAACGCTATAGACGTATATAATGTCCCAACCGAGACGTACGGGACGACACGAACGGGATTCTATAAAATAATACCAGCGAGGGGCTAGATGGGTTAGGTTAGGTTATGTTACGTTATAGACGTATATAATGTTCCCACCGAGAAGTAGGGGCCGATATGCCACGAATGTTGTAAAATACTGCATCCGAGATGATAGCCTGCCTTAGGTTAGGATATATAACGCTATAGACGTATATACTATCCCAACCGAGACGTACGGGACGACACGAACGGGATTCTGTAAAACATTACCAGCGAGGGGCTAGATGTGTTAGGTTAGGTTGTGATACGTTATAGACGTATATAATGTTCCCACCGAGAAGTAGGGGCCGATACGCCAGGAATGGCGTAAAATACTGCATCCGAGATGTTAGCCTGCCTTAGGTTAGGATATATAACGCTGTAGACGTATATATTGTCCCAACCGAGATGTACGGGACGACACGAACGGGATTCTGTAAAACATTACCAGCGAGGGGCTAGATGCGATAGGTTAGGTTATGTTACGTTTTAGACGTATATAATGTTCCCACCGAGAAGGAGAGGCCGATACGCCAGGAATGGACTAAAATACTGCATCCGAGATGTTAGCCTGCTTTAGGTTAGGATATATAACGCTGTAGACGTATAATGTGTCCCAACCGAGACGTACGGGACGACACGAACGGGATTCTGTAAAACATTACCAGCGAGGGGCTAGATGTGATAGGTTAGGTTATATTACGTTATAGACGTGTATAATGTTCCCGCCGTGAAGTAGAGGCCGATGCAACAGGATTGTTGTAAAATACTACATCCGAGATGATAGCCTGCCTTAGGTTAGGATACATAACGCTATAGACGTATATAATATTCCAACCGAGATGTACGGGACGTCACGAACGGGATTCTGTAAAACATTACCTGCGAGGGGCTAGATGTGTTAGGTTAGGTTATATTACGTTACAGACGAATATAATGTTCCCACCGAGAAGTAGAGGCCGATACGCCAGGAATGTTGTAAAATACTACATCCGAGATGTTAGCCTGCCTTACGTTAGGATATGTATCGCTGTAGACGTATATAATATCCCAACCGAGATGTACGGGACGACAGTAACGGGATTCTGTAAAGCATTACCTGCGAGTGGCTAGATGGGTCAGGTTAGGTTATGTTACGTTATAGACGTATATAATGTTCCCACCGAGAAGTAGAGGCCGATACGTCAGGCATGATTTAAAATACTGCATCCGAGATGTTAGTCTGCCTTTGGTTAGGGTATATAACGCTATAGACGTATATAATATCCCAACTGAGACGTACGGGACGACACAAACGGGATTCTGTAAAATATTACCAGCGAGGGGTAGGTGGGTTAGGTTAGGCTATATTACGATATAGACGTATATAATGTTCCCACCGAGATGTAGCGGCCGACCCACCAGGAATGTTGGAAAATACTACATCCGAAGGGTTAGATTGCCTTACCTTAGGACATATATCGCTGTAGACGTTTGTAGTGTCTGAAACGAGATGTACGGGACGACACGAACGGGATTCTGTAAAACATTACCAGGGATTAGCTAGATGTGTTAGGTTAGGTTATATTACGTTATAGACTTATATAATGTTTCCACCCAGATGTAGAGGCCGATACGCCAGGAGTGATGAAAAATACTACATCCGAGTCGTTAGCCTCCCTTAGGTTAGGATATATAACGCTATAGTCGTATATAATATCCCAACCGAGACGTACGGGACGACACGAACGGGATTTTGTAAAACATTACCAGGGATTAGCTAGATGTGTTAGGTTAGGTTATATTACGTTATAGACCTATATAATGTTCCCAGCGAGAAGTAGGGGCCAATACGCCAGGAATGTTGTAAAATACTACATCCGAGATGATAGCCTGCCTTAGGTTAGGATACATAACGCTATAGACGTATATAATATCCGAACCGAGATGTACGGGACGTCACGAACGGGATTCTGTAAAACAATACCAGCGAGAGGCTAAATGGGTTAGGTTAGGTTATGTTACGTTATATACGTGTATAATGTTCCCACTGTGAAGTAGAGGCCGATACGCCAGGAATGTTGTAAAATACTACATGCGAGATGTTAGCCTGCCTTAGGTTAGGATATATAACGATGTAGACGTATATAATGTCCCAACCGAGACGTACGGGACGACACGAACGGAATTCTGTAAAACATTACCAGCGAGGGGCTAGATGGGTTAGGTTATGTTGTGACACGTTATAGACGTATATAATGTTCCCACCGAGAAGTAGGGGCCGATACGCCAGGAATGGCGTAAAATACTGCATCCGAGATGTTAGCCTGCCTTAGGTTAGGATATATAACGGTATAGACGTATATAATATCCGAACCGAGATGTACGGGACGTCACGAACGGGATTCTGTAAAACAATACCAGCAAGAGGCTAAATGGGTTAGGTTAGGTTATGTTACGATATAGACGTATATAATGTTCCCACCGAGAAGTATGGGCCGATACGTCAGAAATGTTGTAAAATACTACATCCGAGTTGATGGCCTGCCTTAGGTTAGGATACATAACGCTATAGACGTATATAATGTCCCAACCGAGACGTACGGGACGACACGAACGGGATTCTATAAAACAATACCAGCGAGGGGCTAGATGGGTTAGGTTAGGTTATGTTACGTTATAGACGTATATAATGTTCCCACCGAGAAGTAGGGGCCGATATGCCACGAATGTTGTAAAATACTGCATCCGAGATGATAGCCTGCCTTAGGTTAGGATATATAACGCTATAGACGTATATACTATCCCAACCGAGACGTACGGGACGACACGAACGGGATTCTGTGAAATATTACCAGCGAGGCGCTAGATGGGTTAGGTTAGGTTATGTTACGTTATAGACGTATATAATGTTCCCACCGTGAAGTAGGGGCCGATACGCCAGGAATGGCGTAAAATACAGCATCCGAGATGTTAGCCTGCCTTAGGTTAGGGTATATAGCGCTGTAGACGTATATAGTGCCCCAACCGAGACGTACGGGACGACAGGAACGGGATTCTGCAAAACATTACCAGCGATGGGCTAGATGCCTTAGGTTAGGTTATGTTACGTTATAGACGTGTATAATGTTCCCACCGAGAAGTAGGGGCCGATACGCCAGGAATGGCGTAAAATTCTGCATCCGAGATGATAGCCTGCCTTAGGTTAGGATATATAACGCTATAGACGTATATAATATCCCAACCGTGACGTACGGGACGACACGAACGGGATTCTGTAAAACATTACCAGCGAGGGGCTAGATGTGTTAGGTTACGTTACATTACGTTATATACGTGTATAATGTTCCCACTGTGAAGTAGAGGCCGATACGCCAGGAATGTTGTAAAATACTACATGCGAGATGTTAGCCTGCCTTAGGTTAGGATATATAACGATGTAGACGTATATAATATCCCAACCGTGACGTACGGGACGACACGAACGGGATTCTGTAAAACATTACCAGCGAGGGGCTAGATGTGTTAGGTTACGTTACATTACGTTATATACGTGTATAATGTTCCCACTGTGAAGTAGAGGCCGATACGCCAGGAATGTTGTAAAATACTACATGCGAGATGTTAGCCTGCCTTAGGTTAGGATATATAACGATGTAGACGTATATAATGTCCCAACCGAGACGTACGGGACGACACGAACGGAATTCTGTAAAACATTACCAGCGAGGGGCTAGATGGGTTAGGTTAGGTTGTGATACGTTATAGACGTATATAATGTTCCCACCGAGAAGTAGGGGCCGATACGCCAGGAATGGCGTAAAATACTGCATCCGAGATGTTAGCCTGCCTTAGGTTAGGATATATAACGCTGTAGACGTATATATTGTCCCAACCGAGATGTACGGGACGACACGAACGGGATTCTGTAAAACATTACCAGCGAGGGGCTAGATGCGATAGGTTAGGTTATGTTACGTTTTAGACGTATATAATGTTCCCACCGAGAAGTAGAGGCCGATACGCCAGGAATGGACTAAAATACTGCATCCGAGATGTTAGCCTGCCTTAGGTTAGGACATATAACGCTGTAGACGTATAACGTGTCCCAACCGAGACGTACGGGACGACACGAACGGGATTCTGTAAAACATTACCAGGGATTAGCTAGATGTGTTACGTTAGGTTATATTACGTTACAGACGTATATAATGTTTCCACCGAGATGTAGAGGCAGATACGCCAGGAGTGATGAAAAATACTACATCCGAGTTGTTAGCCTCCCTTAGGTTAGGATATATAACGCTATAGTCGTATATAATATCCCAACCGAGACGTACGGGACGACACGAACGGGATTTTGTAAAACATTACCAGGGATTAGCTAGATGTGTTAGGTTAGGTTATATTACGTTATAGACCTATATAATGTTCCCAGCGAGAAGTAGGGGCCAATACGCCAGGAATGTTGTAAAATACTACATCCGAGATGATAGCCTGCCTTAGGTTAGGATATATAACGCTATAGACGTATATAATATCCGAACCGAGATGTACGGGACGTCACGAACGGGATTGTGTAAAACAATACCAGCGAGAGGCTAAATGGGTTAGGTTAGGTTATGTTACGATATAGACGTATATAATGTTCCCACCGAGAAGTAGGGGCCGATACGTCAGGAATGTTGTAAAATACTACACCCGAGATGATGGCCTGCCTTAGGTTAGGATACATAACGCTATAGACGTATATAATGTCCCAACCGAGACGTACGGGACGACACGAACGGGATTCTATAAAACAATACCAGCGAGGGGCTAGATAGGTTAGGTTAGGTTATGTTACGTTATAGACGTATATAATGTTCCCACCGAGAAGTAGGGGCCGATATGCCACGAATGTTGTAAAATACTGCATCCGAGATGATAGCCTGCCTTAGGTTAGGATATATAACGCTATAGACGTATATAATATCCGAACCGAGATGTACGGGACGTCACGAACGGGATTGTGTAAAACAATACCAGCGAGAGGCTAAATGGGTTAGGTTAGGTTATGTTACGTTATAGACGTATATAATGTTCCCACCGTGAAGTAGGGACCGATACGTCAGGAATGTTGTAAAATACTACACCCGAGATGATGGCCTGCCTTAGGTTAGGATACATAACGCTATAGACGTATATAATGTCCCAACCGAGACGTACGGGACGACACGAACGGGATTCTATAAAACAATACCAGCGAGGGGCTAGATGGGTTAGGTTAGGTTATGTTACGTTATAGACGTATATAATGTTCCCACCGAGAAGTAGGGGCCGATATGCCACGAATGTTGTAAAATACTGCATCCGAGATGATAGCCTGCCTTAGGTTAGGATATATAACGCTATAGACGTATATAATATCCCAACCGAGACGTACGGGACGACACGAACGGGATTCTGTGAAATATTACCAGCGAGGCGCTAGATGGGTTAGGTTAGGTTATGTTACGTTATAGACGTATATAATGCTCCCACCGTGAAGTAGGGGCCGATACGCCAGGAATGGCGTAAAATACTGCATCCGAGATGTTAGCCTGCCTTAGGTTAGGGTATATAACGCTGTAGACGTATATAGTGCCCCAACCGAGACGTACGGGACGACAGGAACGGGATTCTGCAAAACATTACCAGCGATGGGCTAGATGCCTTAGGTTAGGTTATGTTACGTTATAGACGTGTGTAATGTTCCCACCGAGAAGTAGGGGCCGATACGCCAGGAATGGCGTAAAATTCTGCATCCGAGATGATAGCCTGCCTTAGGTTAGGATATATAACGCTATAGACGTATATAATATCCCAACCGTGACGTACGGGACGACACGAACGGGATTCTGTAAAACATTACCAGCGAGGGGCTAGATGTGTTAGGTTACGTTACATTACGTTATATACGTGTATAATGTTCCCACTGTGAAGTAGAGGCCGATACGCCAGGAATGTTGTAAAATACTACATGCGAGATGTTAGCCTGCCTTAGGTTAGGATATATAACGCTGTAGACGTATATATTGTCCCAACCGAGATGTACGGGACGACACGAACGGGATTCTGTAAAACATTACCAGCGAGGGGCTAGATGCGATAGGTTAGGTTATGTTACGTTTTAGACGTATATAATGTTCCCACCGAGAAGTAGAGGCCGATACGCCAGGAATGGACTAAAATACTGCATCCGAGATGTTAGCCTGCCTTAGGTTAGGATATATAATGCTGTAGACGTATAACGTGTCCCAACCGAGACGTACGGGACGACACGAACGGGATTCTGTAAAACATTACCAGCGAGGGGCTAGATGTGATAGGTTAGGTTATATTACGTTATAGACGTGTATAATGTTCCCAGCGTGAAGTAGAGGCCGATACGCCAGGAATGGACTGAAATACTGCATCCGAGATGTTAGCCTGCCTTAGGTTAGGATATATCACGCTGTAGACGTATAATGTGTCTCAACCGAGACGTACGGGACGACACGAACGGGATTCTGTAAAACATTACCAGCGAGGGGCTAGATGTGATAGGTTAGGTTATATTACGTTATAGACGTGTATAATGTTCCCACCGTGAAGTAGAGGCCGATGCAACAGGATTGTTGTAAAATAATACATCCGAGATGATAGCCTGCCTTAGGTTAGGATACATAACGCTATAGACGTATATAATATTCCAACCGAGATGTACGGGACGTCACGAACGGGATTCTGTAAAACATTACCTGCGAGGGGCTAGATGTGTTAGGTTAGGTTATATTACGTTACAGACGAATATAATGTTCCCACCGAGAAGTAGAGGCCCATACGCCAGGAATGTTGTAAAATACTACATCCGAGATGTTAGCCTGCCTTACGTTAGGATATGTATCGCTGTAGACGTATATAATATCCCAACCGAGATGTACGGGACGACAGTAACGGGATTCTGTAAAGCATTACCTGCGAGTGGCTAGATGGGTCAGGTTAGGTTATGTTACGTTATAGACGTATATAATGTTCCCACCGAGAAGTAGGGGCCGATACGCCAGGAATGGCGTAAAATACTGCATCCGAGATGTTAGCCTGCCTTAGGTTAGGATATATAACGCTATAGACGTATATAATATCCGAACCGAGATGTACGGGACGTCACGAACGGGATTCTGTAAAACAATACCAGCGAGAGGCTAAATGGGTTAGGTTAGGTTATGTTACGATATAGACGTATATAATGTTCCCACCGAGAAGTATGGGCCGATACGTCAGGAATGTTGTAAAATACTACATCCGAGATGATGGCCTGCCTTAGGTTAGGATACATAACGCTATAGACGTATATACTATCCCAACCGAGACGTACGGGACGATACGAACGGGATTCTGTGAAATATTACCAGCGAGGCGCTAGATGTGTTAGGTTAGGTTATATTACGTTACAGACGAATATAATGTTCCCACCGAGAAGTAGAGGCCGATACGCCAGGAATGTTGTAAAATACTACATCCGAGATGTTAGCCTGCCTTACGTTAGGATATGTATCGCTGTAGACGTATATAATATCCCAACCGAGATGTACGGGACGACAGTAACGGGATTCTGTAAAGCATTACCTGCGAGTGGCTAGATGGGTCAGGTTAGGTTATGTTACGTTATAGACGTATATAATGTTCCCACCGAGAAGTAGAGGCCGATACGCCAGGCATGATTTAAAATACTGCATCCGAGATGTTAGTCTGCCTTTGGTTAGGGTATATAACGCTATAGACGTATATAATATCCCAACTGAGACGTACGGGACGACACAAACGGGATTCTGTAAAATATTACCAGCGAGGGGTAGGTGGGTTAGGTTAGGCTATATTACGATATAGACGTATATAATGTTCCCACCGAGATGTAGCGGTCGACCGACCAGGAATGTTGGAAAATACTACATCCGAAGGGTTAGATTGCCTTACCTTAGGACATATATCGCTGTAGACGTTTGTAGTGTCTGAAACGAGATGTACGGGACGACACGAACGGGATTCTGTAAAACATTACCAGGGATTAGCTAGATGTGTTAGGTTAGGTTATATTACGTTATAGACCTATATAATGTTCCCAGCGAGAAGTAGGGGCCAATACGCCAGGAATGTTGTAAAATACTACATCCGAGATGATAGCCTGCCTTAGGTTAGGATATATAACGCTATAGACGTATATAATATCCGAACCGAGATGTACGGGACGTCACGAACGGGATTCTGTAAAACAATACCAGCGAGAGGCTAAATGGGTTAGGTTAGGTTATGTTACGATATAGACGTATATAATGTTCCCACCGAGAAGTATGGGCCGATACGTCAGGAATGTTGTAAAATACTACATCCGAGATGATGGCCTGCCTTAGGTTAGGATACATAACGCTATAGACGTATATAATGTCCCAACCGAGACGTACGGGACGACACGAACGGGATTCTATAAAATAATACCAGCGAGGGGCTAGATGGGTTAGGTTAGGTTATGTTACGTTATAGACGTATATAATGTTCCCACCGAGAAGTAGGGGCCGATATGCCACGAATGTTGTAAAATACTGCATCCGAGATGATAGCCTGCCTTAGGTTAGGATATATAACGCTATAGACGTATATACTATCCCAACCGAGACGTACGGGACGACACGAACGGGATTCTGTAAAACATTACCAGCGAGGGGCTAGATGTGTTAGGTTAGGTTGTGATACGTTATAGACGTATATAATGTTCCCACCGAGAAGTAGGGGCCGATACGCCAGGAATGGCGTAAAATACTGCATCCGAGATGTTAGCCTGCCTTAGGTTAGGATATATAACGCTGTAGACGTATATAATATCCCAACCGTGACGTACGGGACGACACGAACGGGATTCTGTAAAACATTACCAGCGAGGGGCTAGATGTGTTAGGTTACGTTACATTACGTTATATACGTGTATAATGTTCCCACTGTGAAGTAGAGGCCGATACGCCAGGAATGTTGTAAAATACTACATGCGAGATGTTAGCCTGCCTTAGGTTAGGATATATAACGATGTAGACGTATATAATATCCCAACCGTGACGTACGGGACGACACGAACGGGATTCTGTAAAACATTACCAGCGAGGGGCTAGATGTGTTAGGTTACGTTACATTACGTTATATACGTGTATAATGTTCCCACTGTGAAGTAGAGGCCGATACGCCAGGAATGTTGTAAAATACTACATGCGAGATGTTAGCCTGCCTTAGGTTAGGATATATAACGATGTAGACGTATATAATGTCCCAACCGAGACGTACGGGACGACACGAACGGAATTCTGTAAAACATTACCAGCGAGGGGCTAGATGGGTTAGGTTAGGTTGTGATACGTTATAGACGTATATAATGTTCCCACCGAGAAGTAGGGGCCGATACGCCAGGAATGGCGTAAAATACTGCATCCGAGATGTTAGCCTGCCTTAGGTTAGGATATATAACGCTGTAGACGTATATATTGTCCCAACCGAGATGTACGGGACGACACGAACGGGATTCTGTAAAACATTACCAGCGAGGGGCTAGATGCGATAGGTTAGGTTATGTTACGTTTTAGACGTATATAATGTTCCCACCGAGAAGTAGAGGCCGATACGCCAGGAATGGACTAAAATACTGCATCCGAGATGTTAGCCTGCCTTAGGTTAGGACATATAACGCTGTAGACGTATAACGTGTCCCAACCGAGACGTACGGGACGACACGAACGGGATTCTGTAAAACATTACCAGGGATTAGCTAGATGTGTTACGTTAGGTTATATTACGTTACAGACGTATATAATGTTTCCACCGAGATGTAGAGGCAGATACGCCAGGAGTGATGAAAAATACTACATCCGAGTTGTTAGCCTCCCTTAGGTTAGGATATATAACGCTATAGTCGTATATAATATCCCAACCGAGACGTACGGGACGACACGAACGGGATTTTGTAAAACATTACCAGGGATTAGCTAGATGTGTTAGGTTAGGTTATATTACGTTATAGACCTATATAATGTTCCCAGCGAGAAGTAGGGGCCAATACGCCAGGAATGTTGTAAAATACTACATCCGAGATGATAGCCTGCCTTAGGTTAGGATATATAACGCTATAGACGTATATAATATCCGAACCGAGATGTACGGGACGTCACGAACGGGATTGTGTAAAACAATACCAGCGAGAGGCTAAATGGGTTAGGTTAGGTTATGTTACGATATAGACGTATATAATGTTCCCACCGAGAAGTAGGGGCCGATACGTCAGGAATGTTGTAAAATACTACACCCGAGATGATGGCCTGCCTTAGGTTAGGATACATAACGCTATAGACGTATATAATGTCCCAACCGAGACGTACGGGACGACACGAACGGGATTCTATAAAACAATACCAGCGAGGGGCTAGATAGGTTAGGTTAGGTTATGTTACGTTATAGACGTATATAATGTTCCCACCGAGAAGTAGGGGCCGATATGCCACGAATGTTGTAAAATACTGCATCCGAGATGATAGCCTGCCTTAGGTTAGGATATATAACGCTATAGACGTATATAATATCCGAACCGAGATGTACGGGACGTCACGAACGGGATTGTGTAAAACAATACCAGCGAGAGGCTAAATGGGTTAGGTTAGGTTATGTTACGTTATAGACGTATATAATGTTCCCACCGTGAAGTAGGGACCGATACGTCAGGAATGTTGTAAAATACTACACCCGAGATGATGGCCTGCCTTAGGTTAGGATACATAACGCTATAGACGTATATAATGTCCCAACCGAGACGTACGGGACGACACGAACGGGATTCTATAAAACAATACCAGCGAGGGGCTAGATGGGTTAGGTTAGGTTATGTTACGTTATAGACGTATATAATGTTCCCACCGAGAAGTAGGGGCCGATATGCCACGAATGTTGTAAAATACTGCATCCGAGATGATAGCCTGCCTTAGGTTAGGATATATAACGCTATAGACGTATATAATATCCCAACCGAGACGTACGGGACGACACGAACGGGATTCTGTGAAATATTACCAGCGAGGCGCTAGATGGGTTAGGTTAGGTTATGTTACGTTATAGACGTATATAATGCTCCCACCGTGAAGTAGGGGCCGATACGCCAGGAATGGCGTAAAATACTGCATCCGAGATGTTAGCCTGCCTTAGGTTAGGGTATATAACGCTGTAGACGTATATAGTGCCCCAACCGAGACGTACGGGACGACAGGAACGGGATTCTGCAAAACATTACCAGCGAT
Organism: Xylocopa violacea; assembly: GCA_963969225.1. Lineage (NCBI taxonomy): Eukaryota > Metazoa > Arthropoda > Insecta > Hymenoptera > Apidae > Xylocopa > Xylocopa violacea. The sequence continues at coordinate 6,093,778 of CAXAJV010000013.1, forward strand.
GGGCTAGATGCCTTAGGTTAGGTTATGTTACGTTATAGACGTGTGTAATGTTCCCACCGAGAAGTAGGGGCCGATACGCCAGGAATGGCGTAAAATTCTGCATCCGAGATGATAGCCTGCCTTAGGTTAGGATATATAACGCTATAGACGTATATAATATCCCAACCGTGACGTACGGGACGACACGAACGGGATTCTGTAAAACATTACCAGCGAGGGGCTAGATGTGTTAGGTTACGTTACATTACGTTATATACGTGTATAATGTTCCCACTGTGAAGTAGAGGCCGATACGCCAGGAATGTTGTAAAATACTACATGCGAGATGTTAGCCTGCCTTAGGTTAGGATATATAACGCTGTAGACGTATATATTGTCCCAACCGAGATGTACGGGACGACACGAACGGGATTCTGTAAAACATTACCAGCGAGGGGCTAGATGCGATAGGTTAGGTTATGTTACGTTTTAGACGTATATAATGTTCCCACCGAGAAGTAGAGGCCGATACGCCAGGAATGGACTAAAATACTGCATCCGAGATGTTAGCCTGCCTTAGGTTAGGATATATAATGCTGTAGACGTATAACGTGTCCCAACCGAGACGTACGGGACGACACGAACGGGATTCTGTAAAACATTACCAGCGAGGGGCTAGATGTGATAGGTTAGGTTATATTACGTTATAGACGTGTATAATGTTCCCAGCGTGAAGTAGAGGCCGATACGCCAGGAATGGACTGAAATACTGCATCCGAGATGTTAGCCTGCCTTAGGTTAGGATATATCACGCTGTAGACGTATAATGTGTCTCAACCGAGACGTACGGGACGACACGAACGGGATTCTGTAAAACATTACCAGCGAGGGGCTAGATGTGATAGGTTAGGTTATATTACGTTATAGACGTGTATAATGTTCCCACCGTGAAGTAGAGGCCGATGCAACAGGATTGTTGTAAAATAATACATCCGAGATGATAGCCTGCCTTAGGTTAGGATACATAACGCTATAGACGTATATAATATTCCAACCGAGATGTACGGGACGTCACGAACGGGATTCTGTAAAACATTACCTGCGAGGGGCTAGATGTGTTAGGTTAGGTTATATTACGTTACAGACGAATATAATGTTCCCACCGAGAAGTAGAGGCCCATACGCCAGGAATGTTGTAAAATACTACATCCGAGATGTTAGCCTGCCTTACGTTAGGATATGTATCGCTGTAGACGTATATAATATCCCAACCGAGATGTACGGGACGACAGTAACGGGATTCTGTAAAGCATTACCTGCGAGTGGCTAGATGGGTCAGGTTAGGTTATGTTACGTTATAGACGTATATAATGTTCCCACCGAGAAGTAGAGGCCGATACGCCAGGAATGTTGTAAAATACTACATCCGAGATGATAGCATGCCTTAGGTTAGGATATATAACGCTATAGACGTATATAATATCGCAACCGAGATGTACGGGACGTCACGAACGTTATTCTGTAAAACATTACCAGCGAGGTTCTAGATGTGTTAGGTTAGGTTATACTACATTATAGACGAATATAATGTTCCCACCGAGAAGTAGAGGCCGATACGCCAGGCATGATGTAAAATAATACATCCGAGATGTTAGCCTGCCTTAGGTTTGGATATACAATGCTATAGTCGTATATAATGTCCCAACCGAGACGTACGGGGCGACACGAACGGGATTCTGTGAAATATTACCAGCGAGGGGCTAGATGGGCTAGGTTAGGTTATGCTACGTTATAGACGTATATAATGTTCCCACCGAGAAGTAGGGGCCGATACGCCAGGAATGGCGTAAAATACTGCATCCGAGATGTTAGCCTGCCTTAGGTTAGGATATATAACACTGTAAACGTATATAATGTCCCAACCGAGACATACGGGACGACACGAACGGGATTCTGTAAAACATTACCAGCGAGGGGCTAGATGTGTTAGTTTAGGTTGTGATACGTTATAGACGTATTTAATGTTCCCACCGAGAAGTAGGGGCCTATATTCCAGGAATGTTGTAATACTGCATCCGAGATGATAGCCTGCCTTAGGTTAGGATATATAACGCTATAGACGTATATAATATCCCAACTGGGACGTACGGGACGACACAAACGGGGTTCTGTAAAATATTACCAGCGAGGGGCTAGATGGGTTAGGTTAGGTTGTGATACGTTATAGACGTATATAATGTTCCCACCGAGAAGTAGGGGCCGACATGCCAGGAATGTTGTAAAATACTGCATCCGAGATGATAGCCTGCCTTAGGTTAGGATATATAACGCTATAGACGTATATAATATCCCAACCGAGACTTACGGTACGATACGAACGGGATTCTGTAAAACATTACCAGCGAGGGGCTAGCTGTGTTACGTTAGGTTATATTACGTTATAGACCTATATAATGTTCCCACCGAGAAGTAGGGGCCGATGCGGCAGCAATGTTGTAAAATACTACATCCGAGATGATAGCCTGCCTTAGGTTAGGATATATAACGCTATAGACGTATATAATATCCCAACCGAGATGTACGGGACGTCACGATCGGTATTCTGTAAAGCATTACCAGCGAGGTTCTAGATGTGTTAGGTTAGGTTATATTACGTCATAGACGAATAGAATGTTCCCACCGAGAAGTAGAGGCCGATAAGCCAGGCATGATGTAAAATACTACATCCGAGATGTTAGTCTGTTTAGGTTAGGATATATAACGCTATAGTCGTATATAATGTCCCAACCGAGACGTACGGGACGACACAAACGGGATTCTGTAAAATATTACCAGCGAGGCGCTAGATGGGTTAGGTTAGGTTGTGATACGTTATAGACGTATATAATGTTCCCACCGAGAAGTAGGGGCCGGTATGCCAGGAATGTTGTAAAATACTGCATCCGAGATAATAGCCTGCCTTACGTTAGGATATGAAGCTCTCGTTGTCGGCACCGTGTTGGTGGGGGCTGAACGCCTGGCTTCAATTATACTGTTGTAAAGAGAACGTGAGACGGTAGGAAGGAAAAAGAGAGGGAAGAACGTTTCGTCCTGGGCCTGCTAGTGGACTCATCAGTAAGGCTACCTAGCAGACCCTGCCTTAGACGCTGGGATGGTAGGGATAGGTCCGAATTTCTATTATATAGAAACGGTGTAGGACATGGAGTGCTCGCGGGAAACTGACGAGAGTGCTGTCCCCCTAGTGGCGAAGACCGCCACAGATATATATCGCTGTAGACGTATATAATATTCCAACCGAGATGTACGGGACGTCACGAACGGGATTCTGTAAAACATTACCAGCGAGGGGCTAGATGTGTTAGGTTAGGTTATATTACGTTACAGACGAATATAATGTTCCCACCGAGAAGTAGAGGCCGATACACCAGGAATGTTGTAAAATACTACATCCGAGATGATAGCCTGCCTTAGGTTAGGATATATAACGCTATAGACGTATATGATATCCCAACCGAGATGTACGGGACGTCACGATCGGTATTCTGTAAAACATTACCAGCGAGGTTCTAGATGTGTTAGGTTAGGTTATATTACGTCATAGACGAATATAATGTTCCCACCGAGAAGTAGAGGCCGATACGCCAGGCATGATGTAAAATACTACACCCGAGATGTTAGTCTGTTTAGGTTAGGATATATAACGCTATAGTCGTATATAATGTCCCAACCGAGACGTACGGGACGACACGAACGTGATTCTGTAAAACATTACCAGCGAGGGGCTAGATGTGTTAGGTTAGGTTATATTACGCTACAGACGAATATAATGTTCCCACCGAGAAGTAGGGGCCGATATGCCAGGAATGTTGCAAAATACTGCATCCGAGATGATAGCCTGCCTTAGGTTAGGATATATAACGCTATAGACGTATATAATATCCCAACTGAGACGTACAGGACGACACAAACGGGATTCTGTAAAATATTACCAGCGAGGGGATAGATGGGTTAGGTTAGGTTGTGATACGTTATAGACGTATATAATGTTCCCACCGAGAAGTAGGGGCCGATATGCCAGGAATGTTGTAAAATACTGCATCCGAGATGATAGCCTGCCTTACGTTAGGATATATATCGCTGTAGACGTATATAATATCCCAACCGAGATGTACGGGACGACAGGAACGGGATTCTGTAAAACATTACCTGCGAGGGGCTAGATGTGTTAGGTTAGGTTATATTAGGTTATAAACCTATATAATGTTCCCACCGAGAAGTAGGGGCCGATACGCCGGGAAAGTTGTAAAATACTGCATCCGAGATGATAGCCTGCCTTAGGTTTGGATATATAACGCTATAGACGTATATAATATCCCAGCTGAGACGTACGGGACGACACAAACGGGATTCTGTAAAATATTACCAGCGAGGGGCTAGATGGGTTAGGTTAGGTTATGTTACGTTATAGACGTATATAATGTTCCCACCGAGAAGTAGAAGCCGATACGCCAGGAATGGTGTAAAATACTGCATCCGAGATGTTAGCCTGCCTTAGGTTATGATATATAACGCTATAGACGTATATGATATCCCAACCGAGATGTACGGGACGTCACGATCGGTATTCTGTAAAACATTACCAGCGAGGTTCTAGATGTGTTAGGTTAGGTTATATTACGTCATAGACGAATATAATGTTCCCACCGAGAAGTAGAGGCCGATACGCCAGGCATGATGTAAAATACTACACCCGAGATGTTAGTCTGTTTAGGTTAGGATATATAACGCTATAGTCGTATATAATGTCCCAACCGAGACGTACGGGACGTCCCGAACGGGATTCTGTAAAACATTACCAGCGAGGGGCTAGATGTGTTAGGTTAGGTTATATTACGTTACAGACGAATATAATGTTCCCACCGAGAAGTAGAAGCCGATACGCCAGGAATGTTGTAAAATACTACAGCCGAGATGATAGCCTGCCTTAGGTTAGGATATATAACGCTATAGACTTATATGATATCCCAACCGAGATATACGGGACGTCACGATCGGTATTCTGTAAAACATTACCAGCGAGGTTCTAGATGTGTTAGGTTAGGTTATATTACGTCATAGACGAATATACTGTTCCCACCGAGAAGTAGGGGCCGATACGCCAGGCATGATGTAAAATACTACATCCGAGATGTTAGTCTGTTTAGGTTAGGATATATAACGCTATAGTCGTATATAATGTCCCAACCGAGACGTACGGGACGACACGAACGTGATTCTGTAAAACATTACCAGCGAGGGGCTAGCTGTGTTACGTTAGGTTATATTACGTTATAGACCTATATAATGTTCCCACCGAGAAGTAGGGGCCGATATTCCAGGAATGTTGTAAAATACTACATCCGAGATGATAGCCTGCCTTAGGTTAGGATATATAACGCTATAGACGTATATAATATCCCAACCGAGATGTACGGGACGTCACGATCGGTACTCTGTAAAGCATTACCAGCGAGGTTCTAGATGTGTTAGGTTAGGTTATATTACGTCACAGACGAATAGAATGTTCCCACCGAGAAGTAGAGGCCGATAAGCCAGGCATGATGTAAAATACTACATCCGAGATGTTAGTCTGTTTAGGTTAGGATATATAACGCTATAGTCGTATATAATGTCCCAACCGAGAGGTACGGGACGACACAAACGGGATTCTGTAAAATATTACCAGCGAGGCGCTAGATGGGTTAGGTTAGGTTGTGATACGTTATAGACGTATATAATGTTCCCACCGAGAAGTAGGGGCCGGTATGCCAGGAATGTTGTAAAATACTGCATCCGAGATAATAGCCTGCCTTACGTTAGGATATGAAGCTCTCGTTGTCGGCACCGTGTTGGTGGGGGCTGAACGCCTGGCTTCAATTATACTGTTGTAAAGAGAACGTGAGACGGTAGGAAGGAAAAAGAGAGGGAAGAACGTTTCGTCCTGGGCCTGCTAGTGGACTCATCAGTAAGGCTACCTAGCAGACCCTGCCTTAGACGCTGGGATGGTAGGGATAGGTCCGAATTTCTATTATATAGAAACGGTGTAGGACATGGAGTGCTCGCGGGAAACTGACGAGAGTGCTGTCCCCCTAGTGGCGAAGACCGCCACAGATATATATCGCTGTAGACGTATATAATATTCCAACCGAGATGTACGGGACGTCACGAACGGGATTCTGTAAAACATTACCAGCGAGGGGCTAGATGTGTTAGGTTAGGTTATATTACGTTACAGACGAATATAATGTTCCCACCGAGAAGTAGAGGCCGATACACCAGGAATGTTGTAAAATACTACATCCGAGATGATAGCCTGCCTTAGGTTAGGATATATAACGCTATAGACGTATATGATATCCCAACCGAGATGTACGGGACGTCACGATCGGTATTCTGTAAAACATTACCAGCGAGGTTCTAGATGTGTTAGGTTAGGTTATATTACGTCATAGACGAATATACTGTTCCCACCGAGAAGTAGGGGCCGATACGCCAGGCATGATGTAAAATACTACATCCGAGATGTTAGTCTGTTTAGGTTAGGATATATAACGCTATAGTCGTATATAATGTCCCAACCGAGACGTACGGGACGACACGAACGTGATTCTGTAAAACATTACCAGCGAGGGGCTAGCTGTGTTACGTTAGGTTATATTACGTTATAGACCTATATAATGTTCCCACCGAGAAGTAGGGGCCGATATTCCAGGAATGTTGTAAAATACTACATCCGAGATGATAGCCTGCCTTAGGTTAGGATATATAACGCTATAGACGTATATAATATCCCAACCGAGATGTACGGGACGTCACGATCGGTACTCTGTAAAGCATTACCAGCGAGGTTCTAGATGTGTTAGGTTAGGTTATATTACGTCATAGACGAATAGAATGTTCCCACCGAGAAGTAGAGGCCGATAAGCCAGGCATGATGTAAAATACTACATCCGAGATGTTAGTCTGTTTAGGTTAGGATATATAACGCTATAGTCGTATATAATGTCCCAACCGAGAGGTACGGGACGACACAAACGGGATTCTGTAAAATATTACCAGCGAGGCGCTAGATGGGTTAGGTTAGGTTGTGATACGTTATAGACGTATATAATGTTCCCACCGAGAAGTAGGGGCCGGTATGCCAGGAATGTTGTAAAATACTGCATCCGAGATAATAGCCTGCCTTACGTTAGGATATGAAGCTCTCGTTGTCGGCACCGTGTTGGTGGGGGCTGAACGCCTGGCTTCAATTATACTGTTGTAAAGAGAACGTGAGACGGTAGGAAGGAAAAAGAGAGCGAAGAACGTTTCGTCCTGGGCCTGCTAGTGGACTCATCAGTAAGGCTACCTAGCAGACCCTGCCTTAGACGCTGGGATGGTAGGGATAGGTCCGAATTTCTATTATATAGAAACGGTGTAGGACATGGAGTGCTCGCGGGAAACTGACGAGTGTGCTGTCCCCCTAGTGGCGAAGACCGCCACATCACCCCCTTGCCAGTGATGAACGATATCTGGCTGTGCGTCTTGTTGTTCTTCCTGATGAACGATGTATCGTTGGTCCTCGGTTGACGGTAGCGGCGGGTTTTGTAGCCGTGGTGCCGTAGAACTGCCTTCTTGTCGAATACGGCGAAACGCTATGCTCAAGCCAATGGCGAAGTGAGTCTCGAGCCTGACGGCGAGCGCGCAAGTAAACCGTGAAGCAGTCGTATACTCTGCTGTCCTAGGATGGTCCCGTGCTTAAACGACGATACGCGTCGCGTGATGCCGTGAGTTCCAGCGATCGACGAATGCAGGTCCAGACTTCTGCGCGATCGGTGTGGGCTCTACGAAGCTGTGTGGCCACCCTAGGAGAGGGGTTACGATGTTGGCGTGTGGCGGCTGTACCCAAGTGTCATCGCTGATGTTCCGTCTTCTTCAGTTGTCCTGGTCGAGGTGTTGTGTTTTGCTGTTTCCTTTTGTCCTCTGCGGTTGCGTGTCCATATCACGTCGGGGTCACCACTTGAAGCGTCTCACCACCGTGTTGGTGGGGGCTGAACGCCTGGCTTCAATTATACTGTTGTAAAGAGAACGTGAGAGGGTAGGAAGGAAAAAGAGAGGGAAGAACGTTTCGTCCTGGGCCTGCTAGTGGACTCATCAGTAAGGCTACCTAGCAGACCCTGCCTTAGACGCTGGGATGGTAGGGATAGGTCCGAATTTCTATTATATAGAAACGGTGTAGGACATGGAGTGCTCGCGGGAAACTGACGAGAGTGCTGTCCCCCTAGTGGCGAAGACCGCCACAGATATATATCGCTGTAGACGTATATAATATTCCAACCGAGATGTACGGGACGTCACGAACGGGATTCTGTAAAACATTACCAGCGAGGGGCTAGATGTGTTAGGTTAGGTTATATAACGTTACAGACGAATATAATGTTCCCACCGAGAAGTAGAGGCCGATACATCAGGAATGTTGTAAAATACTACATCCGAGATGATAGCCTGCCTTAGGTTAGGATATATAACGCTATAGACGTATATGATATCCCAACCGAGATGTACGGGACGTCACGATCGGTATTCTGTAAAACATTACCAGCGAGGTTCTAGATGTGTTAGGTTAGGTTATATTACGTCATAGACGAATATAATGTTCCCACCGAGAAGTAGAGGCCGATACGCCAGGCATGATGTAAAATACTACACCCGAGATGTTAGTCTGTTTAGGTTAGGATATATAACGCTATAGTCGTATATAATGTCCCAACCGAGACGTACGGGACGACACGAACGTGATTCTGTAAAACATTACCAGCGAGGGGCTAGATGTGTTAGGTTAGGTTATATTACGCTACAGACGAATATAATGTTCCCACCGAGAAGTAGGGGCCGATATGCCAGGAATGTTGCAAAATACTGCATCCGAGATGATAGCCTGCCTTAGGTTAGGATATATAACGCTATAGACGTATATAATATCCCAACTGAGACGTACAGGACGACACAAACGGGATTCTGTAAAATATTACCAGCGAGGGGATAGATGGGTTAGGTTAGGTTGTGATACGTTATAGACGTATATAATGTTCCCACCGAGAAGTAGGGGCCGATATGCCAGGAATGTTGTAAAATACTGCATCCGAGATGATAGCCTGCCTTACGTTAGGATATATATCGCTGTAGACGTATATAATATCCCAACCGAGATGTACGGGACGACAGGAACGGGATTCTGTAAAACATTACCTGCGAGGGGCTAGATGTGTTAGGTTAGGTTATATTAGGTTATAAACCTATATAATGTTCCCACCGAGAAGTAGGGGCCGATACGCCGGGAAAGTTGTAAAATACTGCATCCGAGATGATAGCCTGCCTTAGGTTTGGATATATAACGCTATAGACGTATATAATATCCCAGCTGAGACGTACGGGACGACACAAACGGGATTCTGTAAAATATTACCAGCGAGGGGCTAGATGGGTTAGGTTAGGTTATGTTACGTTATAGACGTATATAATGTTCCCACCGAGAAGTAGAAGCCGATACGCCAGGAATGGTGTAAAATACTGCATCCGAGATGTTAGCCTGCCTTAGGTTATGATATATAACGCTATAGACGTATATGATATCCCAACCGAGATGTACGGGACGTCACGATCGGTATTCTGTAAAACATTACCAGCGAGGTTCTAGATGTGTTAGGTTAGGTTATATTACGTCATAGACGAATATAATGTTCCCACCGAGAAGTAGAGGCCGATACGCCAGGCATGATGTAAAATACTACACCCGAGATGTTAGTCTGTTTAGGTTAGGATATATAACGCTATAGTCGTATATAATGTCCCAACCGAGACGTACGGGACGTCCCGAACGGGATTCTGTAAAACATTACCAGCGAGGGGCTAGATGTGTTAGGTTAGGTTATATTACGTTACAGACGAATATAATGTTCCCACCGAGAAGTAGAAGCCGATACGCCAGGAATGTTGTAAAATACTACAGCCGAGATGATAGCCTGCCTTAGGTTAGGATATATAACGCTATAGACTTATATGATATCCCAACCGAGATATACGGGACGTCACGATCGGTATTCTGTAAAACATTGCCAGCGAGGTTCTAGATGTGTTAGGTTAGGTTATATTACGTCATAGACGAATATACTGTTCCCACCGAGAAGTAGGGGCCGATACGCCAGGCATGATGTAAAATACTACATCCGAGATGTTAGTCTGTTTAGGTTAGGATATATAACGCTATAGTCGTATATAATGTCCCAACCGAGACGTACGGGACGACACGAACGTGATTCTGTAAAACATTACCAGCGAGGGGCTAGCTGTGTTACGTTAGGTTATATTACGTTATAGACCTATATAATGTTCCCACCGAGAAGTAGGGGCCGATATTCCAGGAATGTTGTAAAATACTACATCCGAGATGATAGCCTGCCTTAGGTTAGGATATATAACGCTATAGACGTATATAATATCCCAACCGAGATGTACGGGACGTCACGATCGGTATTCTGTAAAGCATTACCAGCGAGGTTCTAGATGTGTTAGGTTAGGTTATATTACGTCATAGACGAATAGAATGTTCCCACCGAGAAGTAGAGGCCGATAAGCCAGGCATGATGTAAAATACTACATCCGAGATGTTAGTCTGTTTAGGTTAGGATATATAACGCTATAGTCGTATATAATGTCCCAACCGAGACGTACGGGACGACACAAACGGGATTCTGTAAAATATTACCAGCGAGGCGCTAGATGGGTTAGGTTAGGTTGTGATACGTTATAGACGTATATAATGTTCCCACCGAGAAGTAGGGGCCGGTATGCCAGGAATGTTGTAAAATACTGCATCCGAGATAATAGCCTGCCTTACGTTAGGATATGAAGCTCTCGTTGTCGGCACCGTGTTGGTGGGGGCTGAACGCCTGGCTTCAATTATACTGTTGTAAAGAGAACGTGAGACGGTAGGAAGGAAAAAGAGAGGGAAGAACGTTTCGTCCTGGGCCTGCTAGTGGACTCATCAGTAAGGCTACCTAGCAGACCCTGCCTTAGACGCTCGGATGGTAGGGATAGGTCCGAATTTCTATTATATAGAAACGGTGTAGGACATGGAGTGCTCGCGGGAAACTGACGAGAGTGCTGTCCCCCTAGTGGCGAAGACCGCCACAGATATATATCGCTGTAGACGTATATAATATTCCAACCGAGATGTACGGGACGTCACGAACGGGATTCTGTAAAACATTACCAGCGAGGGGCTAGATGTGTTAGGTTAGGTTATATTACGTTACAGACGAATATAATGTTCCCACCGAGAAGTAGAGGCCGATACATCAGGAATGTTGTAAAATACTACATCCGAGATGATAGCCTGCCTTAGGTTAGGATATATAACGCTATAGACGTATATGATATCCCAACCGAGATGTACGGGACGTCACGATCGGTATTCTGTAAAACATTACCAGCGAGGTTCTAGATGTGTTAGGTTAGGTTATATTACGTCATAGACGAATATAATGTTCCCACCGAGAAGTAGAGGCCGATACGCCAGGCATGATGTAAAATACTACACCCGAGATGTTAGTCCGTTTAGGTTAGGATATATAACGCTATAGTCGTATATAATGTCCCAACCGAGACGTACGGGACGACACGAACGTGATTCTGTAAAACATTACCAGCGAGGGGCTAGATGTGTTAGGTTAGGTTATATTACGCTACAGACGAATATAATGTTCCCACCGAGAAGTAGGGGCCGATATGCCAGGAATGTTGCAAAATACTGCATCCGAGATGATAGCCTGCCTTAGGTTAGGATATATAACGCTATAGACGTATATAATATCCCAACTGAGACGTACAGGACGACACAAACGGGATTCTGTAAAATATTACCAGCGAGGGGATAGATGGGTTAGGTTAGGTTGTGATACGTTATAGACGTATATAATGTTCCCACCGAGAAGTAGGGGCCGATATGCCAGGAATGTTGTAAAATACTGCATCCGAGATGATAGCCTGCCTTACGTTAGGATATATATCGCTGTAGACGTATATAATATCCCAACCGAGATGTACGGGACGACAGGAACGGGATTCTGTAAAACATTACCTGCGAGGGGCTAGATGTGTTAGGTTAGGTTATATTAGGTTATAAACCTATATAATGTTCCCACCGAGAAGTAGGGGCCGATACGCCGGGAAAGTTGTAAAATACTGCATCCGAGATGATAGCCTGCCTTAGGTTTGGATATATAACGCTATAGACGTATATAATATCCCAGCTGAGACGTACGGGACGACACAAACGGGATTCTGTAAAATATTACCAGCGAGGGGCTAGATGGGTTAGGTTAGGTTATGTTACGTTATAGACGTATATAATGTTCCCACCGAGAAGTAGAAGCCGATACGCCAGGAATGGTGTAAAATACTGCATCCGAGATGTTAGCCTGCCCTAGGTTATGATATATAACGCTATAGACGTATATGATATCCCAACCGAGATGTACGGGACGTCACGATCGGTATTCTGTAAAACATTACCAGCGAGGTTCTAGATGTGTTAGGTTAGGTTATATTACGTCATAGACGAATATAATGTTCCCACCGAGAAGTAGAGGCCGATACGCCAGGCATGATGTAAAATACTACACCCGAGATGTTAGTCTGTTTAGGTTAGGATATATAACGCTATAGTCGTATATAATGTCCCAACCGAGACGTACGGGACGTCCCGAACGGGATTCTGTAAAACATTACCAGCGAGGGGCTAGATGTGTTAGGTTAGGTTATATTACGTTACAGACGAATATAATGTTCCCACCGAGAAGTAGAAGCCGATACGCCAGGAATGTTGTAAAATACTACAGCCGAGATGATAGCCTGCCTTAGGTTAGGATATATAACGCTATAGACTTATATGATATCCCAACCGAGATATACGGGACGTCACGATCGGTATTCTGTAAAACATTGCCAGCGAGGTTCTAGATGTGTTAGGTTAGGTTATATTACGTCATAGACGAATATACTGTTCCCACCGAGAAGTAGGGGCCGATACGCCAGGCATGATGTAAAATACTACATCCGAGATGTTAGTCTGTTTAGGTTAGGATATATAACGCTATAGTCGTATATAATGTCCCAACCGAGACGTACGGGACGACACGAACGTGATTCTGTAAAACATTACCAGCGAGGGGCTAGCTGTGTTACGTTAGGTTATATTACGTTATAGACCTATATAATGTTCCCACCGAGAAGTAGGGGCCGATATTCCAGGAATGTTGTAAAATACTACATCCGAGATGATAGCCTGCCTTAGGTTAGGATATATAACGCTATAGACGTATATAATATCCCAACCGAGATGTACGGGACGTCACGATCGGTATTCTGTAAAGCATTACCAGCGAGGTTCTAGATGTGTTAGGTTAGGTTATATTACGTCATAGACGAATAGAATGTTCCCACCGAGAAGTAGAGGCCGATAAGCCAGGCATGATGTAAAATACTACATCCGAGATGTTAGTCTGTTTAGGTTAGGATATATAACGCTATAGTCGTATATAATGTCCCAACCGAGACGTACGGGACGACACAAACGGGATTCTGTAAAATATTACCAGCGAGGCGCTAGATGGGTTAGGTTAGGTTGTGATACGTTATAGACGTATATAATGTTCCCACCGAGAAGTAGGGGCCGGTATGCCAGGAATGTTGTAAAATACTGCATCCGAGATAATAGCCTGCCTTACGTTAGGATATGAAGCTCTCGTTGTCGGCACCGTGTTGGTGGGGGCTGAACGCCTGGCTTCAATTATACTGTTGTAAAGAGAACGTGAGACGGTAGGAAGGAAAAAGAGAGGGAAGAACGTTTCGTCCTGGGCCTGCTAGTGGACTCATCAGTAAGGCTACCTAGCAGACCCTGCCTTAGACGCTCGGATGGTAGGGATAGGTCCGAATTTCTATTATATAGAAACGGTGTAGGACATGGAGTGCTCGCGGGAAACTGACGAGAGTGCTGTCCCCCTAGTGGCGAAGACCGCCACAGATATATATCGCTGTAGACGTATATAATATTCCAACCGAGATGTACGGGACGTCACGAACGGGATTCTGTAAAACATTACCAGCGAGGGGCTAGATGTGTTACGTTAGGTTATATTACGTTATAGACCTATATAATGTTCCCACCGAGAAGTAGGGGCCGATATTCCAGGAATGTTGTAAAATACTACATCCGAGATGATAGCCTGCCTTAGGTTAGGATATATAACGCTATAGACGTATATAATATCCCAACCGAGATGTACGGGACGTCACGATCGGTATTCTGTAAAGCATTACCAGCGAGGTTCTAGATGTGTTAGGTTAGGTTATATTACGTCATAGACGAATAGAATGTTCCCACCGAGAAGTAGAGGCCGATAAGCCAGGCATGATGTAAAATACTACACCCGAGATGTTAGTCCGTTTAGGTTAGGATATATAACGCTATAGTCGTATATAATGTCCCAACCGAGACGTACGGGACGACACGAACGTGATTCTGTAAAACATTACCAGCGAGGGGCTAGATGTGTTAGGTTAGGTTATATTACGCTACAGACGAATATAATGTTCCCACCGAGAAGTAGGGGCCGATATGCCAGGAATGTTGCAAAATACTGCATCCGAGATGATAGCCTGCCTTAGGTTAGGATATATAACGCTATAGACGTATATAATATCCCAACTGAGACGTACAGGACGACACAAACGGGATTCTGTAAAATATTACCAGCGAGGGGATAGATGGGTTAGGTTAGGTTGTGATACGTTATAGACGTATATAATGTTCCCACCGAGAAGTAGGGGCCGATATGCCAGGAATGTTGTAAAATACTGCATCCGAGATGATAGCCTGCCTTACGTTAGGATATATATCGCTGTAGACGTATATAATATCCCAACCGAGATGTACGGGACGACAGGAACGGGATTCTGTAAAACATTACCTGCGAGGGGCTAGATGTGTTAGGTTAGGTTATATTAGGTTATAAACATATATAATGTTCCCACCGAGAAGTAGGGGCCGATACGCCGGGAAAGTTGTAAAATACTGCATCCGAGATGATAGCCTGCCTTAGGTTTGGATATATAACGCTATAGACGTATATAATATCCCAGCTGAGACGTACGGGACGACACAAACGGGATTCTGTAAAATATTACCAGCGAGGGGCTAGATGGGTTAGGTTAGGTTATGTTACGTTATAGACGTATATAATGTTCCCACCGAGAAGTAGAAGCCGATACGCCAGGAATGGTGTAAAATACTGCATCCGAGATGATAGCCTGCCTTAGGTTAGGATATATAACGCTATAGACTTATATGATATCCCAACCGAGATATACGGGACGTCACGATCGGTATTCTGTAAAACATTACCAGCGAGGTTCTAGATGTGTTAGGTTAGGTTATATTACGTCATAGACGAATATACTGTTCCCACCGAGAAGTAGGGGCCGATACGCCAGGCATGATGTAAAATACTACATCCGAGATGTTAGTCTGTTTAGGTTAGGATATATAACGCTATAGTCGTATATAATGTCCCAACCGAGACGTACGGGACGACACGAACGTGATTCTGTAAAACATTACCAGCGAGGGGCTAGATGTGTTAGGTTAGGTTATATTAGGTTATAAACCTATATAATGTTCCCACCGAGAAGTAGGGGCCGATACGCCGGGAAAGTTGTAAAATACTGCATCCGAGATGATAGCCTGCCTTAGGTTAGGATATATAACGCTATAGACGTATATAATATCCCAGCTGAGACGTACGGTACGACAAAAACGGGATTCTGTAAAATATTACCAGCGAGGGGCTAGATGGGTTAGGTTAGGTTATGTTACGTTATAGACGTATATAATGTTCCCACCGAGAAGTAGAAGCCGATACGCCAGGAATGGTGTAAAATACTGCATCCGAGATGTTAGCCTGCCTTAGGTTATGATATATAACGCTATAGACGTATATGATATCCCAACCGAGATGTACGGGACGTCACGATCGGTATTCTGTAAAACATTACCAGCGAGGTTCTAGATGTGTTAGGTTAGGTTATATTACGTCATAGACGAATATAATGTTCCCACCGAGAAGTAGAGGCCGATACGCCAGGCATGATGTAAAATACTACACCCGAGATGTTAGTCTGTTTAGGTTAGGATATATAACGCTATAGTCGTATATAATGTCCCAACCGAGACGTACGGGACGTCACGAACGGGATTCTGTAAAACATTACCAGCGAGGGGCTAGATGTGTTAGGTTAGGTTATATTACGTTACGGACGAATATAATGTTCCCACCGAGAAGTAGAAGCCGATACGCCAGGAATGTTGTAAAATACTACAGCCGAGATGATAGCCTGCCTTAGGTTAGGATATATAACGCTATAGACTTATATGATATCCCAACCGAGATATACGGGACGTCACGATCGGTATTCTGTAAAACATTACCAGCGAGGTTCTAGATGTGTTAGGTTAGGTTATATTACGTCATAGACGAATATACTGTTCCCACCGAGAAGTAGAGGCCGATACGCCAGGCATGATGTAAAATACTACATCCGAGATGTTAGTCCGTTTAGGTTAGGATATATAACGCTATAGTCGTATATAATGTCCCAACCGAGACGTACGGGACGACACGAACGTGATGCTGTAAAACATTACCAGCGAAGGGCTAGATGTGTTAGGTTAGGTTATATTACGTTACAGACGAATATAATGTTCCCACCGAGAAGTAGGGGCCGATATGCCAGGAATGTTGTAAAATACTGCATCCGAGATGATAGCCTGCCTTAGGTTAGGATATATAACGCTATAGACGTATAGAATATCCCAACTAAGACGTACGGGACGACACAAACGGGATTCTGTAAAATATTACCAGCGAGGGGCTAGATGGGTTAGGTTAGGTTGTGATACGTTATAGACGTATATAATGTTCCCACCGAGAAGTAGGGGCCGATATGCCAGGAATGTTGTAAAATACTGCATCCGAGATGATAGCCTGCCTTACGTTAGGACATATAACGCTATAGACGTATATAATATTCCAACCGAGATGTACGGGACGTCACGAACGGGATTCTGTAAAACATTACCAGCGAGGGGATAGATGTGGTAGGTTAGGTTATATTACGTTATAGACCTATATAATGTTCCCACCGAGAAGTAGATGCCGATACGCCAGGCATGATGTAAAATAATACATCCGTGATGTTAGTCTGTTTAGGTTAGGATATATAACGCTATAGTCGTATAAAATGTCCCAACCGAGACGTACGGGACGACACGAACGTGATTCTTTAAAACATTACCAGCGAGGGGCTAGATGTGTTAGGTTAGGTTGTATTAAGTTATAGACCTAGATAATGTTCCCACCGAGAAGTAGGGGCCGATACGCCAGGAATGTTGTAAAATACTACATCCGAGATGATAGCCTGCCTTAGGTTAGGATATATAACGCTATAGACGTATATAATATCCCAGCTGAGACGTACGGGACGACACAAACGGGATTCTGTAAAATATTACCAGCGAGGGGCTAGATGGGTTAGGTTAGGTTATGTTACGTTATAGACGTATATAATGTTCCCACCGAGAAGTAGAAGCCGATACGCCAGGAATGGTGTAAAATACTGCATCCGAGATGTTAGCCTGCCTTAGGTTATGATATATAACGCTATAGACGTATATGATATCCCAACCGAGATGTACGGGATGTCACGATCGGTATTCTGTAAAACATTACCAGCGAGGTTCTAGATGTGTTAGGTTAGGTTATATTACGTCATAGACGAATATAATGTTCCCACCGAGAAGTAGAGGCCGATACGCCAGGCATGATGTAAAATACTACACCCGAGATGTTAGTCTGTTTAGGTTAGGATATATAACGCTATAGTCGTATATAATGTCCCAACCGAGACGTACGGGACGTCACGAACGGGATTCTGTAAAACATTACCAGCGAGGGGCTAGATGTGTTAGGTTAGGTTATATTACGTTACAGACGAATATAATGTTCCCACCGAGAAGTAGAAGCCGATACGCCAGGAATGTTGTAAAATACTACAGCCGAGATGATAGCCTGCCTTAGGTTAGGATATATAACGCTATAGACTTATATGATATCCCAACCGAGATATACGGGACGTCACGATCGGTATTCCGTAAAACATTACCAGCGAGGTTCTAGATGTGTTAGGTTAGGTTATGTTACGTCATAGACGAATATACTGTTCCCACCGAGAAGTAGAGGCCGATACGCCAGGCATGATGTAAAATACTACATCCGAGATGTTAGTCCGTTTAGGTTAGGATATATAACGCTATAGTCGTATATAATGTCCCAACCGAGACGTACGGGACGACACGAACGTGATTCTGTAAAACATTACCAGCGAGGGGCTAGATGTGTTAGGTTAGGTTATATTACGTTACAGACGAATATAATGTTCCCACCGAGAAGTAGGGGCCGATATGCCAGGAATGTTGTAAAATACTGCATCCGAGATGATAGCCTGCCTTAGGTTAGGATATATAACGCTATAGACGTATAGAATATCCCAACTAAGACGTACGGGACGATACAAACGGGATTCTGTAAAATATTACCAGCGAGGGGCTAGATGGGTTAGGTTAGGTTGTGATACGTTATAGACGTATATAATGTTCCCACCGAGAAGTAGGGGCCGATATGCCAGGAATGTTGTAAAATACTGCATCCGAGATGATAGCCTGCCTTACGTTAGGACATATAACGCTATAGACATATATAATATTCCAACCGAGATGTACGGGACGTCACGAACGGGATTCTGTAAAACATTACCAGCGAGGGGCTAGATGTGGTAGGTTAGGTTATATTACGTTATAGACCTATATAATGTTCCCACCGAGAAGTAGGGGCCGATATGCCAGAAATGTTGTAAAATACTGCATCCGAGATGATAGCCTGCCTTAGGTTAGGATATATAACGCTATAGACGTATATAATATCCCAACCGAGACGTACGGGACGATACGAACGGGATTCTGTGAAATATTACCAGCGAGGGACTAGATGGGCTAGGTTAGGTTATGTTATGTTATAGACGTATATAATGTACCCACCGAGAAGTAGGGGCCGATACGCCAGGAATGTTGTAAAATACTGCATCCGAGATGATAGCCTGCCTTACGTTAGGATATATATCGCTGTAGACGTATATAATATTCCAACCGAGATGTACGGGACGTCACGAACGGGATTCTGTAAAACATTACCAGCGAGGGGCTAGATGTGTTAGGTTAGGTTATATTACGTTACAGACGAATATAATGTTCCCACCGAGAAGTAGAGGCCGATACGCCAGGCATGATGTAAAATACTACATCCGAGATGTTAGTCTGTTTAGGTTAGGATATATAACGCTATAGTCGTATATAATGTCCCAACCGAGACGTACGGGACGACACGAACGTGATTCTGTAAAACATTACCAGCGAGGGGCTAGATGTGTTAGTTTAGGTTGTGATACGTTATAGACGTATATAATGTTCCCACCGAGAAGTAGGGGCCGGTACGCCAGGAATGTTGTAAAATACTACATCCGAGATGATAGCCTGCCTTAGGTTAGGATATATAACGCTATAGACGTATATAATATCCCAACCGAGATGTACGGGACGTCACGAACGTTATTCTGTAAAACATTACCAGCGAGGTTCTAGATGTGTTAGGTTAGGTTATATTACATTATAGACGAATAGAATGTTCCCACCGAGAAGTAGAGGCCGATACGCCAGGCATGATGTAAAATAATACATCCGAGATGTTAGCCTGCCTTAGGTTTGGATATACAACGCTATAGTCGTATATAATGTCCCAAACGAGACGTACGGGGCGACACGAACGTGATTCTGCAAAACATTACCAGCGAGGGGCTAGATGTGTTAGTTTAGGTTGTGATACGTTATAGACGTATATAATGTTCCCACCGAGAAGTAGGGGCCGATATGCCAGGAATGTTGTAAAATACTGCATCCGAGATAATAGCCTGCCTTAGGTTAGGATATATAACGCTATAGACGTATATAATATCCCAAACTGAGACGTACGGGACGACACAAACGGGATTCTGTAAAATATTACCAGCGAGGGGCTAGATGGGTTAGGTTAGGTTGTGATACGTTATAGACGTATATAATGTTCCCACCGAGAAGTAGGGGCCGATATGCCAAAAATGTTGTAAAATACTGCATCCGAGATGATAGCCTGCCTTACGTTAGGATATATAACGCTATAGACGTATATAATATCCCGAACGAGACGTACGGGACGATACGAACGGGATTCTGTGAAATATTACAAGCGAGGGTCTAGATGGGCTAGGTTAGGTTATGTTATGTTATAGTCGTATATAATGTTCCCACCGAGAAGTAGGGGCCGATACGCCAGGAATGGCGTAAAATACTGCATCCGAGATGTTAGCCTGCCTTAGGTTATGATATACAACGCTGTAAACGTATATAATGTCACAACCGAGACATACGGGACGTCACGAACGGGATTCTGTAAAACATTACCAGCGAGGGGCTAGATGTGTTAGGTTAGGTTATATTACGTTACGGACGAATATAATGTTCCCACCGAGAAGTAGAAGCCGATACGCCAGGAATGTTGTAAAATACTACAGCCGAGATGATAGCCTGCCTTAGGTTAGGATATATAACGCTATAGACTTATATGATATCCCAACCGAGATATACGGGACGTCACGATCGGTATTCTGTAAAACATTACCAGCGAGGTTCTAGATGTGTTAGGTTAGGTTATATTACGTCATAGACGAATATACTGTTCCCACCGAGAAGTAGAGGCCGATACGCCAGGCATGATGTAAAATACTACATCCGAGATGTTAGTCCGTTTAGGTTAGGATATATAACGCTATAGTCGTATATAATGTCCCAACCGAGACGTACGGGACGACACGAACGTGATGCTGTAAAACATTACCAGCGAAGGGCTAGATGTGTTAGGTTAGGTTATATTACGTTACAGACGAATATAATGTTCCCACCGAGAAGTAGGGGCCGATATGCCAGGAATGTTGTAAAATACTGCATCCGAGATGATAGCCTGCCTTAGGTTAGGATATATAACGCTATAGACGTATAGAATATCCCAACTAAGACGTACGGGACGACACAAACGGGATTCTGTAAAATATTACCAGCGAGGGGCTAGATGGGTTAGGTTAGGTTGTGATACGTTATAGACGTATATAATGTTCCCACCGAGAAGTAGGGGCCGATATGCCAGGAATGTTGTAAAATACTGCATCCGAGATGATAGCCTGCCTTACGTTAGGACATATAACGCTATAGACGTATATAATATTCCAACCGAGATGTACGGGACGTCACGAACGGGATTCTGTAAAACATTACCAGCGAGGGGATAGATGTGGTAGGTTAGGTTATATTACGTTATAGACCTATATAATGTTCCCACCGAGAAGTAGATGCCGATACGCCAGGCATGATGTAAAATAATACATCCGTGATGTTAGTCTGTTTAGGTTAGGATATATAACGCTATAGTCGTATAAAATGTCCCAACCGAGACGTACGGGACGACACGAACGTGATTCTTTAAAACATTACCAGCGAGGGGCTAGATGTGTTAGGTTAGGTTGTATTAAGTTATAGACCTAGATAATGTTCCCACCGAGAAGTAGGGGCCGATACGCCAGGAATGTTGTAAAATACTACATCCGAGATGATAGCCTGCCTTAGGTTAGGATATATAACGCTATAGACGTATATAATATCCCAGCTGAGACGTACGGGACGACACAAACGGGATTCTGTAAAATATTACCAGCGAGGGGCTAGATGGGTTAGGTTAGGTTATGTTACGTTATAGACGTATATAATGTTCCCACCGAGAAGTAGAAGCCGATACGCCAGGAATGGTGTAAAATACTGCATCCGAGATGTTAGCCTGCCTTAGGTTATGATATATAACGCTATAGACGTATATGATATCCCAACCGAGATGTACGGGATGTCACGATCGGTATTCTGTAAAACATTACCAGCGAGGTTCTAGATGTGTTAGGTTAGGTTATATTACGTCATAGACGAATATAATGTTCCCACCGAGAAGTAGAGGCCGATACGCCAGGCATGATGTAAAATACTACACCCGAGATGTTAGTCTGTTTAGGTTAGGATATATAACGCTATAGTCGTATATAATGTCCCAACCGAGACGTACGGGACGTCACGAACGGGATTCTGTAAAACATTACCAGCGAGGGGCTAGATGTGTTAGGTTAGGTTATATTACGTTACAGACGAATATAATGTTCCCACCGAGAAGTAGAAGCCGATACGCCAGGAATGTTGTAAAATACTACAGCCGAGATGATAGCCTGCCTTAGGTTAGGATATATAACGCTATAGACTTATATGATATCCCAACCGAGATATACGGGACGTCACGATCGGTATTCCGTAAAACATTACCAGCGAGGTTCTAGATGTGTTAGGTTAGGTTATGTTACGTCATAGACGAATATACTGTTCCCACCGAGAAGTAGAGGCCGATACGCCAGGCATGATGTAAAATACTACATCCGAGATGTTAGTCCGTTTAGGTTAGGATATATAACGCTATAGTCGTATATAATGTCCCAACCGAGACGTACGGGACGACACGAACGTGATTCTGTAAAACATTACCAGCGAGGGGCTAGATGTGTTAGGTTAGGTTATATTACGTTACAGACGAATATAATGTTCCCACCGAGAAGTAGGGGCCGATATGCCAGGAATGTTGTAAAATACTGCATCCGAGATGATAGCCTGCCTTAGGTTAGGATATATAACGCTATAGACGTATAGAATATCCCAACTAAGACGTACGGGACGATACAAACGGGATTCTGTAAAATATTACCAGCGAGGGGCTAGATGGGTTAGGTTAGGTTGTGATACGTTATAGACGTATATAATGTTCCCACCGAGAAGTAGGGGCCGATATGCCAGGAATGTTGTAAAATACTGCATCCGAGATGATAGCCTGCCTTACGTTAGGACATATAACGCTATAGACATATATAATATTCCAACCGAGATGTACGGGACGTCACGAACGGGATTCTGTAAAACATTACCAGCGAGGGGCTAGATGTGGTAGGTTAGGTTATATTACGTTATAGACCTATATAATGTTCCCACCGAGAAGTAGGGGCCGATATGCCAGAAATGTTGTAAAATACTGCATCCGAGATGATAGCCTGCCTTAGGTTAGGATATATAACGCTATAGACGTATATAATATCCCAACCGAGACGTACGGGACGATACGAACGGGATTCTGTGAAATATTACCAGCGAGGGACTAGATGGGCTAGGTTAGGTTATGTTATGTTATAGACGTATATAATGTACCCACCGAGAAGTAGGGGCCGATACGCCAGGAATGTTGTAAAATACTGCATCCGAGATGATAGCCTGCCTTACGTTAGGATATATATCGCTGTAGACGTATATAATATTCCAACCGAGATGTACGGGACGTCACGAACGGGATTCTGTAAAACATTACCAGCGAGGGGCTAGATGTGTTAGGTTAGGTTATATTACGTTACAGACGAATATAATGTTCCCACCGAGAAGTAGAGGCCGATACGCCAGGCATGATGTAAAATACTACATCCGAGATGTTAGTCTGTTTAGGTTAGGATATATAACGCTATAGTCGTATATAATGTCCCAACCGAGACGTACGGGACGACACGAACGTGATTCTGTAAAACATTACCAGCGAGGGGCTAGATGTGTTAGTTTAGGTTGTGATACGTTATAGACGTATATAATGTTCCCACCGAGAAGTAGGGGCCGGTACGCCAGGAATGTTGTAAAATACTACATCCGAGATGATAGCCTGCCTTAGGTTAGGATATATAACGCTATAGACGTATATAATATCCCAACCGAGATGTACGGGACGTCACGAACGTTATTCTGTAAAACATTACCAGCGAGGTTCTAGATGTGTTAGGTTAGGTTATATTACATTATAGACGAATAGAATGTTCCCACCGAGAAGTAGAGGCCGATACGCCAGGCATGATGTAAAATAATACATCCGAGATGTTAGCCTGCCTTAGGTTTGGATATACAACGCTATAGTCGTATATAATGTCCCAAACGAGACGTACGGGGCGACACGAACGTGATTCTGCAAAACATTACCAGCGAGGGGCTAGATGTGTTAGTTTAGGTTGTGATACGTTATAGACGTATATAATGTTCCCACCGAGAAGTAGGGGCCGATATGCCAGGAATGTTGTAAAATACTGCATCCGAGATAATAGCCTGCCTTAGGTTAGGATATATAACGCTATAGACGTATATAATATCCCAACCTGAGACGTACGGGACGACACAAACGGGATTCTGTAAAATATTACCAGCGAGGGGCTAGATGGGTTAGGTTAGGTTGTGATACGTTATAGACGTATATAATGTTCCCACCGAGAAGTAGGGGCCGATATGCCAAAAATGTTGTAAAATACTGCATCCGAGATGATAGCCTGCCTTACGTTAGGATATATAACGCTATAGACGTATATAATATCCCGAACGAGACGTACGGGACGATACGAACGGGATTCTGTGAAATATTACAAGCGAGGGTCTAGATGGGCTAGGTTAGGTTATGTTATGTTATAGTCGTATATAATGTTCCCACCGAGAAGTAGGGGCCGATACGCCAGGAATGGCGTAAAATACTGCATCCGAGATGTTAGCCTGCCTTAGGTTATGATATACAACGCTGTAAACGTATATAATGTCACAACCGAGACATACGGGACGACACGAACGGGATTCTGTAAAACATTACCAGCGAGGGGCTAGATGTGTTAGGTTAGGTTATATTACGTTATAGACCTATATAATGTTCCCACCGAGAAGTAGGGGCCGATACGCCAGGAATGTTGTAAAATACTGCATCCGAGATGATAGCCTGCCTTACGTTAGGATATATATCGCTGTAGACGTATATAATATTCCAACCGAGATGTACGGGACGTCACGAACGGGATTCTGTAAAACATTACCAGCGAGGGGCTAGATGTGTTAGGTTAGGTTATATTACGTTACAGACGAATATAATGTTCCCACCGAGAAGTAGAGGCCGATACGCCAGGCATGATGTAAAATACTACATCCGAGATGTTAGTCTGTTTAGGTTAGGATATATAACGCTATAGTCGTATATAATGTCCCAACCGAGACGTACGGGACGACACGAACGTGATTCTGTAAAACATTACCAGCGAGGGGCTAGATGTGTTAGTTTAGGTTGTGATACGTTATAGACGTATATAATGTTCCCACCGAGAAGTAGGGGCCGGTACGCCAGGAATGTTGTAAAATACTACATCCGAGATGATAGCCTGCCTTAGGTTAGGATATATAACGCTATAGACGTATATAATATCCCAACCGAGACTTACGGTACGATACGAACGGGAGTCTGTAAAACATTACCAGCGAGGGGCTAGCTGTGTTAGGTTAGGTTATATTACGTTACAGACGAATATAATGTTCCCACCGAGAAGTAGGGGCCGATATGCCAGGAATGTTGTAAAATACTGCATCCGAGATGATAGCCTGCCTTAGGTTAGGATATATAACGCTATAGACGTATAGAATATCCCAACTAAGACGTACGGGACGATACAAACGGGATTCTGTAAAATATTACCAGCGAGGGGCTAGATGGGTTAGGTTAGGTTGTGATACGTTATAGACGTATATAATGTTCCCACCGAGAAGTAGGGGCCGATATGCCAGGAATGTTGTAAAATACTGCATCCGAGATGATAGCCTGCCTTACGTTAGGACATATAACGCTATAGACATATATAATATTCCAACCGAGATGTACGGGACGTCACGAACGGGATTCTGTAAAACATTACCAGCGAGGGGCTAGATGTGGTAGGTTAGGTTATATTACGTTATAGACCTATATAATGTTCCCACCGAGAAGTAGGGGCCGATATGCCAGAAATGTTGTAAAATACTGCATCCGAGATGATAGCCTGCCTTAGGTTAGGATATATAACGCTATAGACGTATATAATATCCCAACCGAGACGTACGGGACGATACGAACGGGATTCTGTGAAATATTACCAGCGAGGGACTAGATGGGCTAGGTTAGGTTATGTTATGTTATAGACGTATATAATGTACCCACCGAGAAGTAGGGGCCGATACGCCAGGAATGTTGTAAAATACTGCATCCGAGATGATAGCCTGCCTTACGTTAGGATATATATCGCTGTAGACGTATATAATATTCCAACCGAGATGTACGGGACGTCACGAACGGGATTCTGTAAAACATTACCAGCGAGGGGCTAGATGTGTTAGGTTAGGTTATATTACGTTACAGACGAATATAATGTTCCCACCGAGAAGTAGAGGCCGATACGCCAGGCATGATGTAAAATACTACATCCGAGATGTTAGTCTGTTTAGGTTAGGATATATAACGCTATAGTCGTATATAATGTCCCAACCGAGACGTACGGGACGACACGAACGTGATTCTGTAAAACATTACCAGCGAGGGGCTAGATGTGTTAGTTTAGGTTGTGATACGTTATAGACGTATATAATGTTCCCACCGAGAAGTAGGGGCCGGTACGCCAGGAATGTTGTAAAATACTACATCCGAGATGATAGCCTGCCTTAGGTTAGGATATATAACGCTATAGACGTATATAATATCCCAAACGAGATGTACGGGACGTCGCGAACGTTATTCTGTAAAACATTACCAGCGAGGTTCTAGATGTGTTAGGTTAGGTTATATTACATTATAGACGAATATAATGTTCCCACCGAGAAGTAGAGGCCGATACGCCAGGCATGATGTAAAATAATACATCCGAGATGTTAGCCTGCCTTAGGTTTGGATATACAACGCTATAGTCGTATATAATGTCCCAACCGAGACGTACGGGGCGACACGAACGTGATTCTGCAAAACATTACCAGCGAGGGGCTAGATGTGTTAGTTTAGGTTGTGATACGTTATAGACGTATATAATGTTCCCACCGAGAAGTAGGGGCCGATATGCCAGAAGTGTTGTAAAATACTGCATCCGAGATAATAGCCTGCCTTAGGTTAGGATATATAACGCTATAGACGTATATAATATCCCAACTGAGACGTACGGGACGACACAAACGGGATTCTGTAAAATATTACCAGCGAGGGGCTAGATGGGTCAGGTTAGGTTGTGATACGTTATAGACGTATATAATGTTCCCACCGAGAAGTAGGGGCCGATATGCCAGAAATGTTGTAAAATACTGCATCCGAGATGATAGCCTGCCTTACGTTAGGATATATAACGCTATAGACGTATATAATATCCCAACCGAGACGTACGGGACGATACGAACGGGATTCTGTGAAATATTACCAGCGAGGGACTAGATGGGCTAGGTTAGGTTATGTTATGTTATAGACGTATATAATGTACCCACCGAGAAGTAGGGGCCGATACGCCAGGAATGGCGTAAAATACTGCATCCGAGATGTTAGCCTGCCTTAGGTTATGATATACAACGCTGTAAACGTATATAATGTCACAACCGAGACATACGGGACGACACGAACGGGATTCTGTAAAACATTACCAGCGAGGGGCTAGATGTGTTAGGTTAGGTTATATTACGTTATAGACCTATATAATGTTCCCACCGAGAAGTAGGGGCCGATACGCCAGGAATGTTGTAAAATATTGCATCCGAGATGATAGCCTGCCTTACGTTAGGATATATATCGCTGTAGACGTATATAATATTCCAACCGAGATGTACGGGACGTCACGAACGGGATTCTGTAAAACATTACCAGCGAGGGGCTAGATGTGTTAGGTTAGGTTATATTACGTTACTGACGAATATAATGTTCCCACCGAGAAGTAGAGGCCGATACGCCAGGCATGATGTAAAATACTACATACGAGATGTTAGTCTGTTTAGGTTAGGATATATAACGCTATAGTCGTATATAATGTCCCAACCGAGACGTACGGGACGACACGAACGTGATTCTGTAAAACATTACCAGCGAGGGGCTAGATGTGTTAGTTTAGGTTGTGATACGTTATAGACGTATATAATGTTCCCACCGAGAAGTAGGGGCCGGTACGCCAGGAATGTTGTAAAATACTACATCCGAGATGATAGCCTGCCTTAGGTTAGGATATATAACGCTATAGACGTATATAATATCCCAACCGAGACTTACGGTACGATACGAACGGGAGTCTGTAAAACATTACCAGCGAGGGGCTAGCTGTGTTACGTTAGGTTATATTACGTTATAGACCTATATAATGTTCCCACCGAGAAGTAGGGGCCGATACGCCAGGAATGTTGTAAAATACTACATCCGCGATGATAGCCTGCCTTAGGTTAGGATATATAACGCTATAGACGTATATAATATCCCAACCGAGACGTACGGGGCGACACGAACGTGATTCTGCAAAACATTACCAGCGAGGGGCTAGATGTGTTAGTTTAGGTTGTGATACGTTATAGACGTATATAATGTTCCCACCGAGAAGTAGGGGCCGATATGCCAGGAATGTTGTAAAATACTGCATCCGAGATAATAGCCTGCCTTAGGTTAGGATATATAACGCTATAGACGTATATAATATCCCAACTGAGACGTACGGGACGACACAAACGGGATTCTGTAAAATATTACCAGCGAGGGGCTAGATGGGTTAGGTTAGGTTGTGATACGTTATAGACGTATATAATGTTCCCACCGAGAAGTAGGGGCCGATATGACAGAAATGTTGTAAAATACTGCATCCGAGATGATAGCCTGCCTTACGTTAGGATATATAACGCTATAGACGTATATAATATCCCAACCGAGACGAACGGGACGATACGAACGGGATTCTGTGAAATATTACCAGCGAGGGACTAGATGGGCTAGGTTAGGTTATGTTATGTTATAGTCGTATATAATGTTCCCACCGAGAAGTAGGGGCCGATACGCCAGGAATGGCGTAAAATACTGCATCCGAGATGTTAGCCTGCCTTAGGTTAGGATATATAACGCTAGAGACGTATATAATATCCCAACTGGGACGTACGGGACGACACAAACGGGGTTCTGTAAAATATTACCAGCGAGGGGCTAGATGGGTTAGGTTAGGTTGTGATACGTTATAGACGTATATAATGTTCCCACCGAGAAGTAGGGGCCGATATGCCAGAAATGTTGTAAAATACTGCATCCGAGATGATAGCCTGCCTTACGTTAGGATATATAACGCTATAGACGTATATAATATCCCAACCGAGACGTACGGGACGATACGAACGGGATTCTGTGAAATATTACCAACGAGGGGCTAGATGGGCTAGGTTAGGTTATGTTACGTTATAGACGTATATAATGTTCCCACCGAGAAGTAGGGGCCGATACGCCAGGAATGGCGTAAAATACTGCATCCGAGATGTTAGCCTGCCTTAGGTTAGGATATATAACGCTGTAAACGTATATAATGTCCGAACCGAGACATACGGGACGACACGAACGTGATTCTGTAAAACATTACCAGCGAGGGGCTAGATGTGTTAGGTTAGGTTATATTACGTTATAGACCTATATAATGTTCCCACCGAGAAGTAGGGTCGGATACGGCAGGAATGTTGTAAAATACTACATCCGAGATGATAACCTGCCATAGGTTAGGATATATAACGCTATAGACGTATATAATATCCCAACCGAGACTTACGGTACGATACGAACGGTAGTCTGTAAAACATTACCAGCGAGGGGCTAGCTGTGTTACGTTAGGTTATATTACGTTATAGACCTATATAATGTTCCCACCGAGAAGTAGGGGCCGATACGCCAGGAATGTTGTAAAATACTACAGCCGAGATGATAGCCTGCCTTAGGTTAGGATATATAACGCTATAGACTTATATGATATCCCAACCGAGATATACGGGACGTCACGAACGGGATTCTGTAAAACATTACCAGCGAGGGGCTAGATGTGTTAGGTTAGGTTATATTACGTTACAGACGAATATAATGTTCCCACCGAGAAGTAGAAGCCGATACGCCAGGAATGTTGTAAAATACTACAGCCGAGATGATAGCCTGCCTTAGGTTAGGATATATAACGCTATAGACTTATATGATATCCCAACCGAGATATACGGGACGTCACGATCGGTATTCCGTAAAACATTACCAGCGAGGTTCTAGATGTGTTAGGTTAGGTTATGTTACGTCATAGACGAATATACTGTTCCCACCGAGAAGTAGAGGCCGATACGCCAGGCATGATGTAAAATACTACATCCGAGATGTTAGTCCGTTTAGGTTAGGATATATAACGCTATAGTCGTATATAATGTCCCAACCGAGACGTACGGGACGACACGAACGTGATTCTGTAAAACATTACCAGCGAGGGGCTAGATGTGTTAGGTTAGGTTATATTACGTTACAGACGAATATAATGTTCCCACCGAGAAGTAGGGGCCGATATGCCAGGAATGTTGTAAAATACTGCATCCGAGATGATAGCCTGCCTTAGGTTAGGATATATAACGCTATAGACGTATAGAATATCCCAACTAAGACGTACGGGACGATACAAACGGGATTCTGTAAAATATTACCAGCGAGGGGCTAGATGGGTTAGGTTAGGTTGTGATACGTTATAGACGTATATAATGTTCCCACCGAGAAGTAGGGGCCGATATGCCAGGAATGTTGTAAAATACTGCATCCGAGATGATAGCCTGCCTTACGTTAGGACATATAACGCTATAGACATATATAATATTCCAACCGAGATGTACGGGACGTCACGAACGGGATTCTGTAAAACATTACCAGCGAGGGGCTAGATGTGGTAGGTTAGGTTATATTACGTTATAGACCTATATAATGTTCCCACCGAGAAGTAGGGGCCGATATGCCAGAAATGTTGTAAAATACTGCATCCGAGATGATAGCCTGCCTTAGGTTAGGATATATAACGCTATAGACGTATATAATATCCCAACCGAGACGTACGGGACGATACGAACGGGATTCTGTGAAATATTACCAGCGAGGGACTAGATGGGCTAGGTTAGGTTATGTTATGTTATAGACGTATATAATGTACCCACCGAGAAGTAGGGGCCGATACGCCAGGAATGTTGTAAAATACTGCATCCGAGATGATAGCCTGCCTTACGTTAGGATATATATCGCTGTAGACGTATATAATATTCCAACCGAGATGTACGGGACGTCACGAACGGGATTCTGTAAAACATTACCAGCGAGGGGCTAGATGTGTTAGGTTAGGTTATATTACGTTACAGACGAATATAATGTTCCCACCGAGAAGTAGAGGCCGATACGCCAGGCATGATGTAAAATACTACATCCGAGATGTTAGTCTGTTTAGGTTAGGATATATAACGCTATAGTCGTATATAATGTCCCAACCGAGACGTACGGGACGACACGAACGTGATTCTGTAAAACATTACCAGCGAGGGGCTAGATGTGTTAGTTTAGGTTGTGATACGTTATAGACGTATATAATGTTCCCACCGAGAAGTAGGGGCCGGTACGCCAGGAATGTTGTAAAATACTACATCCGAGATGATAGCCTGCCTTAGGTTAGGATATATAACGCTATAGACGTATATAATATCCCAACCGAGATGTACGGGACGTCACGAACGTTATTCTGTAAAACATTACCAGCGAGGTTCTAGATGTGTTAGGTTAGGTTATATTACATTATAGACGAATAGAATGTTCCCACCGAGAAGTAGAGGCCGATACGCCAGGCATGATGTAAAATAATACATCCGAGATGTTAGCCTGCCTTAGGTTTGGATATACAACGCTATAGTCGTATATAATGTCCCAAACGAGACGTACGGGGCGACACGAACGTGATTCTGCAAAACATTACCAGCGAGGGGCTAGATGTGTTAGTTTAGGTTGTGATACGTTATAGACGTATATAATGTTCCCACCGAGAAGTAGGGGCCGATATGCCAGGAATGTTGTAAAATACTGCATCCGAGATAATAGCCTGCCTTAGGTTAGGATATATAACGCTATAGACGTATATAATATCCCAAACTGAGACGTACGGGACGACACAAACGGGATTCTGTAAAATATTACCAGCGAGGGGCTAGATGGGTTAGGTTAGGTTGTGATACGTTATAGACGTATATAATGTTCCCACCGAGAAGTAGGGGCCGATATGCCAAAAATGTTGTAAAATACTGCATCCGAGATGATAGCCTGCCTTACGTTAGGATATATAACGCTATAGACGTATATAATATCCCGAACGAGACGTACGGGACGATACGAACGGGATTCTGTGAAATATTACAAGCGAGGGTCTAGATGGGCTAGGTTAGGTTATGTTATGTTATAGTCGTATATAATGTTCCCACCGAGAAGTAGGGGCCGATACGCCAGGAATGGCGTAAAATACTGCATCCGAGATGTTAGCCTGCCTTAGGTTATGATATACAACGCTGTAAACGTATATAATGTCACAACCGAGACATACGGGACGTCACGAACGGGATTCTGTAAAACATTACCAGCGAGGGGCTAGATGTGTTAGGTTAGGTTATATTACGTTACGGACGAATATAATGTTCCCACCGAGAAGTAGAAGCCGATACGCCAGGAATGTTGTAAAATACTGCATCCGAGATGATAGCCTGCCTTAGGTTAGGATATATAACGCTATAGACGTATAGAATATCCCAACTAAGACGTACGGGACGACACAAACGGGATTCTGTAAAATATTACCAGCGAGGGGCTAGATGGGTTAGGTTAGGTTGTGATACGTTATAGACGTATATAATGTTCCCACCGAGAAGTAGGGGCCGATATGCCAGGAATGTTGTAAAATACTGCATCCGAGATGATAGCCTGCCTTACGTTAGGACATATAACGCTATAGACGTATATAATATTCCAACCGAGATGTACGGGACGTCACGAACGGGATTCTGTAAAACATTACCAGCGAGGGGATAGATGTGGTAGGTTAGGTTATATTACGTTATAGACCTATATAATGTTCCCACCGAGAAGTAGATGCCGATACGCCAGGCATGATGTAAAATAATACATCCGTGATGTTAGTCTGTTTAGGTTAGGATATATAACGCTATAGTCGTATAAAATGTCCCAACCGAGACGTACGGGACGACACGAACGTGATTCTTTAAAACATTACCAGCGAGGGGCTAGATGTGTTAGGTTAGGTTGTATTAAGTTATAGACCTAGATAATGTTCCCACCGAGAAGTAGGGGCCGATACGCCAGGAATGTTGTAAAATACTACATCCGAGATGATAGCCTGCCTTAGGTTAGGATATATAACGCTATAGACGTATATAATATCCCAGCTGAGACGTACGGGACGACACAAACGGGATTCTGTAAAATATTACCAGCGAGGGGCTAGATGGGTTAGGTTAGGTTATGTTACGTTATAGACGTATATAATGTTCCCACCGAGAAGTAGAAGCCGATACGCCAGGAATGGTGTAAAATACTGCATCCGAGATGTTAGCCTGCCTTAGGTTATGATATATAACGCTATAGACGTATATGATATCCCAACCGAGATGTACGGGATGTCACGATCGGTATTCTGTAAAACATTACCAGCGAGGTTCTAGATGTGTTAGGTTAGGTTATATTACGTCATAGACGAATATAATGTTCCCACCGAGAAGTAGAGGCCGATACGCCAGGCATGATGTAAAATACTACACCCGAGATGTTAGTCTGTTTAGGTTAGGATATATAACGCTATAGTCGTATATAATGTCCCAACCGAGACGTACGGGACGTCACGAACGGGATTCTGTAAAACATTACCAGCGAGGGGCTAGATGTGTTAGGTTAGGTTATATTACGTTACAGACGAATATAATGTTCCCACCGAGAAGTAGAAGCCGATACGCCAGGAATGTTGTAAAATACTACAGCCGAGATGATAGCCTGCCTTAGGTTAGGATATATAACGCTATAGACTTATATGATATCCCAACCGAGATATACGGGACGTCACGATCGGTATTCCGTAAAACATTACCAGCGAGGTTCTAGATGTGTTAGGTTAGGTTATGTTACGTCATAGACGAATATACTGTTCCCACCGAGAAGTAGAGGCCGATACGCCAGGCATGATGTAAAATACTACATCCGAGATGTTAGTCCGTTTAGGTTAGGATATATAACGCTATAGTCGTATATAATGTCCCAACCGAGACGTACGGGACGACACGAACGTGATTCTGTAAAACATTACCAGCGAGGGGCTAGATGTGTTAGGTTAGGTTATATTACGTTACAGACGAATATAATGTTCCCACCGAGAAGTAGGGGCCGATATGCCAGGAATGTTGTAAAATACTGCATCCGAGATGATAGCCTGCCTTAGGTTAGGATATATAACGCTATAGACGTATAGAATATCCCAACTAAGACGTACGGGACGATACAAACGGGATTCTGTAAAATATTACCAGCGAGGGGCTAGATGGGTTAGGTTAGGTTGTGATACGTTATAGACGTATATAATGTTCCCACCGAGAAGTAGGGGCCGATATGCCAGGAATGTTGTAAAATACTGCATCCGAGATGATAGCCTGCCTTACGTTAGGACATATAACGCTATAGACATATATAATATTCCAACCGAGATGTACGGGACGTCACGAACGGGATTCTGTAAAACATTACCAGCGAGGGGCTAGATGTGGTAGGTTAGGTTATATTACGTTATAGACCTATATAATGTTCCCACCGAGAAGTAGGGGCCGATATGCCAGAAATGTTGTAAAATACTGCATCCGAGATGATAGCCTGCCTTAGGTTAGGATATATAACGCTATAGACGTATATAATATCCCAACCGAGACGTACGGGACGATACGAACGGGATTCTGTGAAATATTACCAGCGAGGGACTAGATGGGCTAGGTTAGGTTATGTTATGTTATAGACGTATATAATGTACCCACCGAGAAGTAGGGGCCGATACGCCAGGAATGTTGTAAAATACTGCATCCGAGATGATAGCCTGCCTTACGTTAGGATATATATCGCTGTAGACGTATATAATATTCCAACCGAGATGTACGGGACGTCACGAACGGGATTCTGTAAAACATTACCAGCGAGGGGCTAGATGTGTTAGGTTAGGTTATATTACGTTACAGACGAATATAATGTTCCCACCGAGAAGTAGAGGCCGATACGCCAGGCATGATGTAAAATACTACATCCGAGATGTTAGTCTGTTTAGGTTAGGATATATAACGCTATAGTCGTATATAATGTCCCAACCGAGACGTACGGGACGACACGAACGTGATTCTGTAAAACATTACCAGCGAGGGGCTAGATGTGTTAGTTTAGGTTGTGATGCGTTATAGACGTATATAATGTTCCCACCGAGAAGTAGGGGCCGATACGCCAGGAATGTTGTAAAATACTACATCCGAGATGATAGCCTGCCTTAGGTTAGGATATGTAACGCTATAGACGTATATAATATCCCAAACGAGATGTACGGGACGTCACGAACGTTATTCTGTAAAACATTACCAGCGAGGTTCTAGATGTGTTAGGTTAGGTTATATTACATTATAGACGAATATAATGTTCCCACCGAGAAGTAGAGGCCGATACGCCAGGCATGATGTAAAATAATACATCCGAGATGTTAGCCTGCCTTAGGTTTGGATATACAACGCTATAGTCGTATATAATGTCCCAACCGAGACGTACGGGGCGACACGAACGTGATTCTGCAAAACATTACCAGCGAGGGGCTAGATGTGTTAGTTTAGGTTGTGATACGTTATAGACGTATATAATGTTCCCACCGAGAAGTAGGGGCCGATATGCCAGAAGTGTTGTAAAATACTGCATCCGAGATAATAGCCTGCCTTAGGTTAGGATATATAACGCTATAGACGTATATAATATCCCAACTGAGACGTACGGGACGACACAAACGGGATTCTGTAAAATATTACCAGCGAGGGGCTAGATGGGTCAGGTTAGGTTGTGATACGTTATAGACGTATATAATGTTCCCACCGAGAAGTAGGGGCCGATATGCCAGAAATGTTGTAAAATACTGCATCCGAGATGATAGCCTGCCTTACGTTAGGATATATAACGCTATAGACGTATATAATATCCCAACCGAGACGTACGGGACGATACGAACGGGATTCTGTGAAATATTACCAGCGAGGGACTAGATGGGCTAGGTTAGGTTATGTTATGTTATAGACGTATATAATGTACCCACCGAGAAGTAGGGGCCGATACGCCAGGAATGGCGTAAAATACTGCATCCGAGATGTTAGCCTGCCTTAGGTTATGATATACAACGCTGTAAACGTATATAATGTCACAACCGAGACATACGGGACGACACGAACGGGATTCTGTAAAACATTACCAGCGAGGGGCTAGATGTGTTAGGTTAGGTTATATTACGTTATAGACCTATATAATGTTCCCACCGAGAAGTAGGGGCCGATACGCCAGGAATGTTGTAAAATACTGCATCCGAGATGATAGCCTGCCTTACGTTAGGATATATATCGCTGTAGACGTATATAATATTCCAACCGAGATGTACGGGACGTCACGAACGGGATTCTGTAAAACATTACCAGCGAGGGGCTAGATGTGTTAGGTTAGGTTATATTACGTTACTGACGAATATAATGTTCCCACCGAGAAGTAGAGGCCGATACGCCAGGCATGATGTAAAATACTACATACGAGATGTTAGTCTGTTTAGGTTAGGATATATAACGCTATAGTCGTATATAATGTCCCAACCGAGACGTACGGGACGACACGAACGTGATTCTGTAAAACATTACCAGCGAGGGGCTAGATGTGTTAGTTTAGGTTGTGATACGTTATAGACGTATATAATGTTCCCACCGAGAAGTAGGGGCCGGTACGCCAGGAATGTTGTAAAATACTACATCCGAGATGATAGCCTGCCTTAGGTTAGGATATATAACGCTATAGACGTATATAATATCCCAACCGAGACTTACGGTACGATACGAACGGGAGTCTGTAAAACATTACCAGCGAGGGGCTAGCTGTGTTACGTTAGGTTATATTACGTTATAGACCTATATAATGTTCCCACCGAGAAGTAGGGGCCGATACGCCAGGAATGTTGTAAAATACTACATCCGCGATGATAGCCTGCCTTAGGTTAGGATATATAACGCTATAGACGTATATAATATCCCAACCGAGACGTACGGGGCGACACGAACGTGATTCTGCAAAACATTACCAGCGAGGGGCTAGATGTGTTAGTTTAGGTTGTGATACGTTATAGACGTATATAATGTTCCCACCGAGAAGTAGGGGCCGATATGCCAGGAATGTTGTAAAATACTGCATCCGAGATAATAGCCTGCCTTAGGTTAGGATATATAACGCTATAGACGTATATAATATCCCAACTGAGACGTACGGGACGACACAAACGGGATTCTGTAAAATATTACCAGCGAGGGGCTAGATGGGTTAGGTTAGGTTGTGATACGTTATAGACGTATATAATGTTCCCACCGAGAAGTAGGGGCCGATATGACAGAAATGTTGTAAAATACTGCATCCGAGATGATAGCCTGCCTTACGTTAGGATATATAACGCTATAGACGTATATAATATCCCAACCGAGACGAACGGGACGATACGAACGGGATTCTGTGAAATATTACCAGCGAGGGACTAGATGGGCTAGGTTAGGTTATGTTATGTTATAGTCGTATATAATGTTCCCACCGAGAAGTAGGGGCCGATACGCCAGGAATGGCGTAAAATACTGCATCCGAGATGTTAGCCTGCCTTAGGTTAGGATATATAACGCTAGAGACGTATATAATATCCCAACTGGGACGTACGGGACGACACAAACGGGGTTCTGTAAAATATTACCAGCGAGGGGCTAGATGGGTTAGGTTAGGTTGTGATACGTTATAGACGTATATAATGTTCCCACCGAGAAGTAGGGGCCGATATGCCAGAAATGTTGTAAAATACTGCATCCGAGATGATAGCCTGCCTTACGTTAGGATATATAACGCTATAGACGTATATAATATCCCAACCGAGACGTACGGGACGATACGAACGGGATTCTGTGAAATATTACCAACGAGGGGCTAGATGGGCTAGGTTAGGTTATGTTACGTTATAGACGTATATAATGTTCCCACCGAGAAGTAGGGGCCGATACGCCAGGAATGGCGTAAAATACTGCATCCGAGATGTTAGCCTGCCTTAGGTTAGGATATATAACGCTGTAAACGTATATAATGTCCGAACCGAGACATACGGGACGACACGAACGTGATTCTGTAAAACATTACCAGCGAGGGGCTAGATGTGTTAGGTTAGGTTATATTACGTTATAGACCTATATAATGTTCCCACCGAGAAGTAGGGTCGGATACGGCAGGAATGTTGTAAAATACTACATCCGAGATGATAACCTGCCATAGGTTAGGATATATAACGCTATAGACGTATATAATATCCCAACCGAGACTTACGGTACGATACGAACGGTAGTCTGTAAAACATTACCAGCGAGGGGCTAGCTGTGTTACGTTAGGTTATATTACGTTATAGACCTATATAATGTTCCCACCGAGAAGTAGGGGCCGATACGCCAGGAATGTTGTAAA
Organism: Xylocopa violacea; assembly: GCA_963969225.1. Taxonomy (NCBI): domain Eukaryota; kingdom Metazoa; phylum Arthropoda; class Insecta; order Hymenoptera; family Apidae; genus Xylocopa; species Xylocopa violacea. The sequence continues at coordinate 6,132,756 of CAXAJV010000013.1, forward strand.
ATACTACATCCGAGATGATAGCCTGCCTTAGGTTAGGATATATAACGCTATAGACGTATATAATATCCCAACCGAGATGTACGGGACGTCACGAACGTTATTGTGTAAAACATTACCAGGGAGGTTCTAGATGTGTTAGGTTAGGTTATATTACATTATAGACGAATATAATGTTCCCACCGAGAAGTAGAGGCCGATACGCCAGGCATGATGTAAAATAATACATCCGAGATGTTAGCCTGCCTTAGGTTTGGATATACAATGCTATAGTCGTATATAATGTCCCAACCGAGACGTACGGGACGACACGAACGTGATTCTGTAAAACATTACCAGCGAGGGGCTAGAAGTGTTAGTTTAGGTTGTGATACGTTATAGACGTATATAATGTTCCCACCGAGATGTAGGGGCCGATATGCCAGGAATGTTGTAAAATACTGCATCCGAGATAATAGCCTGCCTTAGGTTAGGATATATAACGCTATAGACGTATATAATATCCCAACTGAGACGTACGGGACGACACAAACGGGATTCTGTAAAATATTACCAGCGAGGGGCTAGATGGGTTAGGTTAGGTTGTGATACGTTATAGACGTATATAATGTTCCCACCGAGAAGTAGGGGCCGATATGCCAGAAATGTTGTAAAATACTGCATCCGAGATGATAGCCTGCCTTACGTTAGGATATATAACGCTATAGACGTATATAATATCCCAACCGAGACGTACGGGACGATACGAACGGGATTCTGTGAAATATTACCAGCGAGGGGCTAGATGGGCTAGGTTAGGTTATGTTACGTTATAGACGTATATAATGTTCCCACCGAGAAGTAGGGGCCGATACGCCAGGAATGGCGTAAAATACAGCATCCGAGACGTTAGCCTGCCTTAGGTTAGGATATATAACACTGTAAACGTATATAATGTCCCAACCGAGACATACGGGACGACACGAACGGGATTCTGTAAAACATTACCAGCGAGGGGCTAGATGTGTTAGTTTAGGTTGTGATACGTTATAGACGTATATAATGTTCCCACCGAGAAGTAGGGGCCGATATTCCAGGAATGTTGTAAAATACTGCATCCGAGATGATAGCCTGCCTTAGGTTAGGATATATAACGCTATAGACGTATATAATATCCCAACCGAGATGTACGGGACGTCACGATCGGTATTCTGTAAAGCATTACCAGCGAGGTTCTAGATGTGTTAGGTTAGGTTATATTACGTCATAGTCGAATATAATGTTCCCACCGAGAAGTAGAGGCCGATACGCCAGGCATGATGTAAAATACTACATCCGAGATGTTAGTCTGTTTAGGTTAGGATATATAACGCTATAGTCGTATATAATGTCCCAACCGAGACGTACGGGACGACACGAACGTGATTCTGTAAAACATTACCAGCGAGGGGCTAGATGTGTTAGTTTAGGTTGTGATACGTTATAGACGTATATAATGTTCCCACCGAGAAGTAGGGGCCGATATGCCAGGAATGTTGTAAAATACTGCATCCGAGATGATAGCCTGCCTTAGGTTAGGATATATAACGCTATAGACGTATACAATATAACAACTGAGACGTACGGGACGACACAAACGGGATTCTGTAAAATATTACCAGCGAGGGGCGAGATGGGTTAGGTTAGGTTGTGATACGTTATAGACGTATATAATGTTCCCACCGAGAAGTAGGGGCCGGTATGCCAGGAATGTTGTAAAATACTGCATCCGAGATAATAACCTGCCTTACGTTAGGATATGAAGCTCTCGTTGTCGGCACCGTGTTGGTGGGGGCTGAACGCCTGGCTTCAATTATACTGTTGTAAAGAGAACGTGAGCCGGTAGGAAGGAAAAAGAGAGGGAAGAACGTTTCGTCCTGGGCCTGCTAGTGGACTCATCAGTAAGGCTACCTAGCAGACCCTGCCTTAGACGCTGGGATGGTAGGGATAGGTCCGAATTTCTATTATATAGAAACGGTGTAGGACATGGAGTGCTCGCGGGAAACTGACGAGAGTGCTGTCCCCCTAGTGGCGAAGACCGCCACAGATATATATCGCTGTAGACGTATATAATATTCCAACCGAGATGTACGGGACGTCACGAACGGGATTCTGTAAAACATTACCAGCGAGGGGCTAGATGTGTTAGGTTAGGTTATATTACGTTACAGACGAATATAATGTTCCCACCGAGAAGTAGATGCCGATACACCAGGAATGTTTTAAAATACTACATCCGAGATGATAGCCTGCCTTAGGTTAGGATATATAACGCTATAGACGTATATGATATCCCAACCGAGATGTACGGGACGTCACGATCGGTATTCTGTAAAACATTACCAGCGAGGTTCTAGATGTGTTAGGTTAGGTTATATTACGTCATAGACGAATATAATGTTCCCACCGAGAAGTAGAGGCCGATACGCCAGGCATGATGTAAAATACTACACCCGAGATGATAGCCTGCCTTAGGTTAGGATATATAACGCTATAGACGTATATAATATCCCAGCTGAGACGTACGGGACGACACAAACGGGATTCTGTAAAATATTACCAGCGAGGGGCTAGATGGGTTAGGTTAGGTTATGTTACGTTATAGACGTATATAATGTTCCCACCGAGAAGTAGAAGCCGATACGCCAGGAATGGTGTAAAATACTGCATCCGAGATGTTAGCCTGCCTTAGGTTAGGATATATAACGCTATAGACGTATATAATATCCCAACTGAGACGTACAGGACGACACAAACGGGATTCTGTAAAATATTACCAGCGAGGGGCTAGATGTGTTAGGTTAGGTTATGTTACGTTATAGACGTATATAATGTTCCCACCGAGAAGTAGAAGCCGATACGCCAGGAATGGTGTAAAATACTGCATCCGAGATGTTAGCCTGCCTTAAGTTATGATATACAACGCTGTAAACGTATATAATGTCACAACCGAGACATACGGGACGACACGAACGGGATTCTGTAAAACATTACCAGCGAGGGGCTAGATGTGTTAGGTTAGGTTATATTACGTTATAGACCTATATAATGTTCCCACCGAGAAGTAGGGGCCGATACGCCAGGAATGTTGTAAAATACTGCATCCGAGATGATAGCCTGCCTTACGTTAGGATATATATCGCTGTAGACGTATATAATATTCCAACCGAGATGTACGGGACGTCACGAACGGGATTCTGTAAAACATTACCAGCGAGGGGCTAGATGTGTTAGGTTAGGTTATATTACGTTACAGACGAATATAATGTTCCCACCGAGAAGTAGGGGCCGATATGCCAGGAATGTTGTAAAATACTGCATCCGAGGTGATCGCCTGCCTTAGGTTAGGATATATAACGCTATAGACGTATAGAATATCCCAACCAAGACGTACGGGACGACACAAACGGGATTCTGTAAAATATTACCAGCGAGGGGCTAGATGGGTTAGGTTAGGTTGTGATACGTTATAGACGTATATAATGTTCCCACCGAGAAGTAGGGGCCGATATGCCAGGAATGTTGTAAAATACTGCATCCGAGATGATAGCCTGCCTTACGTTAGGACATATAACACTATAGACGTATATAATATTCCAACCGAGATGTACGGGACGCCACGAACGGGATTCTGTAAAATATTACCAGCGAGGGGCTAGATGTGGTAGGTTAGGTTATATTACGTTATAGACCTATATAATGTTCCCACCGAGAAGTAGAGGCCGATACGCCAGGCATGATGTAAAATAATACATCCGAGATGTTAGTCTGTTTAGGTTAGGATATATACCGCTATAGTCGTATATAATGTCCCAACAGAAGACGTACGGGACGACACGAACGTGATTCTTTAAAACATTACCAGCGAGGGGCTAGATGTGTTAGGTTAGGTTGTATTAAGTTATAGACCTATATAATGTTCCCACCGAGAAGTAGGGGCCGATACGCCAGGAATGTTGTAAAATACTACATCCGAGATGATAGCCTGCCTTAGGTTAGGATATATAACGCTATAGACGTATATAATATCCCAACCGAGATGTACGGGACGTCACGAACGTTATTCTGTAAAACATTACCAGCGAGGTTCTAGATGTGTTAGGTTAGGTTATATTACATTATAGACGAATATAATGTTCCCACCGAGAAGTAGAGGCCGATACGCCAGGCATGATGTAAAATAATACATCCGAGATGTTAGCCTGCCTTAGGTTTGGATATACAACGCTATAGTCGTATATAATGTCCCAACCGAGACGTACGGGACGACACGAACGTGTTTCTGTAAAACATTACCAGCGAGGGGCTAGATGTGTTAGTTTAGGTTGTGATACGTTATAGACGTATATAATGTTCCCACCGAGAAGTAGGGGGCGATATGCCAGGAATGTTGTAAAATACTGCATCCGAGATGATAGCCTGCCTTAGGTTAGGATATATAACGCTATAGACGTATATAATATCCCAGCTGAGACGTACGGGACGACACAAACGGGATTCTGTAAAATATTACCAGCGAGGGGCTAGATGGGTTAGGTTAGGTTATGTTACGTTATAGACGTATATAATGTTCCCACCGAGAAGTAGAAGCCGATACGCCAGGAATGGTGTAAAATACTGCATCCGAGATGTTAGCCTGCCTTAGGTTATGATATACAACGCTGTAAACGTATATAATGTCACAACCGAGACATACGGGACGACACGAACGGGATTCTGTAAAACATTACCAGCGAGGGGCTAGATGTGTTAGGTTAGGTTATATTACGTTATAGACCTATATAATGTTCCCACCGAGAAGTAGGGGCCGATACGCCAGGAATGTTGTAAAATACTGCATCCGAGATGATAGCCTGCCTTACGTTAGGATATATATCGCTGTAGACGTATATAATATTCCAACCGAGATGTACGGGACGTCACGAACGGGATTCTGTAAAACATTACCAGCTAGGGGCTAGATGTGTTAGGTTAGGTTATATTACGTTACAGACGAATATAATGTTCCCACCGAGAAGTAGAGGCCGATACGCCAGGCATGATGTAAAATACTACATCCGAGATGTTAGTCTGTTTAGGTTAGGATATATAACGCTATAGTCGTATATAATGTCCCAACCGAGACGTACGGGACGACACGAACGTGATTCTGTAAAACATTACCAGCGAGGGGCTAGATGTGTTAGGTTAGGTTGTATTAAGTTATAGACCTATATAATGTTCCCACCGAGAAGTAGGGGCCGATACGCCAGGAATGTTGTAAAATACTACATCCGAGATGATAGCCTGCCTTAGGTTAGGATATATAACGCTATAGACGTATATAATATCCCAACCGAGATGTACGGGACGTCACGAACGTTATTCTGTAAAACATTACCAGCGAGGTTCTAGATGTGTTAGGTTAGGTTATATTACATTATAGACGAATATAATGTTCCCACCGAGAAGTAGAGGCCGATACGCCAGGCATGATGTAAAATAATACATCCGAGATGTTAGCCTGCCTTAGGTTTGGATATACAACGCTATATTGGTATATAATGTCCCAACCGAGACGTACGGGACGACACGAACGTGTTTCTGTAAAACATTACCAGCGAGGGGCTAGATGTGTTAGTTTAGGTTGTGATACGTTATAGACGTATATAATGTTCCCACCGAGAAGTAGGGGGCGATATGCCAGGAATGTTGTAAAATACTGCATCCGAGATGATAGCCTGCCTTAGGTTAGGATATATAACGCTATAGACGTATATAATATCCCAGCTGAGACGTACGGGACGACACAAACGGGATTCTGTAAAATATTACCAGCGAGGGGCTAGATGGGTTAGGTTAGGTTATGTTACGTTATAGACGTATATAATGTTCCCACCGAGAAGTAGAAGCCGATACGCCAGGAATGGTGTAAAATACTGCATCCGAGATGTTAGCCTGCCTTAGGTTATGATATATAACGCTATAGTCGTATATAATGTCCCAACCGAGACGTACGGGACGACACGAACGTGATTCTGTAAAACATTACCAGCGAGGGGCTAGATGTGTTAGGTTAGGTTACATTACGTTATAGACCTATATAATGTTCCCACCGAGAAGTAGGGGCCGATATGCCAGGAATGTTGTAAAATACTGCATCCGAGATGATAGCCTGCCTTACGTTAGGATATATATCGCTGTAGACGTATATAATATCCCAACCGAGATGTACGGGACGACACGAACGTGATCCTGTAAAACATTACCAGCGAGGGGCTAGATGTGTTAGTTTAGGTAGTGATACGTTATAGACGTATATAATGTTCCCACCGAGAAGTAGGGGCCGATATGCCAGGAATGTTGTAAAATACTGCATCCGAGATGATAGCCTGCCTTAGGTTAGGATATATAACCCTATAGACGTATATAATATCCCAACTGAGACGTACGGGAAGACACAAACGGGATTCTGTAAAATATTACCAGCGAGGGGCTAGATGTGTTAGGTTAGGTTATATTACGTTACAGACGAATATAATGTTCCCACCGAGAAGTAGAGGCCGATACGCCAGGCATGATATAAAACACTACATCCGAGATGTTAGTATGTTTAGGTTAGGATATATAACGCTATAGACGTATATAATATCCCAACTGAGACGTACGGGACGACACAAACGGGATTCTGTAAAATATTACCAGCGAGGGGCTAGATGGGTTAGGTTAGGTTATGTTACGTTATAGACGTATATAATGTTCCCACCGAGAAGTAGAGGCCGATACGCCAGGCATGATGTAAAATACTACATCCGAGATGTTAGTCTGTTTAGGTTAGGATATATAACGCTATAGACGTATATAATATTCCAACTGGGACGTACGGGACGACACAAACGGGGTTCTGTAAAATATTACCAGCGAGGGGCTGGATGGGTTAGGTTAGGTTGTGATACGTTATAGACGTATATAATGTTCCCACCGAGAAGTACAGGCCGATACGCCAGGAATGTTGTAAAATACTACATCCGAGATGATAGCCTGCCTTAGGTTAGGATATATAACGCTATAGACGTATATGATATCCCAACCGAGATGTACGGGACGTCACGATCGGTATTCTGTAAAACATTACCAGCGAGGTTCTAGATGTGTTAGGTTAGGTTATATAACGTCATAGACGAATATAATGTTCCCACCGAGAAGTAGAGGCCGATACGCCAGGCATGATGTAAAATACTACATCCGAGATGTTAGTCTGTTTAGGTTAGGATATATAACGCTATAGACGTATATAATATTCCAACCGAGATGTACGGGACGACACGAACGTGATTCTGTAAAACATTACCAGCGAGGGGCTAGATGTGGTAGGTTAGGTTATATTACGTTATAGACCTATATAATGTTCCCACCGAGAAGTAGAGGCCGATACGCCAGGCATGATGTAAAATAATACATCCGAGATGTTAGTCTGTTTAGGTTAGGATATATAACGCTATAGTCGTATATAATGTCCCAACAGAAGACGTACGGGACGACACGAACGTGATTCTTTAAAACATTACCAGCGAGGGGCTAGATGTGTTAGGTTAGGTTGTATTAAGTTATAGACCTATATAATGTTCCCACCGAGAAGTAGGGGCCGATACGCCAGGAATGTTGTAAAATACTACATCCGAGATGATAGCCTGCCTTAGGTTAGGATATATAATGCTTTAGACGTATATAATATCCCAACCGAGATGTACGGGACGTCACGAACGTTATTCTGTAAAACATTACCAGCGAGGTTCTAGATGTGTTAGGTTAGGTTATATTACATTATAGACGAATATAATGTTCCCACCGAGAAGTAGAGGCCGATACGCCAGGCATGATGTAAAATAATACATCCGAGATGTTAGCCTGCCTTAGGTTTGGATATACAACGCTATAGTCGTATATAATGTCCCAACCGAGACGTACGGGACGACACGAACGTGTTTCTGTAAAACATTACCAGCGAGGGGCTAGATGTGTTAGTTTAGGTTGTGATACGTTATAGACGTATATAATGTTCCCACCGAGAAGTAGGGGGCGATATGCCAGGAATGTTGTAAAATACTGCATCCGAGATGATAGCCTGCCTTAGGTTAGGATATATAACGCTATAGACGTATATAATATCCCAGCTGAGACGTACGGGACGACACAAACGGGATTCTGTAAAATATTACCAGCGAGGGGCTAGATGGGTTAGGTTAGGTTATGTTACGTTATAGACGTATATAATGTTCCCACCGAGAAGTAGAAGCCGATACGCCAGGAATGGTGTAAAATACTGCATCCGAGATGTTAGCCTGCCTTAGGTTATGATATACAACGCTGTAAACGTATATAATGTCACAACCGAGACATACGGGACGACACGAACGGGATTCTGTAAAACATTACCAGCGAGGGGCTAGATGTGTTAGGTTAGGTTATATTACGTTATAGACCTATATAATGTTCCCACCGAGAAGTAGGGGCCGATACGCCAGGAATGTTGTAAAATACTGCATCCGAGATGATAGCCTGCCTTACGTTAGGATATATATCGCTGTAGACGTACATAATATCCCAACCGAGATGTACGGGACGTCACGAACGTTATTCTGTAAAACATTACCAGCGAGGTTCTAGATGTGTTAGGTTAGGTTATATTACATTATAGACGAATATAATGTTCCCACCGAGAAGTAGAGGCCGATACGCCAGGCATGATGTAAAATAATACATCCGAGATGTTAGCCTGCCTTAGGTTTGGATATACAACGCTATATTGGTATATAATGTCCCAACCGAAACGTACGGGACGACACGAACGTGTTTCTGTAAAACATTACCAGCGAGGGGCTAGATGTGTTAGTTTAGGTTGTGATACGTTATAGACGTATATAATGTTCCCACCGAGAAGTAGGGGGCGATATGCCAGGAATGTTGTAAAATACTGCATCCGAGATGATAGCCTGCCTTAGGTTAGGATATATAACGCTATAGACGTATATAATATCCCAGCTGAGACGTACGGGACGACACAAACGGGATTCTGTAAAATATTACCAGCGAGGGGCTAGATGGGTTAGGTTAGGTTATGTTACGTTATAGACGTATATAATGTTCCCACCGAGAAGTAGAAGCCGATACGCCAGGAATGGTGTAAAATACTGCATCCGAGATGTTAGCCTGCCTTAGGTTATGATATACAACGCTGTAAACGTATATAATGTCACAACCGAGACATACGGGACGACACGAACGGGATTCTGTAAAACATTACCAGCGAGGGGCTAGATGTGTTAGGTTAGGTTATATTACGTTATAGACCTATATAATGTTCCCACCGAGAAGTAGGGGCCGATACGCCAGGAATGTTGTAAAATACTGCATCCGAGATGATAGCCTGCCTTACGTTAGGATATATATCGCTGTAGACGTATATAATATTCCAACCGAGATGTACGGGACGTCACGAACGGGATTCTGTAAAACATTACCAGCGAGGGGCTAGATGTGTTAGGTTAGGTTATATTACGTTACAGACGAATATAATGTTCCCACCGAGAAGTAGAGGCCGATACGCCAGGCATGATGTAAAATACTACATCCGAGATGTTAGTCTGTTTAGGTTAGGATATATAACGCTATAGTCGTATATAATGTCCCAACCGAGACGTACGGGACGACACGAACGTGATTCTGTAAAACATTACCAGCGAGGGGCTAGATGTGTTAGGTTAGGTTACATTACGTTATAGACCTATATAATGTTCCCACCGAGAAGTAGAGGCCGATACGCCAGGCATGATATAAAACACTACATCCGAGATGTTAGTATGTTTAGGTTAGGATATATAACGCTATAGACGTATATAATATCCCAACTGAGACGTACGGGACGACACAAACGGGATTCTGTAAAATATTACCAGCGAGGGGCTAGATGGGTTAGGTTAGGTTATGTTACGTTATAGACGTATATAATGTTCCCACCGAGAAGTAGAGGCCGATACGCCAGGCATGATGTAAAATACTACATCCGAGATGTTAGTCTGTTTAGGTTAGGATATATAACGCTATAGACGTATATAATATTCCAACTGGGACGTACGGGACGACACAAACGGGGTTCTGTAAAATATTACCAGCGAGGGGCTGGATGGGTTAGGTTAGGTTGTGATACGTTATAGACGTATATAATGTTCCCACCGAGAAGTACAGGCCGATACGCCAGGAATGTTGTAAAATACTACATCCGAGATGATAGCCTGCCTTAGGTTAGGATATATAACGCTATAGACGTATATGATATCCCAACCGAGTTGTACGGGACGTCACGATCGGTATTCTGTAAAACATTACCAGCGAGGTTCTAGATGTGTTAGGTTAGGTTATATAACGTCATAGACGAATATAATGTTCCCACCGAGAAGTAGAGGCCGATACGCCAGGCATGATGTAAAATACTACATCCGAGATGTTAGTCTGTTTAGGTTAGGATATATAACGCTATAGACGTATATAATATTCCAACCGAGATGTACGGGACGACACGAACGTGATTCTGTAAAACATTACCAGCGAGGGGCTAGATGTGGTAGGTTAGGTTATATTACGTTATAGACCTATATAATGTTCCCACCGAGAAGTAGAGGCCGATACGCCAGGCATGATGTAAAATAATACATCCGAGATGTTAGTCTGTTTAGGTTAGGATATATAACGCTATAGTCGTATATAATGTCCCAACAGAAGACGTACGGGACGACACGAACGTGATTCTTTAAAACATTACCAGCGAGGGGCTAGATGTGTTAGGTTAGGTTGTATTAAGTTATAGACCTATATAATGTTCCCACCGAGAAGTAGGGGCCGATACGCCAGGAATGTTGTAAAATACTACATCCGAGATGATAGCCTGCCTTAGGTTAGGATATATAATGCTTTAGACGTATATAATATCCCAACCGAGATGTACGGGACGTCACGAACGTTATTCTGTAAAACATTACCAGCGAGGTTCTAGATGTGTTAGGTTAGGTTATATTACATTATAGACGAATATAATGTTCCCACCGAGAAGTAGAGGCCGATACGCCAGGCATGATGTAAAATAATACATCCGAGATGTTAGCCTGCCTTAGGTTTGGATATACAACGCTATAGTCGTATATAATGTCCCAACCGAGACGTACGGGACGACACGAACGTGTTTCTGTAAAACATTACCAGCGAGGGGCTAGATGTGTTAGTTTAGGTTGTGATACGTTATAGACGTATATAATGTTCCCACCGAGAAGTAGGGGGCGATATGCCAGGAATGTTGTAAAATACTGCATCCGAGATGATAGCCTGCCTTAGGTTAGGATATATAACGCTATAGACGTATATAATATCCCAGCTGAGACGTACGGGACGACACAAACGGGATTCTGTAAAATATTACCAGCGAGGGGCTAGATGGGTTAGGTTAGGTTATGTTACGTTATAGACGTATATAATGTTCCCACCGAGAAGTAGAAGCCGATACGCCAGGAATGGTGTAAAATACTGCATCCGAGATGTTAGCCTGCCTTAGGTTATGATATACAACGCTGTAAACGTATATAATGTCACAACCGAGACATACGGGACGACACGAACGGGATTCTGTAAAACATTACCAGCGAGGGGCTAGATGTGTTAGGTTAGGTTATATTACGTTATAGACCTATATAATGTTCCCACCGAGAAGTAGGGGCCGATACGCCAGGAATGTTGTAAAATACTGCATCCGAGATGATAGCCTGCCTTACGTTAGGATATATATCGCTGTAGACGTACATAATATCCCAACCGAGATGTACGGGACGTCACGAACGTTATTCTGTAAAACATTACCAGCGAGGTTCTAGATGTGTTAGGTTAGGTTATATTACATTATAGACGAATATAATGTTCCCACCGAGAAGTAGAGGCCGATACGCCAGGCATGATGTAAAATAATACATCCGAGATGTTAGCCTGCCTTAGGTTTGGATATACAACGCTATATTGGTATATAATGTCCCAACCGAAACGTACGGGACGACACGAACGTGTTTCTGTAAAACATTACCAGCGAGGGGCTAGATGTGTTAGTTTAGGTTGTGATACGTTATAGACGTATATAATGTTCCCACCGAGAAGTAGGGGGCGATATGCCAGGAATGTTGTAAAATACTGCATCCGAGATGATAGCCTGCCTTAGGTTAGGATATATAACGCTATAGACGTATATAATATCCCAGCTGAGACGTACGGGACGACACAAACGGGATTCTGTAAAATATTACCAGCGAGGGGCTAGATGGGTTAGGTTAGGTTATGTTACGTTATAGACGTATATAATGTTCCCACCGAGAAGTAGAAGCCGATACGCCAGGAATGGTGTAAAATACTGCATCCGAGATGTTAGCCTGCCTTAGGTTATGATATACAACGCTGTAAACGTATATAATGTCACAACCGAGACATACGGGACGACACGAACGGGATTCTGTAAAACATTACCAGCGAGGGGCTAGATGTGTTAGGTTAGGTTATATTACGTTATAGACCTATATAATGTTCCCACCGAGAAGTAGGGGCCGATACGCCAGGAATGTTGTAAAATACTGCATCCGAGATGATAGCCTGCCTTACGTTAGGATATATATCGCTGTAGACGTATATAATATTCCAACCGAGATGTACGGGACGTCACGAACGGGATTCTGTAAAACATTACCAGCGAGGGGCTAGATGTGTTAGGTTAGGTTATATTACGTTACAGACGAATATAATGTTCCCACCGAGAAGTAGAGGCCGATACGCCAGGCATGATGTAAAATACTACATCCGAGATGTTAGTCTGTTTAGGTTAGGATATATAACGCTATAGTCGTATATAATGTCCCAACCGAGACGTACGGGACGACACGAACGTGATTCTGTAAAACATTACCAGCGAGGGGCTAGATGTGTTAGGTTAGGTTACATTACGTTATAGACCTATATAATGTTCCCACCGAGAAGTAGGGGCCGATATGCCAGGAATGTTGTAAAATACTGCATCCGAGATGATAGCCTGCCTTACGTTAGGATATATATCGCTGTAGACGTATATAATATCCCAACCGAGATGTACGGGACGACACGAACGTGATCCTGTAAAACATTACCAGCGAGGGGCTAGATGTGTTAGTTTAGGTAGTGATACGTTATAGACGTATATAATGTTCCCACCGAGAAGTAGGGGCCGATATGCCAGGAATGTTGTAAAATACTGCATCCGAGATGATAGCCTGCCTTAGGTTAGGATATATAACCCTATAGACGTATATAATATCCCAACTGAGACGTACGGGAAGACACAAACGGGATTCTGTAAAATATTACCAGCGAGGGGCTAGATGTGTTAGGTTAGGTTATATTACGTTACAGACGAATATAATGTTCCCACCGAGAAGTAGAGGCCGATACGCCAGGCATGATATAAAACACTACATCCGAGATGTTAGTATGTTTAGGTTAGGATATATAACGCTACAAACGTATATAATATCCCAACTGAGACGTACGGGACGACACAAACGGGATTCTGTAAAATATTACCAGCGAGGGGCTAGATGGGTTAGGTTAGGTTATGTTACGTTATAGACGTATATAATGTTCCCACCGAGAAGTAGAGGCCGATACGCCAGGCATGATGTAAAATACTACATCCGAGATGTTAGTCTGTTTAGGTTAGGATATATAACGCTATAGACGTATATAATATTCCAACTGGGACGTACGGGACGACACAAACGGGGTTCTGTAAAATATTACCAGCGAGGGGCTGGATGGGTTAGGTTAGGTTGTGATACGTTATAGACGTATATAATGTTCCCACCGAGAAGTACAGGCCGATACGCCAGGAATGTTGTAAAATACTACATCCGAGATGATAGCCTGCCTTAGGTTAGGATATATAACGCTATAGACGTATATAATATCCCAACCGAGATGTACGGGACGTCACGAACGTTATTCTGTAAAACATTACCAGCGAGGTTCTAGATGTGTTAGGTTAGGTTATATTACATTATAGACGAATATAATGTTCCCACCGAGAAGTAGAGGCCGATACGCCAGGCATGATGTAAAATAATACATCCGAGATGTTAGCCTGCCTTAGGTTTGGATATACAACGCTATAGTCGTATATAATGTCCCAACCGAGACGTACGGGACGACACGAACGTGTTTCTGTAAAACATTACCAGCGAGGGGCTAGATGTGTTAGTTTAGGTTGTGATACGTTATAGACGTATATAATGTTCCCACCGAGAAGTAGGGGGCGATATGCCAGGAATGTTGTAAAATACTGCATCCGAGATGATAGCCTGCCTTAGGTTAGGATATATAACGCTATAGACGTATATAATATCCCAGCTGAGACGTACGGGACGACACAAACGGGATTCTGTAAAATATTACCAGCGAGGGGCTAGATGGGTTAGGTTAGGTTATGTTACGTTATAGACGTATATAATGTTCCCACCGAGAAGTAGAAGCCGATACGCCAGGAATGGTGTAAAATACTGCATCCGAGATGTTAGCCTGCCTTAGGTTATGATATACAACGCTGTAAACGTATATAATGTCACAACCGAGACATACGGGACGACACGAACGGGATTCTGTAAAACATTACCAGCGAGGGGCTAGATGTGTTAGGTTAGGTTATATTACGTTATAGACCTATATAATGTTCCCACCGAGAAGTAGGGGCCGATACGCCAGGAATGTTGTAAAATACTACATCCGAGATGATAGCCTGCCTTAGGTTAGGATATATAACGCTATAGACGTATATAATATCCCAACCGAGATGTACGGGACGTCACGAACGTTATTCTGTAAAACATTACCAGCGAGGTTCTAGATGTGTTAGGTTAGGTTATATTACATTATAGACGAATATAATGTTCCCACCGAGAAGTAGAGGCCGATACGCCAGGCATGATGTAAAATAATACATCCGAGATGTTAGTCTGTTTAGGTTAGGATATATAACGCTATAGTCGTATATAATGTCCCAACCGAGACGTACGGGACGACACGAACGTGATTCTGTAAAACATTACCAGCGAGGGGCTAGATGTGTTAGGTTAGGTTGTATTAAGTTATAGACCTATATAATGTTCCCACCGAGAAGTAGGGGCCGATACGCCAGGAATGTTGTAAAATACTACATCCGAGATGATAGCCTGCCTTAGGTTAGGATATATAACGCTATAGACGTATATAATATCCCAACCGAGATGTACGGGACGTCACGAACGTTATTCTGTAAAACATTACCAGCGAGGTTCTAGATGTGTTAGGTTAGGTTATATTACATTATAGACGAATATAATGTTCCCACCGAGAAGTAGAGGCCGATACGCCAGGCATGATGTAAAATAATACATCCGAGATGTTAGCCTGCCTTAGGTTTGGATATACAACGCTATAGTCGTATATAATGTCCCAACCGAGACGTACGGGACGACACGAACGTGTTTCTGTAAAACATTACCAGCGAGGGGCTAGATGTGTTAGTTTAGGTTGTGATACGTTATAGACGTATATAATGTTCCCACCGAGAAGTAGGGGGCGATATGCCAGGAATGTTGTAAAATACTGCATCCGAGATGATAGCCTGCCTTAGGTTAGGATATATAACGCTATAGACGTATATAATATCCCAGCTGAGACGTACGGGACGACACAAACGGGATTCTGTAAAATATTACCAGCGAGGGGCTAGATGGGTTAGGTTAGGTTATGTTACGTTATAGACGTATATAATGTTCCCACCGAGAAGTAGAAGCCGATACGCCAGGAATGGTGTAAAATACAGCATCCGAGATGTTAGCCTGCCTTAGGTTATGATATACAACGCTGTAAACGTATATAATGTCACAACCGAGACATACGGGACGACACGAACGGGATTCTGTAAAACATTACCAGCGAGGGGCTAGATGTGTTAGGTTAGGTTATATTACGTTATAGACCTATATAATGTTCCCACCGAGAAGTAGGGGCCGATACGCCAGGAATGTTGTAAAATACTGCATCCGAGATGATAGCCTGCCTTACGTTAGGATATATATCGCTGTAGACGTATATAATATTCCAACCGAGATGTACGGGACGTCACGAACGGGATTCTGTAAAACATTACCAGCGAGGGGCTAGATGTGTTAGGTTAGGTTATATTACGTTACAGACGAATATAATGTTCCCACCGAGAAGTAGAGGCCGATACGCCAGGCATGATGTAAAATACTACATCCGAGATGTTAGTCTGTTTAGGTTAGGATATATAACGCTATAGTCGTATATAATGTCCCAACCGAGACGTACGGGACGACACGAACGTGATTCTGTAAAACATTACCAGCGAGGGGCTAGATGTGTTAGGTTAGGTTACATTACGTTATAGACCTATATAATGTTCCCACCGAGAAGTAGGGGCCGATATGCCAGGAATGTTGTAAAATACTGCATCCGAGATGATAGCCTGCCTTACGTTAGGATATATATCGCTGTAGACGTATATAATATCCCAACTGAGACGTACGGGAAGACACAAACGGGATTCTGTAAAATATTACCAGCGAGGGGCTAGATGTGTTAGGTTAGGTTATATTACGGTACAGACGAATATAATGTTCCCACCGAGAAGTAGAGGCCGATACGCCAGGAATGTTGTAAAATACTACATCCGAGATGATAGCCTGCCTTAGGTTAGGATATATAACGCTATAGACGTATATGATATCCCAACCGAGATGTACGGGACGTCACGATCGGTATTCTGTAAAACATTACCAGCGAGGTTCTAGATGTGTTAGGTTAGGTTATATTACGTCATAGACGAATATAATGTTCCCACCGAGAAGTAGAGGCCGATACGCCAGGCATGATATAAAACACTACATCCGAGATGTTAGTATGTTTAGGTTAGGATATATAACGCTATAGACGTATATAATATCCCAACTGAGACGTACGGGACGACACAAACGGGATTCTGTAAAATATTACCAGCGAGGGGCTAGATAGGTTAGGTTAGGTTATGTTACGTTATAGACGTATATAATGTTCCCACCGAGAAGTAGAGGCCGATACGCCAGGCATGATGTAAAATACTACATCCGAGATGTTAGTCTGTTTAGGTTAGGATATATAACGCTATAGACGTATATAATATTCCAACTGGGACGTACGGGACGACACAAACGGGGTTCTGTAAAATATTACCAGCGAGGGGCTGGATGGGTTAGGTTAGGTTGTGATACGTTATAGACGTATATAATGTTCCCACCGAGAAGTACAGGCCGATACGCCAGGAATGTTGTAAAATACTACATCCGAGATGATAGCCTGCCTTAGGTTAGGATATATAACGCTATAGACGTATATGATATCCCAACCGAGATGTACGGGACGTCACGATCGGTATTCTGTAAAACATTACCAGCGAGGTTCTAGATGTGTTAGGTTAGGTTATATAACGTCATAGACGAATATAATGTTCCCACCGAGAAGTAGAGGCCGATACGCCAGGCATGATGTAAAATACTACATCCGAGATGTTAGTCTGTTTAGGTTAGGATATATAACGCTATATACGTATATAATATTCCAACCGAGATGTACGGGACGACACGAACGTGATTCTGTAAAACATTACCAGCGAGGGGCTAGATGTGTTAGGTTAGGTTATATTACGTTACAGACGAATATAATGTTCCCACCGAGAAGTAGAGGCCGATACGCCAGGAATGTTGTAAAATACTACATCCGAGATGATAGCCTGCCTTAGGTTAGGATATATAACGCTATAGACGTATATGATATCCCAACCGAGATGTACGGGACGTCACGATCGGTATTCTGTAAAACATTACCAGCGAGGTTCTAGATGTGTTAGGTTAGGTTATATAACGTCATAGACGAATATAATGTTCCCACCGAGAAGTAGAGGCCGATACGCCAGGCATGATGTAAAATACTACATCCGAGATGTTAGTCTGTTTAGGTTAGGATATATAACGCTATAGACGTATATAATATTCCAACCGAGATGTACGGGACGACACGAACGTGATTCTGTAAAACATTACCAGCGAGGGGCTAGATGTGTTAGGTTAGGTTATATTACGTTACAGACGAATATAATGTTCCCACCGAGAAGTAGAGGCCGATACGCCAGGAATGTTGTAAAATACTACATCCGAGATGATAGCCTGCCTTAGGTTAGGATATATAACGCTATAGACGTATATGATATCCCAACCGAGATGTACGGGACGTCACGATCGGTATTCTGTAAAACATTACCAGCGAGGTTCTAGATGTGTTAGGTTAGGTTGCATTACGTCATAGACGAATATAATGTTCCCACCGAGAAGTAGAGGCCGATACGCCAGGCATGATATAAAATACTACATCCGAGATGTTAGTCTGTTTAGGTTAGGATATATAACGCTATAGACGTATATAATATCCCAACTGAGACGTACGGGACGACACAAACGGGATTCTGTAAAATATTACCAGCGAGGAGCTAGATGGGTTAGGTTAGGTTATGTTACGTTATAGACGTATATAATGTTCCCACCGAGAAGTAGAGGCCGATATGCCAGGAATGTTGTAAAATACTGCATCCGAGATGATAGCCTGCCTTAGGTTAGGATATATAACCCTATAGACGTATATAATATCCCAACTGAGACGTACGGGAAGACACAAACGGGATTCTGTAAAATATTACCAGCGAGGGGCTAGATGTGTTAGGTTAGGTTATATTACGTTACAGACGAATATAATGTTCCCACCGAGAAGTAGAGGCCGATACGCCAGGAATGTTGTAAAATACTAATTCCGAGATGATAGCCTGCCTTAGGTTAGGATATATAACGCTATAGACGTATATGATATCCCAACCGAGATGTACGGGACGTCACGATCGGTATTCTGTAAAACATTACCAGCGAGGTTCTAGATGTGTTAGGTTAGGTTACATTACGTTATAGACCTATATAATGTTCCCACCGAGAAGTAGGGGCCTATATGCCAGGAATGTTGTAAAATACTGCATCCGAGATGATAGCCTGCCTTACGTTAGGATATATATCGCTGTAGACGTATATAATATCCCAACCGAGATGTACGGGACGACACGAACGTGATCCTGTAAAACATTACCAGCGAGGGGCTAGATGTGTTAGTTTAGGTAGTGATACATTATAGACGTATATAATGTTCCCACCGAGAAGTAGGGGCCGATATGCCAGGAATGTTGTAAAATACTGCATCCGAGATGATAGCCTGCCTTAGGTTAGGATATATAACCCTATAGACGTATATAATATCCCAACTGAGACGTACGGGAAGACACAAACGGGATTCTGTAAAATATTACCAGCGAGGGGCTAGATGTGTTAGGTTAGGTTATATTACGTTACAGACGAATATAATGTTCCCGCCGAGAAGTAGAGGCCGATACGCCAGGAATGTTGTAAAAAACTACATCCGAGATGATAGCCTGCCTTAGGTTAGGATATATAACGCTATTGACGTATATGATATCCCAACCGAGATGTACGGGACGTCACGATCGGTATTCTGTAAAACATTACCAGCGAGGTTCTAGATGTGTTAGGTTAGGTTATATTACGTCATAGACGAATATAATGTTCCCACCGAGAAGTAGAGGCCGATACGCCAGGCATGATGTAAAATAATACATCCGAGATGTTAGCCTGCCTTAGGTTTGGATATACAACGCTATAGTCGTATATAATGTCCCAACCGAGACGTACGGGACGACACGAACGTGTTTCTGTAAAACATTACCAGCGAGGGGCTAGATGTGTTAGTTTAGGTTGTGATACGTTATAGACGTATATAATGTTCCCACCGAGAAGTAGGGGGCGATATGCCAGGAATGTTGTAAAATACTGCATCCGAGATGATAGCCTGCCTTAGGTTAGGATATATAACGCTATAGACGTATATAATATCCCAGCTGAGACGTACGGGACGACACAAACGGGATTCTGTAAAATATTACCAGCGAGGGGCTAGATGGGTTAGGTTAGGTTATGTTACGTTATAGACGTATATAATGTTCCCACCGAGAAGTAGAAGCCGATACGCCAGGAATGGTGTAAAATACTGCATCCGAGATGTTAGCCTGCCTTAGGTTATGATATACAACGCTGTAAACGTATATAATGTCACAACCGAGACATACGGGACGACACGAACGGGATTCTGTAAAACATTACCAGCGAGGGGCTAGATGTGTTAGGTTAGGTTATATTACGTTATAGACCTATATAATGTTCCCACCGAGAAGTAGGGGCCGATACGCCAGGAATGTTGTAAAATACTGCATCCGAGATGATAGCCTGCCTTACGTTAGGATATATATCGCTGTAGACGTATATAATATTCCAACCGAGATGTACGGGACGTCACGAACGGGATTCTGTAAAACATTACCAGCGAGGTTCTAGATGTGTTAGGTTAGGTTATATAACGTCATAGACGAATATAATGTTCCCACCGAGAAGTAGAGGCCGATACGCCAGGCATGATGTAAAATACTACATCCGAGATGTTAGTCTGTTTAGGTTAGGATATATAACGCTATAGACGTATATAATATTCCAACCGAGATGTACGGGACGACACGAACGTGATTCTGTAAAACATTACCAGCGAGGGGCTAGATGTGTTAGGTTAGGTTATATTACGTTACAGACGAATATAATGTTCCCACCGAGAAGTAGAGGCCGATACGCCAGGAATGTTGTAAAATACTACATCCGAGATGATAGCCTGCCTTAGGTTAGGATATATAACGCTATAGACGTATATGATATCCCAACCGAGATGTACGGGACGTCACGATCGGTATTCTGTAAAACATTACCAGCGAGGTTCTAGATGTGTTAGGTTAGGTTGCATTACGTCATAGACGAATATAATGTTCCCACCGAGAAGTAGAGGCCGATACGCCAGGCATGATATAAAATACTACATCCGAGATGTTAGTCTGTTTAGGTTAGGATATATAACGCTATAGACGTATATAATATCCCAACTGAGACGTACGGGACGACACAAACGGGATTCTGTAAAATATTACCAGCGAGGAGCTAGATGGGTTAGGTTAGGTTATGTTACGTTATAGACGTATATAATGTTCCCACCGAGAAGTAGAGGCCGATATGCCAGGAATGTTGTAAAATACTGCATCCGAGATGATAGCCTGCCTTAGGTTAGGATATATAACCCTATAGACGTATATAATATCCCAACTGAGACGTACGGGAAGACACAAACGGGATTCCGTAAAATATTACCAGCGAGGGGCTAGATGTGTTAGGTTAGGTTATATTACGTTACAGACGAATATAATGTTCCCACCGAGAAGTAGAGGCCGATACGCCAGGAATGTTGTAAAATACTAATTCCGAGATGATAGCCTGCCTTAGGTTAGGATATATAACGCTATAGACGTATATGATATCCCAACCGAGATGTACGGGACGTCACGATCGGTATTCTGTAAAACATTACCAGCGAGGTTCTAGATGTGTTAGGTTAGGTTACATTACGTTATAGACCTATATAATGTTCCCACCGAGAAGTAGGGGCCTATATGCCAGGAATGTTGTAAAATACTGCATCCGAGATGATAGCCTGCCTTACGTTAGGATATATATCGCTGTAGACGTATATAATATCCCAACCGAGATGTACGGGACGACACGAACGTGATCCTGTAAAACATTACCAGCGAGGGGCTAGATGTGTTAGTTTAGGTAGTGATACATTATAGACGTATATAATGTTCCCACCGAGAAGTAGGGGCCGATATGCCAGGAATGTTGTAAAATACTGCATCCGAGATGATAGCCTGCCTTAGGTTAGGATATATAACCCTATAGACGTATATAATATCCCAACTGAGACGTACGGGAAGACACAAACGGGATTCTGTAAAATATTACCAGCGAGGGGCTAGATGTGTTAGGTTAGGTTATATTACGTTACAGACGAATATAATGTTCCCGCCGAGAAGTAGAGGCCGATACGCCAGGAATGTTGTAAAAAACTACATCCGAGATGATAGCCTGCCTTAGGTTAGGATATATAACGCTATTGACGTATATGATATCCCAACCGAGATGTACGGGACGTCACGATCGGTATTCTGTAAAACATTACCAGCGAGGTTCTAGATGTGTTAGGTTAGGTTATATTACGTCATAGACGAATATAATGTTCCCACCGAGAAGTAGAGGCCGATACGCCAGGCATGATGTAAAATAATACATCCGAGATGTTAGCCTGCCTTAGGTTTGGATATACAACGCTATAGTCGTATATAATGTCCCAACCGAGACGTACGGGACGACACGAACGTGTTTCTGTAAAACATTACCGGCGAGGGGCTAGATGTGTTAGTTTAGGTTGTGATACGTTATAGACGTATATAATGTTCCCACCGAGAAGTAGGGGGCGATATGCCAGGAATGTTGTAAAATACTGCATCCGAGATGATAGCCTGCCTTAGGTTAGGATATATAACGCTATAGACGTATATAATATCCCAGCTGAGACGTACGGGACGACACAAACGGGATTCTGTAAAATATTACCAGCGAGGGGCTAGATGGGTTAGGTTAGGTTATGTTACGTTATAGACGTATATAATGTTCCCACCGAGAAGTAGAAGCCGATACGCCAGGAATGGTGTAAAATACTGCATCCGAGATGTTAGCCTGCCTTAGGTTATGATATACAACGCTGTAAACGTATATAATGTCACAACCGAGACATACGGGACGACACGAACGGGATTCTGTAAAACATTACCAGCGAGGGGCTAGATGTGTTAGGTTAGGTTATATTACGTTATAGACCTATATAATGTTCCCACCGAGAAGTAGGGGCCGATACGCCAGGAATGTTGTAAAATACTGCATCCGAGATGATAGCCTGCCTTACGTTAGGATATATATCGCTGTAGACGTATATAATATTCCAACCGAGATGTACGGGACGTCACGAACGGGATTCTGTAAAACATTACCAGCGAGGGGCTAGATGTGTTAGGTTAGGTTATATTACGTTACAGACGAATATAATGTTCCCACCGAGAAGTAGAGGCCGATACGCCAGGCATGATGTAAAATACTACATCCGAGATGTTAGTCTGTTTAGGTTAGGATATATAACGCTATAGTCGTATATAATGTCCCAACCGAGACGTACGGGACGACACGAACGTGATTCTGTAAAACATTACCAGCGAGGGGCTAGATGTGTTAGGTTAGGTTGTATTAAGTTATAGACCTATATAATGTTCCCACCGAGAAGTAGGGGCCGATACGCCAGGAATGTTGTAAAATACTACATCCGAGATGATAGCCTGCCTTAGGTTAGGATATATAACGCTATAGACGTATATAATATCCCAACCGAGATGTACGGGACGTCACGAACGTTATTCTGTAAAACATTACCAGCGAGGTTCTAGATGTGTTAGGTTAGGTTATATTACATTATAGACGAATATAATGTTCCCACCGAGAAGTAGAGGCCGATACGCCAGGCATGATGTAAAATAATACATCCGAGATGTTAGCCTGCCTTAGGTTTGGATATACAACGCTATAGTCGTATATAATGTCCCAACCGAGACGTACGGGACGACACGAACGTGTTTCTGTAAAACATTACCAGCGAGGGGCTAGATGTGTTAGTTTAGGTTGTGATACGTTATAGACGTATATAATGTTCCCACCGAGAAGTAGGGGGCGATATGCCAGGAATGTTGTAAAATACTGCATCCGAGATGATAGCCTGCCTTAGGTTAGGATATATAACGCTATAGACGTATATAATATCCCAGCTGAGACGTACGGGACGACACAAACGGGATTCTGTAAAATATTACCAGCGAGGGGCTAGATGGGTTAGGTTAGGTTATGTTACGTTATAGACGTATATAATGTTCCCACCGAGAAGTAGAAGCCGATACGCCAGGAATGGTGTAAAATACTGCATCCGAGATGTTAGCCTGCCTTAGGTTATGATATACAACGCTGTAAACGTATATAATGTCACAACCGAGACATACGGGACGACACGAACGGGATTCTGTAAAACATTACCAGCGAGGGGCTAGATGTGTTAGGTTAGGTTATATTACGTTATAGACCTATATAATGTTCCCACCGAGAAGTAGGGGCCGATACGCCAGGAATGTTGTAAAATACTGCATCCGAGATGATAGCCTGCCTTACGTTAGGATATATATCGCTGTAGACGTATATAATATTCCAAGCGAGATGTACGGGACGTCACGAACGGGATTCTGTAAAACATTACCAGCGAGGGGCTAGATGTGTTAGGTTAGGTTATATTACGTTACAGACGAATATAATGTTCCCACCGAGAAGTAGAGGCCGATACGCCAGGCATGATGTAAAATACTACATCCGAGATGTTAGTCTGTTTAGGTTAGGATATATAACGCTATAGTCGTATATAATGTCCCAACCGAGACGTACGGGACGACACGAACGTGATTCTGTAAAACATTACCAGCGAGGGGCTAGATGTGTTAGGTTAGGTTACATTACGTTATAGACCTATATAATGTTCCCACCGAGAAGTAGGGGCCGATATGCCAGGAATGTTGTAAAATACTGCATCCGAGATGATAGCCTGCCTTACGTTAGGATATATATCGCTGTAGACGTATATAATATCCCAACCGAGATGTACGGGACGACACGAACGTGATCCTGTAAAACATTACCAGCGAGGGGCTAGATGTGTTAGTTTAGGTAGTGATACGTTATAGACGTATATAATGTTCCCACCGAGAAGTAGGGGCCGATATGCCAGGAATGTTGTAAAATACTGCATCCGAGATGATAGCCTGCCTTAGGTTAGGATATATAACCCTATAGACGTATATAATATCCCAACTGAGACGTACGGGAAGACACAAACGGGATTCTGTAAAATATTACCAGCGAGGGGCTAGATGTGTTAGGTTAGGTTATATTACGTTACAGACGAATATAATGTTCCCGCCGAGAAGTAGAGGCCGATACGCCAGGAATGTTGTAAAAAACTACATCCGAGATGATAGCCTGCCTTAGGTTAGGATATATAACGCTATTGACGTATATGATATCCCAACCGAGATGTACGGGACGTCACGATCGGTATTCTGTAAAACATTACCAGCGAGGTTCTAGATGTGTTAGGTTAGGTTATATTACGTCATAGACGAATATAATGTTCCCACCGAGAAGTAGAGGCCGATACGCCAGGCATGATGTAAAATAATACATCCGAGATGTTAGCCTGCCTTAGGTTTGGATATACAACGCTATAGTCGTATATAATGTCCCAACCGAGACGTACGGGACGACACGAACGTGTTTCTGTAAAACATTACCAGCGAGGGGCTAGATGTGTTAGTTTAGGTTGTGATACGTTATAGACGTATATAATGTTCCCACCGAGAAGTAGGGGGCGATATGCCAGGAATGTTGTAAAATACTGCATCCGAGATGATAGCCTGCCTTAGGTTAGGATATATAACGCTATAGACGTATATAATATCCCAGCTGAGACGTACGGGACGACACAAACGGGATTCTGTAAAATATTACCAGCGAGGGGCTAGATGGGTTAGGTTAGGTTATGTTACGTTATAGACGTATATAATGTTCCCACCGAGAAGTAGAAGCCGATACGCCAGGAATGGTGTAAAATACTGCATCCGAGATGTTAGCCTGCCTTAGGTTATGATATACAACGCTGTAAACGTATATAATGTCACAACCGAGACATACGGGACGACACGAACGGGATTCTGTAAAACATTACCAGCGAGGGGCTAGATGTGTTAGGTTAGGTTATATTACGTTATAGACCTATATAATGTTCCCACCGAGAAGTAGGGGCCGATACGCCAGGAATGTTGTAAAATACTGCATCCGAGATGATAGCCTGCCTTACGTTAGGATATATATCGCTGTAGACGTATATAATATTCCAACCGAGATGTACGGGACGTCACGAACGGGATTCTGTAAAACATTACCAGCGAGGTTCTAGATGTGTTAGGTTAGGTTATATAACGTCATAGACGAATATAATGTTCCCACCGAGAAGTAGAGGCCGATACGCCAGGCATGATGTAAAATACTACATCCGAGATGTTAGTCTGTTTAGGTTAGGATATATAACGCTATAGACGTATATAATATTCCAACCGAGATGTACGGGACGACACGAACGTGATTCTGTAAAACATTACCAGCGAGGGGCTAGATGTGTTAGGTTAGGTTATATTACGTTACAGACGAATATAATGTTCCCACCGAGAAGTAGAGGCCGATATGCCAGGAATGTTGTAAAATACTACATCCGAGATGATAGCCTGCCTTAGGTTAGGATATATAACGCTATAGACGTATATGATATCCCAACCGAGATGTACGGGACGTCACGATCGGTATTCTGTAAAACATTACCAGCGAGGTTCTAGATGTGTTAGGTTAGGTTGCATTACGTCATAGACGAATATAATGTTCCCACCGAGAAGTAGAGGCCGATACGCCAGGCATGATATAAAATACTACATCCGAGATGTTAGTCTGTTTAGGTTAGGATATATAACGCTATAGACGTATATAATATCCCAACTGAGACGTACGGGACGACACAAACGGGATTCTGTAAAATATTACCAGCGAGGAGCTAGATGGGTTAGGTTAGGTTATGTTACGTTATAGACGTATATAATGTTCCCACCGAGAAGTAGAGGCCGATATGCCAGGAATGTTGTAAAATACTGCATCCGAGATGATAGCCTGCCTTAGGTTAGGATATATAACCCTATAGACGTATATAATATCCCAACTGAGACGTACGGGAAGACACAAACGGGATTCTGTAAAATATTACCAGCGAGGGGCTAGATGTGTTAGGTTAGGTTATATTACGTTACAGACGAATATAATGTTCCCACCGAGAAGTAGAGGCCGATACGCCAGGAATGTTGTAAAATACTAATTCCGAGATGATAGCCTGCCTTAGGTTAGGATATATAACGCTATAGACGTATATGATATCCCAACCGAGATGTACGGGACGTCACGATCGGTATTCTGTAAAACATTACCAGCGAGGTTCTAGATGTGTTAGGTTAGGTTACATTACGTTATAGACCTATATAATGTTCCCACCGAGAAGTAGGGGCCTATATGCCAGGAATGTTGTAAAATACTGCATCCGAGATGATAGCCTGCCTTACGTTAGGATATATATCGCTGTAGACGTATATAATATCCCAACCGAGATGTACGGGACGACACGAACGTGATCCTGTAAAACATTACCAGCGAGGGGCTAGATGTGTTAGTTTAGGTAGTGATACATTATAGACGTATATAATGTTCCCACCGAGAAGTAGGGGCCGATATGCCAGGAATGTTGTAAAATACTGCATCCGAGATGATAGCCTGCCTTAGGTTAGGATATATAACCCTATAGACGTATATAATATCCCAACTGAGACGTACGGGAAGACACAAACGGGATTCTGTAAAATATTACCAGCGAAGGGCTAGATGTGTTAGGTTAGGTTATATTACGTTACAGACGAATATAATGTTCCCGCCGAGAAGTAGAGGCCGATACGCCAGGAATGTTGTAAAAAACTACATCCGAGATGATAGCCTGCCTTAGGTTAGGATATATAACGCTATTGACGTATATGATATCCCAACCGAGATGTACGGGACGTCACGATCGGTATTCTGTAAAACATTACCAGCGAGGTTCTAGATGTGTTAGGTTAGGTTATATTACGTCATAGACGAATATAATGTTCCCACCGAGAAGTAGAGGCCGATACGCCAGGCATGATGTAAAATAATACATCCGAGATGTTAGCCTGCCTTAGGTTTGGATATACAACGCTATAGTCGTATATAATGTCCCAACCGAGACGTACGGGACGACACGAACGTGTTTCTGTAAAACATTACCGGCGAGGGGCTAGATGTGTTAGTTTAGGTTGTGATACGTTATAGACGTATATAATGTTCCCACCGAGAAGTAGGGGGCGATATGCCAGGAATGTTGTAAAATACTGCATCCGAGATGATAGCCTGCCTTAGGTTAGGATATATAACGCTATAGACGTATATAATATCCCAGCTGAGACGTACGGGACGACACAAACGGGATTCTGTAAAATATTACCAGCGAGGGGCTAGATGGGTTAGGTTAGGTTATGTTACGTTATAGACGTATATAATGTTCCCACCGAGAAGTAGAAGCCGATACGCCAGGAATGGTGTAAAATACTGCATCCGAGATGTTAGCCTGCCTTAGGTTATGATATACAACGCTGTAAACGTATATAATGTCACAACCGAGACATACGGGACGACACGAACGGGATTCTGTAAAACATTACCAGCGAGGGGCTAGATGTGTTAGGTTAGGTTATATTACGTTATAGACCTATATAATGTTCCCACCGAGAAGTAGGGGCCGATACGCCAGGAATGTTGTAAAATACTGCATCCGAGATGATAGCCTGCCTTACGTTAGGATATATATCGCTGTAGACGTATATAATATTCCAACCGAGATGTACGGGACGTCACGAACGGGATTCTGTAAAACATTACCAGCGAGGGGCTAGATGTGTTAGGTTAGGTTATATTACGTTACAGACGAATATAATGTTCCCACCGAGAAGTAGAGGCCGATACGCCAGGCATGATGTAAAATACTACATCCGAGATGTTAGTCTGTTTAGGTTAGGATATATAACGCTATAGTCGTATATAATGTCCCAACCGAGACGTACGGGACGACACGAACGTGATTCTGTAAAACATTACCAGCGAGGGGCTAGATGTGTTAGGTTAGGTTGTATTAAGTTATAGACCTATATAATGTTCCCACCGAGAAGTAGGGGCCGATACGCCAGGAATGTTGTAAAATACTACATCCGAGATGATAGCCTGCCTTAGGTTAGGATATATAACGCTATAGACGTATATAATATCCCAACCGAGATGTACGGGACGTCACGAACGTTATTCTGTAAAACATTACCAGCGAGGTTCTAGATGTGTTAGGTTAGGTTATATTACATTATAGACGAATATAATGTTCCCACCGAGAAGTAGAGGCCGATACGCCAGGCATGATGTAAAATAATACATCCGAGATGTTAGCCTGCCTTAGGTTTGGATATACAACGCTATAGTCGTATATAATGTCCCAACCGAGACGTACGGGACGACACGAACGTGTTTCTGTAAAACATTACCAGCGAGGGGCTAGATGTGTTAGTTTAGGTTGTGATACGTTATAGACGTATATAATGTTCCCACCGAGAAGTAGGGGGCGATATGCCAGGAATGTTGTAAAATACTGCATCCGAGATGATAGCCTGCCTTAGGTTAGGATATATAACGCTATAGACGTATATAATATCCCAGCTGAGACGTACGGGA